>OW203766.1:12614448-13268608 GCA_934045905.1 Leuctra nigra | reverse complement strand
AACAAATTTCACATTAATTCACATTTAATACTTTTCAATACTTTTGCTCGCTCATCAACGCGTTACATCGAGCGTTTTCCTAGTAGAAAGTATATATGAAGTAACGTTCATAAGTCTTCGTCCAGATACAAAAGTAACTTTGTACCGTAGAATGATTCTTCAGATGGGTTCAAAACAAGGCAATCATATTTTGTAATGATGGCATGAGTCAAATTGAAAGAGGTTCAATATAACTGTATTTGTTGACTTCGGTCTATTTTGCAGTTGAATGAACTTGATTTCATAGTCGCTTTATAGCAGCCTTTGCTGCTAATTTGTGCAGAACTTTATAAATATTGTATGAAGCAGTACAGCGTGTTCTCTAACAAAAACTAAAAGCTTGTCTAGTTTATTCATTTATGTATTCCAGTTTCCCAGAGGACTGATTCTGCAATAATTCTTCACTGCATGTTAGTCTAGGTAGTAACGAGATCTCACGTGAAACTACAAGATAAAATATACTTACATGATTGTTGAGCGAGCGAAGCGAGCGTCTCCTTTCGGCTCATTTGGCACGGACCTCTGTTTTTTTTTGTTTTTTTTTCTGTTGGGTGAGGCTGTACAGGTCAGAGTTTTTCTTCGATCGATCTGAAATTTTGCACACATGTAGAGACAACCTTTTCTGTTTGCAGGCCCCAAATTTTTTTTAAATCCATTCATTGGTTAAAATTGAAATAAACATCTCCTGATAGGTTGAAAAATGAAAATGGTCTTCGATAAATCTGATCAAATTCATATTTTGGCTATACAGGTCAGAGTTTTTCTTTGATCGAGCTGAAATTTTTCACACATGTAAAGCCAACCTTCTCTGTTTGAAGACCATATTTTTTTGAAATCCATTCATTGGTTAAAATTTAAATAAATATCTCCTAATAGGCTGAAAAATGAAAACGGTCTTCGATAATTCAGATCAAACTCATATTTTGCATGATTATTAAGACCAACATTGTCTCTTATTTTACAAAATTTCATCCCAATCAGTTAAGAACGTATGAACTTATTAATATTTTTCATATCTGTCAGTAATGAAGTATCAAAATGAATGTTTTCCAGTGCCAGTTGAATTGCATCTGATTTGCTATATTTACCATAATGCTTAGATGTTATTTTCAAGTTTCAATGAAAAGCATAATTTGTTGTGTTGATTGAGTGATCATACGTCAATTCAATATGGATGTATATGTTTTCTGTGCTTGTGTACGCATTTCCGGTTCGAGAATTTGCACGTCCCCGTGCTCGCTCACCAACGCGTTACACTGAGCGTTTTCCTAGTAGTACGGATGTAACCAAAACCTGATAAGTTATGCACAAATTAAATGTCAAATGTTCATTGGATTGTATTATCTGTAGCTCATAGCTAGAAGGCTGGTAGTCCATTTTCTCGACTTCGCGTGGCACAGTTTTGGAAGTATGTGATCAAACTCTATCATTGCCAATGGCAAGAAATAAAGTTATATTGAAGTATTCTCTTACACAAAGGATAAATGTCACCATACAAAATATGACTTCATGCAGCATTACTGAACTTCCGCCCTTCTATCTCTAAACAATCTATTCATTTCTGTGATAAATTTGATTTTCAGCACCATCACCAACAATATTATCTACACTTTAACAAAGTGTCACTTTCTCTCACCACACCGCGTAACACATTTAACTCATATAGGTATAGAAAGCTATGCTAACTTCACGCCATAGGTTTACCACAACCCCTTCCTCTCCTCTCCTCTCCTCTCCTCTCCAAACCTCTTCGTTATTAACAAAGCTCGCTGCTTTCAACTAAAACAACAGCAAACCAAACAGAACATTATTATGGAGGTATGACGTCATTGTAGGTACTACTTGTAATCCCAGGATAAGTGTCCAACTCCTAAATTAAATGAACTAATTACGTAATTGTTACTCAGTCAGAAGTGAACGAAATACCAAATAAATTTAATTTCGATCTCAAATTAAGTGATATCACTTTATTATACATATTTTCTCTCCAATCTTCATGGGACAACTGAAAAGGTTATCGCCCGTAATGTTCATTTCGTTAAAAATAGCTCATTTGAAAAGCAATTCTTGATTCCGTGAAGACATTGGCATAAAATTTTATCGTGTAAATAACATAAAATATTTAATAGCAGATAAAACTGAACTTGAACAATACTCTGAGTGGTAAATGGAAATTGAGAATTGGACTTGGGCGAACGTATAAAATGTTCCAAAGAAGATTGCATGGCAAACATTATTACAGTCTCCAGCATGTGTCGCTTTTCGGAAGTTATAAAAGGGAATCGCGTATAAGTTGGTAAAGTAGGGAAACACACTTTTGTTTTCATTTTCGACTCTCAGGTTCCTTGCGTCTGTTCTTTGTTTCCATAGAACCGAGGAAATAAGTTTTAAAATATTCATCTGTTTTCGGCTCACTTCCTTGCCGCCATCTTGCACTGCTCGTTACGGCGAAGAAGATTGCAATTAAAATATTTTAATTACTCTCTGAAGAAGCCCGTCTCCTTATGAATAAATCCACCGTCACATGATTGTAGTCCTGCAATTCATGTACAGAAATTTAGATGAAATGTAGGCACTTCGAGGACGTTTAAATGAATTATAAAATATACCTAGAGATTAACTTTCTAAAATTTAAGTTTGAGTTGGCGTAACGAAGTTTGTCAATAGATCTACGACGCCGAAGTTTACCTCATAACATTTCAAAGCGAATTTGATGAGCTTTATTTATTAGGTGAAAGCGCGAGCGATTTTGCCGCTTGTTGTAGGCACTTTGGATACGATTAAAGACAAAATGGGTTGTCGAAACGAGTGGAAATTTTAATCATGATTAGATAAAAGACAAACTTAAGGTTATCCCTCGGTACATTTTTGTTTTGTTTTGTTAATTAGTAATAATTAATTGTTTTTGGTAAAAAAAACATATTTTTTTGTCTCGCTGGATGGCGTATGAAATTTAATTTAAAATATGTGCCAAGTGATAACCCTAAGTTTGTCTTTTATCTAATCATGATTAAAATGTGAGATCATTTGGTTAGGATGGTTGTTCTCCAATCGTATCAAAAATTTCATAGTTGTCGCGGTTTCATTGAATAACCGGCGCCTAATAAACAAGGCACAAAGCAAAAATGAAAAAGTGCTACTAATATACTATCACTCAGTCATACCCACTAATGAAACAATTTTTCTCTTTCAATTTGCTAAAACGGTCGAGCGCTTGAAGAGTCGGCTGGGAGATAATGGGAACATGGGAGATAATAATTTCCTAAATATCGTCTTAACTTTTCAACCATTCAAATTATGAACAAATGCATACCTATGTTTAAGGCGACCCTATCAATGTGACACAACCTTATATATACAATATTTGTGCCCTAACTCGACTCAAAGCTGAAAACAAAGAGAAATTCGAGTGAACATTGGAGATAATATTTCCTAAATGTCGTCATAACTTTTATACAGTTCATTTTACGTAAAATGTGAAAAATATTTAGCAAAGCTAGTTAATTTTTTAATCGACCTTTGCATTAAACTCCATATTATAAATACAATATTTGTGCCCAAAGTCGTTTGAAATGTCTCTATTTCTTCAGATTTTCCACGAGTTTGAGCACAAATATGGGTTTAAGTTAGTCTTTATTGATAAGGTCGATTAAAATTTAGCCATGTTAATTGAGCGAGCGTAGCGAGCGTCACCACGGTACTCTTATGGCACTTTCTCTGTGTTTTTTTTTGTGGTCACACCCCAGGTCAAACCGCTAAAGCAATCAATCTGAAATTTTGTACACATACTAACGTACTCTATGCGGTCCCTGGGATTGTTTTTGAACGGGATCCCGTGATTGGTTCAAATTTAAAAAAAATTAACTTTCGATTGGTTTGTTTTATCAATTTGAAATTTTGACAAGTCATTACCACTAACATTTTACCCAATCATACAAAGTTTCAGCCAAATCCTCCCATTGGTTAAAATTTAAAAAAATCTTTCATATGATTTTTGAAATTTAAACTATAACCGTATGACCGATCAACTTAAAACTTTGCATGGTCATTGGGACCAACATTATCTGTATTTTTGACAATTTTCAGACTTATCTGTGTTTAAATCCAAAAGTTATTGACATTTTACTGACATTTTGCATGTTATCTGTCAAATTCTCGAAAATGTTGATCACGGCTACTTCGACTCTTTATAGTTCCAAGGTAGTTAGAGCAACTTTCAAACGTATGAAACTGATATGACCGTTCAACAGATCGTCTAATATTGTGTAAGTACACACACTTTTATCATATGAGTGGTCCCAGGTATATTTTTTTTTAAATATATCCTATGATTTTTGAATTTTAACAAGGAACATTTTTATCATAAAGGTTCATCGATCAACTTAAAACTTTGTATGGCTATTGCATTCCTAATACTTTAGGAATATTTAGAGATTTTTATACCTACAAGTCTGACGAATTTCAAGAATTATTGGCTTTTAATGATATTTTCGATAGACCTATTTTCGGTTCGAGGTGTTGCGCGTGTCCGTGCTCGCTCATCAACGCGTTATACAGAGCGTTTTCCTAGTTATTTTTTACATACCTATTTCATATCTTGAATAGTTCAAAATCTATGACGATATTTATTAAGTATAATACTTATAGTTACCCAGTTCTGTCTGTCTATATGTGGGGAACGCCGTCGTGCGCATCAGCTGGTGCGCATTGGTCATGGTTTACATGACGGGTCCCTCTAGTTATCTCCAATATTTACCTTCGAGCTTGTGTAGTGTGAAATAGATTGGAGTCTTAAACCTACTAGTAATTAGTCAACATCATAATCATCTCTCGCTAGATAATCTCGAGTGCCTAATAGGCCATCTACAATCTCATCAATCAACAGCTTGCGTCTCAATAGGCTTGTCACCGCCGCCTAGATTCAGAGTTCGATTCATGCCACAAGTTGTCCGACACATTTGTCAGGCTGTAATTAGTTTGAGATGATTTCACGTTTCAATATTAACAAGAGACAACAAGCAAATGATAATTGAATGGCTCGCTGCATGATAGGACAAATTGTGCAGATCGCTGACAATTCGCGTCTGTTTATAATTTCTGTACCCCACAGAAGTTCAACAAATCGTAATAAATCTCATTTCAGTTGACTTATTTATAGTGTGTCATCCACATTTTTGTCACATGATTTAAGAGGGCTGAGTAGTGAGCGTGGCCTTGAAGAGTTTTTTAATCGATTTTTATCAAAATCTTTTACCAATGTAATTGTTAACAAAATAGGGCTTTGTACGATTATTCAGAACAGTTCAATGAAAATAATTTCATAGTTTAAAATAATTTTTTAGTTTTATTTTGTCCAACAGATGTTTAGTGCCTTAATTTTACTAATTTTCGGGCACTAAACATATGTAGGACAAAGTTAATCTAATACACCATTAGAAGCTATGGAATTATTTTCATTGAACTGTTCTGAATACTCGTACAAAGCCTAATTTTTAAAAAAATTACATTGGTAAAATATATTGATAAAAATCGATTAAAAATCTCTTCAAGGTCAAACTCACTAGCCAGCCGTTTAATTAAATCTTACTTAAATATTTAATATTTCAGAATTATATTATTTGATTTACCTATTTATACCTCCGGCCCCTCACTTAACCAATAGTCCATGTGTTTTAGGCTCCAATTCAACTGTACCTTCTTCCAGAGAAAAAGTAATATCCGTTATGTTAGTGAAAATGTGCATGTCTTCCTTATATTCCGCAAAACTCCAAATTAATAAATTAAACGGATAATTCCTACCATATTAACACATCTAATATAAATATACAGCTCTATTATTATTAAATTAAGGGTGTTCCCCAGTTTAATTTGGTGTATAAGCAAGGTTGAGGCGCGTTGGTTTGGGGGAGGATCAAATTATTTTAATGGTGTATAGTTTAATTGTTAGACGACCCCAACCCGGACTTAGCAGGACGACCTTTTACCCGCAGCGCCTAATTTGAACAAAAATTCGGGACTTAGGTCAAACATGGATTAGAATCGTGGATTAGAATTAGGTCTTGGGTTGGTTTATTCAAGGATAATTGGATTGCAATAATTGGAAACTCAACCAAATCGATACAAAAGCGCAAAAATGTTCACAACATGCTCAAAATGCACAAAATTTTCGTATCACTAAAACTTTGTGATACCTATAAATGAATAGAGTAGGTGTGCATATTTATTTTTAATTAATAAAATAAACAAGTAGTTATGCTATAACAGGCAAATTGGCAGTAGTTACAAGGGCTGTGCGCCAGTCTTCAAGTACGCTTTGATAATGCAAGCAATGCAGAAACTAAGAGGCAACGTTGCCAGATTCTCGAGAACGCTGATCAGAGCAATTTAGTCAAGTCGTCCACATAATACCTACACCACACAGATAACATAGTCATATAGGTCATAGTATGAGAAAAATAACGAAAGATTAAGAGTCTACGATACTGATGAAATCCGTGTTTTAATATGAAGCACAAAAAGGCGGCCCCTACTTTTTTCTAAACGGCTTTACCGATATTGTCTTCAAATTTTCACAGGTTCTAGATAAAGAGTAGATCTGTGTCTCTAGTAGCCCCAAAGTTTATTTTTTGTTTAGTTATTTCAGGGAACAGGTGCCAAAAAGACTCATATATTGCCCATATCCTCATCACCTCCTCAAAACGAGAAAAACATTTTTTATAATATTTTTGGATTACTAGAGACACAGATTTACTCCTTATCTCTATGCTGTTAAATTTTGAAAACAATCGGTAAAGTCGTTAAGAAAAAAGTAGGGGCCGCCTTTTAATGGTTTTTTGTGGTTTTCAATATTTGAATTAAATTAACGTACTTCACAGCAGTATATTATGCAACATGCAACACACGATTAAATGTCACAAATGTCACGTACAACCCAGAGTTAATGCATTTTCATGCATTTCTAGGATTTTTTTTTACATCGGAATCGAAATTTTCTGCGAGTCTTGTCGACTCTTAAGGATAGTAATCATTTCTAAGAAATAAATTCTCAGAAGACATGACTTCAGGGACTCGACGTCGATAGGGAGTTAGCCCCCCCCATTCCCTCCTATAACGCGGCAGCAAGCTGGTAATTCTTACATGAACGCAAAACCCCAAGTCCACTAATGCAAACAAGTTCGTATGTAATGGATTATTAATTATTATTGAACAATGAATTATCCACGTCGCTTCAGTGAAAGCGTGAATGTCATCCATTGTCATCCGTCGTTAATGATAATTGAGTGGGGGTCGTCACGCATCACGCGTCTCTGTCACGCAACTTTCGAACTTCTCAAAGTCGAAGTCACAACTCTGACAATAGTTCGAGGGATAAAAGCGTCTTCATTGTTGTTCAGCATGGAGCCTAGCATTCAGAGGGATGAAATCATATCTGAGGGGATATTTCAGAAAGTTATCTTCCAATACACTCTATGTACAGACGCCTCAGCATGTCATCATAAATCTTAGCCCTTACAGAGGCTACCAGTCGTACGCAGACGTAGTATTAGTTGTCTAACTATAGATTGATATTTGTATAGAGGGTGACTTGCATAACTGGTTTTATCACTGGCTTAAACCTGCTAGGAAAATGCTCTGTGTAACGCGTTGATGAGCGAGCACACCTCAAAACGAACTTTACAAATATGTAAATCATAAAAGCATAGTGAATTCTTAGCACGATACAATCAATGACAATAAAGCAACTACTGAATTATCTGCTTTTATTGTTTGTAACCAACTGTTGACCGCTGTTTGACCAACAGCTATCATTATACACTCTGTTGTGGAAACAAACCCCAATTATTTGCAAGACAAAAGTCAGTAACTCTCTAAATTCTGGACCGACTTAGCCGAAATTTTATAAATGTAATAAAATGTTGGAATAAAGGTAAATTTATACATTTCAACTATTCAGAAAATGTTGCTAATATATTTGAACAAGTCTCCTCTAGTATCACTTTAGTATGTGTTTAAAATTTCAGCTCGATAGGTTGGTAGTGTGACATGTACAGTGCAGGCAAAATACAATGATTATGCCTGTTCATACGTCGGTTTATTTCGTTCGCTTTCGCCAAATGGACATTTTCAAAAGAAATCGTATTCAATATGGCTGATTTCCTTTGTTAAAAGAGTTTTTTTAATAACTTTCGTCCTTTGCTATATCCATTTTGCGACAGCTAACCGAATCCGCCGAATGGTGACCATATACTCGAAAGATAAGGGTTGGTCTTTCCTTACATTCATAAAGTTTATACTTGGTTTTATCTCGGACTTCCAGGAGAGTTGGATGAAGTGAAGGGATGTAATATGTGAAAATATCCGCCGAGACCGAGACTCAAACCATGACCTCTCATTGCTAGATCTATCCACTGATATACTTGACATATAATCTTACATCTTTTTATAATTAAGTTCTGAAGTTCTTATCACATCTCGGTCATCGCCATCGTCATCGTCGTCGTCATCGTCATCGTCATCGACATCGTCATCGTCATCGTCATCGACATCGTCATCGCCATCGCCATCGTCATCGTCATCGTCGTCGTCGTCGTCGTCGTCGTCGTCGTCGTCGTCGTCGTCGTCGTCGTCGTCGTCGTCGTCGTCGTCGTCGTCGTCGTCATCGTCATCGTCATCGACATCGTCATCGTCATCGTCATTGACGAATGAATCACCTCAATTTTCAAGCCATCTTAATTTCGGCCTACCAATAACTCTTCTGCCTATTGGTCGATCATCGTTCATTGTAGACCAGGGGGCGTATTCTAGAACATTTAAATTCCCAATTCTGATGGAATCTGGTTCTGTGCAATGTGAATCCTTATGGCCGTGACCGGATTCCATCAGGAATGGAATTGAGAAAACGTTCTAGAATACGCCTCCAGTTCCGTCTTCCCTCATCTAATTTGTTATTTAAATCGTTTCTTATGTCGATGCCCCTATAATCTTATCTAGAGGTTGACAACATTTAACTTTTCTAAATAACTTATTTCTGCAGATATATTTTGTGCCTGTGCCTTTTAGATAGATACAATGATATTCTTCCATGTCAGCACTTGTGTTGCAATAACTACAATAATTTTATTTTAGTGTATTTCCTTGTTCTATTTCTTATAAATAGTTGTACTGCACATTATCTGATACTTAATCAGATTGTCATTCATATTATTGGTTTTTCATAGCTAATGCCACATCCTAAGTATTTAAAATGGGATACTTCTTCAAGGATTATTAATTTCGTTGTCAAATATTGTTTTGATCGAACAGGATACTTACCTTTAAAAGGAACAACTTTCGCATTTTTATTTGTCATTCTAAAATCTACTCTGAAGGTACATACATACCTCTTTGGTTTAAGATATAGTACTGAGCTTGGCGTTTCTGGATTTGATTGAACTTTCTTATGTCAATATTTGTTTCTTTTTCAATTGATTGTTTGAAAGTGTTCACAACAGACTTATTCGCAAACAAACACGAATCATCTAGGGACCAGCTTGTACATTTCTATTCCATCTTTAGATTTCCGAGAATTTAGTGTATAAGAGAAAATCGCAAAGTAATCATTTCGGAGCAAGTCTCCAAAGTGTTTGGAACGTCGTGTTGTTAAATCTATTTTCAACCAATCAGAGCCGTCTACGTCAGAATGAGGGAACTGACAGGAGTCTGATGTGATAAGAATACTCAAACACGTCTTCGTGTGCAACACTAGAAGGCCGTGATCGCTGATAAACCTAATATTGATTCAGTTCACGGCGAGGTGGACATTTTCGGATAAATCTTGGCACGGCAACATGATTGTGTTGTTGATTTCAAATACCTTTGTCGGACGAAGCGAGCGGCTATGACGTCACTCGGTGAAAGCTTGGGAGGGGGAGTGGGGGGGGGATACAGAGTGATAATGAATGTTGGTCTGAAACTGATCAATAGTAACTAAAATACTTCTTTCATTTAATTTGATGAATTTATGAATTTAGTAGGAAAGTCTCATTATTTTCAAGCTAGAGGAAAAATAATAGTTTTAAATTTGATGTGTGAAATTAAATATTCTGTTTTTACCTTTGCGTCGAAAAGTGAAAAGAAATTCTGTACATCAGTGGCAAAAGACCGGAAGTCCATTTCGATGATTCTTCTGGTGAGCTATACATTTCAGGGTTAATATGAATAGGGAAGTGAAGTAAAGTTTAGATTTTAGAATAATAAATATTTTATGAAAGTTGAGATGTTGTTGAAGACAGATGTGGTATTATTTTTGTTGTGTGCTGAATAGTTTTCAAGGAACGAATTTACCAAATTTGGTATTTTGTAGCTGTCCATGAAACACAATTTGACGTCACACGCCGAGTCGGGCCGTATAGATAATGTTAGCCAGAGCCAGTTCTATGCATCCCGTAACACAGGGAACACGGCGGCGTGTGACGTACAGCTTGTTTTTGCAGAGGAGTGAAATGTCGAAAACTAATAAATTAATTATGGGAAATATATGATTTAAAAAAATATGAAAAAATTCCCATTGCTCTTTGAGGCAATTCTGTATATAAACAAAATATAATCTCAACATTCCCATTCCCCATTCGTCCAATCACATTTGAAATTGTGACACGAGTCATTATATAACTCTATTTAAATCTTATCAGTTATCAGTTTGGATAATTCTAATACGAAAGAGGTTATTAACTTTCAAAAACTGTAGTTTGTATTAGATTACAATATTTCGCGCCATATTCTTAGAGCTTCTTCATTGTAATGACATAACCTGAATAACCTAATGTCATTACCTGAAGACTTTGATGAATGTGGAGTGAAATATTGTAATATAATAAGAAGCTATAGTCTGTGAAAGTTTAATAACCAATTTCATATTATAATTGTATTGTTGACAATTAATAGAGCTTGTATACATCATTACAAAAGTGAGCAACGCAAAATCGAGACAATAGACTTCCGGCCTTCTACCTCTGAGGTACAGAAATATATGAGGTCGACTAAAGAAGTCGATACGTAAACTATTTTTAACAAAAAACTCAATTTGAATGATTCGAAACGTATAATATTTGTGAAATATCCGTGGAATACCTCGGGGGTAAATGCAGGAAGACATCAAAACCCACGAAGCGACTCAACTTCGAGAATGTAATCGCCCGAGTCGTCTGTAATGATAACCCAGATCGGAGTGGAAATCTCTCGCAACTTCGCTCCGAGCTCGAGTTGAACAGTTTAGCGAAGTCTTGATTGAACTGCCGCCAGCCAAGATGTGAGGAAGTGTGATAGCCGAACGAGATGCGAGGAGGCTGTGACATTGTGTCGGGACGAAGAATCAATAGGGCGCTGGGAAACAAAACACTGCTGCTGCTCTGTGGTACAATTATCCGGACAGGCGGCGTGTGGAGAGACTTCATGTAACTCAAGACTAGAAATCGATAGACTATCACAGTTTTTGTACGAGAAATATTGTGTCTCGCCTCCATGGTTAGACCACGTACTTACGAATAAAAGCTTCTTCGTAACATGTACTTTTCTCGTTCTTCTTGAGCCATCTGTTGTTTCTTTATATTCAATTTGTGCCACTGTCTTTTTCGTGTACTATCCTACTGTTTTACAAATTTAGCTTTCTTGTTTCTAGGCTAAAGAGGACGATTTTGACATTACCCTTCTAGCTTCGTTCTCTTCTTAGATGAATAAATACATAACATAAATACACAAATAAAGTGATAGATAATAAAAGACTATCATTCAACGAATTACACATTGTTCAGTAAGCATCACGCAAACTTTATGTCCTCTTATGAACATTTCCAAAGTTTAAAATATACTACCAATAAAGGAGAGGAAAAGAATTAACATAAACAGGTAGTAATTTTCTTGAGACTACGTATATAATCATTTTAATAGCTTTTAAAAGTGGTGAGCGAAATGAAAAATATCCGGCCGAACCGGAGCTCGAACCCGGAACTCACGCTGTTCGTGAGCTCATGCATAATGTATACCTTCAAACAGCCTGGTAGCTCATTTGGTAGAGCTCTCGCCCGTCAAGTGAGAAGTCCCGGGTTCGAGTCCAGATAATGCACTGAAAGTTTCCCATAAAAACTCAGCACGTCAGCTTTTAAATTCTGAAAAGTACACTTTGAAGTCCGGTTAACCTGAATGTTGAGCTTTTCTTCTGGTAAGTGGACTTTTGAAACTTAAAAGCTGTAAAACGAATAAATACCTCGAGAAATTGATGTTTCTTTGTAGTTCATATTTTAGCTTCTCTCATGTTACAAATACTAAAATCACCCAATTCAAAGGTATCGTAATGGATCGTGGCATTCGATAGCTTTATTGCTGACACAGTGAAGATTTATATTCTCTTGTTGGTCAGAAGTTCAGACAGTATGAACGATACGTCATCAATATACATCACATTTAACAGACATTTCACACCAGGCATCATCAGTAGTCGCCGAGAAGGCAGCAGAAAACATCCTCAACATGAAGCTGGTGACGGTGATTGGTGGAAGCAGATATTGTAGATTTCTATGCTAAACTCGCACAGGTGTGTAGGACAGACAGGAATAAATCTGGAAACATACGAGTAACTTGTTTTTATTGCATTTGATATTCCAATATCAGGAAAAGCGTCTGAAAGTTATGAAAATTAGAAATTTTTGATACATTTTTGGTCAACTGTTAGACATTGAAACTGACGTCATTAATTTTATATCGAAAAAATCAAAATCAAATGTCAATCGGTTGCCCACTTATTCTGGAAATAGAAAAGTACACTTATGCTGTGGTTCAATGCTTCATTCAATTCATTGAAATAAATCGTTTAGTTCAACGTATGTAACCGTGTAAACTCGAAATTGAATCAAAAGTGCGATTAATTAAGATTGGGTCTATTGGTCCTTCAATTAATAATTATTTGTTGAATTCAATGAATTGAATGAAACATTGCACCGATGTAAACTTAGGCTGCGTTATTTACCCCAAAATCCACAGGGGCCTCGTTTGCGCCCTGACCCGCCACTGGGGGCCAATTCTTGAGATTCACGTTTTGAAACCACATAGTTGTTTTGAATATAAAACACATAGTTGTTTTGAAACGTGTACATAGTATAAAACTGGAAACAGTGAACAAATATTGCTAGCCTTCAACTTTTTTACGTTTTAAACAAAGAAACCGTGACACGGTTTCGAAACGTGAATCTCAAGAATTGGCCCCCTGAGAGGACAACGCGCCGCCACTGTCAGGACAACACCCGCCACTGTAAGGACAACTGCGGGTGAAATGCCACCACGCTGCTTCAGTTAGCGGCTCGCTGCGCTCATCTGTTCAGCCAATCAATGAGCGGGATTTAGTAAATCATGCGGCTGCGATGCTGGTTCATTGAATCGGCTGTGCGCCTCGCTGACTGGAAACCGACGTTAGCAGGCTGTGCGAACGGATATTCTTCAAACGTCCAATTTCAGAGTGAAAAGAGGAAAAGCAGCTTTCAATAAAAACAGATTTCTGTTATTGCGGATTTTTTAATTTCAAACATCTGCCCAGATATATCGTGTTATTGTATTTAACGGCGCACCTTTTGGCAACAGCCACGGCTGGTGTTAATGACGCAAAAAATAGCCAAAACACATGTAAAACAAAAGTCCCACGAACTTGTGTGAAGCCTTTTCCGTCTTCTTTTTCTGAATGAAGAATGTTTCTTGCACTTTTTCTTCTCAACTTGGAAGAGTTCTTCTCAGCTTTATTCTTTTCTATTGTAGTTCCAAGGTTATATGTCTATTGTTCACGCTGTATAGAATAGAAGACTGTAGAAATCTTCTATTTGCATCGTGTAAAAACTCTCTATTCTTCTCAATTAAGACAAAGGAGTATAATCTGCGAGACACTTTTTTTAAAGTTATATTGACAAAACAAGCCTTAATGGAGAGCTACTTTTATGTATACATATTTATTCTGATGCCATTTGAAAAATCGTTTATTGAATTTTACGAAATATGAACTAAATATGCTAATAATTCAAAACGCTAACGTCCTTCAGAATATTTCTCAGAACGTGAAATATACCAATCCGATATCAGGTTGCTGTCAATCCTATGAATGACGTCACTACATAGCTTAATCTGTCTAATCATAAACATTTCGATGTTGTTGCTACGATCGAGCTCACCAAAATTATGAAGATTCATAATCGTATGAATTTCATAACATCAAACGAGAAGAATAATTGTGGTAGGTACATAAAAAGTAACGAATATTATAGAAAGTAACAACAACTAAAAATAATACTCCATAATGTATACATTTCGGTTGCCGCCGACGTGTGCACATTTCAATTGAAAAATGGTGTCAGTTCTACAAATGGTGGCAGAAATGGTAGTATTTCTACAAATGGTGGCAGATGTAGGATTTATAAATAATTTCTATTTGACGTGCACATGTTAACCTAGTTCTTATATTTCAATGCTTTTAGTGCGAATACATTAGGTTTCTGACGTCAAAGGTTATGAAAATATGCTAAATATACTTTGAGCAAGTGTGATGGAGAGTCTTGGGATTGTAGTTATGACAATCACCGTGGCAATTAGTTCAAATTGGCAGATGATTCGAATCTCTAGTGACAGACCCGGGCTCGATTCTCATTACCGCTATATTCACACGTCATGTCGTGCTCAGCAAATGACCAACATGCTGTCATTAGTTCATAACTTGTACAATTATGCATATTCTGTCAGCTTTCTGTTTAAATATTAGAAATGCAGATATATTGCAACAGTATGTATTTATTGTATGGGAGGGTTTTGCGACCGACAGTGAAATTTTAAATAAAATAATATAATGTACACTGAAACCAATAAAAATCGGTACTCGAAAGGAAAAGGATTGGCTGATAAAGGTTTGATGGCATCATCCCATGAAGGCTGTGTTAACGCATCATCTAACTCTAGTAGGTGAGCTCTTATTTCATTGATAATAACAAGGATTGATTTTCAAGGAACCTTATACCAGCACCAAATCCTTTTCTTTTCGAGTATCAATTTTTATTGGTTTGAGTGTACCTACTGAATAAAATATACCGGGTAGCGCAAAAATAACGCACAATGGCCGAGACATCGCTGTGACAAAACTACATACATCGGGCTGAAAATGTCACATAATATAAACAACATACTACGGTGTGTGACGGTTTAAAAAACAATGCTTTTGTGGGAAAAAAGTTACAGCAGTTCAAATTTGGTTGTCAAAAAATCGATTATACGGAACTCATATAGGGCACGTCCAGAAAACGTTAGTAGAAAACTAACTCCTGTATAAATAAAACGTCAAATAAATAAAAACTCTGCACAATATTACAATATAACAGAAAAATGTCGTCAAATAAGGTCCGAATAGTTGGAGTGAAAATCGCGCTATTTGTCGGACATTTATGAGTAATTCATAAAACCAAGTGAGCACATAGCTGATAGAAGGTATGTTAATTCAGAACGAACAGTTACCTCACGCTGTAGTAATAATCAACAAAGTGTCAAATAAATCTCCGAGACTCCATCATTGTGTGTATCTTTCCCTCACAACATAATTCCACGTGAAATCTGCTCTAGACAATAGACACAATGCATTCTCCGACAATACAGCGTTAGACTGTCTGTCGAGCAGCTGGAAATGAACAACTCTGAGCCCTGAGCGAGCCGGAGTGGTTGATCACCTCCCTTGAGGGACGCGGGTTCGCAGCTCGGCACCGGTAATGCCATGACTGCCTGGCGGATTATATGCCGTCTAGCTTCCTGTAGAGCTGTTTAATACATTCATGAAGTTCGCTTCATAGAAATGGTATTTTAAGGTATTTATAGATGTATTGTTTGCAGTTTAATGTTCTACGATCTGTTTATTTTAATAAACATTTATTAAGGTCGTAATAATTTTATACATTTAGATTTAAAACTATAAATTCTCCTCATCTGAGATAACTCGATCGATTTTCTGAAAGTAGAGTGAACATAAAGTTTTAACCACTTCGAAAGAATCGTAGCAATAATCGTACTGCAATAAACCTCTACCTTTACAGTACTTGCGTTTAGATCAAGAGCAAGCAATAAAGATCATCCCACATGACATTGCGGAATTGGGTCATAATATTATCTCATCTCCATATCAGAGATCTAGTCAGCTATTTTCACAAATAAACTCTATGAAATGGAATCCCTAGCGTATAGAACCCTTCGCTTCCTGGAATTTATCATTTCACTTGACTTAAACAATGGTCATGTCCGTTACAAAAGGTTAAATCTATGCAAACTGGCGTTGTTTTCACATCACACTTGTATGCAGGTATCACAGAATGTTTAACTTAAAATATTTCAATATAGTGTTCATCATATCGTATACCTCGTAGTTTTCCCAGATTAATAAAACATAACATAGTTTCTGATATCTGGAATGTTTTACATCCACATTCTGCTTGCTTCATGTTTTGCATTTATTCATATTTGAATAATTCAGTTCGTGCATACACAGTTCAATTCGTTCGTTTTTTATATTACTTGAAATAACACACCAGTTGGCGTACTGAAAATATAACGTTAAACATATAATTATGTACTAACTTTGTTACAAAATACATTTGAAATAATTTCGGATGAGTTTCATGTTTTCTCAAGAACTAAGTTAAAAAAGCACTCAACAGGAAATAAGACACACTCAACACTCTTACAATTCACGTCTAGCGATAATAAAATTTATAGTGTCTTTGCTGTTTTTAAATTGGCAAATTACACCTTACCACCATGTTTATTTCATCTCGTACTCCACCCGATGACGATCGAAACGTGATTGTTATAAGAATACTATCGTCGAGATTCCACCGAAAGCTCTCTCCTGCTAGATAATCCTCAAGATTATCCGAGAGCTTCATCCAGGCATTGTTCGTCAGTCAAGCTGGTGGCCTGTGTATTATATCCTGCATAAATTACAACTTTCAATAGAGACGTGAAATTCGACCAGCAGGATAATGAGATGCTCTTTCACAGTAATTAGTTTTCAAGTTTAAATGAAGTCGAGGCTTTGCTCTTTTTCCTCGTTGATAAAAGACAGACGAGACAAGGATGAAAGCAATCTCCTCCAGTCTCTAGTCTGTTATCAGACAATGTGGAATGAGCTCTTACTAGAGAACCTCGACAGGAATCTCTAGCAAATTGCTTTGTTTCCATTGACTTTCTTCGGCGTGGAAAAGTTTGATGAAATTTCTGTTGTTTTGTTATGAATAATATTACGAGAGTCTCGAAAGGAGGAAAACTTATTATTTTATGCATCTGAACATTTTACTGAGACCCGGACTCGGAAAAGTACCGCATTTGACCTTTTTCAATGTGATTTTCAGTATGATAGTTAACTGGCAAAACGCAAGTTACTTTTCAAGCATTCAAGCAAGTTTTCAAGCATCAAACGTCTTCTTTTACCAAGAAACATCATATTTAAGTAGGAAATACATTTCTGTCTTTATTGATACTTGCTTTTTATTTTGGCTGAGGGACAGGACCATATTAACCATTGGGTAGGCTAACTAGACATCTTCCAGGGGGCGCTGAGGCGTAAAAAATGACAAATTACGATAAACAAATATATAAAATCATATACAAATTATCATAATAGTACAATGTTTAGTAATACAAAGTTAAAGAACATGTTGTAGCTTATGTGAAGAAACTATAACCTCTGTAGGCTTTTGAATGGAAGGGGGAGTTTATAGAGAATTTCCTTGTGCCACTAATAGACCATGAGCCAGCCGTAGTGGATCCTCCCCCCCCCTGCTCCATGAGGTCTGAAAGTGGTTTTGGGTACCTCAAGGTACGCACATTACACTTTCACTTGTTTGACATCTGCCCGGTGGTGGAACAACCCCCCAAGGGGGCGCAAAGGGTGACTTTTGGGGTATTTTGTCACACGTTTTATTTTTTTGTGGGCTAGCGGGACATGATAATTACAATCAGTTTGCATATTTGAATGAAGGTTGACATAAGTAAATATATCCATATTTGTTTGTAAGGGCAATACCCTTAAATCAAAATTTTGGATTTTTTGGAAGTTAGGGGGGAATTACCCAAAAATGTTTTTTTTGGTAGTCAATCGATTCGTATTTAAAAGTTGTTCATGAATGTATTCCATCAATTTTGCAAAATTTTGTGTTTTCAACCTGTTTTAACGGGATTAAGTGTCTCTTATGGGCTTATAATGTTAAATATTTGATTTTTTTTTAGGGTCAAAAGTAAAATTTTCAATATTTTTTCAATATTATTAATTGGTATAGCATACGTTAATATATTTACATATTTTTGTTAATGCAAACCCACTATTTTTAAAATGTTTACAAAATTTTAGAAAATTACCATTAAAAAAGTTAATATTGTCAAAATTTTATAAATAATGGTTTCACTTCAACAAAAATATATAAATATATTGACTTATGTCATACCAATTAATAATGTTGAAAAACATTTGATAAAATTTTAACTTTTGACCCCCAAAAAAATCAAATATTTAACATTATAAACCCATAAGAGACTCTTAATCCCGTTAAAACAGGTTGTAAACACAAAATTTTGCAAAATTGATGGAATACATTCATGAACAACTTTTAAATACGAATCGATTGACTACCAAAAAAACATTTTTGGGTAATTCCCCCCCGACTTCCAAAAAATCCAAAATTTTGATTTAAGGATATTGCCCTTACAAACAAATATGGATATAATTACTTATGTCAACCTTCATTCAAATATGCAAACTGATTGTAATTATCATGTCCCGTTAGCCCACAAAAAAATAAAACGTGTGACAAAATACCCCAAAAATCACCCTTTGCGCCCCCCTGGGGGGTTGTTCCACCACCGGGCAGATGTCAAACAAGTGAAAGTGTAATGTGCGTACCTTGAGGTACCCAAAACCACTTTCAGATCTCATGGAGCAGGGGGGGGAGGGTCCACTACGGCTGGCTCATGGTCTATAAATCTTATAAAAAAATCTTAGAATCTTATCAATTCAGGTAACAACGATTTAAAGAGGAAAGGTGCCATTTTATTGTCCCCGACTCACTTTTATGTGTATAAATTCGAAATAAAAGGCATGTGAGGTGCCTCTTGCCCTCTAATGACCTAATTCTCCAGGATATGGGCTTCATTTTAGGCAATGTCTACAGTTACTGCGTCATTACAACGAATTTAAGAGAAAAGAACGCCGTCTCAACGTCCCAGATTCACTAAAAGTCCTAAAAATATCCTTTTGCGGGAGGATCGTGCATTGTTTTAAATCGCTTTGAGAAGTAATTGGCATCAAAGGACAAAGCAAGAAACTTCTACATTTTACAGGAACGAAGTTATCAAATTCTTTGTTGACTTTCGTGGAAGATGCATTGAAAGGCAGATTTAATTTCAACTTGTTTCTATACGCAGAAGACTTCTTTCAAATAACCATACTTGCGTGGTGTGCTTCCTGAATGAATATCACACAAACTTACTGTCGTTGAAAAGAAACGGAAAGTAGACACTTGACAGAAAATGAGTTTCGAATCCTTCATTCATTAACGCATTTACTGTTCTACAAAAGCGGGAGTTTATTTACTTTAAACGATGTATAATGGATAGAAGGGGGAATGCGGAGTTCCTATTGGAAGTAATTTACACTCCTCAACTCTTTTTAAGTTGTTAAAATAATCGTACATCTCATCTATTCCATGAATTACTTTGCTGCTGCTCTTCTGATTTATTATTAAAACTTAACGTAGTTTTGAGAGATAGTAACACAACACCAATAAGTTACTTCACTGCTTGTAATTTATTCTAGATTATACGTTTCCCACTCGGCTGTCTGATTTACAGCTAGTTCGCCCGGGTGTAATCAAGTTAAAGATGACGCCGCCATTTTGTCGGTCATGTTACATAAGATGGCGTCATAATATAGCCGCGGTGTGTTGTGTGTGGATTATTCCTCCATGATCGCCTAGGCAACCATCCAATCAACTGCTCTCGCTTCCTGACGCGTCCCTCGGGAGCAATCAATGAATCCAGGAATCAGAAAGAAACGCTCTCTTAAAGAGCCTTGTTGTACGAAGTGAACATGCAACACTGACGTATACCGAGAGGAATAATAACACCCTAGAGGTGGTTTAAAACCTCTTAAATAATAGGGTAGTTATTATTCACCCTGCAAAGTGCCCTCCTCGTGCTGTACTATTTACTTCAGAAGATAAGACCTCTCAAATTGCATCATTCCTCACAGTCTTCTGGACCTCTTGTAATATACACCAAAATAAAGTTGGCAACGTTTTAACACTTTGTATTGCAGTGCAATAAGTAAATGCATTTTATACACGTAATTCGAATAAACTATAAACATAACCCCTATCGGACGCAAAGAAAGCTATTGTTGTGATATACGGATAGCAAAATGAACAAAGTAATACCTTCATAGTGCTATCTCGGGTTTACTATCAATCAATTTATACAGCAAGAGGCAAAAAACGTAATAAAAATGAAATACTATGCACACGGTGTCCTCTTGGGGATTTTGTTTTGTGCGGCTTTGCCATAACTACTAAAAGCGTCAGAGAATGATTATGAGAGTGGATGTATAGGGAGTAAGGAAGAGAGACAGCTATATTATTTTTGAACTATCCCAGTAATTTTAAGTATCGCGTTTAGCACTTCACGAATCATACTTTTATTAAGTACAAAAATAAATTACCAAAAAACTAAAAGCCAAAATCACGGATTCCTATGAACCAAAATGGCTTCATTAAAATAATAGCAATTTTGGCTCACACTTTAGAAGCTTTCTGTAGAAAGTTCTGAGCCAATATAAATTTTAGCTATTTTAATTTGTCTAGACCTATGATTAACGCTATTTTGGCTTTTAGTTATTATATTCTTCAAATGTATAACAAATGCTATACATACAATATGAAGAAGTTATTTCAAACCTGGGATTTTAGTATACAATTTTGTCCAATCTATATGCAAATTTAATTAAAACTTAGCAAAATCCTGATTGTGTATACAAATCATTTCAATTCGTTTCCATGCTGTGATTTGTATTCCAAACGATAGAGACAATAAACAACACCGAAATTCACTCTAAAATACTTGTCACATGATTTCAAGCTCGTTACAGTGGTTCCAGAGAGTTTTTGTGGATGCATACGAAATAACAATGAATATATATTGCAGCAAAATGATCCCCTACCTGCTAGTTTTGTAACACACTGACAACACCCAGTAATTAACACCCATCAACTAACACTCAGTAAGAAGAAATTCATGTATTTTTGTATGTATTTTAAATAATTTCTATTGGTTATTGATTGTGTATATTTTCGGAACCTTTGATGTATCGACATGATGGTTTGTTCCATTTAAATAGTTATTTAAATTACTATTTCATTCTAACTTTGTGAATCTAGTGGAGCGGTCGCTCCACCCAGCCAAGTCGTACTGTACACTCACACTCACTCAACATACCGTAAAAACCTAATAAACTGAGGAGCAGACCAAACACTTTTACTGTAAGCAACAACATGGCATTTTCGACCTACTTGATCTTAAAATTGGAAAATCTCACATTGTTGCAAAATATCTTAATTTCGAGCTATGGCCCACTCCACCCCATATATCAAATTTGGGTACAACAGGTTATGCCATTTGCGACCTAGAGGGCCGTGAAAACAGTGACATTACAGCCCTTTTAAAACCTATCTTGATCTGATGATGATATCAGGAAACACCGCAATCACCGCCACAGCCTAAACGGCTGAGCCGAACGATCTGAAATTTTGAAAATTTTCAATGAAAAGAAACAATGAAAAGAATTATTACTCATCGATATCTTAAAGTGTGAATTTCTTGGAAAGTTCCTTCTCGATTTAATACAAACATCTTCTTTAACATAATTGAACTCATTTCATGCTGGTTCCTTTGTGATCCTCCAAACCACCTTCAGCACCACCACCCCGGTCAGGTACCCACCCACCACCCCCAAGAATACCGGCGCATTTGCGCCAAATTTACATGTCAGCACGCCACTGTAAAGTAGTAATGACTAATGAGTTCATGAATCTTGGGGGAAATATGCCTGCAGACAGTCTGATTCAATCCACGTGGCGCATAAACGAAGTGGAATTACACTCGGCCAAACAAAAATTGAACGTTGACCAAATTTGAATGACTGCTGGTCATGTCCCACAACCAATCAAGGCTTGTTATTATCATTGAAATGTGAGGTCACCTACTAGAGTGAGACAATGAGATCGCTTTGACTGACTTCTGAAGGTGCGATCTTACATTTATCAGCCTATCAGATTTATTGAAGTTCAATTTTTGTTTGGCCAAGTGTACCTTGAGATCAGTGGGTGCATAGACACCCCCGGGCCACTCCATGACTATTATCAATACAAGCTCCTTGGGAAAACGCAATCATTGTTAAAATTCTAGTACACGGCCTTCTTTTTTCGCGCAAACAAAAAGTAAAGCAAACAGATTGTTCTTCTTTATCTCGTTCTCGGATGGCCAAAGGCTGGCTTACTTTTTAAGTACTATTTGCCGTGTTTCTTCATCAAGTTGATTGATTTTAGTTTTTGGCAACATAAATAACGAAATGACAGTGGTTTTAATGTCGTGAACAAGTCGGTAAGTCCATATTATCACCATACTAGATACTAGGTAGGTAGGTAGGTAGGTAGGTAGGTAGGTAGGTAGGTAGGTAGGTAGATAGGTAGGTACCTAGATATAGATAGATATAGGTACCTACTAGGTCCTATCCTACCAATTAACCTTCCTTCATTTCATTTTGAAATTTTATTTAGCTGGGTAGTAGCTGTTACAATACATTAGATTCATTATATTAACCTCGGGGATATTCGTCCGGCCAGACCACTAAGTATGGTCGTGGAAATGTATGTCGATCACCCTCCTTCTTCCCGTTCCTTGCATTTACGTTCGATTCTCCCTCCTCCGGCAACCGATAGCATGGTAAACTGGTTTGAATGTGGTGGGGGGTGAATAGAGGGTGAGCGACACACAATTCACAGACTGTACCTAGGTACTACATGGAGATCAGTGGGCTAGACGGACGAATAGTGTCTAGGTATTTTATTCGTCCTGCCAACGTGCATGGAACTAGCTTCACACTACTATCATATAATGTGTGAAGCTAGTTCCATCCACTTTGGTCCTGCCATCGCTAACCTTGAACTCCTTTACCGACATTGTCGGCATGCCGTCAGGCTTGAATATACATTTATTTCAATTTACTTCTTCTCGGGAAGGGAAAGGGAGGAAAATTGGGCGTTTGATTATTTCAAATATTATTTTATATGTGTAATATTGGGGGGCAAGCCCCCCACATCCCCCTTTAATCCGTGGTAATAAGTTTTACTTGCTTTGCACTCCCACCCATGCAGAAATACTGACGGCGTCTATGTTAGGTACAACTGCTTTTTCAACTCTTTCTGGATTAGGCAATCAATCCCCAAACTTCAAATCACATGCTATGATTTATTTTAACAAATACAAATAATAAATCACAATCAAACACGGCCAAACTACCTGTAACATTATGTGTGTAATTGGAAAATAATAACTTCATCAGGTATTTTGAACTTTTTCCGCCCACACGCCTACTTGACGCCTTCTTGAAGGCCGTGAACAGTTTTTACGTCGGCAATCGGTATTCCTAGTAGTTCAAAACAGGTCGGAGGAATAGACACTCTGTTATTATCATCGAAGACAGAAGTTTGTACAAATATATGTACAATCTTGTTAAATCGTTCCTAATCTTAAATTTCATAATGCCAAAGTACTTCATGATTGATTGCGCGGCCGCAAGAATCAAACGAAAAAGTTTTATTTTGCTGAACATTTGCGTCATGCTTAGTACACTCGGCATAACAAAAATTGATCGGTGAACAAATTTGAATGACTGCTGGTCATCTTCTATAACTATCAAAGTTTGTTATTATCATTGAAATGTGAGGTCACCTACTAGAGTGAGACAAGGGGATCGCTTGGACTGACTTCTGATGGTGCAATCTAACATATTTCAGTCAATCAGATTTATTGAACGATCAATAGTTGTGCCAAGTGTACCTATACGCATCTGAATTGTGATCATCACAGTGGTTTCACGATGTTAACATTGTTTGCGTTCTCGTAATTGTTCCAATAAACTGTCGATTACTAATCATTAGGGCTAGGATGTTTATGACATACTACCTATCATTTTTTCGTTTTTTGCTCAGACAAGTCTAAAAGTGATTATTAATTTTCATGTGTTTCTGATTTCAAAAATACCTACCTATGTGTTTCATTTTGCCTGAAAATGACTTTTTCTAAATTTTTGGTCTAGACCACAATTCATAAAATTTCCATCCACCATTTGGATGGCAATCAACAATTGACACTTGACACAAGGGTGGGAGGGGGGGGGGAGCTAGATCGAGTAGGTGGTGCTTGACACATTGACACATTCATACAATAATTTTAAGTTGTAATTTTAAATATTGCTCAAAGTGCAACTCCTAAACCCATGTCCTAAACCGATAAATTGATTGTTTTGTTACGAATACGAATATTACATACCTACCTAGATACACTACCATAAAATTTCATTGGTCCTTTTTCGGGATTTTGTGGTCCTTTTTAATAGTTTTAAGGTACTATTTGCCTGCCTTTTTGGACGTTTCATAGGTCCTAAGCATCAGCCCTACTTATCATTGTTCTTACATTTTGCAGTGCGATTGACAAACTATTGAGGTTATTTATCCGAAAGTACACGTAGTAGCTATGCCACGAAAAAATAACGTAAATGACACAACAGTTGAGTCCAACGAGGAGTCTAGTACTACAGTTCCAAGCACTACATCGAATGCTGATCATCTAAAGAAGTTTACAGTAAAACACGGGATGCGTAAGGTCGATGACAACGGCACTCGCACTTCACATAATCGCAGAGTCGTTCGAAAGCAGTGGAAGAGAGCAATGGAAGTTCGAAAGCGGTGGAAGAGAGCAGTGGAAGTTCAAAAGCAGTGGAAGAGAGCAATGGAAGTTCAAACGCAGAGGAAGAGAGCAGTGGAAGTTCGAAAGAAGTGGAAGAGAGCAGTGGCAGTTCAAAAGCAGTGGAAGAGAGCAGTGGAACTTCAAAAGCAGTGGAAGATAGAGAAGAAAGTACAGAGGCAGAAGAAATTACATTCAGGGAAGCGTGTCAAGTCACCTGGACAATTGGGTGACTCTTGGTGGGTATTTGGTTCCTGGAATAAATATATTGAGAGCGAGAAATTGCAACGGAACTCTTTGGACCGAGATGAAATCGACTTCGCTTGTGGTGAGCCAGCCGGTGTAGCACCGTGGGGGACAAACTTAGCCAATGACATGCCACCTCACACAGACTTGAGTGCCGAAAGTATTCGTGACACTGGAGTCGCTTGTGGTGAGCCAGCCAGTGTAGCACCGTGGGGGACAAACTTAGCCAATGACATGCCACCTCACACAGTCTTGGATGCTGAGCGACGTCCTCGTGACACTGGGGTCACTGTCACGTGGTCGGAGGTTGGATCGAGATTCATCAACCCCGTCGGTAATAGATCTGGTGGAGGAGTCCAGCAAGCCCACGCTAGTAACTATGTCTCAATGCCCTACATTGAGCTTGATGAAGAGCCGCAATGGCGCAGTACGAATAAGAGAAAGCGAGACAGCAAAGCCGACGCGTCGACTTCGATCCCAAGCATTTGGTTGGAAGATGATTCTAATCCTTCGACGGAGGAAAATGCAGATGAATATGTTCGGTGTAATTCTTCGATTGAAACTAGACCCAGTAAACGAAGTTACAAGAAAAGAGGAAGAAAACCCCGATGTGAAACCCGACACAAGTCTCCGCGTTCCAAGAAGGTAGCAGCCGAGACATGTGGAAGGTCCCATGTGGAAGCCGACGACTCTCTAATCGTCGTGGAAGAACGTCTCCAAGAGCAAACTGACATCGATCATCCTCCTCCGTGCGAGTCTCCGAACATCGAGATCCTCTATCAGAAGAAGAAGGTATTCTCGAAGTCGGCGCCGAGCAAAGATCAAACCGCTGTTGTTAATCGGAGGATCAATTCCCTGGCCAAGTCGCACACGAGCAACGTCATTCCCATGCCTGCCAACCCGATGCTTGGCAGCCAGATGCTTGGCAGCCCGATGCTTGGCAACCAGAATATTGAAAGCAAGATAGTTGCCAAGAGAATGCTTGGCAACCCGATGCTTGCCAACCAGATGCTTAACAACCAGATTCTTGGCAACCAGATGCTTGGCAACACGATGCTTAACAACGGCAACCAGATGCTTGGCAACCCAATTCTTGGCAACCCTATGCTTAACAACCAGATGCTTGGCAACCAGATGGTGCAGCAATGGCAACCGATGGCTTCGGCTCAACAGTCGACTAGCCAGAGATATGGCGACAATTACAGCAACCCTCCACGGCAAGCGCAGACGGGACGTCGACCCATCATCATTGATGGCAGTAATGTTGCGATGGGGTCAGTACACTTGGTATGATACCTACGTAGGTTAGCTAAATAATCCCTCTAAACATTATAGTTCAAGGAGCCATTTCATTTAATGAAATTCTAAATAAATTAGGAGGTGCAGCAGGGCAATCTAAATCTAAACTCATGGGAACCTAAATTACATGTGATAGAAATTTATTTTATTTTTATTAAAACTTACTAGTATATATTGTAGATTATAATTTGTTACAAAATTATATTCAGTTAAAAAGTTGAGCACCTAGAGCTCAAAATATTTTAAGTCTGCCTTGAGATTGAAGGTCTGAATGAGTAATCTTCCAGGAAATGGATTTAACTTTCTTTTGACTCTGTTCTAAAACGTTGTCCCTCTGTTGTTCAGGCACCTCCGCAGCCGGTCAGGCAGCTTCTTCTCATCGCGCGGCCTCGAGATCTGTATTAACTACTTCCTGGAGAGGAATCACAAGGTGCACGCGTTCGTGCCGCTGTACCGCCGTAGCGATTCCTTCACCCTCGACTCGTGGATCCTGGACGACCTGGAGCAAGAGCGGCATCTTATCTTCACGCCCAGTAGATACGTCGACGGACGTACGATCGTGCCCTATGATGATCGGTAATGCCATTTTTATTTTTTTGAATCATTGCATTAGTTCTATACACCTGTAAAACTAAAGTGTTAGGTCTGTAGCATACTTTCCAAAATTTAATTTTTTTCGGATTATTGGTCAAAATTATAGAAATTTATAGGAGAGATTTATTGTTCAAAAGCAATTTTATTCGGTAAATGAAAGTCTATTCAAAAACGAAGATATCCATTTTGTTTGCAGTGATTTGAGGTCCCTTTCTGGTAAAATTGAAAAACTTAAGACACATTGTCAATGTGGGAGTAATCGAAAGTAAGTCAGCGATATTAGTAAGCTAACATCTGTGGCAAAATTTTAGATGTCGGCCATCTTTAAATCAGCGTGACGTCAGAACGCCCCTTATTGGTCAAAATAATCATATAAGGTGTTATTCCTTAAGGATGAACCTTCATTAGGGCATCTCCGACAGATATCTTTGAAAATAATTTTATTTGTTGCTTATAGTATTGCCTGCGATGAGAGACCTTAATATTAGTACCTCACAGGCTTAAATTTTAAATTAAATGTGTTTGAAGTTGGAGATTTTAACATAGGCTCAGATGGGAGACGCGGGGAAACTTACACATTTTGTTAATTTTTTTTTCTGCCCGACAGATTTTTTTAGAAAACTGATTATATGTTCTTGAATGGTAATCAAGCCATTGAAATCGTTAAAAACATATGTCACCGACTATATTACTGAGAAATTTAGATAATAGAAAGTAATTTTACCGAAAAATAAGGAGATATTTGACCATGATTCACGCCACTTCTTCAACCTGGTATCATTGACATTATGAATAATCAATCTACTAACTTCGTGTAAAAACATTATTTACTCTAAAAAAACACATGGAGATATTGTTAATTTACCTCTTCAACCGTTACAGATATCTGAATGAGGCTCTCTAAAGTGTCCTATAGTAGCAAAATATAATAATTTTCCCAAAAAAACAAAGATCAAGACATTTAGCAAGGCGTAAACATATTTTCTTTGATATAATATCATGAGACCATGGACTTTTAACCCCAGAAGATCTAGCTCAAGGGCGTATTCATGGGTGGGCTGGCCCCCCCCCCCTCCCAAAATCAGGATTTCATCTAGGAAAATAGGCACAGTTACAATAATATGTGAATAAACACTTAAAAATAGATAGATCATGTCAAAAACGTTCCAAAATGTTAAGAATTGAGTTAAAATTCAAAAAGAAAATTGCATATCCTAATGAGTTCAATAAATGTACCTATTCTTAAACCTCTTATACCAATTTTTGGATATTATGTAATTTATAATTTCCCAAAATAGCTATACACTGCGATTCAAAATTGCATTTAAATGAATAACCTTGATCCAAAATTTTCTCTGGGGCTGTGCCCCCGAACCCCCTGTTTTACACTATGCTTTTTCAAAATATTAGTAATGTCTGGCCCCCCCCCCCCCCCCCCCCGAAATTTCATACTGCATACGCCCTTGATCTAGGTGGCTACTTTTAGTGCTTTGTTTAATTTTAATTTTATGACATTTCCAATGTCATAAGAGCTTCTGCAATAAATATACACAAGGATGTAAAAGTGGACGCTAGATAAATGATTTTGATTTTGCTTCTAGGTAACATAACATGTGAATTGGGAATCAATCCTGTTAAAAATGTGTGTGATTCATCTGCCATTTTTGACTAAAACAAAACAAACTCCTTGCACAAACTCTTAGTTCACTGTTGAAAAGTCAAATTAAAAACCACAATAATAACTCATCTCAATATTAAATATCTGGTCTACCAAAAGTCTAAAACCTCAAAACACGTAGGTTGGATATCAAAGTATGTTTTATGTGTTTATACAACGAGAATATTTAAAATTTAAGCAAATTTTAGTGTATGAAAATAGTCATTCAAAGCAAAGGGTAAATCCAACCTTTATAATATGAAACTTCTTGCCCCCTACTTTTGAGCATAAAAAGCCGTTATTCGACTGCTAGATGAAGGACTATAAACTTTCTGAGCATAAAAATGACTCATACATTTGTGCGAAAACTTTCAAGACGATGTGTCATTCTTGAGGGCTTACCAACACTTGTTGAATGAAATTATACACTGCTCAAAACTTTGCTTCAACCGATGAAAATGAAAATACATTTCAATTTAAGTTGCAATATTTTTCAACATAACTTGCACTTTGATTTTTATTGAAACAAGCACTCCCGCATCTTGACTGATCTATAAATATATTCAATTACGCACGACGCGTGATTTTCAGTCTTTCCATTCTACTATATTCATTGTGAAGATAATATGAACTTTCTTCATATTCCCAGACGCTATGTCACCAACATAAAATAAGGGTCAATCTATGTAGTGCAATACTTTTGAAGGTGATACAAGTGCTCGGCCGTTTTAGAAAATTGAGAGAGAAAAATTGTTTCGTAAATGGACGTGTATCTTTGATATGATGACTACATGATCAGTCAGATTGTACCTATATTAGTAGCACATTTTAATTTTTAATTGGTGCTTTGTTAATTATAGTCGGGCTGCTAAGTCAAAAAATTCGGGGTTTAGTGATAAAAGCGTGGATTTTAGATATGTTGTAGAGAATAAAAAAACATTTGATTTTACTTGAGAGGGGTTTTCATATCTACCCCCGTTCGGGGGTGGCAAGGGTTCAAAGTTTTGGGGATGATTGCATATTAATATTAATTCAAATGAATTGAACAAATGTAATATGTCAATTAACATGCGATAAATTGTAAAAGGGTTCAAATAAACTATAAAAAATTTCATATCGAGCAAAATGTGTAGGGGGGTGGTAAAATTTCACCCTTTGCCTAATATTTACTATCTTCCACATTTATGGAGCGATTTCAAGTTTTAAGCATTCAATCGACAGATAAAATTACATAGATTCATGATATAATATTTGTTTTTGATTTGCAACAACCTACCCCCGCTAGGGGGTGACAAGAGTTTAAAGTTAGGGGGATGATTCATTTTAATGTTAATTTACAATGAATATGATGATACTTAACATGTTATTGATTGTAACAAGGTCCAAATTATATATAAAAAATTTTAAATTGACCAAAAATATTAAGGGTTTGCCAAAATTTTACCCCTTTCTTTATATTTACTATCTTCCACAATTATGATGCGATTTACAGCTTCAAGTATTTAATCGATAGATAAAATTACATAGATTCATGTTATGATATTTGTTTCATGTTTGGAGTGACCTACCCCTGCTAGGGGTGGCAAGGGCTTAAAGTTTGGGGGATGATTTCACTTAAATATTAATTCTAGTTAATTGTACAAATAATTTCTGCCCCTTTAAATTGTTACAAGGTCGACATAATACATACAAAATTTCATTTTGACCAAAAAGTGTAAGGAGGTGGTAAAATTCCACCCTATTCGCTCCTTTTCACTTTAACTTCCTCAATTGTGAACCGATTTCCAGTTTTGAGTATTCAATCGATAGATAAAATTATATAGATTCATAAAATGATATTTGTTTTTGTCTTGAGTGACCTTGTGATATTAGGATGACACCCTCTGACAAGTTTCGGGGTGTAAATATGCTATATTTATTTGTTATCGACCTTGGCATTGCCAACCAAAGAATCGAGAACATTGAGGGGGTTTAATAAATGGTGCACAGTATAAGTATAAGAGTAACTCTTTGTAAGCTCGTTTAATGACAAGGCAATTAAAGCAAATTACAAAAAAAAAGTTTTAATAAATCGGAGGTTGACGAAATCTTCTCAGCTACCTGTTACATGCTGCAATCCCCTCTACATTTGCAGGACGCACAGCAGGACTGGTTGCTGATCATGCATGGACACTCTTCGCCTCTGCAGTTGATCTTGCATTTGCAGATGATGACTTCTGCACACGAGCGTATGGAGTCTGGAAGAGTTGTCCACTTTGGCTCCCAAAGCTCATTTTCGTTCTTAATCCAGCCCCAGACAGCTGGATTGGGAGGTGGTGGAGACGCGATGGCAGCCGACCCCCAGATTAACCCCGCTTGCAGCGTCGCTCTCAGTGTATGCAGCGTCAACGCGTCTTTTGTCGGGGGAAGAGACTCCATTGGCTTACTCTTCTGCGTGAAAAGTTCGGGTCTGCAGAGGTTGACGGATGTCAGAGTTGTGGTTCGGTCGTACAAAGTAACAACGAATTTCTCAATCATGGCGTGCATTTCATCGTCGACAGAGTCAATGGGTCCGGAGAGGGATGAAAATACTGATGTTATATCTGGCATGATATTCCATACCTTCCAAGCAGACTTCTTGCCCTTGCCTGCAAAAGCAGAGCAAGTATCACAACCAGTGAATGCATGGAAGAATGGCAGGGCTTCTGTTTTTTCGGGACCTAGAGTCCTGCAGATCTCATGAGCAGCAATGACACGCGCTGACTTTCCTACTCCAAATTCCAGCCATACTTTCTTGGAGATGTGTCAGCTGGCAGCAACCACACAGAGTACTAAGACGTCTGAGTCAACGGTTCGAACGATCACCTCCGTTAACGATCAAATGAAAGAAAAGAGTTCACTATGAGTAAAAGAGTGTTAAACTAGTATTAATAATTAACATGCTAATCCGGTGTTTTCACTTACTTATTATACTCACTACACAATAAATAATCTAAAAATTGGCATATGACAGCTCATGCCGTTGACAGTACGATTAGTTCCGGCACCTCCGCTAGCGTATATAGCGCTGCCAAACAATCTGTTACAAGGGTCGAGATTATAGCAGATCTTTCTGCATATATTCGACCAGTAATTCGAATTCAAGTAGGTTTATATTCTCTATGCCAGAAGTCAGGAGACAACTGAAAAATTATGGTTAGGTATTGTAAAGTGTAAAATATAGCATATTTTCACCCCGAAACTTGTCAGAGGGTGTCATCCTAATATCACAAGGTCACTCAAGACAAAAACAAATATCATTTTATGAATCTATATAATTTTATCTATCGATTGAATACTCAAAACTGGAAATCGGTTCACAATTGAGGAAGTTAAAGTGAAAAGGAGCGAATAGGGTGGAATTTTACCACCCCCTTACACTTTTTGGTCAAAATGAAATTTTGTATGTATTATGTCGACCTTGTAACAATTTAAAGAGGCAGAAATTATTTGTACAATTAACTAGAATTAATATTTAAGTGAAATCATCCCCCAAACTTTAAGCCCTTGCCACCCCTAGCAGGGGTAGGTCACTCCAAACATGAAACAAATATCATAACATGAATCTATGTAATTTTATCTATCGATTAAATACTTGAAGCTGTAAATCGCATCATAATTGTGGAAGATAGTAAATATAAAGAAAGGGGTAAAATTTTGGCAAACCCTTAATATTTTTGGTCAATTTAAAATTTTTTATATATAATTTGGACCTTATTACAATCAATGACATGTTAAGTATCATCATATTCATTGTAAATTAACATTAAAATGAATCATCCCCCTAACTTTAAACTATTGTCACCCCCTAGCGGGGGTAGGTTGTTGCAAATCAAAAACAAATATTATATCATGAATCTATGTAATTTTATCTGTCGATTGAATGCTTAAAACTTGAAATCGCTCCATAAATGTGGAAGATAGTAAATATTAGGCAAAGGGTGAAATTTTACCACCCCCTACACATTTTGCTCGATATGAAATTTTTTATAGTTTATTTGAACCCTTTTACAATTTATCGCATGTTAATTGACATATTACTTTTGTTCAATTCATTTGAATTAATATTAATATGCAATCATCCCCAAAACTTTGAACCCTTGCCACCCCCAAACGGGGGTAGATATGAAAACCCCTCTCGAGTTAAATCAAATGTTTTTTTATTCTCTACAACATATCTAAAATCCACGCTTTTATCACTAAACCCCGAATTGTGATGTAAAATGGCACTTAGCAGCTGGACTATTAGGCGCCGGTTATTCAACAAAACCGCGCAAAACTATGAAATATCCGATACGATTGGAGCCAATTGATCTCAAATTGTAATCATGATTAGATGAACACTACACAAACTTACAAACTTAGGGTTATTACTTGGCACATTATTGAAATTTAATTTTATACGGTCCCCTGCGAGGCAAGAAAAAAGCAAATTTTTCACCAAAATCCACTAATTTTTACTAATTAACGAAACAAAAAATATAAATGTACCAAGGGATAACCCTAAGTTTGTCTTTTATATAGTAATTACGACTAAAATTTCAAAACATTTGATCAACCTATTTCGTCTCCAATCGTATCCAAAAAAAGTGTCTACAAAAAGCAGAAAAATCGCTCGCGCTTGCAGCACCTTGAAACGTGTCCTTAACTTCTATTAGCCGCAATTTTTAAACTAGTAATTTTAGACAAACCAAACTTTTTGATATCGTCCAGTAATCTATGAATAACAATGTCCAATAGTTCGTTTTGCTCTCTTTGCACGTTGTACATAATATATGTACAACGTGCAAACGAGCGAGGGCTGATCAAAAAGTTGCAGGACTTAATGAATTGCTCGGCAATGGAGCGTATGAGAACGGTGGCTGTCCGCATTTTTTAGCATGACTATTCCTGAGCACAACTGTTTTTCCGATTGGATCACCTTCTTTAATGTAAAGTTACAGCTGTTATCGTGGAACAAGATTTTTGTGTTTGGCGAATTTTTGATAATTTGCGAAATTGATAAAAAAAAAATCTCTTCAGAGGATCACTTTAGTTTTGGGGATTTTGGGGACGTCTCGTCTCCGGTAATGACACGTTTCAAAAAGTGTTCATCGTCATTTGCCACTCAAGAAGTTCCTGACTAACCATGTCAACAAATTTTTAACTGAAAAACTTTTTCAGCCAATCATCTCATCTGCAACTTGTTGCAGATGAGATGATTGACTGAAAGAGTGTTCCGAGACTTTTGACTGAGGAAAAAAATCACTGAGCTTTGGTTTGTCAGCAACTTCTTGAAATGGCAAAATGACGATAATTTTTTTTGAAACGTCATTACCGGAGACAAGACGTCCCCAAAACCCCTAAAACTAAGAGACCCTCTGAAGAGACATTTTTTTTTATGAATTTCGCAAATTATCAAAAAATCGCCAAACACAAAAACCTTGTTTCACCATAACAGCTGTAACTTAAACAATGAAGAAGGTTATTGAGAACCTGAAAAAACAGTTGTGCTCAGGAAGAGTCATGCTAAACAATGTTGCCAACCGCAGTGCTCTCCTACGCTCCATTGCCGCGCAATTCAAACAGATCTGGAATTTTTGGATCACCCCATGACAATATCTAATTTTTTCCTTTTTTGTACTTAAGCCGTTATTATTACCAGCCACAGAATTATTTTCTACTAAACCTACTAAACCCCTCTGCAGATATATCGTGCAGACCGCCGCTGAGCTTGGAGGTGTCATCGTCTCCAGGGACAACTACAGGGACCTTCTCGACGAAAACCCTAAGTTCGATGATGTTCTTAGGAACAGGTGAGTAGGACTTGTTAAAACTTAAATATCGAATTTGACTTGGGCTGTGAATTGATGTTGTTATGATGTCATCACACTTGGCTGAAGAGAAAACTACCCGATTGAAACATAATTGCATGTTTTCATTGCATGTTCCTTGCTCGTTACAATCTTATGAAGAGATGAGTATAGCTGGTTTCCTTCATTGTGTTTTCAATAACAACTTAACTAGGGTTTAGAGGATTCCAATTGCCAATTTTAAAAAATATATATTTTTGACATTTTACGTCTAGTAAAATAGCTTATATAATTAGCTAATTAGCGTCACTCTTCTGTGAGAAAAGTAGGCCTGCTGTTAGTAAATGTTCATACATAGTCATTTTTTTTTATTATTATAAGAAGAGATGGGCCAATTCCAAAATTTCACGATTCCGATACTGATTCTTAGCTCCGTTTCTTGCGATTCTTGGGACAATCAATAATCATGAACAATTTAGAGTCATTTCATCCCTACTTCAAATAATTTTTGTCCTACTCGCAGAAAAACTATGTTTTGCTAGAGAAGGCTAAGTTAACATAAAATGTAAACTTCGATTTCATTATTTTTCTTCAAGATTAAATCCAATCTAGTGGAGCGGTCGCTCCACCCAGCCAAGTCGTACTGTACACTCACAGTCACTCAACTTACCGTAAATGCCTATATAAACTGAGGAGCAGACCAAACACTTTTACTGTAAGCAATAATATGCCATTTTCGGCCCACTGGATCTCAAAATTGGGAAATCTCACATTGCTGCTAAATATCTTAATTTCGAGCTATGGCCCACCTGACAACATAATACCAAATTTGGGAACAATAGGTTATGCCATTTGTGGGCTAGAGGGCCGTGAAAACAGTGAAATTGCACCCCTTTTAAAAGGTATCTTCTGATGATGATGTGATGATTCAGATATCAGGAAACACCGCTGTCACCGCCACAGCCTAAACGGCTGAACCGATCGATCTGAAATTTTTACCACATATGCACTTTTGGCATCTGATGATACCTTGCCCGTACGAATTTTTTGTGCCGCCATTTTGAAACCGGGAGTGACGTCACATCTTAAAAACAGATGGACCTATCGGGACGAAACTAGCGCCAAACAATACGGACGGTCTTCTTTATGAAATATCAATAGTCGAAATAGAAATGTACTATTACCAAAACCGGAAATGACGTCATAAAAATGCTAAATCAGGACTAAAATCATTTCTTATAAGTTATAACAATAACTACATATTCAGAAGGCCTATTATGTTGCAAAAAATATATAGATACAAATTTTAGGTGGCAGTGAAGTCAGCCGCCATTTTAAAAACCGGAAGTGATGCCATAACTGGAAAACGGCTGGACCAATTGGAACGAAACTGCCGCTATACTTTATAGCATATTATTTATAGCATATGCATAGTAACAAGCACAACTTTTCTTAGCAACCAAATCACAAAGGCGTATTTTTTAAAGGAATTATAGTCTTTGGTGCAACAATATTTGTCACAAGTTGTAAGAATAAACTGAAAAAAGGAGTGATATCTCCATAAAAAACACTCCGTGTAAAAATACCAGCCAAGTCTCTTCAATTTAAAAAAAATAGAAGTAATCTAAAAATTCAGCACTGAAGAGTAGTGATATCAAATAAATTGGCCAAGTCAAAACTTTTCAAAAAATACTTGGCGCATCGTTTTTCTAGGGATATGTATATTGTATGTATAGATGAGAATATTTGATTACCGGCCTACTTATATACTTATTTTATATGCACGGTGCGCCAAGTATTTTTTGAAAAGTTTTGACTTGGCTAATTTTTTTGATATCACTACTTTTCAGCGCTGAATTTTTAGATTTATTCTATTTTTTTAAGTTGAAGAGACTTGGCTGGTATTTTTACACGGAGTGTTTTTTATGGGGATTATATTTAATCGGAATGTGTCGAATTTCAACGCATGTACGGAGTAATGCAATACTACGTAATGATTATTGAATGACACTGGAGAATGTCCACCTGGAGGACAAGTCTTGAAACTTACGCTTTCAGGGGTGCGATTACATAAAATGATAACTTCCTTGTCACAGTGACAAGTCCCTAGAAGGCCGTGAATAGCATTGAGTGAGAAGCTTGCCACAGTGACAAGGAAGTTATCATTTTATGTAATCCCACCCCAGGACGCAAACGCTCTAGGACGTCAACAAGTCCCATTTACTGTAAGAGTGATCGACATTGAAACATAAAGTCAAGCCACTTATTTGATTGCCATCCAACTATCTATTGGAAACAATTTATTAACATTATAATTATTATTACAGATATTATACAGTCATAAAACCTTATTCAATGTTAAGTTAAACAGTTGAAGGTGGATTCAAGGTCATCATTCTTACAGTAAATGGGACTTTATGACGTCCGAGAGCGTTTGCGTCCTAAAAGCGTAAGTTTCAAGACTTGGCCTCCTGGATGCCTGCACTATAGTTGTGAACTGACATCTGCAAGACTGTTCTTCTCTCTAAGTCCAGCATTGGTATCGAGGTTCTCATCCCGCTGTTTCATGCTGAACGTCTGCTTCCAGGCTGCTGATGTTCACCTGGGTGGGCGACATGATCATGTTCCCAAAGGACCCTCTGGGCGAGGACGGCCCGACGCTGGACCAGTTCTTGCGCTTCTAATCCAAACACTTTTGTAAAGTACAACCGACTCTATTGTATTTTCTATTTTTATTTTTTATCTACTTGAATTTTATGAAATGATCATGGTTAAAACCATTGTGTTCTGTTTACTAGCATATTTTAAATAAGCTGAACATTTTAAATTAAATAAAAACTTTGGTATTTAATGGAACTAATCTTACTGTAGTCTTATGTTTTGATTATTAAGACAAAACTAATAGTGAGGGCTGTAAGCACAAAAATAGTGCAAAATGTGATAGAAATTTTTCCTTTGGCAGTTTTATAGGAAATTTTCCGCTCTTTCGACCTAATTTTGAGTTCTCGTATTTTTTTTTAAGAGAGCATAAATTTTTTAGTATGTGCAAGAAATCAATTTTTTGTAGCTAGTATGGGCTATTGTACAGATATCGAAACCTTTAGGTCTCCATCCCCCACCCCCCAAAGGGTAAATTTTGTGACCCATCGATTTTTAAGATAAAGGTCCATAATTTGAACCTACAAAAACAATTGCAACCTTGAAACACAAATTCCCTGAAAATGGCGGTCATTTTAGAGCGTACCCGCCGACATCTTTAATTTTTTGATTAAATACAACTTTGGTTAGGCTTAGAATTTTTATTTTTTTATCGTACCTTCCTGAAACATGGTTTATTATACAAGAACAATAAAATGACAAAAGTTTTACTGGGAAAACGCTCTGGGTAACGCGTTGATGAGCGAGCACGGATACGCGCAACACCTCGAACCTAAATTCTGTCTATCAAAAATGTCATTAAAAGCCAATAATTCTAAAATTTCGCCACAGATTTGTATAAAAATCTCAAAAAATTCCTAAAATATTGGTCCAAATAACCATGCAAAGCTGTAAGTTGATCGATTGAACATTTATGATTGAACGGTTCCGTGTTAATTTTCAAAAAGCACAGGATCTCCTTCAAAAAATATACCTGAGACCACTCATATGATATAAGTGTGTCTACACAATATCAGATCGACTGTTGAACGGTCATTATCATTTATCAGATTCATTATGCGTTTGAAAGTTTCTGCTCTAACTACCTTGCCTTGAACTGAAGATTCGAAGTCGCCGTGAATTTGACAGCCAACACGCAAAAAGTCCGTAAAATGTCAATAACTTTTGGATTTAAACACAGATTAGTATGAAAATTGTCAAAAATGAAGATAATGTTGGTCCCAACCATCATGCGAAGTTATAAGTTGATCGTTCAATCGGTTCTAGTTTAAATTTCTAAAAACACAGGAAAGATGGTTTTAAATTTTAACCAATGGGAGGATTTGGCTGAAACTTTGTTTGATTGGGTACAATGTTGGGGGTAAAGACTTGTCAAAATTTCAATTTGATCGAGACAACCAATCAAAAGTTATTTTTTTTTAAATTTGAACCAATCAATGGATTTCAAAAAAATTAGGGTCTGCAACAATCAGAAATGTTACGTACATGTGTGCAAAATTTCAGCTCGATCAAAGAAAAACTCTGACCTGTATATCGTCAGTAACAGAAAAAAAAAAAAAAAAAAAAACAGAGGTCCGTGCCAAAAGAGCCAAAAGGAGACGCTCGCTTCGCTCGCTCAATAATTTCACTGAAATACAAATTTTTTGGCACTTTGGACAGCCCTGGGGCCCAAATGGCCGTCCGATTTTTTGAGGATCTCAAAATTATGAAAGAGCGGAAAATTTACTATAAAACTGCTAAAGGAAAAATTTCTATCACATTTTGCACTATTCTGCCAATATGATGTGCTAACAACCCTCACTATAAATCGCTTCAAAGTTTCTAAATGTAATACTCCGAAACTAGCACTTGCTCGACAATGTTCGGGCCCATCTGTGATTTTGAAGCCTGATTGGCCAGCAGCGCTCCGTTAAGAATTTAATGCAGGTAAGTAACCATTCCATGGAGCTCCTGGTTTTGTTGACTTCAAAATCGCTGTATGAACGCAAAGAGTTCTCGAAGCCTTCTAGAAACTCATTGATGAATATCTCCTATTCACACGTATTTGTGTTGCTGCGACATTGGTAGAATTATAGTGAAATTGTAGCTGGAAAAAATGAAGGTATGAAGTTTCAAGTGTAAATATTAAACGTTTTTCAATTTGTAGCTCCAGGCAAGTGCTGCATGTATGTATGACATACAAAATGACAATTTGATTTCAATGAATTTTATTACTAGGAAAACGCTCAGTGTAACGCGTTGATGAGCGAGCACAGAACATGCAACATCCCCAGTCACGATAAACGACACGGCACTAGACGATTTTCTCTGCAACTTTGCAGAGAACATGATGTTAGCATGTGTGCAAAATTTCAGCTCGATCGCCAAAAAAATGTGACCTACAGCGGCGGGAAAAACAAACAAACAAACAAACAAACAAACAAACAAACAAACAAACAAACACACAAACAAACAAACAAACAAACAAACAAACAGAGAAAGTGTCCAAAAGAGCCGAATGGAAACGCTCGCTACGCTCGCTCAATTACAGCATGAAATCTTTCTTCTATCGCCATTGACAAAACTATAAAATAGCTATTACAAAAAGTAGCTTGATTCATAGATTATGGCTCTAATAGAAAGAGGAAAATGTACCTACTTGTAAATTTCGTTCCCCTTTTAGGATAGAATGATGTCTTTAAAAAAACGATGCGCCAAGTCCTTTTGTAAGTATTTCTCGGTGTTTATTCTTTTATTTCCAAAATACGATTAAATATTTGGAAATGTCATTGACTTGGCTCCTTTTTTGATATCACTCCTTTTCGGTGTTGAATTTTTTTAAAGTATAAGAGACTTGGCTGCCTTTTTTACACGGAGTGTTTTTTTCTGGGATCATAATTAGTGTGGTCTCAACTCAATCAAATCAAAATTCATTATTCTTACAATAAATTTTAACACAGCTCAATGAGCTTTAAAAGCTATAAGCTTTAAGCTTTAAAAAGCTTAAAGCTTATAGCTTTAAAAAGTTAATCACTTAGGGTAAGTTTTTCAATACTCTGCTTAATATAAAACATTTGATTAGAACTATTTTGGCATGGCAACAACCAATTACATTCCTTGAATGTCCGTTTAAACTTATAACTACTGGTTTTAGTGGAGTAATGAAAAACTCCCTTAAAGATGGGTCTGCATAGGGCGGTTTTGCTTTATACTATTTTTTTTTCTCCAATCACAAGTCCGGCGCGTGCTGATTTTATTTTCGCCGCGCTACATTAATTTCATCGAGGATATGAATTATACAACAACTCTATTTGAACATGTATTTGACACAAGTATGCCGTGAGCGGTTTCTGAACTTGGATTGGTGATAAGAAAAATAACCCAAACCCGCCTCTGTGAACATGCCCTTTATATTTCGTGGTGTGAAACTGCTTTTATACTTACTAAGCTGACCGTAACTTACTTCAATCTCGTTGGGTGTTTCGAATGTCAGATTGTAGATGGTATGTGACTTTGATCGGGGTGAGATGTTTGTGAAATCTGCCTGGAGGTAGCGCTGCTCTCGCACAGAGCAGGAAATTAACTTGATTAGCTCCAGACTCGCCAGAAGATTGATCATCGTCGGAAGAGCAGAATCTGTTTGCGCTGGAACTCGACCCCGAGATGGCAGAAAACAACGCCAAACAGTGCGGCCACTTACACTTCAACATCATGTGTTTTATTGGCTGAGATTACAAGAAGAAAGTTGGAAAAGTTAGGAAGTTGGAGACGTCCGAGAATCTGAGGAGTCTTCCGGAACTAGAAGATTTCGTTAAAACTCTCCCACAAAGCTCGTTTCTAGTTTTATTCAATATAGTAGGAAGATATATTTTGTTCAAATTAAGTTAAGTTGCACACGAAATATTTTGATCTGAAACAGAAAGAAGGACCATACAAAAAAATGCTTGTTTTATCGTAAGATATTTTAAATTCTGTATGTTTAACCTATTTGTGCTATTCCATAGGTGTTTTCTGGCATTTCTAACAAACAATAAGAATATTAAAGTTAAATGGTATCAAATAAGGTCGGTAGAAATAAAAGGTATAGGAAAAAGAAAACGAATTTAGGGTAGGTATATAAAACAGTTAAACAACAAAACAACTCATCACTGAATATCCAAAATATCAAATTTGTCCTTAATTTATAACCGAAAATTGCGACTATTTTCAAACTCGTCAGCCAACCAAAACATGAGGTAACAATTGCATAATAACGTCCAATTTCATAATTAAAAAGTAATACAAAGTTCTTCTGTCATCAATTCGCCAGTCAAACTAATTTGCCTCCGGCTGACGAGCATGATCATTTTCATCTGATTGTGTCGTTACGTCTAGTGTATTGCATTGTTTGGTGTTCATTATGTGGAGTGTATTGTGCTGTTCCCGGTGTATAGTGCTACGAGAATTGGCAACCATGGACGTAGCACTGCTCACGGCTTTGTGGCTGTTTTGCTGACCACATTGCCTGTCCAGAGTTGCCTAATTTAATTGTGTACCGACTCAAAACGAGCATATAAAGGTTGAGAGTGTGCTAAAGTCTTCGAGCATCGTATACTTAAATTATCCAATTTATGTCTTATCCAATTTCACCGAGGACAGAAATTACCAATCTCGAACTGAACTCGATCATTTCAGAACCTTGTTCCAACTCCAATTATTTGCAGAATTCATATAAATGAATACGTCGATTATATTATTCGATGAAAATGAAGCATTATGACGGTTGCTCTTATTGAGGTGAACTTCACTAAAGTTGCTTTAAATACAACTTCAAAAGAGAGTCATCTATATAGAGAGTATACAATATTGATCAATATATTTTGAAGTTTCATACAGTTATTTTCATTGATTTGTGATTGCTTGTTTAAATCTTCTAACAAATTATAACATTTGGGCTCAAATGTAAAACCGTATGTAGTTTTTTTAACAAATTGGCTATGCACATGCCTTTAACTCCATTCATTTATTTTAAATGTCAATCTGTACAGTTATTATTGTGACACAGATTGTGTCAAAAAAACATGTGCAGTGTTAACTTTCTGAGAGAAACCGTATTAAAAATAATTTCACACTAGTCTCTTCTTGATGCATTTATATTCATTTCATTTGTGAACTAACTTCCCACATCATCTTTGTGTGTGATGTTCATGTGAAGAAGGGGATGCGATTATGCAAAGAAGAAAGAAGCAACCACTATCTCGCTTCATATAATAACACATATATAAACCTTCTCTCTCTAGCAAACCTCGCTGGTCTCAAACCCACGGACTTCTAGAAATCCAACCGAATCTGATAGCCACTTGTCTAAATCTCAGAACAGTTCAGACTTGTGTGATATCTGAATTCTCTTCAGAAAATATCCCCAGATCTTTTAGAAATCGTTGAAGAGGTGTCCGCTTCAACACTCTTTCAATAAGCGACAGCTTCCCGGTTTCCCAGACAGTCTCTCAACGTTCTTAAATATATTCTATCCCCGAAGCAACGTCTTATCTCCGAGCTGCGAATAAAACTCGCTCTTCTGGGTATATTTTATTATATTTACTCCCGATAAATCCGTCGATGGGTCGACATCGATTGGCAGTAATCGATCCGGTGCGCCTCTCCTGGGAATCGATCTCCGGTCTGTGGCTGGGCGAGAGATCTTGGCGGCCGTGGATTATGCAAGAGGTATGATATGATACATGAGGGTCAGATGCTAGGCTCTATAAATACTTGTCGGACAAAGTGGGTCGTGTAAAGACGGATGTTGGAGAAGGGTTTACGACACCCTCGTCGTCGATTAGAGAAAATGTTCAATCAGTTTTCAAACATCTCTGGTGTTCAGTTACTGGAGTAGATTGTTACGAGTGGACCGAGGAATTTTATCAAAAAAGGTGCTTAAAGTTCATTGGGGAGCGATTTCTTAAAATTATTTTGTGAAGTAAGTTGAAAGTGGTTTTAGTTTTAGCTCTGGCAAAAGCATTATAATTGGCAGCAATCTGGCAGCCAATGGGAGCGTTGGAATGAACATTTGTACTCGAGACCCGAGACAATGACACAAATGAAACAGAAATAACATTATTCTCTTCTATTTGTACTAATTTCAATCCAGTCTCTTCTCTGTCAGGTCTCTGCGGAATGCATAATCTCATGAAACGTGGAGTTTCCCTAATGAAATTCACATTGCACTGGTTTTGTTCCGAATAAAACAAACTAGAACCATGTACAGTAATTTTTGGTATAAAATTAAGCATGTTGATCCACTTACTCAAACATTTTTAAATTTACAGACCACTTTTAATTTCTGTGCCACGAGTGAACAATGAACATGGTAAATATGCTAAGGTGAGCAAAGTCATGGATTTCACGTGAGAAGTGTTCGTTACTTGTCGGCCTGCTGGCAACCCCTGACCTAGTGTTTACCGAATACATCTACTGAGTGTGTTTTAGCATCATATATTAGGCAGCTCACTTCACAGCAGTTTCCCAAGTTCAACAGTTTCCGTCAACTCGATGTATCCGCATCGTTCATCTACTTTTCATACAGTCAGCTCCACTTTAAAATAGTTTCTCTTGAAAAGTTGTCCACAAACGTCAGAAGCCGGTGATGGATTTATGTTTCAGCTCGCACGGCTGCCGAAATACTACCTCATGACTGAAAATAAAAAGCTCTTTGCTGGCGTGATGTGTCTCTGAAATGAGGTGCGAGTGAGACATGACTAGTGACTTTCTGTCGACTTATTCTGCTCCGCTCCTGGCAATGTACGGAACAAGTTGGGATGCACTCGACAGTCCTGACGACTGGACAAATGCGGGGGCATTATCCAGCTGTCTTCTCCAGTTCCACATCCAGAGACGCGCATCATGGCTCCAGAGACGTTGTTGTTAATCCCAGACGATTTTATGACAGCAATCTGATTTGATTAAGTCTAGATAAAGATAGAACGGTTAGAGATCTGACCCATATTTGGCTCACTCGACTCGACTCTTCTCTTCTGTTGCTGAGGCTATTGGCGATGCTGAATAATGCAGAGGTAGAAGAGGAGGGAATATAAGTCATAAGTCGGAACAGCAAAGAGTAGAGTATTTTTTAGACTAATGGAAAAGCAGTCTCGGAAATATGTTAAAATTGGAATAAAATTTATTTCAAAAAAGCAATTGAAATATACGTTAAAAACATATGCATCCCCAAGGAAAAATTGCGACCTACATACTTTTAGTGACGTGTTTAACATCGCACTGCTCTGCAACCAGGCTAGACGTATGAATATTGAATTAGTGTGTTGATGAAGAGTTAAGGATGGACAGGGGGAAGCACGTGGTAGTGGTGTATTAGTAGGAAAGCTTCCTAGCATTTGTCTCTCGGCCATATATATGGAAAGCTTGCTTTTGGTAGATAAATGTTCCGTACCAAATGGCGCAACCACCCTTTTTATCAAAGTAGGGTCTACGATTTATGAATATTTAGTTCCGTGCCTAAGAGTATGGCTTATAATTTATCCACGTTTTCCGAAACAATTCTGAGAATGTTGGATACCACGTTCAATTTGCGGAGGAATTCAATTGATGAAGAGTTACTAAAAAAACTCTAGAAAATTACTAATTGCAACCAAATGAAAACCAATGGAGAATGGATATGAATGGAATCTATCTCGCCAAGTTAATATTCCAGAGAGTGCATTATGACGTAATCACACCTAACACAATGCAACAAGCTCCTTGATTAACGCTGCTCCGATGTGAAGCTCAGTTATATTCATGAGGGAAATGTGTGTTTCTTCCTCCGACATCAAGTATTAATATCGTAACGTAATATAATGTCGTCTATAAATGGCGACCGACGACTTACAATTAATTGTGAATGGTGTTCAGGGACGAAGCCTTGCATAACTTATACAAATTTTCATAAGTTGATATCATTTTAAATACTTAATCGATTAGAACATAACGAATATATGAATATACGTTTTGATAATATTATACCGAGGCCAAATATAATTTCATTATTTTGAGCTGGCGCCATGAGATTTAACATAAAAAGCCAACAGGTGCGATTTGATCAGAATGTCTTGAAAACATGCACCTGCACGGAATTATTTATTTATTCCCAATCGAGTACGACGGAACAAAATCAACGTGGTCTCAGGGAGTTCCGCGATCAGTTGAGTCAACATAATCAAATAATCATAGCCGTGAATACGTAGAAGAATATCTCCATTGTGTGGGCCCGGTAACAAGGCCCGCCCTCAGCACATCGCTTCCAACTATAAATCCACCCCGGCGAGAAGAATAATGGGAAGGAGGCGGCTGTGACCTACATGTAGAACTAACTTTCCGGGACGACGAAACCCGTGATTGGGAATGCTGAGCACATGGACTTTGACCAGCAAAAAACGTAGATGGAATTTCTATTGAGTTAAGAAAAACGACGAAGAAGAAGTTTCAGGTCTCTGAAGTGTTGATAAGTTTACAATTGGTTTTGTGTAGTTGCTTCTTTTTCATGCACTGAAATCTCAATTGCGTTGTAATATTGTTTGTTGAAGTTGGCAATGAAAACATCCGGCAAGCGGCAAGTTTAATCTGCGGTTCCGTCGAGAGTTGATTAAGTTGTTTCTAGTTGTCCCGATAACGTCTTCTACCTCCAGGACGGCGGTTCACCGCATCCACTTCCCCAGGACTTAGTGTCGACCGCGACCATTCCCTCGGCAGTGACGTCATGCATATCGGTTTCATCAGCCGCCACCAGGGCGGGCAGCTGTCGCCTCGCATTACTTTATATCAGATTATACATTTCGTGCCAATTTCACAAATATGTCTTCCGAGGAATTGCATTCCTGCCTCTGGCTTTGACGGAGTCCAGGCTCGAGTCCTGGCAGGATGTGCTCCAGGTGCGGGGCGGGAGGGGAGGGGAGGGGGAGTCAAGTGCAGCACATGCGCTGTGGATGCTGCGCAGAGCGCGCCGGGAGTGTATTGATCAGCAGAAGCGACGCGATGAGAGAGACGGTGCGAGCGCCAGAGAGAAGATGAAGACGAAGACGAGAGAGTCGTCCCGAGCAGTCGTCGTCGTGTAGAGAGCAAAGTGGAAGTGCAGTAATAGGACTGAGCGAATTGAGGGGCGAGAATAAAGCGTAACGAAAAAGATCGCGGCGGCGAGATGTCAGTCGACGGCGGACGGTTGTCGTGTGCCGATGACGATGTGTCCAGCGACGAGGTCGACCAGTGAGTGATCGAGATGCAAGTGGAAGCGGCCGACGGCGACATGGCGACGTTCTCGCCGGTGATCGAACTCAACGTCGGCGGCGTCTTCTACACCACGGCGCTCAGCACATTGACGCGGGAATCTGACTCTCTTCTCGCGCACATGTTCAACGGGAAGGCGTCGCCTCCACCGCGCGACGCTAAGGGCAAGTACTTCCTCGATAGAGACGGCGTACTCTTTCGTTACATCCTCGACTATCTCCGCAATCAGGGCCTCGTCCTGCCGGAGAGCTTCCGTGAGAAGCAACGCCTCTTGCAGGAGGCGACGCACTTCGGTCTGACGGCGATGTTGAAGGGCACCGCGTTCAACGGAGGCGACGACGCCGGTCGCAGTCGAGCACCCGGCTTCATCACAGTCGGCTACCGCGGAAGCTTCGCCTTCGGACGCGACGGTCTCGCCGACGTCAAGTTCCGCAAGATCACGCGCATCCTGGTGTGCGGCCGCGTGACCCTCTGCCGCGACGTGTTCGGCGAGACGCTGAACGAGAGTCGCGATCCCGACCACGGTCTCACCGACCGCTACACGGCAAGGTTCTTCTTGAAGCACTCGAGCATCGAGCAGGCGTTCGACAACCTCCTCGAGCAGGGGTTCAAGATGGTCGGCAGCTGCGGCTCGGGGACGGCCGGAGGGAACAAGGACGACTTGAAGCCGGGCGTCGACGCCGAGGAGAACCGCTGGAATCACTACAACGAGTTCGTCTTCGTGCGCGAGTAAAGCGGGTGTGACGAGTGCTGTGCGAGTGGTAATTATGGCCCAACAAAAAACAATCTCGTCGAATCAAGATGATAGATAATTACAATATGCTAAAGTCAGTAATGAGCTGTTTAGTTAGATGTCACCTTCAACCAATTCCACCAGGGAATGTGCAACTAGAATCATTTCACCTCATAATGCAAATAGAGTAGCAGCCGACAGCAAAAAGCCACCAATAGTCACGGACATGCCTGGATCTATATTCCAACAACAAATGGCGTCGCTGTGGATACGGGTAATCTGTATTTACGACCTACGCGGAAGCCAATTCATTACCAACTCTCTGTGACTTTGGTGATTTTTTGTTAGGGTAAAAAAATCAATCCTCAGCCCGCCACGGCCCAGATTCTTCACTAGCGAACGCAATAGAAAGAGACAGAAAGAGGGCTGGCACGTGGTTGTCAGGGGTGTCTTCCCCCACCCCCTCGTGGCGACATGGGTTGTCACCTTCAGGCATGGAAGCAAATGACTGACAAGACGGGTATATCGGGCCGTGACTATCTATTACTTCACCCCTCTATGTGATCTATATTCAATGTACCCCACATCAAGTAGGATAACATTGAAACCTGCGAGTTTTACTCGCATTATTACTCATATGTATGATACGTTGTCTTGACAACGCTATATGTACACGACCAACATATTCAATGATGTCTAACTAATTATAAGTACTGTCCATATTTTCTCTACTATAATTACCAACAAATATTCTTCATTGAGTAGTTTCTAGATTATTAGTGACGCTTTAATTGATTCCGCATAACTAATAATCAAATAGCTTGCGTCATTACGGTGTGCCATTGTGTGACGACCTATTCAGGGTGGATTTTGTTACCAGAAGAAGTTGAAGTTGATGTAACGTGTGTGAGAGATCTAAATAGCAGAGGTGTGTTTAGCTTACGTCGTCGGAAATAACATATGTATAAACGAGTCGGCGTGGTTCCAAACAGAAATACGCCGTCAGTGCGAAATATTCACCGGATTCGCTTTTCATGAAACATACCATCAAATATTTGACTAAAAGATTTCCATAAACAACAAGTCTTTCCTGATTGCTTTGTGTTTCGATCTTAGGCGAGTTGCACGCACAAAACCAATGTTCACGAATCTGCTCACTCAATCACAACATTCTCCCAGATCTTATCTGTCACTCAGAAGAAGCAAACACAATCCCGGGTCGTTATCAAACTAGACTGCATGGTCGTGAGGTATTAGCCGCTGACAACTTGGTCGAGCACAGGTTATGTAACAAGCCGGTATTTATTGGTTCGAATGGTTAATGTGAAGGTTCGAACTCGGGTAATAATTCACATTCACCCCCATTCATCCCCCACCCCCCAGCAGGAGCCAATCAGTGAGATAATTTACTCTCAATCAATCGGTTGGTGCAGAGGTGCGCTGCCTGGTTAGCAGCTAAATTAGAAACAGCTTCGTTTGCTCGTTGATTAACGTTGAACAATATCTGATTAGGTTTATGCATCACTATGTAGCACGGCGCCTCCACTACAAGTGTATAAGCAAGTACGGCACCTCCTTACACCAATCAACTCCATTACACAAGCAGCATCGACGGCGTCCAAACGAAAAGACGTAACCCACATTCATTTTTGTCATTTCTTGACTGATATCACCAAGTTGTAACGTTTTGCCAAAATGATTCAACTCAACTTACAAGTTTGATCACGTGATCAAGTTTTCATTTCAATACATGCTAAAAGACCTCAGCCCCAAAGAATCTGGAAAAAAATATCAAAGTATATAAGAATAGTGACAAGTAAATTATCTGATTGAAGTGTCAAAATATCATCACCCATATGAAGTCATCAGAAAAATACATATTTTCAATTATAATGTATATTATACAGATGACTGAGCTCATAAATCAACCGAAAAGTTTTTTACACGTGGGTTAGGACTTTTAGCCCAAACATCGTCGACATTGTCCCTCTTCACTGCAAAATAACGGCACCACCACACAATGCAAATCACAATATCATCATCACATGCACGCTTTAAGTGCATTTTACGGCACCACCACATCATGCATATTACAATATCATCATCACATGCACGCTTTAAGTGCACTTATGTACGGCACCACCACTAATCCCATTACAATGTTGATATGGCACCTCCACCTGTCACCATAAGCGTCATATAATCACACCAACAGCCTGCATAACAATGCACCACGTATCAACTGCATTCACACACGCGTATGCACTTTGCACATTACACAATCGGCGCACGCATTCGCTACACTATAATCATTTACACCGCTCGTTACGTGTATTGTAGAGGTATCACGGCACCACCATTGTCAAGCCGTGTTAAAGATGCGTAACCAATACTAATTAATTACGTGATGAGAGAGTCGAAGCAGTTGTCTTGATGTAGAAGTTGACGGAGAAGGTTGTGAGTGAGTTGTTTATAACAAAGCAGAGGTGAACGAAGAGATTTATACAATTCTAAGAAGCCTTTGAAATTAGGCTTGGTTTATAAGATTGATCTCCGAATATAAATAATACGTCATTGAAGCAGGTGCCAAGATTTAAAAAAATGGTTTCGTAAAAACAGAGTCATAAATTTTCGTGGAAAAGATCGATTATGTTGACTCTCATGAGACACAAAAATAAGAAGGAAATGGCGAAAATAAAAGTTGATTTTGAACTTTTTGACACCAAAGTCCCCGTGCGTGTGTGTTATCCTGGCATGTTCTTTCAACCAGCGCTTACTGGAACGAGTCGTCGCGCCTCCTGCTTTCTCCGACTGTAAACTGCAGGCCGCGCGATGTGGCTAGATCGACGTCGTCGTCAGACGTCACAGAGACGGACCCCGCCGTGGTTCGAACTCCGGACCGCGAGGGACATGCCAGAGATCGGGTAACGAAGACGAGCTCCCCAACTCTCTCTCGAGAACAACGGGGGAAAAAGCTAAAACAAGCGTCATTTTAGTCTAACTGTTTGATGTCGCATATGTCTTACTATAACCACACATTAATTCAGGGAGTTTTAATGTCTGATTTTGTCTGCGCATGTGCAGTAGATGTTCGAGAGATGTCCCGATGTCCGGACATTTCTCTCCGACGCTTTCTCTCGGTTTTCTCCCTCTCTCTTGTTGATCCGGGGTGACGCCGTCTTCATTCGCTTGAGCGCTCTGCTCTAGCTCAAAACCCCCCCACGAGCACGGGGGCAGGATTCAAGTTACTATTTTTAAATATTTGATGGCATCTTTCTTGGAACCGTTTCACCGGAATGATAGAAGTCAAGAGAATTTTGAAACCTAAGAGCAATGCTATTTTCTAAGTGTTAAGCGGGTGACATGATTAAAGATGCCCTGAACATTTTCTTAGCTAGCATTCCCCCTCACAGATATATTTAGACCAACGTATTTTGGTCCGTTCATGTATCTCGTTGGGTTATTATGAATATATTTATAGGTAAATGTATGAACTCTGGATGCATGGACATGAACATTCTTAATTGTCAAGGATCAGTGATATCTGTCACGTAGTCGATGTAATGTTTGTGTTATATTGCATAGTGTATTACATTACACGATTATACATACTAATCAGTAACTATTGTCTTATCCCATATATGAGCTTGTAAGCAGATATATCAATCGAAAATATACTTCATTAAAAAATAAATTTTAAGCATATTGAAAATTGACATGACTGTGGTATTGTTCTTGTGTATTGACCATCCCTCTAGACCTCCCATGCAATATTCTGAACAGGGAATCTGTTTCGAAGTCACGCAACGTCAGTTTTAACAAGAGATGGCAAAACAAATTCAGAATAAATTCGTGCTTTTTCGCCGACTTCGTCTGTTGTTTGCTCAATGAACCTCCCGTGGACGTTTCAATTTGATGGAATCACTTCATTGTATGACAAGCTAATAAATCTAAGTCAATCTAATTTTGAAATGTTGCGTTTCTCATAGAATATTTTGCGACATTTCGAATGGAAATATAATTAGTCACGGCCATGCATAGAAGCTCTTTTCATGTAGCTATTGTTTGCGGTAATTCAACAAATAGAAGCAACCAAGCATCTTCGCATTATAGGATGATAAATAAACCTTCTATTAGGCTGACAGTTTCGCGTAGCTTGTGTAAGTGAAAGTAATTTACGAATAGACGGTTTATTCGCGCTTCTATTGTCGAGTAAAGAGAAGTGGTGTGACGTCACAAGTACGTGAGCGCCTAACAAATGGCCAGTATTTATCACGATGTCGTAGATGGAGTTTGCCGGCCTTCTTGATTCTTTATTTAGGTTGCATTGAATGATCGTCTTTGAACGTGACGTCACACGAACTGCAAAGATGCCTCGGCCTTTAAGGGGGTTCTATTCGCGCAAAGAAGTGATACGTGTGGAGCCACTTCTGGCAAGATTGCTATTGGAAACATTATAATGTACTTTTTTATTTTGACAGTTCCAAGTGTAGTGAAAAAGAAGAAACAATTGAAATTGAAATTTAGTTACAAGTTTCCTTCTTTACCTATAACAAACAACTAAAGCAGATTTGTATTCAAATGTGCCCCTGACATCCGCCCTGATCCGCCCCTTGAACTAGTACCACAGAATCCACCAGAGTGCAGTCGTGTTCCTTATTTTCTCGAATAGGGTTTCGCCATAGAATTAGAATTAGTTGGAATTCATCAGTCAATGTTTAATGGAAGCTTGCAACTAGCATAAAATAATTGTCCCTTACCATACAAATATATTAGGTATTTTTTTAATTGAAGTTCAATTTTTACCTTATGAGATACACATGAAATTGTCTCTGAATATTTGAATAATGCTCTTAAAACCACTAAAGGAATGACAAAATATTTTAAATATTAGATTAAATGTTTTGGAGTACGGCTGACATTCGAAAATATAAGGTTATACCGTTCAAATAAGAAATAAATACTTCGAGTAAACGGTGAATGAACAGTATAAGACAACGGCTGCTCTTCAAAGATGAGCTGATCTGACAGGGAAAAGTGTACTTCAATCAAACATATAAATAGTAACATACTGTAAGGGGAAATGGTGTTATGCAAGTTGTATGTGGTATGGTTCCATTATCAAATATAATTCTATAGCACCATGGCTGTACCCAGGCTCCTCTTTAACGATCTGTGCAAACGTTCCTAAAACAAACTGAAAATTCCAAATGGTAACCATTACCAGTAGAAATTCATGAAATTAATTAGCATAATACCAGATAGTAACTTAATTCAATATGATGAGTACCACAGTTCATTTGTTTCACTCTGATTCCAAAGTCGGCTTAAGTTCGAAGGCAGGTAGTTCGTTAAAAACAGAGCTTAATTTGTTCCGTAGAAGTTCACGGTGGGGGAAATTAATCCTTTCAGCTCCAACCGAACCTATGAACTATAAGTATATATAGAAAGAGCGAGTTAGTCTTTAAAGTAAACTCATGAGTCTTCAAAAGAAACTCGAAGCGAACTCTACTACCTATCAAGGTGTTACTATAGATTGATCCCCAATTCACTCGATGAAAACACAATATTTTCACAGCCGAATGAAAACACCGTATACATTTATAAAAAATGAGTACTGTTCCAGCCGACTGCGAATCGAGTAAAAATAGTCTCACAAAGTACTAGCCCTCTAATTAAGTGCAATGAAGCATCGCCGCTCCATTTCCCAGTCATGAGCGAGCGGAGCAGCGACGGAGCGATCAATAGCGCTCGCTATACGCCGACGCTTGTTTATACTCGAGCGTCGGATCGGATACGCAGGTGGTGCAAGTGTTTACAGGCGGCCGTGTTTACTGGTACTGACTCGCGGCGAGGAAAGGCAAGTGCCTCGTAACCGAACACTAATTCGGAATGTAATAGAATAAGTAAGAAGATGGAAGAACAGAGGCGAACAGCTTTGGGACTTCATTGGTGGAGATTTATGTTTTTCATGAGCCACTCAGTTTGCTATGGGATTTTGCTGTAAATAAGTATTTTTTTAAAAAATGAGTAGAGTAGCCGGTTTTACGTAATATAATAAAGCGGTGAAACGAGAGTTGATTCTTAATTGAATCAGCACGCATCAGAATGTAAAATAATGTGAAAAATGTTGAGATCGTGTCTAAATGTTATTTTATTTCCATGCTAATGGAGTTTTAAAGTCGGATTTGAGGTATGTTCGTTAGTCTCAACGTTTCACCCAGTTTGCCAGACAAATGATAAAGCAATTCATATTTGTATTTCAGTTTTTGAGCGAGCGTAGCGAGCGTCACCACGGTACTCTTATGGCACTTTCTCTGTGTGTTTTTTTGTTTTTTTTTGTTCGCAAAGCCCAGGTTAAACCGCACATTCAATCGATCTGAAACTTTGCACATATGCTAACGTAATCTATGCGGTCCCTGGGATCGTTTTTGAATGGGCTCATGTGATTGGTTCAAATTTAAAAAAATTATCTTTCGATTGGTATGTTTTATTAATTTGAAATTTTGACAAGTCATTACCACTAACATTTTACCCAATCATACAAAGTTTCAGCCAAATCCTCCCATTGGTTAAAATTTAAAAAAATCTTTCATATGATTTTTGAAATTTAAACTAGAACCGATTGAGCGATCAACTTAAAACTTCGCGTGGTAACTGGTATCAACATTATCTGTATTTTTGACAATTTTCAGACTTATCTGTGTTTAAATCCAAAAGTTATTGACATTTTACGGACATTTTGCGTGTTGGCTGTAAAATTACTCAAAAATGTTGATCACGGCTACTTCGACTCTTCATAGTTCCAAGGTAGTTAGAGCAAAAACTTTCAAACGTATGAAACTGATATTACCGTTCAACAGATTGGTCTAATATTGTGTAAGTACACACACTTTTATCATATGAGTGGTCCCATGTATATATTTTTTAAATATATCCTATGATTTTTGAATATTAACAAGGAACATTTTAACCATAAAGGTTCAATCGATCAACTTAAACCTTTGGATGGTAGTTGGGACTAATACTTCAGGATTATTTGGAGATTTTTATACCTACAAGTCTGACGAATTTCACGAATTATTGGCTTTTAATGATATTTTCGATAGACATAATTTCGGTTCGAGGTGTTGCGCGTGTCCGTGCTCGCTCATCAACGCGTTACACAGAGCGTTTTCCTAGTATACTACTTTACCGTGCCACTCAGTTTTTTATGGGATTTTGCTGTAAATAAGTTTGTTTTTTTATAAATGAGTAGAGCAGCCGGTTTTACGTAATATAATAAAGCGGTGAAACGGGAGTTGATTCTTAATTGAATCAGCCCGCATCAGAATGTAAAATAAGTAATGTGAAAGATGTTGAGATCGTGTATAAATGTTATTTTATTTTCATGCAAATGGAGTTTTAAAGTCAGATTTGAGGTATGTTCGTTAGTCTCAACGTTTCACCCAGTTTGCCAGACAAATGATAAAGCAGTTCATATTTTTATTTCAGTTTTATGCTATTTTACCGTTTTGGTGAAATGTGGAGACCAGACGAACTGACCTAATATTGTGTTGTGTTACCAGGCGAATGGCAGATAATGATTGGAAGATGATGATGAAGAATATGTTGGATGGAATGTGGGAAGGATGTGGTCGTGGCCTATTAGTTGAGGACCTTTCCACGGAACCGCGATATAGCCTCAGACAGGAAAGATCGTGAGGGAATCGATCTCGGAATATCGGAGAGCAAATTCCGAAAGTTCATACATTAGCCTAATTTTGTTTTCTGTGAATCGACTAAAAGGTCTGAAGTATAATATTTGACGTTTTAAACAGGAATTCCCTCAAAACTAGATACTATTTTGAACAGCCATCAATTCTCATATTTTTAATAACTAGATGTATGAGAAGTTATGACAAAATTACTTTGGCTTTAACTTCACAATTTACTATAGCCAGTTAAGTCAATAGAGAGAGATTCGACCGTTTTTCCCGGGTAACTTTATGGTTTAAACGTGCCCTTTTTGAACTAATAAAACCGTTCAACTTTCTTTTTTATTATAGATTAAGAAGTTATTCCGGAAGTTCTGCCTCCGACCAAGTTTCAAGTCCGAATGTGAATTCAAAGGTCACAATAAGATTCAATGGGGTTTTAAATCCTTCACGTTAAGGAGAATGAGAAAGTTGTAGGAAATGTTGTAAATTTACTGAACTTTCCAACCATGCGACTTCCAGAGACATTGGTTCTGGAAAAGATAACTTATTAAAACCAACTTATAGGCTACGAAGAAGTGAAGGACCACATTAAATGTATGATTAATCTGGACCAACCGGAGAGTTCCTTGTATCTGATGAATTACAATCAAACATTAACTTTCAGAACATTTCGTATTAAAAATAGTTGTAGTACGGTAAAAGTTTTTGTTCAGAACGGACGTTTCGGCTTGCAATTTTAGAATCTTAAGATATTTCTGTAATTCGAAAGGGAATTTAGTTTTCTGACTTGTAAATAAATACAATAGCATGCAAAAAAATCTTCTTTCCGTTTGAAAGATATGAGTTGAAAACTTGTACGTCCGGCTAAAAGTATCGGGCTTCGCTATAGTTACGGAACAGGTTGGCGGAGTGGTAACGCTCTGAACTTGTATTCCGGAGGCCCGGGTTCGATTCCCGCGGCCGTCCTTCCTGACTGGGGTTTTTTCGAGGAATTCCCTCAGTCGACAGGTAAAATGCTGGGAAGGTACCTTACAATAGGCCACGACCGCCTCCTTCCCAACTTCCATCCTTATCTACTCTTCACCATCATCTCCCAATCATCATCATAATCATTCATCCGTCGCCATTAGCTTAGCTGCAGAACAGTGCGACGTTAAGCCTCAGATAAAAAAGCTATAGTTTTTTTCCGAACTATGAAATGTGAAGAAAGTCCGGATTATTTCTATGGGCCTCATGTGCGCAACTTGATTGCCAGATTAAAGTTTTGTAGAACATTAATCTTAATGATAAAACCATTAACCTAAATGTATACAATGCTCGCAAGATTCAACTCGGTCAAGATTTTTACGCGATTGCAGTTCAACATTATTTGATTTGGAATATTTAAACTCCAATGTAATTTGGAAAGTTTCGTGAATGGTTCTACCAACTAGCGCACTATGTCCTAAAAGTCATAGTGTAATGTTCTCTCCCATAGTTGCAATATAATTGGTTCGGTGTGCTATTACTGGTAGGCATGATTGTAATAGGAATGTAATTTTGGTAATTTCATATTTAAGTGGTTGATAAGTACAACCAGTCTACTGAATCCCCTCATTTTTAATTCAAATCCACAATTGTATTTCCTTTCTCCTCGTTCTTTCTTTTTCATATTTCCTGAACATGCAGGAAAAAAAATCTATCTTGTTTCCGACGTTTTCTATTTCGACCCCAAAAAACACGTTTTCGTTATCGAACAACGCCGCTTATGAATACGTAGATTTCGGAAAACATGCATTAGTTGTGTGTGTTTCTTCAGCTGCTGGAAGAGCAAAGTCGTGAACTCTGCGGTTCTCGCGGTTTCCTCGCGCTCTCGGTTTCTCCTCTCTCAGGATTCAACGGGAAACAGACCCTATCCAAACACCCGCGGGCACTGCAGGCGTAATTAGCGAGTGCTGAAAGAATAATGACGTACATTATATACTTGAGAGCTATTAATGATTAACAAGTATTATTCTTAATATGAGACAAAAGTTTGTTATGCAAACTTTGAATGCGAAGGTAACTAAATTAAATGTTGGCATTTGACGTCTGGAATTGGTAACATAGGACGGAGTGATGTTAATTTAACAGAGTGAGTCTTTATAGTTCTGGACTATGATGTAACTTGAAGTTTAATTTTGTTCTTTTTGACATGCTGTAGTACAAAACTTTTTGACGACTGCATCCAAGTAATTGAAAATGATGTACACTGTACATTTTTCAGTTCAAAATTAAAGTATTATTATATTACAAGTATAAAAAGATAGCTAAATAAAGCATAGAACGACAAACTGGAATTTACAAAGAGTAAGAAAAAACTTTTGCTTTAAAGTTTCCTGAATTGAATTCAGTAAACTTTAAAGCACAAGTTGAATTGTATGTGCTTACTATTGACGCAATAGAAATACATTCAATATTGAAATATTTACTGAAGTTTCATTTCATCTTCGTTTCTTTATTTATTCTATAGAATTCCCCCCGGAGTTGTAAAAGCACCGTCTAGAGCTAAACTTATCTTCCCACTACACTGGTTCTAAACCCTTTCATGCAAGGAATAACACTAAACCAGCCAATCAGGAACTGGAATAACTTTCAGCAACGTACTTTATTGACTATTTTCAAGGTCATTGCCTTGTGACTAAGCTTTCACGCTCCATTTTGAAATCCTAATTGTATTGTTCTCAGCTTTCCTCGCTCTATTGTTTTCATGAGTTTACAGTGATAATTAAAATCTTTATCTCGAGTGTTGCGAAGTTTGCGCATAAAATTATTAGTTGAGAAGTTGGGTGTAAAATGTGTAATCAAGTGCGTGCATTTATATCACCCGGGTGCGTGAGAGGACGCTCACGCACCCAACAAGTAGACACCAGTTGATGCAGTTCCTAAGGAGTGAGCGAAATTTAACTCAATTATGTTTCGATTTTGTTCAAGTGCAAACAAGCTCAAAACCAAACCGGCGTCGATTTCTGTTGCTTGAGCTAAGAGTATTTCCTTAAGCCTACCAGAGTTAAATTGTGGTGGATTAACTATCTATTGGATTAAATTCAACTGTTTCAGTCATTTTGAGGTATCTGATTGGCTGTGCCGACAATTTAGTCCAATATTTAGTTAATCCGGCTCAGATTAAGTTTTGTAATACCGGCCCTAAGGGGATGGATCATCGTCTAATTGTGGCCCCAGCGTTAAAGGAAATTTTAAAACGTTTTTTTTTAAATTGATAACTCATTGTGCATTGTTCATTACTTTCAAAAAAAGTTGAACTTTGCAAAAGTTCATCAGAATTATCAGAATTTCACTAATATTGAAATTCTGCGAAATATGCAAGTTTCATGTAAAATATAACACCTCAAAACTTCTAGGAGAAACAAGTGTTCACAAAGTAATCAACAATTAACAAAGAGTAATTAATTATCTAGAACTTTGTCGCTTCAACATAATTTCATCCTCAACGGAATGGTTACAATCTTATATGGCGACGGATACTTTCGGAGGGCAAATCGATGAAGTGTCGTATGATCACTTTATCATTTTATCAAAGATGCTGTTCGTTTTCTCCCCATTTTACCACCGTTTGCCACCCAAATGATAAAGTAATTCAATTCAGTTTTTAGCTACTTACCAGTTTCGTGGAATTGAAGTACCGAAAAGTGGTCACAAGCGAATGGACCTAATGTACTTACAAAGAGATGTAATGTAATTTTGTTCACACAACCAAATATTATTTTTGTGTTTCACTCTTTGTTTGTTTTTAAACTTTCAGCATTGTATAAAATTTACTGAACATTTTCAATCAACTAATATTTATGAGAGTTGATTGAATATTTTCCATAATGTATGCACATTATTTTACATAAATGGAAGTTGATTGGATGGAACATTAATTTATGTAGTTTTACTTTCTTGTAGGATTGTATTATCAAAATATTTTATGAAAAATAAATACCCCCTGGATATATTATTTCTCATTGGTCGGGTGTGTTGATGTATTGTTTTATGCACTATAAACTGGAAACGGCATGATTTATACAGCTAACAACGGAGCAGTTCTCTTCAGGATTTATATTCATACACATATTTTCTTTATGTGGAAAATCGAAAATAAAAACCTTCGTATCTAGCGTTTACGCTCCAAGGATTTATCCACCCAAGCAATGATGCTATTCTTTATAAAGTCAACATAGGTACTACATAAAACACCGTTATGTTGCATTTCTTCTATATCGCAAATTCAATAAAATAAATTGAATGTATGAATCCCAATGATGTATTCTGGTTGTAAAACAGTGTAATTTCATCTCTGGTAATTTAATGTTGTTCGAGCGTGTGTACGTTGTATATGAAATGAGGGGAACACATTCATCCCATTGTGTTGAAGCTCTTTGAAGAGATCATTAGCGATAGCACCTTTATCAAAACGTCCGTACGATTAAAGAGTGAGTTGTATTTTTTGTTGTATAATTGTAAATTCTCTCTCTGGCCCTTTCATGTTAATTTGAATATATTACAAAACAGTTAGATCATATTTTACATTTATCTTTTTTTGTACATGTGCAAATGTCCTTCTCTACATTATTCTGGTGTGGTTTTAATAATAATATTCTCTGCCGAAGTTTTGACTGTGTACTTTGGCCAGGGCGGGGCCCTCATGATTGTATGAGAAATGATGGTTACATTTAGGTAAAAAAATTCTGTGCGATTTAAAGAGAATTTAATTATGAGCATGTGTACACACTGAGCTAACTTAACAGCACCTTTTAGAAACCTGATTAGAAACAAATGAAGAATACAGGGAAAGAACGCTATGAGTCCATTTATTGAAAAAATAGCTTTAGGTGTAAGTCTTACAGTGATTTTATGAGCTTTTAGAATATACCCTCGGTTTTTAGAAAATATTACCACAAAGTCTTGAAAAACGCCATTGAAATTTCGATTTGTATGGAAGATGGATACAAGTTTCAACATAAAACTTCGTTTATCTCAGTTTCATCCGAGCGTTCTTTCCCCGTACCCTTCAAATGAATGAATTATATAATTACAATTACTGAAATTGTACAGGTAAACTGTAAATTCCCGCGATGCAACTCCCAACAAATCATAAACAGTATATGAACGAAACGGATTGGCTGCTGGTCAGGTTCCTTGACAATCAATCCTTGTTATTATCAATGAAATCATAGCCCACCAGATGACGAGTTAACATATCGGACGATGCTGTCAAATTTTTTTCAGCCAATCCATTTCTTTCAAATACCGATTTATCATTTGTCGAGTGCATCCGTATATTTCGTTTGACCTGGCCAAAGTTTTGCGCGCCATTTTCGTCGCACCCGAGCGTACAGTGCGTGCACGGCCAGGCTTGCGTGTACGACCAGACAAACAAGTAATGGCTGAACTGGGCTCCACTTTGGGGAGAATAGCTGCCTAGTTTAATACAACAAGGATTTATGTCTGAAGATGGAATCAAGTACTAGAACTTCGAGAACGAACCCCGGACACCAAGACCTGGGTAGTGACGTCAAAGGTCAAACACGGTTGGTAAATAACCAAGTTAAATTGCAATTTATTCAACCCGGAGCATACGTCATCAATAATTTAATCCGCATGTGTATTACTAGTGTGTGTGTGTGTGTGTGTGTGTGTGTGTGTGTGCAATTACTAATTTCTGCTTTGCTTCTGTGTCTCCCGGGCAATGGACCGACGTACCCGCGTCGTTCGCTGTTACCAATGGGGGAGGAACGTAACATTTTCGCGGCCCTTCACGGATGAAATAATAATTACTGACTTCATTGTGAGATTTATGGGCGGTGTTCAGAATGCGTTTCCGTCACACTGGATAGTGAGTGGCGTATGACGTGTTACAGTGTTGCCAGATGAAGGGGGATTTACCGGAATGCAGGGAGCTTTAGGGTGTTTTCGGAGGTGATAATGGGAATTCTCACATTTCATAAAACAAATTCATTAAACTGTCAGAACGATGTATAGATTTTATTTTGATAAGGATTTTCTGCATTGTAGAGTTATTTTTGCTAACATTAGCCATATTACAATTTAAGAATGCAAAAAAAATAACGAAAACGAAGAAAATTAAAAATTATTTCGTGAAAAATCATCCTTTGTCTCATGCAACTCAAAATATACCACCATTTTAAAGTACGATATGAAAGTTTCTTTAAAAAAGTCAAAGTTATTGATATCTTTATAGTACTAACTGCAACATACAATACGGGTAATTTAGCATTTAAAAATGGAAATTTCAATCTCCATGCATAGAAGATCGACAAGTTACTTCTGCAACACGCTAATCTGTTATTTATACACGAGACATTTGTACTGCTTGTTTTGTTCGCTATTATACATGTCGGTCGACAGCGATTAGATATTCAAATGCCGTCAAAAAAAAAATAATAAGCTACATCAAAGCCAAAGTAGAAAAACTGTTCGAATAATGCATGAGACATGAGCTACTGAGAAAAGTATTAAGAACGGAAAGGATTCGTTATTAAATGATTTTAAATTAACATATTTTTAATGAATAACCAGGTATTTATAACAGAAAATTACGTGTATGATGCCTTTGCGTGAGAAGGTGGAACGGTTATGTTGTAGTTAAATAGTGGAGTGTAGTTGCTTTTCCCTGAACATAAAATTAAAATCTACCGTATATTTGTTGTGGTGTCGGGGTTAGAAAGTTACCAACCGCTATCCACGGTAAAGCCATTAAAACAACAATTTACACTCACCATTTTCAAGTTTTTAACCGTAATGACAAGATTTCACTGTTGCTTTGAACTCCTGTGATATTTAGGTGGGAAAATGTTGAGCAAACGAAAAATAGCCCATGATTTTGTGCCATCGTGGCCTACACTCTACTTACAATCAACAGGCGAATTCACAGTGCTCTCGTGACGTAACACATTGTTTGTTTACGGTGGCCATTTTGTTGACACACGTCACGACTGCCAATCTGTGTTTTTGTTATTTTATTTATAGTATTAATGGCTACCTATACAATTTTATGTTCCGGAAAAACCACTTACTGGCATTAATCAATAACATCACAAAATATAATCGATTAACCGTCATTTATAACTTAAACCTGACATCTATGTCAACAATAAAGCCGCGTAGCTGATCAGAGTTAAGAAACTATTTTCATGCATTGTTGGTGTTGAACAAAAGATGAAAAGCTGTGAATAGATCTAGGCGGGTTTTGTGCCATCATGCCGTACATTCTACTTAAACAGGATTAAGAATCCAAGATGATTCGGGGTTCTCTCGCGATACGGCACGGCCTACTGTCACGACACAAAGTATCAAACATGCTTGAAACTCACTTTTACAAACTTTCAATTCAATATCGTCATATTGCATCTTGGCTCTCGCACATACTTGTGAACTTCGCCAAAGTTCGAAACAAGTAAAAACTTTCCACGCAAACGCTTCAGTGCATTACAGTGTCGAAATGTCAACCGTGAAAGCGAGTCATCGACAAGTTTGTTATCAACTAGATCAAAAGCTTTGTAATCGGCGTTTATACCGGGTATAGGCGTGCGTGGAATGTGTTTCTGATGATACGCATACAAAAGCGGCCGAGCTGGCCTGCTTTGGTACGTGACAATGTGTTATCCATTATTCACCACCACAAAGCGAACGTTCGCTCAGATCGTTCAGCCCACAATTAAACACGAAACAAATATGCATGTGAACTAAATTTACATTAGTGCAGTCACAACAATAACTTGGAGTAAAGTGTAGGTTTACCTTTAGTGAAGTCAGTTGACAGTGTTGTGACGCTAAAATTTAAATGTTTACAAAAAAAATTAAGAATATTAATCACGTAAAAGTAGACATGAAAGAATTTGTATTAGTTTTCGTCTCTTGATGTTTTACTTGTTGAGCGTAGTGCATAATATACTCGATGAACATCAATATTTTCTTGATTTTTTGTGTGGAAAGAGTTTCTAAACAAGTTTATTTTTTAATATTTGAGTTTCCTAGATGCAATACGTCAACTGATCTGAGCTAAACAGGAAAACATTGTTGTAATTTCTTTTTAATAGCCGCGGAAATGAGATTTTTACCCATTCTAAAGGTATGCAAATTTTTATTTTACTTTTTGCTATGACATAGAAATAAAAACAATTTAGAACTACATGTCTTACTCAAACACTTTTTTTTTATAGAGATGGTTGATTTTGAATCTAGTGAACTCATCATCTCCTGCATATAATCTATTTTTATATATAATAAAAATCCACTATCGGATTATTGCTGAAAAGTTCCACTATTACATATTGCATTTAAAGTAAAGCACAATTTTCGAATGACCCTGCCGGAAGGCAGCCACAAGCGGGATATTAATGCTCAGATGTAGGTCAACTTTGAATTAAACGATATATTATTTCAAGGTGTAATTATAGTTGATACAAATAAAAATAATATAAAATCTCTTCTTTATGTACATCTGGAAATGCAGAGGTGTAATGGTGATTCTAAACCAATCCTGCGACAACCTGCACATCTGATCTCAACATCAGTTCCTGCAGCATCCACCAGGAGCGCTGCGTGACACGTCAACACTAATTGCACGTAACCCCATTGCATCAAACTACCCTGGCAATTACATTGGCGTCAAACTCAGAAGAGAGCGGCTTTATTGAATTAACGACGCCTGGGAGCTGTGGAGAAAAACTCCTTGTTCCACGTCCTCCTCCCTCCTCCTTTCCTTCTCCTTATTACAGCTTAACATCGTCGTCGTTACGACCCACGCCGAAGAAGAGACGCCTGGAAGGTTAGTGCACTTTCTTTTTCACCAATTTCTGAGGTTTTATGGGTATTTAAGACTCACTCTGTCGTGGAGAGTAATGGTTTCTATGAATGATTAGGAGCATGATTGTGAGATGAGCTCTGTGAAAAACTCGGGGAAGAATTTAGAGAGGTTTTTGTTATGGAACCAGCACAAAGCTTAGACACAAAGAAAAATATTACCATCAGAGAATAAAATTGGCTTCCAAATAAAATTATTTTCGGTGCGTGCAACAATTCGCTCTGAAATATACTGTAATTTCTTGCATCAAGTAAAGAATGATGGTGGAGTAAGGCAAGATGGAATGAAGGCTGTGAGAAATACTGTGGGCTCGGCTGGATATTCATCACAGTTTAGATCGATTCATTCTATTCCTTGACACTTCGATTATGTTCCGCAGTAGTTTATGCTGGGCTCCAGACGTATCGACAGTCAAGTAAAACACCTGTCGGAGAAGCCGAATTTAGAGCTCGACAATCTCCGTATACTCTGCGCAATCTCAGTAATCTGATTATAAAATAATCTGTTAATTCACAAAGGCCTTCGTTTGTTTATAAATTTTGCTAAATAAATGCGTAAAACGTATTTTAGGTATGACATTTTCGTTAATTGAATGAGTGATAACAAGACTAAACAACACTAAACCAAACAAACTAAAATAACTGTTTCGAAGTATCTGAGAGCGACAAATAAGGACAAAATTTAGTTCAAATTTTTCTCTGAAACCGAGAAAGTTATATTTCAATTCTTTGATAGGTCGGATTTCTCTTCGAAATATTGTGGGGAAATGCGAAGTGTGCTATTCTGAGCTGAAGTTCGTCCTTTTAATTTAGAGAGTACAACATCAAAATGCTAAGAGTAGGTATTCATTTAGGTTTGAGATTGTTGTCCCGAACTAATTGGAATATTTCTGGAGTTTTATACAAAACAAGATCTTGAACGGCTGTGACACTTGTCATTTTTTACATTTACACGAGGCAATTTCTTGATACAGAACACGAGCAAAACTTTTCTCGCAAGATATTTCAAGCTTTTGTATTGACACTTGTTATATTTGCCCACTTAAAAGTCGGTTTCCAGGATTCAGTTCGGAATGAAACTTCGAATATTCACATTCCAATCATGTAACCAGCACTAACAATAGTCGACCTATTGCGAACGATTTGTCACCGCATCACACGAAACACAACTAATTAGCAATTTACTTCCCCGTGAAATCATGCGTGAAAGCCAGGGAATAGAACAATTAAAACTCTTTTAAAAATGTTTTGAAACTAATTGCAAATGTCTTCTCCAGCTGCTTATAACAAGAAACAATTAATTTCTCGGCGATGTTGCTACACTTGTGTTGACATGGCAACACCGCACTAATGAATGCGATTAGTGGACGCTCGGTAATTATCGTTAGGATCCGACATACGAGCCTGGTTTTAAACAGACACAATCCCGTCTTACGTCACGCGGCGTCAACCAATTACACTTCAAAGTCCGAGGTAATCAGATTATATTCCGCATGTTTTGTTCGTATCAAATGGCGCGCGCGACGTTCATGGGAAATAATTACGGTTTGAGGGAGACATAATTTCCTATTGTGTACGCAAACAATGCATTTTACGGTGTATTACAAAACAACCTTTTTAATTATTGAGCACAACATTCTGTTTTTGATCTGTTACAAATTCGTCAACTGTCACAATTTATTGTCATAGTAGAAAATTAAAATAATGCTAGAAATTAATTCAAATAACATTTTCAATTGCAACTGAGCAAACCATCCCAACTCAATTTCGCGAAGTGCAGTGGAAAACAGGAAAAACCAGTAGTTTTCCATCACGTTTTGAAAGGGAAGCAATTCATCAAGTTCGTTCACTGTTCGAATATTTCTGTCGTTTTCGTCGTTCACGTCGTTCATTGGTCGTTCACATGAACACTGCCCTGTCAATGGCAAGACTTTCTACTTTGTATTATTGAAATTGTATAAATTATGTCAAATACACAATTTTAAATAGAAGAAAATATTAGAAAAATTCAATAAAATTGATTTATTTTTATCTGCAGTCGTATTATTACATATTTTTTGATTATTATATTGATATTTACATGTGTAGGTATATACAGTAGTACAAACACGGCCGCCATTGCGGATCATTATTCTTACAGTGAACGAACTTTATCAACCTAAAAAATGTTTCCTGCAGATGGCTAGTTTTGCTTCTATTCCCCTGAGTCACCGAGAGAATTTTAAATCGTTATTGAATTCTTGTTTACAATATATTGCGTATAATGATCGTAGCTATTTCCAGTATGCGAGCGAAGAATCCCGGTAGACCACGATCAAGCCACCCTCCACGGGATCCCGAACGACATTCCTGTGGACCGCCACTCACCTCCTCTCGACGGCAAAGACATGCCACCGTTCCCTTTTCATCTCCCTCTCAGCAAAGTGAATGTAACCTTGGTAACCCAATACCCTTTCAACCCCAACCCCTCAAGATGCCAACACAGTTATCTCCGGCCAGCCTCGGCCAATCTTACCAGAACGAAAATAGAAGATTCATATTTTATATGAAATAAATATGTAAATTCGAATCGACTCCGTCTGCCTAAAGCGTTGGTATTGAGAGTGAGTGAGAAAGAGAGGGTTTATTGATTGAACCGTGGTGGGAACATTTAGCGGTTCGCTCGCTCTCTCAGTGGCGTATTTCGGGGGTCAACCACCCTCTTGGCCCCCCACCCCAGGACGCATTATCGCTAATCCAATCGCATTACCGGGTTACCCGCGACGCGTGACGTGTTGCGAGTAACGCGCTACGTTCATTGGTCATGTCCTATCGCGCCATCTGTTGAGGTAACTCGGGATTTACTTGAGCCTGAGTTATTCTTGGTGTTAGTGGGATTAGGGAGGAAAGGGTTTAATCTGGGATTTAGTCCGGCGGGAGCGTCTGCTGATTGGACATACAGGGTAATGTCTGTAATTAATCAGCTGATGGCCAGACTAATCAGTCAGTACACTTCTAATTATCGATACTTGGTGATGCAAACAAAAGGGAACAGAATCATCCGAATGTCATGATAAAACTAACCCCTTACAGCGAATAACCAATCGTACGCAGACGTAGTATTAGTTGCCTAACGAGATCTACATGTATAATACAGGGGGATGATTGGCAAGACCGGTTTTATCACTGGCTTTATCACAACATAGAGAGGCGACTGTACAACAAAACTCACTGATTGCATTTCCTCGGAAAATGAGATGACAAGATTTCTTTAAAAGTTTTAAAAGTTGACAAGATTAATTGAGATAGCAAAGAAGTTAATTTCTTTTTATTTTACCTTCTAAGTGAATTTTAAATTATGAATTATTTGTCGTAATAGCAAAGTATGGTATAATTCTGAAAGAGACAGAGATTTATGTATTTTTTGTACTGTGATTAACGTCGCACTGTTCTGCAACTCAACTAATGGCGTTGGATGAATGATTATGATGATAGGGAGACGATGATGATGAATATGTAAGGGCGAATGAGATGGAGGCGGTCGTGGCCTATTAGTAGGGAACCTTCCCATCATTTGCCTCTCGACTGAGGTAAACCACTATGACTTGCTCAGTCGTGAAGGTCGATCACGTAACACATTGTAACATGAGAAGATGTGATCTAGTACAATGGCTCTAGAGAAGAAAGTTGCAAAGCTTCAACCCAATCTCAATACACTTGCAAGTCGGTTTTGCAAGAAACAAATCAGATTTCTTCAGCAACAGCTGCGCAAAATTGAAAATTATTCGGGTAAAATGGAACGCGACACATACGGTAGAAGCAAGTAACAAACACGAGGAAGCCAATTACAACGTTTAATTTAAAGTACAATATCCCAGATGATCCCTCTTAAACTCGTCGCCCGTAAATTGAGTGAAACTCCCCCAAGTTCCGGCTCATAAACTCATCACTGGCCATTGATATTCACGCCGATTAAATCATCTTCAATCAAACTCAATCACGCTGATACTTGCTCAAAATAAATTGCAACTAACAGCCATTCGGATTGGCTCCAATAGTTATTTTGCCGTAGAGTTATTTAAAGATCTCTTGAAATTCTATTTCCGCTTCCCTTCAGGGAACATCGATTAATTACGTCACCGCTATTTAGGCCTCTTTCAACCTGCCCTCCTCCATCACAGCACAAAATCAATTACCCTCCTACCGATTACATCACATATTGTGATCCCTCCCACTCCCCTTTTAAAAAGCAAATTGCTGCCACGTGATTTGGATTTCTGACGCCTTTAAATTTGATCTCCTGAATAGGGTAGTTGCAACACCCTGGTTGATATGACAACAGTCTCAATCTTGTTTATTTTGCTGGGGGACAGGCAATATTTCAATAGTTCGGTCGTATTTAAATACAGCTGTTCATATACAGAAATGGAGTGAAATAAAATAAGGAAATTGAATCAAGAAAGAAAATGATTAGTTTATTTACTGAAATCATCTGTCCCCCAATTTGATTTTGGTCAGCTGTGAGTCCAGGGACTGGAACCCAAATGAATATAGGTTCCGGTTCCGGTACCGGTTCCAAGTTTTTTAAAATATCGGTTCCGGTTCCGGTTCCTGGAAAAAATAAAATAACGGTTCCGATTCCGGTTCCGGTTCCATTTCGGTTCCATCAGGGTTCCAAACGGTTCCATCAAATTCAGACAATAGTTCAAATTATTTGTTTAAATCGACTTTTGGGAACTTACATGCTCAGAATGTATAATTTATTTGTAAAATTGTGAATGGTAGGTAAATAATTTCAGATTTGTTAGGAAATGAAGTAATAATTCAATGAATTTATTTATTTAAAGAACCCACATGGAACCCAAATAATGTTTAATATTAATAAGGGTTCCGGTTCCGGTTCCACCTGATAATAATATGGGTTCCGATTCCGGTTCCGGTTTCTATAAAAATAGCGGTTCTTTTCAGTTACGGTTCAGGTTCCGGTTCCGGTTTCTATAAAAATAACGGTTCTTTTCAGTTACGGTTCAGGTTCCGGTTCCGGTTTCTATAAAAATAACGGTTCTTTTCAGTTACGGTTCAGGTTCCGGTTCCGGTTTCTATAAAAATAACGGTTCTTTTCAGTTACGGTTCAGGTTCCGGTTCCGGTTTCTATAAAAATAACGGTTCTTTTCAGTTCCGGTTCCGGTTCCAGTACCTGGCTGTGACGTCAGATGAGATTGCAGTACAAATTAAAAATAACAACTTTTTGTTTCAAAGTGAAATATTTCTGAAGAGGTAGTTTGAGAAAGTGCAGCGTCACACACCTACGTACACCCCCTCCCTCCCTTGTCACCTATATATAACTCCGTGGTCACACCATGTCTCATGGCGGAAACCTTCCTCCCCCAATCGCGTAGGTACGTAATATACGAGTATGGACGCCCCTTAGGACCTTTTTTAATTCAACTGTCACAAACGAACGAATGACAGGAAACACCTCACACTTCTCTGTCTAGATAATAGCAGGTTTCATGGATTTCTCTTGTAAAATATTTCTGGAAAATTTTCTAGAACATTATGAAAATACCTACTCAATTTGTTGATTAAGCCCCATTTACATCGTGCAATTTCTTGAACAACTTCTGTTTCACATTCCCAATTTCATACAATTTTGTATTTACACGACGCAACTTTCTGTCACAGTACTTAAAACATGTTCTTATTTCCATTCAAGAAGTGTGACACAGAAGTGTGGTACAGAAGTTGAACAAGAAGTTGCACCGTGTAAATTGGGCTTTAGATTCGGACATCGCATCTTACATACACATTTACATTTAAAACCTGGGAAGTTTATAAGAAGAGGACGTATTGGAATGCGTAGAGCACTGTGGAAGAGTTTAATTGGAGAAAACGCAAGTGCAAGACGGGAAGAGATAGTTGAAGAGGAACAGAGTCCGGAGATTGACAACATTTGGAATGGTTTGTTGTAGAGCCTGAAGATGAAGAAGAGCAATTGGAAAATGTATAACGTCAATTCGGGCTAACCGACTAAGAAAGTGTAGCCCTAGTTAGGTATGTCTGATAAGAAAACTGTACTCGTACATTTTTGGTTTACTTTCTGAAAAATGTGGGACCAGGATAAATGTTTAATATTTATTGAAATATCATCAGCGCTTCTGGCTTGATGTATGTATTGACAGTATTGGTGACGTTGCGGAATATTTCCAATTAATTGGTGTATCGGTTTGGTGCTGCTATTGAAATAATAATCGATAGGTATTATAATGTAATGCATAAAACAGGGTATAGCGTTGAAAATAATTAATAACAATTGACCAAGACATAGCCCATTCCCATATTCTACATGAAGTTGATACAATTTCATAATGTTCAGTCGAAGAAATATGTTATCATAATGGACCAATGGTGAAGGGAGGAGTCAATGTAGAATAATAGTTCTCTTTACTCACACTAGAGCAGCACTGTCCATATAGTGGGAGAAAGAGTCAATCAAATGTGTGGGGGAAAGACAGTTGAAGTTCAAAATGAATCCATTTGCTATTTGATTACTATTGATTACTGTGCTGTCACAGCCTTCTTGACGGTCACGGCCCACATCCTTCTGTCATCTGTTTTATTCGTGATGTCACATAGCAAGATAATGACTAGTGGTCCATTATCTACTTGGTTCTTATGGGTCTTAGGGGGAATTTCTAGCAACTTAGTATATAGCAATTTCGACCTTTAGTAGCGATTCGTAACAGAGTTCCAGGAGGAGTGTCCCTATGGACACAAAAATTACACCTTTATCTCGCGTGAAATTCACAATTTTTTGTCCATGGACACAATTTGAAACAAAACTGGCTCAACGCTGATGAAAATGTTTCATTTTTGTAACCTGTAAGAGCAGTATCGACTTTTTTTCTCTCCAAGTCACCAATCATTCTCACAATCGAATCATTCCCCCCCACAACCCCACCCCCCGCAGGCAACAGCTTTACAATTGGAACGCGAGAGAGCGCCGTTTCGATCTAGTCTCACCATAAACAAGTTGCAATCTTGTCGGCGCTGAAGGTGTAGGTGAGAATTATGCATTCCACTCGGCCGTGTTCTGCGGCCGTGTACGAGTATCTGATCTCGCCGGTATTGTAAACACACATGTTTACGACCAGTGTTTCCACAAAACAAAACTTTCAGACGCGAGTTTTCATGTTATTTAGCGCGCCAAGAAGAATGCCAACATCGCACGTGAAAGGCTGTGCGCTTTTCCATCTCTCGGTACACGAACGGAATGAAGCTCTACGTGAAACTAATGTGAAATTTTCTCCATGAAGATAAAAACTTGAAAATAAGCAATGTAAAGTTAAGAGAAACAGTGTTGCCAATTCTCTGGGGTCTTCGATAGCTTTGTATAAACGCACGTGTTGCTTTGTTTTGTTACAGTCAGTAAAAACTAAAACTGAATAATTATTGGCGAATAAGGAATCCAGATGTTTTGTGTGGCAGAAAATGATCCAGGAATCAACAAAAATCGAATAAAATCAGCATTTTATGATAGAACGCGTACTGATGGTAGTTGCTAGAGTAATTAAAGTGAAATTACGAATCGGCGAATTACGAATCGGGAGATAAAAACTTGAAAATAAGCAATGTAAAGTTAAGAGAAACAGTGTTGCCAATTCTCTGGGGTCTTCGATAGCTTTGTATAAACGCACGTGTTGCTTTGTTTTGTTACAGTCAGTAAAAACTAAAACTGAATAATTATTGGCGAATAAGGAATCCAGATGTTTTGTGTGGCAGAAAATGATCCAGGAATCAACAAAAATCGAATAAAATCAGCATTTTATGATAGAACGCGTACTGATGGTAGTTGCTAGAGTAATTAAAGTGAAATTACGAATCGGCTCTCACGTTATTCTTATTCACAACAGCAATTGCCTACCAATCACAGCACAACCTTGAGCTCTGATTGGTCGGTTGATGTTGAGGCAAAGAGAACGACAAATATTGCTAGTTACTGTGTTACTATTTCATGTGCAGTGGTGTAGTCGAGGGTATACGCGGGTATACGCCGTATAACTAAAAAAGTATTTTCACTTGAAAGTATACCCAAAAACTTAGAAGGGGTATACGCGGGTATACGCCGTATACCTAAAAAGAAATAGCTTAAAACTTTTGTGGTGTTTTAAGTCTAGTTTCATTTCGTAAGCAAAACACTCAAAAAAGTAAATTTCAAAGTGTCAAAAAACACAAAAAAAAGCCCTGCGGGACAAGGTGGTGCCATGCCCTCTCCCAACCCAAAGAGTCAAATTATAAAATATATGGAATATTTTAACAAAATACGCCTCGGGGCTGGGTGCCCTCTGCCATGCCCTCTCCCAACCCAAAGAGTCAAATTATAAAATATATGGAATATTTTAACAAAATACGTCTCGGGGCTGGGTGCCCCCCCCCCCCCCCCCTTATTCCGAGGTAAATTGTTTTCCTTTACTTCCCCCCCCCCCCTTACTTGCAAAAATCCTGTGGACGCCCATGGTAGCGTATACCCCCCAAAAAATATTAGGACTACATCACATGATGTGGGCATGACCTTGAGTCGAATGAATGACAATACATGGACCACAACGCTCACGATATTTTATTGTGAAGTTTGAGCCAAGTTTGAGCACGTTTGTTTACGCGGTAAGTTTAATTTAACCCGAGAAGTATAAGGTGATGTCATAACGTCCAAACGTCCAAATTTCGTTTGGTGACGTCCAAAGTGACCGGAATACACCCCTAATGCTAGATGACATGGATTTACTTACGAAAGATCGGTGTCTGATTTTTAAATCGATTCAAGACTATTGTATTACAAATTATTTAATTATGACGAAGACGATGAGCAATGTTTATTGTGTAATTTTGTAAAATACCTGCAGCGACGCTAAAACACGTAATATTTCACGTATTCACGCAGACATTATCTCGAACATCTCCAGAACATGAATATTTGAAATGTAAGTCGAATGTTAAACACCAGGCTAATCCCTGCAAGTAAATAGCTGATTATCTCTTGATTAAATATTAACGAGACGATTAATAATTCCTGGCGGAGGTGAACGAAACAAGAGGCAGTCTGTATGAATAAAGGCGACCACGCTGGGGAAATATCCGCTCGTGGAACGAACGCTGCCGGTGTCTATTCTCCTAGGTAAAGATATTGCGCGGCTGCGTCAGGTAGCTTATCTCTCAGATAACACGCCATTCACACAACAACATTTAAAGTTCGTTCAAGTTTAAAATATCAATGCGTAATGGCGGCCGTGTACTACTGCAGTCTAGCGAACAATTGTATATCTACAAATGTAAATATCAATATCAAAAAATATGTATAAGACGACTGTAGATAAAAATTAATCAATTATATTGAATTTTTATAATATTTTCTACTATTAAAAATGGTGTATTTCACATAATTTATACAATTTCAATAATACAAAGAAGAAGGTCTTGCCATTGGCATTGACAGGGCAGTGTTCATGTGAACAACCAATGAACGACGTGATCGACTAAAACGTCAGAAATATTCATAACGTGGACGAACTTTACTTGGCAGGTGCACGTGGTGGATGCAGTCCTGAGTCATGACATGACATGTCATGACATGTTATGACATGACATGACATTACATGACATGTGGCATTAGTGACATTAGGACGAGCAGCACTCATTACTCATTAGAACATACATTTTTCGCAGTGGCATATTTCGCTGCCCTATATATGAACTAATTTGTATCCATTTTGTGAATTTCTGGGCTGGATGTTAAGGCTGCAAACACACGAGGCGTTTTTTTCATGCCCAGACGCGGCGTGGAAAAAACCGTGACGTTTTTCTTGGTCTAACACACAGGGCATGAGAAAATAGGCGACGTTTTTCTTGGTCGAACACACGGGGCGTGCAAAACGCGACGGTTTTAGAAGCTGCTATGTCAGCTGTACAAAAACGTCGCGTGAAATAAACGCCCGTGTGTTTGCTCCCATTTAAACCAATGTGTTTCATTTTAACGACTTCCAGGGTGGGCATGAAAATAAACGCGACATGTCGCGTCTGGCCGGCGTGGAAAATAACGCCGCGTGTAAAAACCGCCTCGTGTGTTCGCTCCCATAAGACTCAATCCTACCTATCTTCTCGGCGTTCGAACGCTTCGGTTGGGCGTGCAAAAAACCGCCCTTGGGTTTGCAGCCTAAAGGCCGATGCACAATTGACGCGGACGGACGACGCGGACGGACGACGGAGACGGATACGATGTTTAGGTATGACAAATTCACTCTGACTGTTCACAATCGGACACGGACGGACGAGACTTTAACATTATATCCGTCTCCGTCGTCCGTCCGCGTCGTCCGTCTGCGTCAATTGTGCATCGGCCTTAAGAGTCGGCTGTAGTCAAAGGTATACAAACATAGGAGATCCTAAATAGTAAATATAGCAGGGGATCGAACCCGAACCTGAACCCGAACCCGTAACCCGAAAAAAACCGTATTTTTTGTGAACCTGAACCCGAACCCGAACCCGTATTACTTTTTTGTCTGAACCCGAACCCGAACCCGAATAAATAATATTTGTGAACCCGAACCTGAACCCGAACCCATATTTTTTAGGGTTTTTATGGGTTTTCAAATTAAATTAAATTAATTTTATATTTAATAATTTTAATGAAAATGTAAAATTTATATTTCAAAATAAACTTAGGTATATTTTTTATATGAGGATACTAAACATAAGCGTATGTCATCCATGCCAAATACCTAACCGAATAGTTTTGTCTTGAGGCAAAGTGAAATGGGGCAGAAGAAGAAAAGAATACGTATTATTCGAGATTATCATAACATTGATTATAAAAGGACTTTGTCTAATTTTCGACTTACAGTCTCATAATAGGTTTTCACAACGGGGGCGCCGGAGGTGGGTTCCTGCCCCCCCCCCCTCATGCTTCAGCCTACACTAAACATATTTTTCAAAATGTAAATCAAATGAAGTCGTGGCTTTTAGTGTCCCAAATTAGTTATGGGAGGGTTAAAATGAAAAATCTCCCTGCGGGGCAAACTATGTCTGAAAACCCAATTCTGCCGTCATTTCACAGAATGGTTAACCTTTCTATACCCCTTCGACGGAATCTAAGTACTTATTTATTTTATATAAACAAAACATTTAAAAAAATAAGATTATATGAAAAACTCAAAATTACTTTCACAAAATATTATTTTTATAATAAATAGGATGTGTATTTCAATTTCCTTAAACCCTGGTTCAAAATGCCTTAAAATTGCACACAAATTAATGGCAATGAAAAAATCTCCGGGGGCTTTGCCCACGAAACGGGAACTTTCTACTAATGTGTTCTGAACTGAATAGTTTAGCTCTGTTTTGGCCACTCGAAATTTTTTAGAGGATATATAAGATATAAAAACATTCGACAAGCATTTTTTGTGTTTACCAAATTTTTCTAGAAAATCAAAACGCTTTTACAAATCATATGCCAAAAATCGCGTAAATTCAGACTAATCATGCAGCCCCCCCCCCCCCCCCCCCTCAATGGTTCATTCTGCGTACAACTATGAGTCCTATACGTCAGTTCAACATGCGCTCAATGATAAAGCATTGCCAAAAAAATTAAGTCAAATTAAATGAAGTTTGTTGATATAATTTAAATTTAATAAACTGTACACAAGAAAATTATTGGTTTGAAACACAAATATGTGGCACGTACTGATTAATCTAAGTGTGGAGCCGGACCTGAACCCGAACCCGAACCTGAACCCGAACCCATATTATTGATTTGCCAGGAGGGCTATTCTAAATTCCCCTGTCGTCTCGTATCAATTGATACGGCGTCACTACCGTGTTAAATAGATAGCACTCCAGTGTGCAGTGAGCCCGTATCACGTGAAACGAGACGACACGGGAATTTAGAATAGCCCTCCTGAACCCGAACCTGAACCCGAACCCGTATTATATTTTTGCCTGAACCTGAACCCGAACCCGAACCCTTATTAATTTTTTGCCTGAACCCGAACCCGAACCTGAACCCGTAAACGATAGGGTTCGATGCCCTGAAATATAGTCATAACTTATGAATCATTCAAATTATGAAAATTGTGCAAAATAATTAGAATAGCTAATTTTCGAGTCGACCTTAGCAATAAAACACAATCTTATAAACACAACATTTGTTCCCAAACTCGTGTCAAAGCAGAAATGCAAATATTTCTTAAGCTTTGACACGATTTTGGCACAAGTATTTTCTTAATAACTTGGTGTTTTATTGCTTAGTAAGACTAAACTTTAGTTAATAAGCTATGCTTATTTTCATTCTAATATTTTTTTCTGGGTCAGCGAGGGATGGAAGGTGGGAAGGAGGCGGTCATGGCCTATTAGTAGGGTACATTCCCAGCATTTTCCTGTCGACTGAGGAAATATCACGAAAAAACCCCAGTCAGGAAGGGCGGCCGCGGGAATCGGACCCTGGCCTCCGGAATACTCTGTTCCGTAAACAGCAAATTCTATATTCTAAAATTTTAATTGAGCGAGCGTAGCGAGCGTCACCACGGTACTCTTATGGCACTTTCTCTGTGTCTTTTTTTTTGTCTGCACTGCCCAGATCAAACCGCACAACCAATCGATCTGAAATTTTGCCCACGTACTAACGTAATCTATGCGGTCTCTGGGATCGTTTTTGAAAGGGATCCTGTGATTGGTTCAATTTTTAAAAAAAATATCTTTCGATTGGTTGGTCCGTTCAATTTGAAATTTTGAGAAGTCATTACGACCAACATTTTGCCCAATCAAACAAAATGTCATCCAAATCCTCCAATGGGTTAAAATTAAAAAAAATATTTAATGTGTTTTTTGAAATTTAAACTAGAACCGTATGACCGATCAACTTAAAACTTTGCATAGTCATTGGGACCAACATTATCTGTATTTTTTACTACTTTCAGACTAATCTGTGTTTAAATTCAAAAGTAATTGACATTTTACGGACATTTTGCGCGTTAGCTGTCAAATTTCTCGAAAATGTTGATCACGGCTACTTTGACTCTTCAGTTCTAATCCAAGGTAGTTGAGCAAAAACTTTTAAACGCAAATGAAACTAATAATGACCGTTCAACAGATCGATCTTATATTGTGTACACACTACTAGGAAAACGCTCTGAGTAACGCGTTGATGAGCGAGCACGGATACACGCAACACCTCGAACCGAAATTATGTCTATCGAAAATGTCATTAAAAGCCAATAATTCTTGAATTTCGTCACAGACTTGTATAAATATCTCCAAAATTTCCAAAAATATTGGTCCCAATAACCTTGCTAAGTTTTAAGTTGATCGATTAAACCTTTGATTGAACGGTTCATTGTTAAGTTTCAAAAATCACATGATATCCTTCAAACAATATACCTGGGACCACTCATATGATATGATAAACTTTTGAAAATAACTACAAATTAGACTGAAAATTGGCAAAAATACCTTAAATGTGGCTACCAATTACCATGCGAAGTTTTTAGTTGGTCGGTCAATCGGCAATACCCGCTGCACGAGAGCGGGTATTGCGTTGATTGTTTGAGTATCTCCTTGCAGCAGTCTGGTCGGGGGTCTCTTTGCTCCTTGATGCTTTATTATTAACGACATTTTGTTTCAACCTTTTAGATTTAGCTTCGTCAGTTTCTTGATCTTCAATTTCACGCAGACGCTTTTTCGCCTTTATGGCTTTCATTCTAGCAGAAGTCTTTCCATTTTTCGGCATGTTTAAATAGGGATAAGATAGGTAATGAAAAAGTAAGAAGTAGAGTACCTACCTAATTAAAGTACAATAATATTTGTGTGATCAATGTTTGAAATGCACGAAATGTGTGCTCAAAGACGTAATGTATTCAATGTCGTAATGTTACGAAATGAATCTTGAACAAAACTTCGCAAATATGAAAATAAAGTAAACACCTTTCAACTAATAAGCGAAAGGAATCAAAGTTCCACACAAAAAAACGGATCAGGTAAAATAGTAACTACCTAGTTTAGAAACGGAATGAATCCAACGTTTCCAAGAAGAAAATAATTTGAAATAATCAATCCCCTGGACAAAAACTGTAGATACCTAATATCTATGCTTTAAAAGCGATTCAATTTTACTAATACCTTCACAAAGTACACCAAATTGCCAAAATTATCAACGAAAAGAAGCAAAATGCAGTAGAGATTTGGAATGACGTGTGAACGCTAGAAGAGAACAAACGCCACTCAATGATATTATTGAAATGTGAGCTTATGTTTCTAATCCCTCCTGGATGCAAAATCAGCCAAGTAGAAACACGGGAGGCACGGCCATCAGAACTACGAATTGACGAAAAGACAATCAAGGTCCTTAAAAACTCGAAATGATTTGTTGGAAACTATGATCCAAATTGAATTATTCAAATTTGATCAACTCAATAAACATAAAAATATCTGCTTTTCACTAAAAAAGTGTACATACCATCAAAACACTCTTGTACCTAAAGCAAATCAGATTCAGTTGCATTGGAAAGACATTCATTTTCAATGTTTCATTTCTGACAGCTATTAAAAATGTCAATAAGTGCATACTTTCTTGACAGATTCGGCTGAAAATTTGTAAAATAAGTGACATTGTTGGTCTTACTGACCATGCTAAATATGAGTTTGATCACATTTCTCGAAGACCATTTTCATTTTTTAGGCTATCAGGAGATACTTATTTTAACAATGAACCAATGGATGGATTTCAAAAAAAAATTGGGTCTGCAAACAGAGAAGGTTGTCTTTACATGTGTGCAAAATTTCAGGTCGATCGGTGAAACGGTGCGACTTCTATTGCTTCCTTTAGCATACAAAAACAAAAACAAAAAAAAAAACAAAAAAAAAAACAGAGGTCCGTGCTAAAAGAGCCAAATGGAGTCGCTCGCTTCGCTCGCTCAAATATCATATGAGTGGTCCTAGGTATATTTTTTGAAAGAGATTCTGTGATTTTTGAATATTTACTGGGAACGTAGTTCAATTATAAAGGTTCAATCGATCAACTTAAAACTTTGCATGGTTATTGGGACTAATATTTGAGTGATATTTGGAGATTTTTAAGCAAGTCTGTGAAAAATTCAAGAATTATTGGCTTTTAATGATATTTTCGATAGACGCAGAATTTCGGTTCGAAGTGTTGCGCGCATCCGTGCTCGCTCATCAACGCGTTTCACAGAGCGTTTTCCTAGTTTTAATGATACAATAGTCATGACGATACTTAAGAAATATTATCTCCAATGTTTACCTTCGAGTACAGCGTCCTAAATCCGTCATTGAGAGAAGTACCTAAAGTGCCATTGGAACTCTTCTTATATTTGAGGGGCCACCAGCATGCTCGACAAAAATCAAATTAACCCGAATTGAAAAACGTTACAAAATGGATACTCTGCCTTGTATCTTAGAACACAAAACTTAAAATGAAAAGCAGAACAACACTAGATATTTCCCAATGATGATCTTATAACTTATGATTCTGAACAATGCGAAGTAAAGAAAGTCGACCGCTTGCTGGATGGCTACACAAGATGGTGGTTTGAAACCCACGCTGGGAGGTAAATGTGCGCGACATCCGAGTCCGATACTGAACTTGATGGCTAGCAAATAGAAAACAGCGGGAGCGAGGGAATTGATAATAACCGTTGCCATGGAACAAGGTCACAACCAACAGCCACGAAGAATATTACACTCGAGAGTAAACGAACAACACAAATACTCGAGTAATTCTACCTTCTACTCGAGCATCCATTTTTAATAAGGCGGATAAAGAAAGTTTTGAAATAAATGAGGCCTGTTGGACTGAAACATTGTAAAGTTTATAATGAAAATGAATAAGATTATACAAAGATATTTCTTGTGTCTAGGCTTGAGAAAGTCAACAAAATATTGTCTAAATATTTCCCGTTTGCATATTTTATTGTAATGGCATTTAAAAATGGACCAAAAAATCTTTCCTCCTTATGCGTGAAAATCGAATTTTACACACGTCATTAAACAATTATCGTTTTTATTTGTTCCACACGCATCTTCATAAATATTTTGACAAACTTTCCGAAGTATTTTAAGTTCGAATCTACCGCTTTGCAGGTGCAAGATGTACACCGACAGCAAATCGAATATGACCACTAACAGATTCCTGTGATAGATGCTCTTGGGCTCATGCCATGACAGAATATCTGTATACCCCAGAGTTAGAAGGTCTGAAGTCCATTTCAATTATACTTGAGTTGTGCTCAAAAACCAGTAATTCTGTCTTCATTTAATCTTTGTGAAGGGTACAGGTTCGGATGAAACTGAGTAAAACGAAGTTTTATGTTGAAACTTGTATCTATCTTTCATACAAATCGATATTTCAATTGCGTTTTTCAAGAATTATTTTCAATATTTTCTTAAAACCGAGGGTATATTTTGAAAGTTCATAAAATCACTGCAAGATTACATCTTAAACTCATTTTTCAAAAAATGGACTCATAGCGTTCTTCCCCTGTAAATCCTCCTTCTAATATTGACAGGAGTCATTGTATACGATAATACTTAAATACAAGTTGAGATCAGTCAAATGGCAATTGATAGATCTTGATTAGGTACATGATTCTAAAATTGTGCAACGCAAATCGATTATGGACTTCAGCCCTTCTACTTCTGAGATCATATATAAAGTAATACGAGTGTTTCAACGGTAAGTGATTTTAACAATGTAATGTATATGACACTCGGTACAATTGTACAGATGGAATCCACCAAACTATATGCAAATCGAGTGCTGCGTTGCCAAATCTTCTATGCGAGTGTAATTCGCAACTGCGAACTGTTACATAACTCGTATCTCAAGTTCCATTAATTTCCACCAAAATGCGATGAGCATTTTAGTGTCGAATAATGTAACATGGTAATTCCTGGGCGTTCACAATGTTGCCAAGTGTACTTAGCTAAGTGGATCATTTGTCGTGTGACGCTTGGCAACGTTGGGATTTGTATACAGTGAAAATGCTTTAAGACGACTATATTCTATAGCAGTCTGTGATTGGTCGAGACGTGTCACGTGGTAATTTCAAATCCAATCTGTTTCTTCCCGAGGGGATTGGACATACGGTGTGAAATTAGCAACACGGTGTCTGTGAGAAGCTTGTAACGAACCTGGCGATAGAAATAGATACTTCTCCAACCCCTGGGGATAGGTGATACCATACACAGTGCCAACCACATTTGTGCACATTTGCGTGCTAATTTTGCGTGACAAATAATTGTTTCGTGGTAGCACTGGGGGACAATTCGAGTACGGTTTTAGTATCGTAAGTTTGCAATTGGATCGTAAATTTTGTTTACTCTTTTGTTAACGACCGTAACAACAGTTGCTTAAGTCTTAAAATGTACGATCGAAAAGAGAAAAATGCAGCTCTTCGGACAATGTATACCTACCAAGATAGCATGCTATAACTCAAAGTGTCTTGGGGTGCTTTGTACTTTAATCCTATTTCACTGTATTCAGTTTCAGTGTGTTTGTTAATTTATATCTATTTTCATCCTGTACGTTACAGATAACAGTAATACCTTGTTCCCACTATGACTTTCAACTGCAGTTGAAATCTCAATTTAGTTCTGGAAAGGCAGCCGAGATTTCAACTGCAGTTGCCCAAAGAGATTTCAACTGCTGTTGAAAGTCATAGTGTGACGAAAGTATAAGAAGTAAAATATAAAAACGTACACAGTTACAGAATATCTGCTCAAATATTTCAAAATGTGATATTAAAAATGCGCGTAGGATATAACAAATGTAACTATATATTTTATGAATAAAAACGAATACCAAATTGTGTAGAGTGGTTCACATTTAATAATAATCTGTTTTGGTTGTCATCTTTCAAAGAGAAAGGCCAAAAGACATGACAACACACTTTCCCACAAACCGCCCATGACACATACAGCGAACGACGTGAAGTCCTAGCTTTGACATGCCCAGGAGGCCTATTCTAGAACAATTTCCCAATTCCATTACGATGGAATCCGGTCACGGCCATAAGGATTAACATTGCATAGAATCGAATTCCAGTGGAATTGGGAATTTACAAGTTCTAGACAAGGGCCCCTGTTCGCCTCCGAAATAGACTGTAGCGCCAACTAGGCGGTTGAACGGAACAGGGTATAAAGATAACAACAGTGCTTGCAAATCTATGGTCCCTTGTTAAATGTAGGAATACCTAAAAAAAAAAAATTAGTAATATTGGCTTGTTCCCAATTTTAACTCTTTGCTGCGTTGTGGTACGTTAAAATTAATTTCGCAATGCTGCTAATCCTTCAATATTCATTCCCAAATGAAGTTATGTAGCCAGAGAAAAGGAAGAGGGATTCAAGAAGTGAAGCGAATACCTATCTTCAAGTTCAGTCAAGTGCTTGTAAATTAATATCCTTGCAAAAGCAGCTGGCTATAAGCAAATGAGCAGGACTGTGAAACGAATTCGAGCATACCACAATGCCACAATACCGAGTAAAATATGCCGACGGAAATGTTCGACTTGGTGAAGTCAAGTGATACTAAAGTCTCTGTTTGTTTATGTAAACTTTGATGAATCAAATGGGAGGTGGCGTACAATCAAATTCAATAATAGCCACAATGCAGTCAGTTTAACTTCAGCACAAGTCAATTTTACTCATTTCTTTATTCATATTCCTATTTTCTAAGACGGCGACCACAGATTTACAAGCACTAACGTTAGTTTCAGTCACGCGCCTTTCGTCCACCAAGTAAGCGCTAATTGTCTTTTTATAGTGGCGCGCCTATGGCTATTTCGGAGGGAGGCCTATAGGCCACGAACGTATCCTCCCTTACCGATTTCCTCATCATCATCATCATCTTCATCGTCATCGTCATCGTCATCGTCATCGTCATCGTCATCGTCGTCGTCGTCATCGTCATCGTCATCGTCATCGTCATCGTCATCGTCATCGTCATCGTCATCGTCATCGTCATCGTCATCATCATCATCAATTCGTCTGCAGAATAATACATGAGTCGCCATTAGAGTTGTAGAGCAGTGCGACGTTAAACACCAAATAGTCGTAGAGTCTAGCAAGCAGATAATATGCTAATGGTGATTGAGGGTGGGATTATGTGGAAAAATCACATACATTATCGTATTATTACTTTAAAAAGGATTTAAACTTATAATCTGCTTTAATGGATATTACATAGGATTTTACTTCAGCAATTTTACAAATGGTGGCATCGGTAGGTCAATAATATTTAATTATTATCGAGTTGATAAAAGCTTTTTTTAACGATAATGTATCCTTTAAAATCACATGCTGACGCGTTAAAGTGGATGTATTCGCCAATTAGGACCGACCTTCTCTTCAGAGGAGGACGGCTCCAGACTAGCCGAAATGACAAACCAAACTCTGCAAACAAGAGCATTTATAGAAGTATTTTACGTCCTTTCTCATATACGTAACACATGGATATATTAATTCATTCCAAGAGCAACATTACTCCTCCTCCATCTGCAACCAGCGCTTTATTACCAGCATCCTTCCTTCCTTCGCATCTGTTTCGCATCAGACACCGCCATGATGTTTTATGTAGCCAATCAGGGACGAGTACCCATAGGGTCAATCATTGATTGTAGGATTTACATAACAATACATCGTGTCTGCATAGCGTGGAGTCCGAATCAATGTTTAGAGAGATAGATAGATTCGTTTGTCTTTCATCTCTCAGTGCACATTAGTGTCATGTTTTAAGAATATTGATTGAGCGAGCGAAGCGAGCGTCTCCTTTTGGCTTATTTGGCACGGACCTCTGTTTTTTTTTTTTTTTTTTTTTTTTTTTTTTGTTTTTGTTTTTTTCTGTTACTGACGATATACAGGTCAGAGTTTTTCTTCGATCGAGCTGAAATTTTGCACACGTGTTTGGACATTCTCTGGGCGTTGCAGACCCTAATTTTTTTGAAATCTACTGATTGGTTAAAATTTAAATAAACATCTCCTGATAGGTTGAAAAGTGAAAATGGTCTTCGACAAATCTGATCAAACTCATATTTTGGCTGTACATGTCTAGAGTTTTTCCTCGATCGAGCTGAAATTTTGCACACATGTAGAGACAAACTTTTCTGTTTGCAGACCCCAAATTTTTTTGAAATTCTTCAATTGGCTAAAATTTAAATAAACATCTCCTGATGGTAGGTTGAAAAATGAAACTGGTCTTCGATAAATCTGATCAAAATCATATTTTGGCTATACAGCTCAGAGTTTTTCTTTGATCGAGCTGAAATTTTGCACACATGTAAAACCAACCTTCTCTGTTTGCACACCATATTTTTTTTTGAAATCCATTCATTGGTTAAAAATTAAATAAATATCTCCTGATAGGCTGAAAAATGAAAACGGTCTTCGATAATTCTGATCAAACTCATATTTTGCATGATCATTAAGACCAATATTGTCTCTTATTTTACAAAATTTCATCTCAATCAGTTAAGAACGTTTGAACTTATTGACATTTTTAATATCTGTCAGTAATGAAGTATCGAAATGAATGTTTTCCAGTGCCAATTGAATTGATTCTGATTTGCTTTATGAACCAAGTGCTTAGATGCTATTTTAAAGTTTCGATGAAAAGCATATACCTACTTTTAAGTTGATATCATAATCAGTGCTCGAAGTGGGCCGGTATGGGACGGTATGGTATACCGGTTCTTCTTTACACATTTGATTTCATATTGTTACTTCTCAGAAAAACGGAATACTTAAAATCAGATATTCTTGGACATTAACGTAATTTTATATTCTAATTTACTCGTATTTCATGGTTATCTTTTGACTGCATATTTCAAGCATAACTATGAACTATGAACATCCACTACAAGATAAAGTAAAATGCATTATTTAATTTAGTTGTTTCATCAAGGTAAAAGACTAATCTAACTAATGACATGACAATGGTTGTCAGTGTAATTCTGGAATCTGGACCCTCATCTAATATCGTACCCCCCCCCCCCCTCACGTGGTATTCTTATGTTACCATACCGCCACTATTTAATTCCTACTTCGAGCACTGATCATAATCAATTCAATATGGTTGTATATGTTTTCTGTGCGTTGTGTACGCATTTCCGGTTCCAGAATTTGCACGTACCCGTGCTCGCTCATCAACGCGTTACACTGAGCGTTTTCCTAGTAGATTTAATTGAGCAAGCGAAGCGAGCGTCTCCTTTTGGCTCTTTTGGCACGGACCTCTGTTTTTTTTTTTTTTTTTTTTTTTTCTGTTACTGACGATATACAGGTCAGAGTTTTTCTTCGATCGAGCTGAAATTTTGTACACATGTACGTAACATTTCTGATTGTTGCAGACCCTAATTTTTTTGAAATCCATTGATTGGTTCAAATTTAAAAAAAATTAACTTTCGATTGGTTGTTTTGATCAAATTGAAATTTTGACAAGTCATTACCCCCAACATTGTACCCAATCAAACAAAGTTTCAGCCAAATCCTCCCATTGGTTAAAATTTAAAACCATCTTTCCTGTGTTTTTAGAAATTTAAACTATAACCGATTGAACGATCAACTTATAACTTCGCCTGGTGGTTGGGACTAACATTATCTGAATTTTTGACAATTGTCATACTAATCTGTGTTTAAATCCAAAAGTATTTGACATTTTACGGTCATTTTGCGTGTTGGCTGTCAAATTCACGGCGACTTCGACTCTTCAGTTCAAGGCAAGGTAGTTAGAGCAGAAACTATCAAACGCATATGAAACTGATAATGACCGTTCCACAGTCGATCTGATATTGTGTAGACACACTTATATCATATAAGTGGTCTTAGGTATATTTTTTGAAGGAGTTCCTATAATTTTTGAAAATTAACACGGAACCGTTCAATCATAAAGGTTCAATCGATCAACTTAAAGCTTTGCATGGTTATTTGGGCCAATATTTTAGGATTTTTTTTGTGATTTTTATACAAATCTGTGGCGAAATTTTAGAATTGGCTTTTAATGACATTTTCGAAAGACAGAATTTCGGTTCGAGGTGTTGCGCGTATCCGTGCTCGCTCATCAACGCGTTACTCAGATCGTTTTCCTAGTATTTGTTACAAAGTTCAAGGAGCGAACATTAAACATTGTTGATGTACATTTCAAAACCAATTATCTCAAAACATACATATTTTAATTAGAAATGTGAACTGATATTGATATAAGTTATTGCACAGTGGGTTTTTGAAAAAGCTTGACCTTACATTTAATTTTTACTTTTTAGGTATACTCAAACCAATTAAAAACGGTACTTTGCACAAAACGGATTCGCTGCTGGTCTGCAGACTCCTTGACAATCAATCCTTGTTATTATCAATGAAATCAGAGCTCATCTACTAGAGTTAGATAATGCATTAGCACAGACTTCATGGGCTGATGCCATCACACCTTTATCGGACAATCCTTTTCTTTCGAGGTACCGTTTATTATTTATTCGAGTGTACCTTATTGTAAAATTTGATTAGAATTATATTTGAAAGTATTGGATTTCACTACTTGAACGATTCAAAATAAACACTTGTTATGTAATTCTAAATTGTGTTAATTTCCCAATGTTTACAACATAACGTGTACAACAAGCTTCTCTTCAAAACGTGAGTTGAAATCTCATGTGCCTGGCTATTAGTATAGAAAAACAACTAGTTTTTCTTGGTTTTCCAAAGTGTGCGCACTGGAAATAGCCGGTATTGATTCTTGGAAACTCATCTTTAATGTAACATTGCCAATTAATTTGAAAAGACAAAATGCAAAAAACCTCTCTCTGAATGCTTTCCCAATTTGTTTTCAACATACCTACTGAACTATTGCACGAACTCAACTTTCCACTTGGTTTTTTCCTGTACCCTCGCGTCTCTGTTCATGTATCGATGAGAGTGGTCATGAGAGCGGATCATTGCGACGTCATTACTTCACTTAGAGTGCGCCGTGCAAGAGGCAGCTGTGGGGTGAAGTGGCCAGCGCGGGTTCGTCGCGTGAACAGAGTCATTATTTCGATCGGTGTTACAAACTTTTATTTATGTATTGTGTTTGGTTTACAGCAATGGAAACATCGTATCAGTAATTTTGGCGCCCAGCGTGGGGCACGAACCAACGACCGTGAGATTAAAGAGTACCATGCTCTACCTAACAGGGAAAGAACGACCAACTGGCCTTCTTCAAAGTACAATCACACTTTTCAAAGATTTGGCTCCAGTTTATTTTATTTTTTATTGTTGTAAACATAATACAGTAAAAGTAGTTGGTCTGCTCCTCAGTTTATTAGGCATTTACGGTATGTTGAGTGACTGTGAGTGTACGGTACGACTTGGCTGGGTGGAGCGACCGCTCCACTAGATATGGGCGTCCGCAGAAGAGGCAGGTGGAAAAAGTGGGGGATTAGGGGATTGTATAAATAAGTTCAATGGAGAAAGAGCGCCAGCACATGCGGGCCCAATAATCATTGCCCGGGAAAAGTTTGTCAATTCGAACTCAATTCGAAGCATTGGTTGAGCAAATTGAAACTATGGGTATGTTCGGTAAGAAAAGCCTCAAAAATGCTTTTTTTTCAAATTAAAGTAATATTTTATTTGTTTTATTAAACGATAGCAAAAATATTTAATGCGATAAATAAAAATTAGTGGCCCAAAATCGGAGATCAAACTCCCTTTTCTGCGAAAAGGGATACAAAACTGACTAAATTGTTATTTAACATAGGAATTGGGTTAAAAAATGTATAAAATGGAAAATTAATTTTGGTATATTTTTTAGGTATTTTTGGAATTCCATGGGGGGAGGGGGAAGAAGACCCTCCTGTGGACGCCAATGAGTGTACAATTCTCACAACAAAATAATTAAGTTCTGAACTCTGCCAACAAAACCACAAATCTCCACTCCAATGTAATATTTCAACTCCACAACATCTCGTTGTGCGTCTCAAAGCTCGGAATTAAGTTCGCCTCCACTTCGCCAACGTGAACCATGTCGCTGTCACATCGAGAAGGCTGTGTATGACGTCACCGACATTAAGACGATGTCAACAGTCTCATTGACAGCTTGTAACTCGTCGTACCTGTTGAGTGGCTCAACTTGACGAACCCGCCGCACGGAGCGCTGCGCACGTCGGAAGCCATCTTTCAAACCACACGGGAGGATTAGAGTCGGGTCATACTTCACTCTGCTCAGTCACTTGCCGTCTTCGCCGTGTCGTGGTAAAACCAAGAGACGAGGTTCACAATGCCATCGAACCGACGACCCTTCAGTCTGCTAGCGTGTCTCAGATTTCACGCGGCTTGAAAGGAAGTAAAGAAGTTTCAAATTTATTCGTTTTACGTCGTCGCTGACTCGTCGGAACCACCTAAGTGCCATTTGGCATGTTCAGGAGGGGTGAAAAACAGGGTTTGCTATTTGGGAAGAATAAATGACCAAATATACTGGTTCAATAAAAAGTACTTTCATCGGTCAAAGATTGTTTGTAATTTTTGAAACGTGGGAAGTAAATTAAACAAATGGAAGCAATTCAACATTGGAATTTACGAGCAATGGCACTTACGCAATTTACAAATTAACGTTGCACTGTCTACAACTAGGCTGATGACGACGGACGAATGATTATGATGATGATAGGGAGATGATGATGATGGAAGGAGGCGTTCGTGGCCTATTAATAGGAGGGAACCTTCCGAGCATTTCCCTCTTGGCTGAGGGAAGCCACGAATACATCACAGTCAGGAGTCCAAGTCTTGAAATCGGGCGTTTTGAAACCGTTTGCGTTTTCATTGTATAAAACGTGAAAAAATCGTAGGCTTAGTTGTAACTTTTTTGGGGTTTTTAAACAAAGAAAACGCGGACATTTTCAAAACGCTGATTTGAAGACTTGGAGTCCAGGAAGGACGTTCGCGGGAATCGAACCCGGGACAGTGCAAGTCCATTCGAGAAAATAAGGAACACAACTGACCTCTGGTGGATTTTGTGGTACTAGGTAAATGGCGGCTATCAAGGGCGCATTTGCATAAATATAAATACAAATAGTTGATATAGTTGTTTGTTAAAGCCAAAAAAGTAAATTTATAGCTAAATATCAATTTCATTTGTTTTTTGTTTTTTCACTCGTAAACACGAAATGTAAAAACAAACAAATTAATATGTGGACCTAATAGTAGCCATCTTGCCAGAAGTGGCTCCATCACGTATCACTTATTTGTGGGAATAGCATAAAGCTGGGTCCACATAGACCGTTTTTGCTTTTTGCGTTTTCCGTTTTTTCTATAAACCAATCACAATTGTCTGCTGTGAGTAGTTTCTGGACTTGTGATTGGCTATAAGTATAATAATAAAACGGAAAACGCAAAACGCAAAAACGGTCTATGTGGACCAGGCTTTACAATTCAAATTCAAAATGTTTATTTATTTATATTAACATACACATATTATACAAACAATGTTGTATAGGTACAACATGTACACATTTTACTAAAATAAATAAACATCCACATAGGCCTAAGCCGATTAAACTGATTAAATATCAATTTGTACCGCGGAGGTAGTATAGGCCGAAAGTCTTCACGATTTTGCGTTGTACACTTTTGGAATGATGTAATCAAGCTCTGTCAATTGCCATTATTTGTCTGAGGTCAACAAATACAGTTATATTGAAGTGTTCTCTTACACAATGACTCCTCACCATTACATATGATTGGATGAAGGCTGAATTACTGGGATTTCACTCAAGAATCATTGAAATGGACTTCCGTCCTCCTTGAGGTTCACAAGAATATGATTCACAAGAGAGTTTCTATATTGACAAAAAGAATAACAGCATACAACAGTGTCTGACAATGTCCATGTGTGTCTGAGTTTGTATGGCAGTGTAGGTATAATAACCATACGAAACCATCCAACTGGAATGAGCTACATTGAATAAGATAATAAACATAAAACGTTGATACAATTTCACAAAGCCGAGGAAAAGTCCTCATTTTGTTCAACTATTCAGCTCCTTACATCTTCTTCGAGGCATTCAATAATTCCATATCTTCACCTCAATAATGTAATTCTTCGTCTGAGAGGAAAGATAAAATTTTACCTCTTCAACGAAGAGACGTGAGATTGCATTGTTCTGCTGGGAATATCATGTGTGCCGTCGCATGATGTATTATATTCTTCACGTTTAGTTCCATTTTTACCGCTTGAGAAAAAGCACATCCTCTGCAACAAATTGCTGCCATTTTGTTTCAGAACAGACCATTTGACATTCTTTTCAGGGACACACAGAACAAAGTGAAGTGTTAAAACAAACTAAAAGTAAAAAGTAAATATGAAATTGAAGGGTATACAGGGAAAGAACGATATGAGTCACATTTGAATGAAACTGAGATAAACGAATTTTATGTTGAAACTTGTGTTAAAGTTCGTTCACGATAAGAATATCACTGACGTTTTAGTCGATCACGTCGTTCATTGGTCAGTCACTTGAACACTGCCCTGTCATCTGTCAATGGCAAGACTTTCTTCTTTGTATTATTGAAATTGTATAAATTATGTCAAATACACAATTTTTAAAGTAGTAAATATTACCCCATAAAAAACACTCCGTGTAAAAAAACAGCCAAGTCTCTTCAACTAAAAAAAAAAATTATGAAATCTAAAAATTCTGCACTGAAACGTAGTGATATCAAAAAATGAGCCAAGTCAAAACTTTATTTGAAAATTAAAAAATACTTGGCGCATCGTGTATATAAATAGCTTAGAAGTATAGGCTAGATATAAATACATATACTTATAGTACCTATACCTACAATGCCCTAAAAAAACGATGCGCCAAGTATTTTTTAATTTTCAAATAAAGTTTTGACTTGGCTCATTTTTTGATATCACTACGTTTCAGTGCAGAATTTTTAGATTTCATAATTTTTTTTTTAGTTGAAGAGACTTGGCTGTTTTTTTACACGGAGTGTTTTTTATGGGGATATCACTTATTTTTTTAGTTTATTTACAAAACTTGTAAAACTTATTAGGGCAACAATGGCTAATTCCTTTAAAAAAATACGCCATTTCCGAATTAGTTACTAAAAAAATATTGTTTGGAGCTAAATTTAAACTTAAAGTGATATGCCATGAAGAATTGCGAAAGCATCGTTCCAATAGGTCCAGCCGTTTTCGAGATATGGCATCACTTCCGGTTTTCAAAATAGCGGCTGAAAGCTCTTACACATTGTAGGTATTAATATGTATATAAATACTAATATTTCATTATAAGCCTCAGGCGCGGTTCTAGGATCGAAAATTTGGGTGGGCAGACGAGATCCGTCCGAAAACACGACCCGCGGGGGGTGTGGGGGGCAAGGCCCCCCACTTGCCCCGCAGGGATTTTTGTTGAAATTGTATGAGCGTAGACGTGTTTTGGAGTGTTTCCGGAATATATTTGTCGCCAAAATCATTTAACAAATTGTCCCACACATCATTTTGTTTCCTGTTTACATTCTAAGCCAATGGTACTCAACCTTTTTGACTTGCGGGCCAATAATGCTCACGTGACCAGGTAGGTTCATTCCAGACCCGTAGGAACTACTTTTATATGAGTGGGAGGGAGGGAGGGGGGGGGGGGGGCGAAGCCCCTCCGTTTTAGCCCCGCAGGGCGTTTTTTTAGAATTTAACAATTTAAAAGTGATTCTGGGGCTCTAAAATGCACGAAATGAAGCAAATTAAAAAGTGATCCTTCCTCCGTGCCTGGTTCATTCAGTGTATTTTGTTTATAATGAAACGAATCGAACAATATTTCACACGCCAAACCAAACACTTTTTACAATTTTCGGAATTGGTAAATGGCTTCATTTTCGTTGCAACTAGTATGAAGTTTCATTTCATACTAATTACTACTTCGTTTCATCGTAGACCAAGCGTTAGTCAATCACTTACAAAACAGCCGGTTAAATTGCGGACTATATCAACGCAATAGAACATTGCCCAAGCAAGCCAGTAAAATAAAACTAAAACATTAGTTGACCAAGCGAATAAATTGGTGATATCACTTTAGCGAAAAGTCTACAACAACGTCTGCTCTCGACAAGAAACAGGATACGAATGAGCTGCTTGAAGATGCACTTCCGGCGCTAGCAGGTCCTGCAGGCTACATGCTAATAATACAGCGGTGAGGGGAAGGGGTTGTCGTCACTTAGAAGGCGTTGGGGCAGTGGAACATTTCATGACTCATCTGTGGTCAATGCAAGAAGCTCATTCTGCACCTGCATTCTGAGAAAAACAGGATGTAAACAATTGCTTAAGGATGAACCAGCGCTTTGAATGACTATATTCATAACATGAGATAAATTAATTCAGAAAACGCATGTTTAAACTTTAAAACATAGTTTTATAATGTAATATGTGGAGAATAATACGATATGAGATGATGAGGATTTTTTTAACAAAGTATTCGTAAAATAATTTTGTTAAGAATATAGCAGTGGTTTTGACTAGTTCAGTTGTCCCATGTTAAATGGCCATATATAAAGATTTTCAAACATTTAAATGCCATTATCTCAGAAATTAAGTCGGTGACAAGAGTATTTTAAGTTTTCAATGCATTTAGTATTAGTCGAAGAATATTTCTTTAGTTTTCTGTTGAAATTGTTGGTGAGGATTAAAAATTATTTAGAATAGTGTAAGAAATTAATTCGTTCCCCCATAAGAGCTATGTAAAAATCTCGAACTTTGAAAACGTTTTACACAAAAGCTAGGTCGGTAAGGTATACATTTTTTGTTCTTATATTGTAGATAATACTATAAGGAACAAAATAAAATGGTTTGGAAAAAAATTGTTGGAAGATGACCTGGTGATGGTTCATCCTTAAACTCTCTATCACGGAAGAAATTCTCGACTACTGCAAAATATTTTAGATTTTTACACAAAATCTTATTTAGTAGTCGTAGTGAGAATGATAATTCACATGACGAGACAAAAATTTGGGTGGGCGACCGCCCACCCTGCCGCCCCCTAGAACCGCGCCTGATAAGCCTTCTGAATATATAGTTGGTTTTTATATAAAGGGAAGTGAATTTAAGCAGATTTCGCTAAACTATGACGTCATTTCCGGTTTCAGTAATTAGAAAACTTTAATTAAACTATTGTTATTTCATAAAGAGGACCGTCTGAATCGATTGGCGCAAATTTCGTTCCGATCGGTTAAAACGTTTTTGAGATATGACGTCACTTCCGGTTTCAAAATGGCCGCACAAAAAATTCATAAGGGCAAGGTATCATCAGGCAGACAAGCTGTATATGTGGTGAAAATTTCGGGTCAATCAACCCAGCCGTTTAGGCTGTGGCGGAGACCGCGGAATTTATTGGAAGATGAATCATCATCATTATTATTATTATTATTATCTGAAAGCCGTACAATTTCACGGTTTTCACGGCCCTCTAGTTCGCAAAGGGCGTAACCTATTGCTCCCAAATTTGGTATATGTTGTAGGGTGGGCCATAGCTCGAAATTAAGATATTTCGCAACAATGTGAGATTTTCCAATTTTGAGATCCAGTAGGCCGAAAATGCCACTTTGATGCTTACAGTAAAAGTGGGTTGCTCCAGCCTTTTTATATGAGAGTGTGCGCGCCGTACGACTTGGCTGGCGTGGAGCGACCGCTCCACTAGATATTATAGATATAGGTAGGTTGATTGAGGTGTTATTAGGTATACATTGATTTCTGGCCTACACGTCTATATTATTTATACAAGATGCGCAAATTATTTATTTCTTTATTTTTTAATCAATGACTATTTTCTAAAATATACGCTTTTTCCGATTTTGTTACTAATAAAATTTGCGTTTGATGCTAAATAATGCTTAAAATGGTATTCCATGTAGAATTGGGCAAGTATTGCCCCAATAGGTACATCCGTTTTCGAGATATGATAACATTCCGGTTTTCAAAATGGCGGCTGAAATTACTGACACCTAGAATTTGTTTCTATAAATGTTATGTATCATTATAAGCCTTCTGAATATGTTTTTTTATTGCATGAAGAGGTGATTAGTATGTTTTTCATTTTTATTACGTCATTTCCGGTTTCGGTAATAGCACAATTCCATTTCAACTATTGATATTCCACATAGATGACCGTCTGAATCATTTGGCACTAATTTCATTCCGATCGGTCTAGCCGTTTTCGAGATATGACGTCACTTCCGGTTTCAAAATGGCGACTATCGGTTTGATTTATAAAAAGGCACCTCAGACGCCAAAAGTGCACATGTGGTAAAAATTTCAGATCGATCCCCTGAGCCGTTTAGGCTGTGGCGGTGATAGCGGTGTTTCCTGATATCATTATCATTACTAGGAAAACGCTCGGTGTAACGCGTTGATGAGCGAGCACCGACACGCACGACATCGCCAATCATAGCACGATCCATTCAATCAAAGATAACTAACTAAACATTATTTATTACCAATTTTCCCTGCAACTTTTCATAAACACACTCTGGATCAATTAAATAACAAATTATTGTACTGATATTTTTCCATCAATCTCTTTGGACAGATATTCAAACACTTAAAACAGCAATAAGTCTGTAAATTCTTGACCGATTGGGCTGGAAATGTGTAAAATATGATGAAATCTAGTCAAAACGTCGTTTTCATAACTGTGAAACACAATCCATATCGTAAAATAAATTATTTTAGATAAGGTATACCTATACCTAGGTATATGAAATACATACATTACATTTTGACTACATTATGTATTGCAATATGATCAACTAAGAAAAGAATCTGTCTTACTTGATATTGAGAATAGCCATCTATAAACTTTGCTTTGCTACATAGAGCAACCCAGAATGCAGTGGAATTTCTGTTTTGAAATGTCATTTCTGACAGTTATTAAAACTGTCAATAAGTGCATCTATGTTCTTGACTGGTAGGGCTGAAAATTTGTAAAATAAGAGACAATGTTGGTCTGAACGACCATGCAAAATATGAGTTTGATTGATCAGATTAATCGAAGACCATTTGATAGGTCAAATGGTGGTGTGGCTATAGGCCGTTTTAAATTAAGTATACAAATGAAAAATATTGGTGCCAATCCTTGCTAAGTTTTAAGTTGCCAATCCTTGCTAAGTTTTAAGTTGATCGATTAAACCTTTATGCTTGAACGGTTCCTTGTTAATTTTCAAAAATCACAGGATCTCGTTCAAAAAATATACCTGGGACCACCCATGATATGTAGTGTGTGTACACAATATCAGATCAATCTGTTGAACGGTCATTATTAGTTTCATATCGTTTAAAACTTTCTGCTCTAACTACCTTGCCTTGTAGATTCGAAGTCGCCGTGAATTTGACAGCCAACACGCAAAAAGTCCCTAAAATGACAAAAACTTTTGAAAATAACGACAGATTAGAGTGAAAATTGGCAAAAATACCTTAAATGTTGGTACCAATGACTATGCGAAGTTTTTAGTTAGTCGGTCAATCGGTTCCAGTTTAAATTTCAAAAATCACAGGAAAAATGGTTTCAAATTTGAACCAATTGGAGGATTTGGCTGAAATTTATTTTGATTGGGTACAATGTTGGTTGCAATGACTTTGCTAAATTTCAAATTGATCGAACCAACCAATCGAAAGATAATTTTTATAAAATTTGAACCAATCACAGGATATCGTTCAGAAAAGATCCCAGGGATCGCATAGAATACGTTAGTATGTGTACAAAATTTCAGATCGATTGGTTGTGCGGTTTGACCTGGGCAGTGCAGGCAAAAAAAAAAAAAAAAAAAAAAAAACACACACAGAGAAAGTGCCATAAGAGTACCGTGGTGACGCTCGCTACGCTCGCTCAATCATCATCAGATAGGTTTTAAAAGGGGTGTAATTTCACTGTTTTCACGGCCCTCTAGCACGCAAATGGCATAACCTATTGTTCCCAAATTTAGTATATGGAGTGGGGTGGGCCATAGCTCGAAATTAAGATATTTCACAACAATGTGAGATTTTCCAATTTTATGATCCAGTAGGCCGAAAATGCCATGTTGTTGCTTACAGTAAAAGTGGTTGGTCTGCTCCTCAGTTTATTAGGCATTTACGGTATGTTGAGTGCGTGTGAGTGTACGGTACGACTTGGCTGGGTGGAGCGACCGCTCCACTAGATAAAAATTCAATAAAATTGATTTATTTTTATCTACAGCCGTATTATACACATTTTTTGATTATTATATTGATATTTACATGTTTAGGTATACGTTCACTTGACTAAGGTAGTACACGCCGCCATTACGGCTTGCAATTCTAATCGTGAATGAACTTTATGTTGAATCTTCCATACAAATCGATATTTCAATTGCGTTTTTTAAGACTTTGTGTCAATATTTTTTAAAACCCGAGGGTATATTCTGAAAGCTCATAAAAATCACTGCACATTAAACTAATTTTTTCAATAAAATGGACTTATATACGCTATATAGCGTTATTTCCCTGTGTTGCTGTCAAACGTCAGAGCATGTCAGAGTCCAGCATGTCACAATCTGTTCCAGCCTTAATGGTAGTCTTCGTTTCAATGAATTGCCATAAAAATGGCTAACCTTAACACACACTTGATCATATTTGCTCTACTCTTTAAACAGTGAAACATTAAAGGGGTTGCGTATTGAATGTAGTAAACGGTTTTGGTGTTGTCAATATTTGCATGGTGTATCCCAACAATTCGCTAAAGGTTCATTTACAAGTAAAATCATTATATAGTACTACACGCTTACTGCTGACACCTGGAGGCTGTTTGTATCAATTATCAACACATTTTTAAAGTCTCCCTTTTCACTAGTTGTTGCTACATTTGACACAAAATTCACGTCACCCTTACAAACAATCACGTCACCAACTGATAAGGGTAAATTCATTAATATTTAATAATGAATTTTGATCAAGGTAATAATTATTAGAACGAAATGGACTGAAACAAATTACAACATACAACATCAAAACGTGATGTCACATAGATTCCACATTTTTAGTCCCCCTTTTCACTCAATTGTTACACATTTGTAACATTTGACACAAAATTCCCTGCACCCTTCTAAACACTCACGTCAACAACTGATAGGGGTAATTTCAAATGATAGGGGTGAATTTTGATCACAAGGTAATAATTTTCTGAACGAAAGGACAGGTATAAATTACAACATACAACATCAAAAGGTGATGTCACAAAGACTCTCGCCGTCACAAACTAATACAAAGTGAAACCCCTTTAAGTTCCTTAACGAGTGAAGTAATGCCATGCCTCTGACGTCACAACAGACTCTGAGGAACGAAATCATCATCATTTACATTTTACGTGTGACATTAAGTTCCTGGGACGAGATGAGAGAACATTCTGTGAACTATGCTCCGCCTTTTATCCCCTGTCATAAGTGCCAATTAGATTTATTATTAATAACCCGACGCCATTTTAAAGTCTGTTTATAATCCATATTCTAGGTGTTTAAATCAAAGAGGAAACAGTTTCCTTTAACTACCGTGCAATTTGCATGTTTCGCGGCAATCAATTTCGGAAGTTTGCTATAAAGTTTGTGTCGTAAACGCAGAGTGATTGCTCGCGAGAGTTGACGTGAATGGTAGAAGGTGTGATAACGTATTAATAGCACGTCTGGCAATTACTGTCATAGAGTTTTTCATGGCTGTCTCAATATTAACTCAAATAACTTAGGTAAGGTAAGGTAAGGTAAGGTAAGGTTAGGTTAGGTTAGGTTAGGTAAGGTTAGGTTAGGTTAGGTTAGGCTAGGAGGTAGCATATACAAATGTCTGAAAGTTTGGCTTCCTCTTCTCAATTGACCAATGTAGATCTGACCAAACTACGACGTCATAAAACAAAAGTCAATGTTTGGTCACAACCAAAGAGCTTGTATACACAACAAATTGAACACATGATATTATTGGAATAATGTTGAATTCGTACAGAATTTAACAGTTTTACAATCAACAAATTGCCGTTAATAATAGTATTGCTTTAAGCTATCTACTTGAATATTGTTCAGTCTTAATTAACTTCTTATAAAAGAGGAAGGGCCTTTTTAAGTTGACGAAACTATCCAGTGACAGACGCCATTAAAAAGTAAAACGCTTTGGCAACATACCTGGCAAAATATAATTTGTTTCGTTGTAGCATCTGTAATAATTGTCCAGCAAATCATCAAACATGATTTATATGATTTAAATATATTGATTGTACTATTTCAAGTGATAAATTAAACTAGATTAAACACGTGTGAGCTATTTCTTTGATCTTTCTAAATTTCATTTGTTTGAATGAAAAATTGTTTTTTCTAACAACCCTGGAGTTACCATGGTAATACTTTTGTCTTTCATAAGGCAACGCCCACCTACATTGGTCAATTAATTATTTCAAACAAATTATAATCTGATCTCTACCTAGGGCCAGTTTTTCAATGCCTTGCTATCTTTTAAACCGTCAATTAGCACTATATTTCCATGGCAACAACCAATGATAATCCTCGAATGACCGGTTAATAAAGCTTAACAACTTGTTTAGCAGACTATTGAAAGACAGGCCCTTAATATCATTCGAAAGGCAAGTAAACTGCCAATAAATAGTAAAAACTATATTTTTTGTTTAAATTGTGTACTAAAGTTGTATGGAATATCCTAGATATTTAGGTACACATAAAAGCCCGAATATCTACCTACCGCCAACTTTGTTAAAATGTAAGCTGACAAAAATACTTGACCTTAAACATAAAAGTAATCATTCTCTAAGAATCAGTCGAAATCTTTGTAAAATTTGTAAGCCTTCGTGAAGAACTTCTCTAACACTACTTGATATTCCTACTGACATCTTCTAAATCCAAGCTATCCCGATTAAAATCACATCCCATTCAATAAAATCACCTTCCCAACTTTACACTACGATCATTTAAATTCCGCCGACATCCTAGACGGGACACAGCTCAATGAAGAAACGAACTCTTGGAGTGATTCTAAATTCATTATCCACTGATTGCGAGATTGAAATTTCAACCTTCGAAAAAGTCACGTGTCTAAAACTTAATGATTGACTGGCCGTCATGTGCCTTCAAGTTTACTCGTTAATTTCGAATGTGAAAAACTTTAAACTTGACTTGAGCTTCACACTTTGGTAATCAAACTTGTGGAAACTTGACTAGAAACTTAGGCCGATCGATCACTCGAAGTTATAGTTCGAGTTACTTTGGATAACATAATGGAGACAGATTACCATGGGTCCGAGTTTGCGCCTCCGACGTCATATTCCAGATTAGTTGATGAACCAATTAGTACTAATTGTTACATCAAATAAACAGGTTGAAACGGTGAAACAAGCCGATCTGTTAGACTGTGATTAATTTGCGTGCATAAGCCACAAACGTTGCAGTTAAATCAAACTAAATCAAAGAAAGGACGTTAATGATGACTATTATTAGTCTTCAAAGGCAAATGCATCCACATATGTTGAACACGAGTTTACTGGCACGTGAATGGTGAATGCATAGAACACAAAGTTCGATGGATCCATTTTATACAAGTTCCTTCAATAAAGGGACCCGATGAAGTTGTACTAATAATAAGTTTTCAAAGTGCAGATCTGAGTCGTTCAGGACGTCTTGTGGAAGCTCTAAGATTTAGTTTGAAACTAAGATTACAATTGCATAGAGCTCAATTGCAAGTGCACAGTTGTGTAAGTTCAAAGTAAGTAACCAGAATAGAGGATCCTGGCAGGATAAAGACGAGCTTCTAAAGTTCTAAACCGTTATTTTTCTGATGGAGACCCTCTCGCTAAAGAGACTATTGTCTAAGGAACAAAGCTGTAGACAATGAATTGCACTTTGAGAATTGGCGACAACTCTTTGAAAAATATAGCTACTATTTATTCAGTGAAATACTCAAGTTTATGCAAGAACTTCTATATTAGGTACATTTTTCAAAAAGGTTTACAGTGATTCACAAAGTTGTTGCAATCGTTTTCTTTTCTTGCATTTAATAAATCTCCTAAAAATGCATGAAACTGCATTAGCTATGGGTTGTACGTGAAATTTGTGTCGTGTGTTTCATTTTGTACATACTGCTGCGAAGCAGCACTTATTAATAATTACTTATTGATAACTTATTAATAATTGTTTAAGTAAAAAATAAACTTAAAATGTCGGCTACCGATTAAATCTATGTTATGAATAATTAAAACAAATTATTTTACCCTTGTTGCAGAGGGTCAAACTAGAGTTTTTAATGGGTATTTTTGCACTCTTGTCGCAAAACAAACAAACACAAATATAAACTTTTTCGACCTTGGGAACTCTTTTTTTTATAATATTTTAAATTATGAATGCAATTGGTCAAGTCGTTGAGAAATAAGTAGTGACCGCCCGGACGTGATTTTAAAACATATACTATTTCATAAAGAATAGACTCAGGCGCGTAGGAACTACTTTTGGGGGGGGGGGGGGATTGCGACACCCGGAATATGGTCTGATGAGGGCGAAGCCCCCAGTTTTAACCCCGCAGGGCGTTTTTTAGAATTTAAGCCAGTTAAAAGTGTTTATGGGGCTTTAAAATGCACAAACTGAAGCAAAAAACCCTCAAGTTGTTGCCCGCAGGGCATTTTTCGAACATAAACATTTTAAAATCGAGTCTGGGAGGCTAAATTGCTCAAATTACAACAAATAACTCCCTATTTTTGCCCCGCAGGGCTTTTTTTAGAATTTAAACAATTTTTTAAGTGATTCTTGGACACTTTACTAAATTTTATATGGTGAATGGGGGTCAGCCTGCTCGATAAGGGGGGGGGGGGAGGATAATCCCCCCATCCCCCCTTCCCACGCGCCTGTATAGACTCTTCAACACACAGTCTATCTTCTTCGAGACTTCCGCGAGACCAGAATCTGAAAAAAAAGCGGACAGATTGGTTGTCCTCCACCTTAATAAAATCTCCTTCTTATTCGTCGGCCGAGGAGTAAAGTGCAGTAAAGGATAAATGCATTACTCGCTACTGTGTACGCGTCTTTTATACACGTAATTACTCGAATAGCCGTAAACTTCACCTCTCTGCAAATCTATAGTAATTTCATGATAAAAGCCCCGACCGTTGCACAGCGCACGTTTTATTACCCTCTATACACTTTTTACGATTTTCAACGTAGATTGAATTTCGATTTGCTTTTCAAGGAGCGACGGCTGGGGTTTTTATAGACTCATGTTGGGATATTTTATTCGCGAGTTGTTGGGTTTTTTCAATCGGAGGTTTTCGGTTCAATTATAGTTGGGTTCAATGGAAAAGTGTCGCTTGACCATCGGCTGATGTTGTGATCAGGAAATGAACTGATAATCAGGACGACTGGTCGAGGAGATTCGAGCCCGGGGCTCCTGGCTTACACAGGAGATTTTGTAGAGTGATTTGTAGTAATTTTTGTAGATTTTGTTTCTATTTCAATATATATTTCAATACTTGTGAATACAAATCAATTTATTGACGGTTGATCTTTTGTAAACCGGTCAATCTCTCTGATCCAGGGTACTGAATACAAATAAAAATCACGAACTTAAAACAATAAATTACATTTTCTGTGTAACCCATGGTTTAACCGGTTTAACTAAGTAATAGGGAATAGTGTAATTTTAAAATGTTTATGAAGGGTGGTTATTGATATTACAAAAAATATTGGTAAAATGATGTCATAATATACACACAAAAAATACGTGTGGCATAGATCGTATTTGATAGAAATATTACTATTGACAGCATAGTGGCGGACCTATAGATGAACGTTTATATAGAGAATATTAATGGCGAATGTTCAGAAAAATTAGCAGATAATATAATATTCTGGGATGGGGTGAAATTCCTTAGCATGACTTACGCCATTAAAATGTCGGTATAATAAGTAGACGACAAGACATAAAAATGTAACATTACATTTGGTGTCAGAGGTTGGTATATTATTTTATCATCTTATTACATACTACCTTTGATAAAATAAATAAGTACAAAGCCATAAAAATTATTTAATGGTAAATACATTCTTCATTAAATTTCCTCGACTCTGATTTTAATTGAGATTGTATAATATGTTGTAGACTCACTTGCAGCAAGGTGAGGACTCTCGTCCAGTACTGTTTGAGTTGCGGAGGGTCAGACGGCCAAAGAGCTTTATTTGCTTTGTAATTGATACAAAACCATTCTAGTTACTCACCTTGTAAGTAACTGGAATGTGAGAATTAGCTCATATAAATCACCACATTTATATGAATGCTTAACTAACCAATAAAACGTTTGGTGTAACACGTAGGGCCGCGTTTCGAGGTGTAATACCTCGCACCTAAATTATCTAACACATATGGAACTGTATTATACAACATGACTAATATATCAATCAATGTAAAAAATACTACACTGTCGCTTTGTACTGCATTAAAGCTACAGCAACACGTACTAGATTGAACGCATTATGCAAAACCTAACAAAATTTCAACTTGATCGAGTAAATGGTCCATATTCACTTTTCAACAAATCAGAGGAATTTGTTCAAAACCTATACGACGTCAAACCAGTATAGGCTTTACATGTACCTTTGCAAAAATTCAGCTAGATTGGAGAAACGGTGGCCTTATGTCGTACCAGGAAATGAAAAAATCAATCTGAGATCCGAGCCAAAAGAAGTACGCTCGTCTCGTTTCGTTGGACAAAAAAAAATTCACGATTTAATTTTCGTCCACAGCAGCAACAGGGTGATTTTCAAAGTTCCTGTAACGCACTTGCACATACGAGGCCAACGTTGAAGCAAATGATGGTTATAGTTGAGATATTCTTCGCATACTCGAGTATTATGAGAAAGATGATGAGCCAGAGATGACGATGGAGCGGATGTGCGGTCATGTTACATAATTTACCATAATAACGAGCTTTAGCGAGACAATGTCACGTCCCCGGTACTCGAACCCAGCATGAAGCGGCTCGACGTGACTTGTACATACAGGCCCGATGTTGTAGTGAGCAATATGGACACCGTGGATCAATAATTCAACGCGAGATGGCAGCAGGCCGGAGGCTGTGGACGTCGTCTAGACGTGTCCCAAGTTCACTTCCTCCTCCTTCATACATTCATTCATCGACCAGTAGAATGGAACTCAATTGAATGATCTATCAGTCGACTATAGGATTATTCTCGACATGTGCGATCGCATTACCAATTTCCTAACAAGTTTTGAGAAGTTTACAAGAACAGATAGATTGATGGAACTTTGTAAGAATGTTCGTGTTTTATTTTTAATAAGTTTTCTTCTTATTCTAGCTGCCTGGGGGTTCAGTGTCGACGATTGATTGCATGTAACTATGTTAGAGATGTGGATGGAGGAATTATAGTTAGGAGAGAGAGAGTGAGAGAGAGAGAGAGTGAGAGAGAGGGGGGGGGGGGGGGGGGGGAGAATCGCCGCAAGATATACGATTCATGCAGTGCATGCAAATGCATTGCCATCGTACAGCAAAACCTCACGAACAACGTGTCCAAAATTGATGAAAACACACGTAAATTATTCAATGTGATATTATTACCACATTGGCAACACCTTTTAGCACTTCCTTCATAAATGTAGGATCACTTGGCACAACTAAAAATAATAAAATGATCGCTTAATCAATCTGATTGACTGAAAAATTTTACCACCAGAAGTCAGTCCAAGAGATCTCATTTTCTCACTCCAGTAGATGACCTCTCATATCAATGATAATAACAAGTATTGATTGTTGTGGAACATGACCAGCAGTCATTCAAATTTATTCACATATTGTTTCTTATATTTTGCCAAAAAGTGTACAATAATTTCTGTACACAACGCTAATCGCAGCTATTTCTTTACACAAAATAAGACATTGTTTTTCGTCAATAATCTTGCACGATCCATCTCCGATTTCACAATCGTAATTCTTCACAGTCAAACGCTCATTGTAACGCGTTGATGAGCGAGCACCGATACGTGCAAACTGCAAATTCTCTAACCGGTATTCCGTAACACAGAAAACATCCATACTAAATTGAAATATGATCCACTCAATCAACATAAAAATATCTGCTTTTCATGGAAACTGTCACTGAGAATAATCATCCATACACCAAAGCAAATCAGATGAAGTTGCAGTGGATTCCCATTTTTCGATACCATCACTATTGACAGCTACTTATTGCAAAATGCTGTAAATGGCAATGTGTATGGAAGGGATGATGGGGGGGAGGGGGGAGCTAGATCGAGTAGGTGGTGGTATACATTCTTGACCGAGAAGGCTGAAAATTTGCAAAATAGAGAGACTTTAATTAATGACCATGCATATTATTGGAACTCGATCTGGGGCCGTATTCTCGAACATTTTAAATCCCAATTCTGATGGAATCTGATTCGGTGCAATGTTAATCCTTATGGCCGTGACCGGATTCCATCAGGAATGGAATTGGGAATTTATTTTTCAGCCCATCATAATACATTTCTTTAAATTATTTTAATTTTAACCGATTAAGGTCCCTGTATATCACGTGACTTTTTGACCAAAAAGCTACACATTTTCTATTGGAAGGGTTCATTTTAACAAAGACTTCTCCCTCATCAGATAAGTTAGGACACATCTGTTGGAACTTATCTACGCAGAAAAGAACTGCGAAAATAACATATTAGATGATTTTACTTCCTTGCACCTAAATATTCTCAAATCAAGACCTGAAGTTGAAGGAAATTCTACGAGTTGCCAAAAACAGCAAACATTACTCTAATAAAAAGGCATATATGCATCACAAACCTGACGCAATGTCAGAATATATAACATGCGCTCTTTCTTCCTCTTTCCAACGAAATGTTGAGATATTAATTATATCCACTATCATGGTATAAGTATCTCTACGCTCAGCCAGGTAGGTCCAACTGGCGGACGCGTTTGCGTCAAGCTCGCGCATGACGTCAGCTGGCCCACAGAGCCGAGACATGCAATAAAGCTATGGGTGGACCAGCAATAACTTCGCGCGTATTAAGATTTCTCACGTTTATAGTTTTTAATGGACTTGTAAAATATATGGGGAATAGGAATATTGGTTGATTGAATAATGTATGCATACAAATTATTTTTGTGCAATGTATTGTAGCGTGTAATGAACATGATTAAAATATGCGGAATATGAATCTTACTAGATACTAACCACAGTAATAACAAATTCCGTTAATATAACAAATATATTAATTAGGTACTTCAGTCATATAGTAAATATAAAACAACACGCGATAAGCATTATAACTTATAAGCATTTGCACAAATTCGGCTACAATATTAAGTTTCTTAGCTCACTCAATTCGCAATGCAGGGTAACTTTTGACAGCAAATATAATCACATTAAAATCACAATCGTCCCGAGATTTTAATACTGAATGGTTCAAATGAGAGGCACATTTACTAGTGAAGAGATGAATCACTTTTCTTCTGTAAATTGCTCTGCAAAAACAAAACCAAGATTGTACGCTCGACAATTCATAAATCGGTATTTGAAAGAAATGGATTGTCTGAAAAAAATGTGATGGCATCATTTGATGAAGTCTATACTTACTCGTCATCTACCTGTAGTAAAAGAGCTCTAATTTCATTGATAATAACAAGGATAGATTGTCAAGGAACCTGACCAGCAGCTAATCTGTTTCGTTCAAATACCGTTTTATGAATTGTCGAGTGTACACTATAAAAACTTATAAATTCTAAATGCCTCCCGACATATCAACTAAAGTTTGAAATTCTTTAAATTGTCTATATCAAAACGTGACATCCCAAAGGCTCCAGCCCCCCCCCCCCCCCTCCCGAAGCGTGACGTCCTTTATGCACAGCCCCTAAACAAGAAATCATTCAAAATATCCTGGTATAACAGAGGTCCGTGCCAAAAGTGCGAAAATGAGACGCTCGCTTCGCTCGCTCAATAAAGGTTCGGTTCCGGTTCTCAAATTATAAATCAAACAAGATTATAACATTTTAGCATTATTACGTATTATCTTATCTCACATTTTATTGAATAGTTGATTCGGATTTTGTCCTATGAATGAAAATGTAGTTCTTTCTGAGTTTCATTATAAGTCATTATTTATTTAATTTTACTTGTTATGAAAATGCGGTCAATTGACTAATATTTACATTTGCAACCTGGAATGCACTGACGTATACTGTGGTGTCTGGTGCACAGGATGTCGCGCAGACCCAATCTTAGAAGAGCAGTCTAGTCCGGTCTAGTCATACAATAAACAATTTGAGTATTCTTTCTTCAAAGGCCTAGTGGTGGCAATTTCCATTAATTTTGCCTGAGCTATCATATTCATATTGTCAGCATAGTTCTTATCGCAGTTCAGTCAAATTTTCAAATAGAAAACCATTATTAAAAATTAAGAATTAACAATGCAAATCTCAATTGTAGTTGGAATGTGATTGAACGAAATTGATTTTTCTCACTTAAAACTTACTTTGTTTATAAATATTATTCCGCTGATTGATGTTGATATTAAATATTTAATCTTCAAGACACCACAACTGTAAACATTTCTTAATACTAACCTTGTTGTAGAAGTTAATTCTTTGATGAGTTTTCTTTGATTTCTTTTCTTCTGCCGCGTAACACGTGAAACATCTTCTTTGTTCTCCACTTGAGATGAACTGACGTGAGGCGGGTTTACACTGGGGACACTTTTGGGATTAATTTTCTTTGCACGCTTAGGAGAATAGCCCAATAGTTTATGTTGCAAGCTCCAGTGATAATCACTGGCTTGAAAATGTTCCGCACAAATTCTTGCGTTCTTTGTAATAACTTTATCAGTTCTCTTACAAAATTGAACCCATTTTGTACACAGATCAGGGTCCTTTGGGAACCTGAACAGAGAATTTAGTTCTATGGCTAGTATTGCACCCGAACACGGCACAAATTACCATATTTATCCATTACTATTAGCAATATCAAAGTAAGAGTTGACAGGCGCTAGACAAGACGTCTCGCTGATCCACGCCGGTCCACGCGTACTGGTGTGGGCCAGCCTACGTCACAGCGGCAGTAAGCTCCTCCCACACATGCGCATGGGCTCACCTCTTCTAGCTAGTATATTATTGCATCATGATCCACTATTATGAATGTAATGTTTATACGAACAGCACTTGGTTTTGACAGTCTTCACACGCGTACGTATACACGATATTTGTGTTGTTTTTATTTATTAAACCACTGCAAAAATAAATATTATTGACTGCAAATATTGATAAGCTCCAGTATGCAGTGAATTTTCTTCATAAATCACCTTGGATTATTCAACATGAACGATGTAAGGTATGTACTCATAGGTAACTATTTATTTTGATCGGATGTAGAGAAATAAAGTCACGTGATACACAATGGCCTTAACGGCTTTCGAAAAAAATCTTTTTTCGTAGGCCAATTCTACGTTTTGAAACTGCTTTACGTCTTAATTGTACGACTATTAATCTTGAAAATGTTGAATCTCTGGATTTTTTTTTTACATCACTAACTTTCAATTACAGGAAAAGTGTTGCCGTTCATTAATTAAAATAGAAAAGATCATTCTCATTTTATTACCCAGCAATTTAATTTTTTCCGATTCTCAAAATGCCAAGAAGCACTTCCCTTTGACTTTTTCGGAAAATGTATTGTACGGAAATTCTACAAGAAATATGCCTACAAAGTGAAGGCGGGTTTCAATCAATTAAAAAACTTCTTTCAAAGAAATTATGCAACAAAGGAGAGTTCTAACGGAGAAGTAAATTCAGCAGTTCAGAAGCCCCGAAATGACTTGCAAAAAACGTTATTTACACTTTAGCTAAGCTCTCTATTGTACACTACTTGATTTTTAAACCAAAGTGCTGTAGAATTTAAGACTGGAAACGTGGTTATTATTTTCAAAGTATACCCACTAGGTTCCATTTATTATTTGGTATAAATTCTCCGGAAAGCTTTTGTCTACTACTTAAAGTTTAATAGCACAATTACGCAATAAACCGCACACAATATTTCTAAGCTGTCCAATTTGTCTGAAAGTACAAAGAAAAGAAAATCTTCGCGATTTGTTTTTTTGAAAGCTCAATATGGTAAAATAATGCGGTTGTGCCATGAGATGCCACATCACTTTCACGCCATGATGCCACATCACTTTTACGCCATGAGATGCCATGATGCCACATCACTTTCACGCCACGAGATGCCATGATGCCACATCACTTTCACGCCATGAGATGCCATGTTGCCACATCACTTTCACGCCACGAGATGCCATGATGCCACATCACTTTCACGCCATGAGATGCCATGATGCTACATCACTTTCACTCCACGAGATGCCGCGATGCCACATCACTTTCACGCCATGAGATGCCACGATGCCACATCACTTTCACGCCATGAGAAGCCATGAATGACGACATGAGATGCCATGATGCCACATCACTTTCACGCCAAGAGATACCATGACCACATTATTTTCACGCCATGAGATGCCATATGCCACATCACTGTTGCGCCATGAGAAGCCATGATGCCACATCACTGTTACGCCATGAGAAGCCATGATGCCACATAGCTTTCACGCCTTGAGAAGCCATGAATGACGACATGAGATGCCATGATGCCACATCACTTTCACGCCAAGAGATACCATGAGGCCACATTATTTTCACGCCATGAGATGCCATATGCCACATCACTGTTGCGCCATGAGAAGCCATGATGCCACATCACTGTTACGCCATGAGAAGCCATGATGCCACATAGCTTTCACGCCATGAGAAGCCATGAATGACGACATGAGATGCCATGATGCCACATCACTTTCACGCCAAGAGATACCATGAGGCCACATTATTTTCACGCCATGAGATGCCATATGCCACATCACTGTTGCGCCATGAGAAGCCATGATGCCACATCACTGTTACGCCATGAGAAGCCATGATGCCACATAGCTTTCACGCCATGAGAAGCCATGAATGACGACATGAGATGCCATGATGCCACATCACTTTCACGCCAAGAGATACCATGATGCCACATCACTTTCACGCCATGAGATGCCATATGCCACATCATTTTCACGCCATGAGATGCCATGATGCCACATCACTTTCACGCCATGAGATGCCACGATGCCACATCACTTTCACGTCATGAGATGCCATGATGCCACATCACTTTCACGCCATGAAATGCCATGATGCCACATCACTTTCACGCCATGAGATGCCACGATGCCACATCACTTTCACGCCAAGAGATACCATGATGCCACATCACTTTCCCGCCATGAGATACCATGATGCCACATCATTTTCACGTTATTAGATACATACCACGTGACTAACAATGAAACACGATATTAGCCAAATGAATGCACATGAAAGGAAGATAATCCATTTTCACAATTCACGTGACCTTTTCACCTCGAATATTTACGTCCCGAAAAAGTTTTGACGAAATATTAATCCCCATAAAAAACACTTCGTGTAAAAATACCAACCAAGTCTCTTCAACTAAAAAAAAATATATGAAATCTAAAAATTCTGCACTGAAAAGTATTGATATCAAAAAATTTGCCAAGTCAAAACTTTATTTGAAAATCAAAAAATACTTGGCGCATCGTGTATATAAATAGCTTAGAAGTATAGGCCAGATATAAAATATACATCAAATATACATAATACATATAGTATACCTATAATTCTCAAAAAAATCGATGCGCCAAGTATTTTTTGATTTTCAAATAAAGTTTTGACTTGGCAAATTTTTTGATATCAATACTTTTCAGTGCAGAATTTTTAGATTTCATATATTTGTTTTTAGTTGAAGAGACTTGGCTGATATTTTTACACGAAGTGTTTTTTATGGGGATATCACTCCTTTTTTTAGTTTATTCTTACAACTTGTGACACATATGAAATGAACAATTACTAAATTCTTTAAAAAAAATCGCCATTTACGATTTGGTTACTACTAATGAAAATCTGTTATATATTCATATATAGTCTTTCGTGAAGAATAGCAAAGGTTTCATTACAATCGGTCAACCCAGTTCCGAGATATGGCATACACATCGGTTTTCAAAATGGCTGCTAAACTTACTGCACTGCCACATAGAATTTATATCTACAATTAATGTGTATCATTTTAGGCTTTCTGAATATGTATTCATTGTATAGAATGGGGAATACAATAATTTTTAAATTTGAATTACTTCATTTCCGGGCTCATAAATAAGAACATTCTAGTTTGACTGTTCCTATTACATTAAGATGGCCTTCCGAATCATTTGGCGCTAGTTTCGTACTGATCGGTCTACCAGTTTTCGAGATACGACGTTACTTCCGGTTTCAAAATGGCGGCTGAAATCTCTGACCCCTTGAATTTTAATTTACACATGATAACATCTTATTATAAGCTGTCTCAAATAGTGTTTATTGTATCAAAATGTAAATTTGTGAGATTTTTCAAATGTGTGACGTCATTTCCGGTTTTGCTATAAGAAACTGCAAATATTATTGTTGATAATACATAAAGTTGACCGTCTAAATTGTTTGGCGCTGGTTTCGTTCAAATCTATTTAGCCGTTATTAAGATATGATGTCACTACCGGTTTCAAAATGGCGGATTCCGGTTGGTTTTATAACAACTCAAATGAGATATCAAAAGTACATACGTTACATAAATATCAAAATAATCGGATCAATCTTTGTTGCCGAAATGCCAATCGATGTATTTCAAATTTCATGACGTCATTTCCGGTTTCGTTAACATAATTTTTAGTCTTTTGCTACTGATAATGCATAAAGATGACCGTCTGAATCGTTTGGCGCAAATTTCGTTCCAATCAGTTTAGCCGTTGTTGAGATATGACGTCACTTCCGGTTTCAAAATGGCGGCACAAAAAATTCATGGGGTGAAGGTTAAATCAGACGCCAAAAGTGCACACGTGGTAAAAATGTGAGATCAATCGGTTCAGCCGTTTAGGCTGTGGCCTTGTTACCGGATTTGAATTCCAGGAGACTACTACTACTACTACTACTACTACTACTACTACTACTGAGATTATTATTATTACGAAAACCGCCCTAAAACACTGTTTTCACTGCCCTTTAGCTCGCAAAGGGCGTAACCTATTGGGCCCAAATTTGGTATATGTAGTAGGGTGGGCCATAGCTCGAAATTAAGATATTTCGCAACAATGTGAGATTTCCCAATTTTAAGATCCAGTAGGCCGAAAATGCCACTTTGATGCTTACAGTAAAAGTGGGTTGCTCCAGCCTTTTTAAATGAGAGTGTGCGCGCGCCGTACGACTTGGCTGGCGTGGAGCGACCGCTCCACTAGATGCTTTGTAGAGCAGTTGGGCTCATTGTCTTCGTTAAAAATAGGAGAAGTGAAGGACATACATTTTCGATATAGGTAACTTGGTTTCTTCTCTGGCCACGGGTTTCGGCGGCGAAAATTCTGGTCCAAAACGAATTTATTATAGAAATATTGCAATAAAAATTCCGGAAAAACTCTCCTACAGTATGTAGTAATTATGTGTATGTATGTATAGTATGTTTGTATATTTTGTGATAATATTCTAATATGTTTTAAGTTTCAGCTCATATGCAACGGTTATGCAAGAGCTAGGAAGACAATATGCGTCAGAGGAGCTGTGATAATGTCTTTGAAAATTCTTTAAATAAATTTGACAAATATTTCAAAATAAGCATATCATGCCCTTAAAATGTCAGTAACTCTTGGTTCTTGACAGATTGGTCTAAGCACACAGTATGGTCAATAACTCATAGAATGTTGAAATAAACACTGAAAAACACTAATATAGGCATCCTGCGTGAGAAAAGGTTGCCATAGTTACCTATACAAAAGTATAGGGAAAAACAAATCTGACAGCGGCAATCCAAATCTCATATTTTGAGTGATTTCTTGTGAAAGAAAGATATTTAAGTAAGTACAAGCCAATAATAATACGCAATATTTATCTTTACGCATGTTCAAGTTAAATATTCATCTGATAAATATGATTTATTGCTATTATTTGGAGCTTTGACACATTTCCCCTACCATAGCAGCCTCCATTTTTCTACCACTGTGACGTCACGAGCAGGATTCCTATCCCACCACAGAATATCGTGTTTCAAATCTTGCCGCTCAATACTTGGGCATGCGCGGTAGTTTATTGATTATCGCCGTCAAATATGAATGTGGAAACTGAAGAAGAACCTACATAGGCATGACTCAGGCATGACTATGAGCTTTCTGCAAGAAGTCTCTTCCATTTGTAATGTAATAGAGATGCTAGTTGGAATTGTTCTGAAAGCAAGTTCTGCCAGAAAAAAATATTGTAACTTAAGTCAAAAAATAATTTTTCTCTCTTTTGAGATACTAATTAAGATAAAAGGCAATTCAAATTTTGTATGGTCGTTGGGACTAATATTAAGTTTTTGCCAATTTTAAATCAGTCAAGAAACTTCAAGAGTTTTGACGTTTTAAGCTAGTTCTATCACGAATAGAGAAAGAAATTTACACTGCTCCTTGATGCAATTTTGATTATGTTGTATTCACAGCTGTTTCCAAGGTCTGTAGAGTATAGCAATTTCACACGAATATATATTATGTAAATGCATTTTGTTTTGATCCCTCGGAGAAATTTGCAATCAAAATGGAAATTCCATTATCAAGTGCTTGATGGTCTCCAAGCTAACATAAAATATATTTAACATGCCCCCATTCCGGCCTAGCCTTCCCACCATTGCTGGACTCCCCCGGATCGGGCCCGTTAGGTCAACCACCTCCCAATGTCCTCCACTTAATTCAACAAAGTTTAAAGTAAAATAATTAATGTGCGCAATATAACCTCGTCGTTGACGCGCCGTTAAACCCTATTAATCTATCAATCTATTTAACATGAACATCCATCTAGATGTTAAAATGACATGTTAAAATTATATAATTATATTATTATTCTTCTGGATGCATACTGTTGAGTCATCATTTCCCTTTTCTTGATAAATTAACAGAATCTTCTTGATGGAGGAAATTGGAAGTAACCAAGGAATTTGGAACATATGAGGTAACAGATAAAAAATACACAATTTGTTCTTACCCACTTTTCAAAGAAACAGTGAAAAGCAGTATTTTACTTTTATAATCGAAGTAACAAGTGGGGTAGAAATCTTTGAAGTATGAACTACAGTGATCCCATTCAGCTAAAGGAGTATGATGAATATTCTAATTACATTATTATTATTATACCTCTAGTATAGCTACATTTAGCTTTAGCTGCAGTTCGGTCGTCGGAAAAGGAAGGAGGGTTTTAGTAGATTACTAAATGCCTACAGCTTGTTACATGTTTGCCGCACGACTTAGCTCCGCGATAAGTCGAATAAGAAAATAACACTACGCCACCTACTACGTATGTACTGTACTTACATTGGAAGATAAAAAAAACGACCATAATACGCTATTTTTCGTAAAGCTATAGTTTTGTGCTCACAAATGTTGTCTTTCTGAAATAAAAATCCAGTTAGAATAACAATTTTGTGCAGTTCACATGAATTAGGATTTGAGTGAAGTTACAATTAATTACCTAATGATATATATTGTTATTCTAGAATGTAAGACCGTATGTGATAAGTTTGTGCACCAACATTGAGGCGCATCGCGCGCGCGCAATATGTATTAGTATTCTAGGATATGTCTACGGAGATATGTACAACGGCCGTGATTGTTATTTCTTGTGATTGAAGCGGTTGGGAGGAGGCGGCGGCTGCTCCAAGACCTCCTCGTCTTCGTTCTGATCCTCGTCCGTCATCGCGGTAACCAGCTCACTCACCGCTCGGCCCAAGTCTCCTGCGACATAACGATTACTCGTCACATTGTGTTTACGTTTAAAGTACAGTTAATATCATTTCATATGATTTGTATGAAAATAAAAAAACAATGCAGCCAATTTTGTAGGATAATTTGTAAGATTCTGCCTGAAATCTCTATTCTTCACGATTCGGTTAGCTTTCATAATGTCTACCTGGAGTATAATAGTATAGTAATGCCAATGACAAATTTGATAATTTCCAAGAAAGAGCAATATCACTAAAACCAGCCTCAAAAGTAAAAACTTGATGCCAGGCTTAAAAATGGTGTAATTCTGGAACTGATTTTGTATTTTAATAAAAAAAATATTTTTAAGAATTGGTTTGGTACGCGAGATATTCCATGCTCAACAGTAAGCGCCTTTTTGGGTGAACTATACATCAATTAAAAGTTACTCAAGTTATCTTTTGTTCAAAGTTTAGTCATTCAAAAGTCAACTTTATGAGCTGTTAAGGTAAGTGCAGGTGAGCAGTTTACCTAGATCCCTTTATCTTACCTAGATCCTTCCTGTAAAAGCAGCAGGCAAGAAGAGCAGAGTTAGTATAGAAGTCACACACAATTAGTATTCACTCACTTACTCTAGCTCAGAAGGTGAGGTTAGTAAATGAGTTTGACATAATGATCAGAGACAGAGAGAGAGAGATAGAAGGACCGACCTGCCATGTGCAAGAGATTGCCGACATTGTTCCCTGACGTGACGGAGTGGTGGGGGGGAGGCGGCGGCCTCATGTCCCCGCGGTCCAAGCTCCGCCCACCGTCCCAGCGGCCGCCTACGTTCCACCGTAACCCATGCCGTTAGTGACCCACATACATTCATCGCTCCTTTCATGCCTTCTCCGACTCGCTCATTCACAATGAACAGTACAAGTGTTAGTTGATGGAGAGATCGGAATCAGGAATAACTGTTCATTGTGAATCAGCATTTAGAATTAAAATAACGACAAACAAATGAAAGCATGAAAGGAGAATAAGAACAAGACTAAAAATGGAATGCTTTAGGGAATTCTGATTAAGTTGATCGAAGATTAAAATAGAATGATTTGTTGATTTTGTTCTATGACAATTAACTGGTATAATAAGGATTACCAACTTAGTTAATCAGCATCACTTAATTTACTTGATGAAATGTGTGATTAAGTCCTACCATAGTTTATAGTAGGAATTGTGTTAAAAAACATAAACAGTGCCACATTTTCCCCGCAGTAAGTGCTGTTTTACGTGAGACACAAACATAGAATTGAAGAAACAATATACTAGGTGCAAATTATATTTGAGCCTTTTGATATTAGCTCATAGATACAGACTGTCCGTTCCATGCTAACGTGGCAGTATTTCACTTTTCCAATATTGTTTGACTTTGGGTAGGAAGGAAAGTGCTGTAGGAGTTACTTGACATTTTAGGAATATTGAAAATAATTCTTTCGTTTACAGATTCCATTGCCAGGTTAGCATTGGACGAATACATAGCACATGATAGATGGAATGTTGTTACCAAGTGATATCAAATAGTAATGTTACATGTAGTAGATACAGTTAGTTCCCAATGTTAATTTCCTGATCTTATACCTTTTGATACCCAGTTAGAACCCCGTTTCCCAAACATCATAACATGTATTATTGTGTATTGCAATTATATTTCATTTGAAACAACCCTAACCCCTCCACTTCAGTGAATGTACCACATCCACTGACTTGACTGTGTCTGGAGAAGTAACAAAGAAGTTTGACTTACTCCCGGAGTCATGGTAATGTCCGTTGACCTTGGCGGGTGAGTCCGTGGCGAGCTGTGAGGCGGTCACTGAGCGGGTGGTCAGCGTGCCGGTCTTCCCGGCAGGCGAACTGTTGCTCGGCTGTGGACAAACATAACGTTCATTCATTTGCTCTCGATCAAGCTGTCAGGGTCATGATTCTGTTCATGGTTAATTTTAAGTAATTTGAAGTGCTCAATAAAAAAATAGTGTTTATTTTAGATATTGTGTTTACCATCACACTGTACTGCTAGGTTAATGACGATGAATGAATTATTATGATGATGATAGGGAGAAGTGTGGTGGGATGGTGGGAAGAAGGCTGTTGTAGCCTATTAGTGGGGAATCTTCCCAATGTTAGTCCCTCGACTTAGGAAAACAACGAAGAAACCTCCGGGAGGGAGAACGTCACAAGAATCGAGCCCGAGTGCTAGTCGAGCATTACCGCCCGAGTCAACTCGCACTGCTATCAAGTAAGATGTCTGACCTCGTCTAGAAGCTGCCTGAGCCGCTGCAGCTGCGCCTCGAGCTGTCTGTTGTGGTCCTCGAGGATCTGCATGCGGGCCTCGAGCCTGCCCTTGTGCTGGCGCAGCAGCTTGGCCTCGTTCAGCATGTCGCAGTCTCCCGGCCGAGGCGTCATGTGGCCGTCGTCGGGCGTGTTGTCAGGCGTCTGCTTGGAGCGCAGTCGCTCGTACTCGGCCTGCAGCGACGCATTCTCTTCCTCCAGCTCACTGCAACCACACAGAGTGAATTAGAGTTTTCTTTTAACTATGCCTAAACTATGGATTAAAATGTAATTTATAATTCTATAGAAAGGTATTTTATTATCATCCCGTGGACAAGTACATAATACATGTATGGGTATCGTCAGTTGTTGAGTAAGATATAAGATATAAGAATGTATGTACAAGTTATAACAAAGTCAGAAATATTTACAAGTCAGAACATTGAGAGTTTTATGTACACTCGGCCAAACAAAACTTGAACGTTGACCAAATTTGAATGACTGCTGGTCATGTCCCATAACCAATCAATGCTTGTTATTATCATTGAAATGTGAGGTCGCCTACTAGAGTGAGACAATGAGATCGCTTAGACTGACTTCTGATGGTGCGATCTTACATTTATCAGCCTATCAGATTTATTGAACGTTCAAGTTTTGTTTGGCCAAGTGTACAGTTAAAAATAAAACTAATAAAAATTAATAATAATAAAACTAACATAGAAGGATAAATAAAACTAATACTAATAGAACTATAGATGATGGTACAAGATGATATTGACACTGAAGAGTTGGTACAGTTACAGTATGACAGTATAGGCTGATGGTATATTTTGTCAAGTTTAAACTTCTGAAACCTTCTAACCACTATGTGTATGAATGCGAAAATAATGTATTTGAACCTTGATCAAGATTTGGAACTTCAGCTCTTTCTTTTCATTTAATTTTGGAAAGAGACGAACATGAATCTAAACATAAAGTAGCTTAGTAAAATACAAATATTTGAACAGAAACACTGGTATTGTCAAGAAATAAAAAAAAAAAAAAAAAGAGTCCGCAATATTTCGCCGATGCGTTCGACCGGCTTTGTCAAGGGAGACTGGCGAGTTCCGATACCACTACTGCTTCTCTGACGTCAGCCCCCCACCAAGAGCCCACATACCAAGACCATATATGGCCTGACGTCTACCTAACCGATTTTTTTTTTTTAGTTTTGTTTCTGTTCAAATATTTGTATTTTACTAAGTTGTTTCCTGGTATATTATCTTCTTCTTTGTGTTTATTAATAAAGTAGCTGTACCCATATAGGTTGGATTAACTTTGGAATCAAGTGCGTACCTATGCAGTTGTGACTTCAAACGAAAAATTTAAAAAATCACAGTTAAATCTGAGAAGCATAAATCGAAATATTTTCACTTCCGACAGAAATTGATTTAAAAATGTATGTGCGTCTCATAAAATTCTCTTCGACTAATGCTGTCGACATAAAAGTAAGAGAACTCACTGAATCATTGCTTCGAGCTCCTCGCGCTGCTCCTGGTCGATGGCCACCATGATCTGCACGGGACTGCGCGGCACAGGACCCGAGTCCACGCCGTTCAGCGACTGACAGTACTGCGCGATCAGTTGGTGCTCGTCGTCCCTGGAACAACACACAACACACGGTTACATCGATACACAGGTCATTACTTTGGAATAAACATTAGTAAAAAAGAGAAATGTAAGTTTCTTGATGATTGTATAATGTTAGCAACTCAGTTATGAATAAACAGGGGTTAATCACCAGGGGGTGATTCCTGTACGCATTTTCACTCTCTTATCTTAAAATTTAAGACAGTAGCAACCATTGTTATGGACCTTAACATTGGAGTAAACAAATTTTAAGATAAGATAGTTAACTTAAGAGACTAAAAATGTATAGGAATGCCACCCCAGACAGCTAAGTATGTGGTTCAAACTTAAAACTAAATTTGTCATCAATAAAGCACTGGCAGAATGTAATGGACACTTGACATGGACATTTTCAAGTTGACTGATTAGAGAAAGTAGAAAGTTTGTTTCAGTAAGTGTCAAGATTGATAAGAAATTGTCAATAAGAATAACCATTCAAGCATGACAAACTAGACCAGTCACATATACAAACATGTTCAGTTGTGCATGTGTTGTGCATGTGTGTGTTTTGTTGTGAATCAGTTGTGCAACATTGATTTCAAATTCTATTAAGAAAATTGTAACTTGAAAAGTGATTGTACTGTTATTCTCTTCTTGTTTTAAATTGAAATGTCATTGATCATTAATGTCATTCATTTATGTGCTTTGATTTTCTTTGCTACGTGTACTTCTGTCGTAATGAATCAACTTGAGAATGCACATGCCGGAGCGACGGGTGCGTAACGGGATTGTGCGGGTTACGGATGTGAAACGATACGTACGAGTCAGGAGTGGAATTACTCCCGGTCCTGAGCTCGACCTCGGCGAGGCGCGATGCGTACATTTCTAACCGCGAGTGCATCTCCTGGCCGAGCGTCGAGTGCTGAGGCGACGGCGCCGGCGACTCGAGCGCGTCGCCCTCGAGGACGGTCTGCACGGGGAGGTAGCCGACGCGGGGGTGCTTCTTGAAGTAGCGCTTCGACTTGAACTTGTTGCGCAGCGCGCGCGTGAAGTCGCGCACGTCCTCGCCGGATGTCGTCTGCAACAACATTCATTCACATCAGTTGCAAAGCAATAAATGTAAATTTTTGTTAATACCTACACAATTTTTGGGCAAAGGAGAAATAAAAATGTTTTAAAGTATTTCGATATCTTAAAAACCGGATACAATGTCAAGTGAAAGCAGAGACTGAGAGAAGAGAAGCTCACTCATTGGTTGACAGCTGTGACATGCCCTTACTTGCTTCTCTGCTATTCGGTCATGATCGAAAAGCGGAGAGTAACTTGACAGTGTGGTCCCTGTTTTAGTGGCAAAACCCAGAAGCTAGTAACAAGAGAAATTGTTCATTTTAATACAATTTATCATAAATTTATAAAACTCAAAATGCGAGTTTCTGATCGTTTGATAGAAAGAACAATTCCTCTCTAAGTGAATGTATCTTTAGTTGTGCTGAGAAAGGAATTGTTGTTGAGGACTCACCGCAGTGCAGTATTCTTGCATCGGGTGAGTGAGTTTGTGGCTCTTGGCTTTCCGGCCCGAGAAGAAGCAGTTCTGGCACATGTCGAAGTTGAAGCATTTCAAACAGCGGTACCTGCGACAAGATACACACAAAATAAGATTGCGCTATTGAGGATTTCACAAAACTCCTTATTTTAGTCTCATTGGCTCACGTTCTCTGGTAGGAAAAGATTTTCAAACGTAAAATGTATGTGATCGAAGATATTAAACTTAAAGATATGCAATTATTCCAACGTTCATCAAAATTGAAAATGAAAGACTCAAATATCGATTTCGATAAAAGAGCATAAACACTAAGGGTATAGATTAATCTCAATAATATGAATGATATTTTATTTTTGTAACATATTTTAGGTAAATTAAAATCCAGTGTATGGTACGAATCTCTCCAGATATTTCGAAGAGCAGTGCCTGAACATTGAACACACCTGAATCCCACGATGGGATATTCCTTGCAGATGTTGCACTTGGCCTGATGCTTGGCCGTCTCGGCGGCCGAGAGCCTGTGCAAGACGGGGAGCCAGACCATGCTCTGCGGCTCCTGCTGCAGCCAGTTGAGGAAGTGCGCGGCCTCGATGTCATCGCGGTCCTTCCCCGCCTTCTCGAAGCAGCTGCGCACTGACGGCTCGATGTTGGAGCCGCCGAACGCCGCCACCTCGCCCAGCTGCCGCGGGACTTGGATGCAGTCGTGCAGCAGCAGGCCGAGCTTGCGCTGGTCCACCAGGCGGTTGGGGTCCGCAATCAGCCGGAACAAGTCTAGACAGACACACACCCAGTTCAGTGACATGTTGCAACTTACAAAAATCATCAGGTAGAGTGAGTATTACTATGGCAATTAAAAATTGAATAATTGTGAATCATTACTTTGACAGGTCCAATCGGGAAAATTGTAATTTGATAAAATTTTAGTAATTCATGCAGACTCAACTGTCTTTATTCAAGAGTGTCAAATCAGTTTGTTGCCAACATCAGGCAGGTGACAGATGTGCGACGAGGAGCTATAGTATGAACGCAAGTGATAAATTTGTAGATAAATGTTCAATACACTTGATGCTGTTCTTGTTTTTTCTATTTAAATGTCAAATATATATATATTTTTTATTTCCCTCTAAAACCGCTTTGAACTGCCCGATGTTGGCAACAAATTGATCATGGCTCTTAAGAGTACACATCTGGAGGTCTATTCTAGAACATTTTCCCAATTCCATTCTGATGGAAAGGATTAACATTGAATGAAATCGAATTCCATTGGAATTGAGAATTAAAAAGTTCTAGAATAGGACCCCAGTTCAAATACTAGGCACATTATTGGGCATATATGAGATTGATAGTTAGCAGTGCAGTGATTTTTTGGGTGGTACATTTGGTAAGGTAATACATTCAAAATAATTGTGAAACAAAAGGATTGGTCTGCTAGATTTTATACTATCTACTGAATTATGATCAAACATTACATGGCTTTAATGTACCAAATTCCCTCCAGGTTTAACTTTGGAGCTGTCTCCTTTACGGTTCCAAGAATGAAGCCGACTCACATCTGTACTTCTCCTCGAGATGTCCTTTGCAGAGCAGCACGAGGCCGACCTTGAAGGAGAGCACTCGTATCTGTCCGGTGCGCTGGCTGTCGTAGACGTTGAGCAGCCAGTTGACAGCGAGGTCGAGCGACAGCGGGATGTTGACGGGCGAGTCTCGCGCGATCAGCTCGTACAGCGAGGACAGCACCGTGACCATGTCCGTCACGTCGATCAGCTTGTCATTCTGCGCGCGAAGGCCGTGCGAGTCGAACGAGTCCAGCGCGGCAGGAAGACCCAGCATGTCCACTGCACAGGGAGTAGAGGGTTCATTAACCAGGAAAATGTATGTTTTTTTATGAATATTGGCTTCTACAAATTGTTTTTGTATACTACCCTACTATTACTTTTCCACCAGGTAGATATTTGATATTAGTCATACATTTAATACAGAATTCAATGCCTTAAGGTTATTTAAAGTCCAGCAATAAAATGAGGTAAGCATTCAGTTACAGTCCTACAAATTGTAGTATTTAACTTTCCCACATTTTTGTCAAAAAAATCCTCAATTGGAAATAATTCCGTAAAATTAGGCTCGATAAAATATTTATTGTTAATTATTTGGTATTTATTTCTGACCCATATCTGAGCTCTAATAGGATACACAGCAATAATTCACTAACAACGTTTTCAGAATGAATGAATTATGAACTGTCAATAAACAGTGGAATTGGAGTTTGGAGCACATAGATATGCTCACAGATGCATATAAAAGCTGTGTGTGGTCAACACAATTTGACAGTTAACATAGTTTTAAAGACATTTTTCCATGATGTGTTTCTGAGGATAAGAAACAGGTTGTTAAGTAACTCACGGCAGATCTGCTTCTGCACGGTCCGCAACTTCATGGCGGTCCGATAGGCAGAGAAGCGCACCTCGTTGAGGTCCGACAGCGAGTTCATGAGCTCGATCATCTTCGGGTGATCCCAGTGCGTTGTCTCGCTCAGGTGGCTGCGGCAGAGAGAGAGGATTAGAGAGATGATTCCTAAATTCTTATTCGTACTACTAGCACATAGTACCTAATACCTAGTACATAATAAGTGTAGGGTCTTTGTCAAGCAGTATACCAAGTGACAAGTGTTTGAGTTGATATCTGCACCGTAAACATTTTTAGTAAAGCATTTCCTAACCATTTCAAGATTTGAAATCTAGAGGATTTGCTAAATATTTGATTGTCTGGTTTATTGTACCCATGTTGCATGAAACAAGGAGCAAAATAAATAAATATAAAATTTTAATAATGAAACACTTCTAATGTTTATTCCATGAATGAATACATAATATATTGTACTAATAATTAACTAGTAGGTACCTACCTAGTTTAAGTTTATTATTAAAGGGCTTATGTCATCTTGAATAAAGCTTTGACTATGTGTTCTTACCATGTATTTAGGCAATATAAGACATAAATCATCTAAATTAATTGTACCCTGAATTAATTATTAATTATTTTCTGTGCGAAATTTGAACCTGGCGGGCGTGATTGCCTACGTCACTCTATGCGTAGCGCTGATTGGTTAGCGTGAACACAGGGGGGATAGATCACGCCCGCTATTGCCGCTCAACCCTTCTTTCGCACCACTGCCGGTGCACAATACACCGGACAATTAGTAAACAATCGAAAGTGGAGAATGCAGTGAAAGATTCCGTTAGCTGCACACATTTCGAAACATATTTTTAAGCCGGCAGAATCTGCACAGAAATATTGAAGTTTTATTTACCGTGCTAGCAATGCATTGTGGAGTAATTGTTGTTTAATTGTTTCTCCATGAACAATGAAGTGGAATATTATTTCTAGATTCAAAAATTATTGCCGTTTGCCGGACTCATCAAGACTGATAGCGAATACAATCACACAAAATCCAAATTTTATATTGTGTGATAGTAAAAAACAGTAACACCACACGGTACATCAATTGTCTATTGCAGAGATATAATTTAATTGTACATACTGCCTAGGTAGAACGGAACAAAAACGAAACTGTAATTTCTTGTCCAATAAAGTCTGGCGATTTGTTGCATATAAATCCTTTGTTTATTGGGTGACTTTTTGGGTGGTGTAACGAAGAATTGAAGAAATATTATTACAGTCTAACCTTCAAATCCATCTTCTACGAATGTGCAGAGCAATCATAATGGACTCGGAACAAAGTAATGCGGTGCATTTTGTGAAGCCCAACTCCGTGTACAATTCGGAGTACCTACTTTACTTTGTACAAAATCTTATAATGAGTTGAATTTTTTCCTTGATAGATGGAATTGCTTTTTATTGCTTTTGTTATACACGTAGTAAGGGCCTGAAACGTTTCGGAAAAATCGATATTTTGAAACAAATTATCAAACAAGTTGATTGGGCGTGAGCGACGCTATTTGCAAGGAGCTGGTAACACTATCATAATGAAAATGTATTTTGGAAAAGTTTTTGTTATGTACTATTTAAAAAACAAATTCCCAGTATTTACACTTGAACTCTCTAGCATCCAACGTCATCTAGAACTTAGTCCAAACAAATAACAATCACTCGATTAACGTTGAATGTCTCAATGAAAACCAATTAAATCAACTATTAAGTCTATCCATAAATTCAATATTCCCTGGAAGACGTCTTCTCAGACAATGATAAACGCATACGGACTTTTAACTCTTCTAAAACATTGAAATATTGCAAAAATAAGCTGTAGCAATGGGCAAACGCGTGGTCTGCGGGCAGGTAGTCTGCACAGAGTGACGTATGTATTCATTTTGGTCGAACCGCTCCCGAGCCCAGGAGACAGGATGGCGGGCGGAACAAAACACCGTCCAGTGTTGAGAGAAGGAAGACGGACCGATTAAAGATCACTTGCCACAAGATGACATAGGCCCTTTAAAGTATTAATTAACTATTGTATAATACACAATTTCAAAAATATCTGTGTTCACTCTAGTTTCTAAAAAGTTACACATTATGTTTGATTTTGCAAATATCTCTTGAAGTGTGCTATTTATCATTTATTACAAAGCCAATAATTATCTGGACAACCAACTAGTGTGAACTTCTTTAGCACCCAGAGCGATCATGGGTACTGGTAGCTTCTGATTGTTCTACTATATTGATCGCCTGATGTTTCTATTGAAGCTGGCACTCACTTGATGTAGTAAGGCACTTTGTTGGCCGTGACAGCGCGCTCCCATGGGTGCTCCACGGAAGCCGAGAGGAAGTTCTGGTTGGGCGGGGCGCCCTCCTTGCCGAACTCGTTGAGTTGTTTGTACCGGTCGTCTACAGCCATCTGAAGTAGCTTCCACCTGATAGCACCAATCACTTTCATCAGTATACGGAAACGAAAATAAATAAATTCATACGTTCCGAGGGCCTTTGTGTTCGGTCGTATTAGTTATCGGAAAAGAAGGAATAATCTCTATGGAATGAGTTTTCAATGAAAGAAGAATACCTTTGCTTTATCGCTATCTTTTCCATTGTATTGTATATTGAATAGGCATACATAATGCATTTTATAGATTGAAAGAGAAAACTTCTGTAAAGTATTTCATAAAATTTCATGAGATGATTTTGAATGAAACTCAGATTATACTTAAGTCAAAGCAATCAGTACAGCAAACTTCAACAACATCCAGTGCATTTACTTCGAGTTTTAATTGATTTACAAAAACACTAACTGAATAACACTAAATCATTTCATGATGTGAACTGAATGAGTTGGAAAAGGATTGTGGTCGAGGCCTCCAATTTAATTCGCAATTGTGTCAATTCAATCATTGTGTAAGAGAATACTTCAATAAAACTGTATTTGTAGCAAATAGATTGAGCTGGAATTCATGATTCCATAAGTTTGCAAGGAAAAATAAAGAAAATGGACTTCAGACATTCTACTTCAAAGGTACAGATAAAATATTGTAAAATCGCACCAGACCAATGATATTTGGATTATAATAAAGGGAAAAGGCAAAGGGTTAATCACCTGGTGTTGAGGTCTTCTAGTTTGTTGAGCATGAGTTGCGAGACCAGCACGTTGTTGCACGAGAACAACGTGGCCTGATCGTTGACGTCTTCGATGGTTCGTTGGATCGGCCCGAGACGCTCGCCAAACTTCTACAACAAACAAACAGAGCAGGCGTGAGAAATACATACCAGATGTTTGAACTGGCAATTCTAAATATTGTACAGCAACTTAGATAACTAAAAGCTTGAAATTCTGCAATAAAAGGTACAATTCACATCAGAGCGGAATTATTTGATAATGATGGAAAATTTAGTGAATCTCTCACTTAGGGATGGTGTTTTGGACAGGTCAGAATAGGTCAGATACTCGGACTCGCAAGAGTTGTATGGCAACCCAACCTGCTGATTAAGAATGCGTCCCGATAGCTTAATGGTTAAAGCATAGGGCCGGAAACCCGAAGGATCTGGGTTCGATTCCCAGTCGGGGTGCGCGTTTTTATTTCGCAGGTTACCTCCAAAAGAGCGGAATTAAATGTAGCAGTTTTTAACAATGGCTTGACATAGAGGGACTACAAGTGGTCTTGTGAAAAGTTCCATACAACAATGATGATCCACTGTCCATGAATGTAAAATAGTGTAAGCTGGCTTTAAATACACATGCAATGCAATAATGTAAGAAGGGTGTGTAGGACCACCTTTGGATTAGCTAACTATAAATAGTTAGTGAGCAAATAGCCAATTAATTCAGTTGGCAGAATTTGACAGCCAATAGGATTCACGAACTTCCACTAACCATCGATAGTTACATTAATAGGTTGTTCCTACTCGTCCTAAGAGTAATGAGAATGTTCCGGCTCACCTGCAGCTGTTCCAGCATCTCTCCCGCCTCCCCGATGTCTCCGGGAGCTTGCCAGCTGCCCTTCATCGCCTCCGCCGCCGCCAGTCGGCTGCTCAGGTCCTCCAAGTTCTTCTGGAAGACTCGCATTTTCTGCACAACAAGAGTCAGTCAGTTAATGATGCGACGATTGCATTTCAATAGCAGTTGAAGCCACTCCGATCTCAAGGCATTAGTATCAAGTCCCACTCACAGGCTCATGCACACACAATTATTATTCCATATTTTAGTTCCAACTTTTAGTTCCCCAGGAAGTTGGCAAGGCCACAAGTATTTAAATATTATTGCAGGTTTCCCTAAAAGAATTGTGTCAACTGTAACCCTTCTATATTCAGGATATAGCAATAAGAATTGCTCTACACTTGACAATTATTTTAGAGTTACTGTCAATAATAATGACATTAACTGTATACACACTTTATTAATAAATGATGGCCTTCTATCAGTCCACATCTTCTGTGCATTTTTATTAGCTGCTTTTAAAGCAGAAAGAGTATGGATTTCAACTGGAAGTCCCGGGATGCGGCAAGAAAAAGAACCATATAAACAAGTGAAAGGGCCTATAAAAACAGACTATAGAAAGAAAACAAATCCTGGAAAATGAGTGAAAATGATTGTATAGCCTACATGTAAAGGGGTAAAGAAAGAAAAAGGGCCCATTAACCAAATTGGCCCACATCCCGGCATCCCTTGCGAGTCGGCCACTGGATTTCCATTACGGTATGGTTTTGAACGCTGTACACATCTTGTTAATAATATAGATTAATTGTTTTAGAGTCACAAAACAAGATATTTAGATATTTAAGTCCCAACAGAATATGGATGCATTTATGATTTATGGCAGACAGGTAGAACTGAAACGCTTGCTCCATGGTAACTTATGCCAAGCCGGTAAGTACGCCACAATAAGATGAACCTGTTTGATAATGATGGAAAATTTAGTGAATCTCTCACTTAGGGATGGTGTTTTGGAGGTAACCTGCGAAATAAAAACGCGCACCCCGACTGGGAATCGAACCCAGATCCTTCGGGTTACCGGCCCTATGCTTTAACCATTAAGCTATCGGGACGCATTCTTAATCAGCAGGTTGGGTTGCCATACAACTCTTGCGAGTCCGAGTATCTGACCTATACACGAAGACTGAAGCACTTCGACTTCATTTGACAACGTGAATACATCTCTCTCGAATGGCTATGCTCAAACTTCTGAGCTACGAGTGGATTGTTTGATAATGATGGAAAATTTAGTGAATCTCTCACTTAGGGATGGTGTTTTGGAGGTAACCTGCGAAATAAAAACGCGCACCCCGACTGGGAATCGAACCCAGATCCTTCGGGTTACCGGCCCTATGCTTTAACCATTAAGCTATCGGGACGCATTCTTAATCAGCAGGTTGGGTTGCCATACAACTCTTGCGAGTCCGAGTATCTGACCTATACACGAAGACTGAAGCACTTCGACTTCATTTGACAACGTGAATACATCTCTCTCGAATGGCTATGCTCAAACTTCTGAGCTACGAGTGGATTGTTTGATAATGATGGAAAATTTAGTGAATCTCTCACTTAGGGATGGTGTTTTGGAGGTAAGATGAACCTGTATCACGACAAAGCCCCGAACATGACACGCAGCAAGACAGGCACATGAGGGGGGACGGAACAGACAAGTCACAATCGGCACAGTCAGAACTAAAGAATAACGCATACCTCGTCGTCTGATAAATTAGGAGGAATCAAATGGCGGTCGTCATTCTGAAAAATTAATTACACAACAAAAATAACAACTGAAATTTAAAAATATTTTGAAAAAAGTTAAAAATAAGGTGAAAAATAATATCAGTGAACATGATAAGACGTAAAAAAATCATGAGTACCAATAAGGTCACGGTAATGAGGAATTAAATATTATATTGCACTCTATATTCTGATAAATTCCAAGTCATAACAACTGAATAAAGAAAGTCATTATGGTATGCTCTAGTGAATATCTAACGTTAGAAGAGGAGCTTACCACTAGACTGTCCTCGAGCTTGCGTTGCCATTGGTCGGATCTGTCGATGAGAGCGTTCCACTTTTCCGAAAGTTTGTTGACCTCTCTTCGGATGGAGCGCGTGAGATCACGCGCTTGCTCTTCTGCGCTGCGATATCCACGCGAGTCTCCGTCCACTTCACGCCCCGCTGCGACAAAACAATACACTCCGTTACAATCATTTATTACACCAACTAAACATTTTGTACACTCAATTCGTAATGATTAAAATTGATGAGCAATAAGATAAATAAATTTATTATAATTTTTTCAACTGATTAATAAAATTTTAAAACACAAAAAGTTGAAAGCTTATGAAGTGGTGGGTTGATTGAAGTTGTGGAGAAGGTGGATCAGATGGGTAGCAGAACGAAGAACGGGGAGGAAAAGAAACGGAAATGCAAAGCCTTCAAGAGTACCCAACCCTTGACCTGGAATTGCCTGAGAATAACTTTGTTTTACTTCAAGGGATTACTGTCTGAGCGTAAGGCTGAATTATCTTTTGTAAAATGCAACAACGTTTTAACAGATTACGGGATGAATTAGATTTGGTTACATTTGGTATTCAAATTGAGCTGGAGGTTGATGTGAATCTATTTACTTCAGTCAAGGAAAACAAACAGCTGGGGCAAGAATATTGAAGTGGCAAACTGTAAAGACATTAGACAAATTATTTTTTAAAACTGGTTAGAACTTGAAAGTTCAAATGTGAAGAGAGAGAAAGCTCTGTCTTGTTTCATCATCATCATCATCACAAACCGAGAGCTAAACAGTTAATAAATATAAGCAATTAATCATTAAAAATAAGTTAGGTAAAAAGATGTATTTTTTTTAATATGCAAATAATTTATTATTTATGAAATTAATTTAATTATTCAGAATTATACTGGACACATCTTGTAATCCATGCAGCACTACATCATAATTGGAAGAGAATGAAATTAGTATAATTGAGTAATAAATCACGATACATATTAACAAACGCTTAACCATACAGCCCCAGCTGTCAAGACATAAAGTCCATACACTATGGTTTTCAACCAAGCTCTTGTATAAATTACAATCAATTTGGAACCTGGCGACAGGTTCAACCAGACCACGTGATTTTTATAATCTACTGCACAGCTGGAGATTTTCATTTAAAAATCTTACCGAAAAAAAAGTTGCATTCACATAAATTTCCATAACCGATATAACGGTCTGATTTATTCTACCTACGGAAACCAAGCTATGGGAAAGTGATGAAGGAGGTTCAGTATACAGGTAATTTCAATTTTGAGGTGACATGTCTTGAAATACAATGTGTATAATAGGCAAGTAAAATCTGGAGAGACTGTTAATTGCATGTGTAGGAGGGAAAATGTAGTGCGTAAAACCACACACTTGTTATAGCCTTCCGAAGGCTATAATAAGTCGGTGTGTAAAACTAATATTCGTAGCACAGGCAGGTATGGGCAGTATCTAAGATACAAGTATCTTAGATACGTATCTTGAGATACAAAAGTATCTTAGTATCTGTATCTTAGATACTTTTTAGTAAAGTATCTTATGAAAGTATCTAAGATACATTTTTAAAGTATCTTGAATATCTTATTTTTCCAAGATACTTAAGATACTTTTAAACTAAAAATGGTCAAAATACACCAAACAGACGCCGCCTCAACGACGACTTGTTTCAGATGTTGGTTTTACTCGAGGAAAATTGCGCGAAGAAAATGTAAATCTAAGTCAAAAAATTAATGATAATTAACATCATAATCAGTTCTTTAATTTGTATGCGTTTCTTTGGTATAAAAAATAAATAATTAGTAAGACTACGTCATCACCTAAAAGAGTTTAAAAAATTCTGAAGTGACACATATTTTTTTCCCGACTCTTTATTCTCCTTTTGGTTTGAAGTATCTTGTATCTTAAGTATCTTCAAGATACTAAAGTATCTTGTATCTTAAGATACTCTTAAATGAAAGTATATTGTATCTTGTATCTTGAGAGCAATTAATCAAGTATCTTGTATCTTGTATCTAAGATACTTTTTTGAAGTATCTTGCCCATCCCTGAGCACAGGTACCTATACTCGCAAGGAACTGTGATTTTTACTAATTAGTACTTAAATAGAATTAATGCATCTAGAAATATACCGAATGGTTATTTTAAAAGTTGTATAGATTTGTAACTATTGACACTCAAATATACACAATTTATGGACAATTTGTGCATTTTTCAGTGCATATTTGTATTAGATCAAATGAAGTAACAACTTTTAAAATCACTATTCCATTATTATCCAGATGCATTATTTCTATATTACTTAATGAAAATCACAATTCGCCAAGTGAGTATGAATGTTAGTTTACACCATACATTTCTCATGAGCCAATGAAACCGTCACCTCCGCTACACTCACCCTCGCTGTCGGACGTGTCGGAGAGCGGAGGCTCGTTGGCCATGTACTGTCGGCCGCTGAGCAGGTTGTTCTCCACCACCGGCCGCTTCTCCTCCAGCTGGCGGCGGAAAGCTCGATGGTCGTCCTGCGGCACAAGGCAACTCTCATTCTTACGAGACCCACACTTTTACATCGGACAGCATCATCTCACTTTAACAGCATGTGTAGGTAAATATTGAGATCCTTTGTAAGTAAGTACATCTAAGTCAGTATGAGGATACATTTGGATTGGTGTTTGTTGGGCTTGGATGTTTTTTCTTTTGTGGTTTAGTCATTTATTTAGCTTTCACTATTTTAGCATTAATGTTAAACAGTCTAATTTTATGTTACAAAATCTATCGATTTCAAGTTTTCAATAATTTTCATTGAAATTGTCGCATCAATAATTTTTGGGAACACTGTTTTGTTAGTGGTGTATGTATAGGGTAATGGTGGAAGATAAATGATGATAGTATTGATAATGATGATGAAGTGCTCATAGGATTGGATGGTGGGCAGTAGGAGGCCTATTTATTAGTACGGAACCTTTCCATCATGTACTAAGGAAAACCATGCAACAAGTGTCCTTCATGAAGCACGGTAGCAGGAATCGAACCTGGGGCCTCTGGAGTGGAAGACCAAAGCATTGCTGCCTGAGCCAACTTGCCTGTGTGACTTCTAAACTCCCAATCACATGCACTAGCTGCATACCTGCTGCTTCTGAAGACACGGCACGTCGCCACCGATTGGTCCCAGTCCTGTGAGCTCCGTGTCCTTCCGGATGACCCACTCGATGAGTTCTCGGAGCGACAGCAGCAGCGCATTCCAGTGCTCGGAGTTGCTCTCCAGACGGTTCCTGCAACCAGACAAGATCATCCAATGTCATCTATTTTCTATTTATTTTTCCACAGAGATACATGGTATTTCATAATAATGATAAATACATGTGCCCCAATAAGCATGGAAAATGTAAAAAATATGTGTGCAAAAAAAATTCTTATCATGATTTATCAATATTAAAATGAACAACAATAGATCTACAAAGTTGCATTTTCTCCAATTATTAAATTAGGTACCTTGTATCCAAGACTACACACTATTACTCGAACTCTTAGTAAAATTCAGTTTCATTTTAATCTCTAGTACAAAATATTCTTGAATACCCATTTCGTTGTCCATCGCAAAATGAATAGCACCTGAGCGACATATATTGGTGACATCTCTGATCGGGCGATGACAGTTAGTATTTACTCCATCCAATCACCTTGCATGAATCACAAGGTGGCCAGCCTACTGCATGGTGATTGGAAAACTTCACTGTCGACATCTAGCGATGGAATACGTACCAGGGCTCCAAACAGTTTCTACCTTCAAAAATAGTGAGTTTTAATGACTTCTAGGTAGAAGAAATGACCAAAAAATGACCTAAGTAATCGACATCTATAAATAAAATAGATGTTATCAAGAAATTATATAATTTAATTTAATGATCACTTGAAATTATAATTAAGGGGATCAGAATCTAAAGCATCCAAATGACAATTCTAAGAACGAGATAAGCAAATGGTGTGTTGCATCTGTCCTTCATACATTAAAAATATGTACTGTCCGTCCTCTACATTAAAAATTATTTATTTTACCTAAGCAATGCTTGAAAAACGACTCGGATATATTATCGTTCGTTCAACTAAAATCGAATCTCAGCCAGTGGTTAATTTGTAAAATAATAAGTGGGCAGACGCTCGGCAATTGTAAGGGAAAACATAATATTTGCCTACGAACACAATGGGGGTTTAAGGGAGGGCCCCCAAATACAATGAGGGTCCGGGGCGAACAGCCCCAGGAAAACTTTGAATTTCATGGAACAAATTTGGTGCCTTTCTACGCAATTTCTACACAATTTTAAGCCAATATTTACTTCCATGAAAAATAAGTGGGTGGTCTGTATTCCTTTTTCAATAAAATGACTTTAAATGACCAAATGGCTATAAATCAAGAAAAAAATTACTTTTAATGACCTGGCTCAATTAAAATGACTTTTAGTAAAAATATGGTGTAAAATGTTCAGCGATGTTATGCTTCTTCCCCCCACACCTGTTGAAACCATTGAAATGAAGTGATTATTATTATTTTGGACAAACTAATCTGATACAATAGTCAATGTCAGGTATTCAAAGTGATTTTGCAATACTAAAACCTGTAAAACACAATCCACTGGCAGGAAAAAAATCTACCTAAACATGTGCATGGTCTGTAACGGCTATTCATAGATGCACGAATCTCACCTGTCGAGTTTCTATGATCAATAATGTATTTATTTCGTTCCACAAGTGTTTTGAGCAACAATACACCTATTGTGAACTTAACAGATCATTGTTGTAGGTTGTTGCTAAGATAATGCCAACAACTGACTTCAAGTTAAATTCATTTCTGATTCGAGAAAATGTATTGCAGTGGAGGTACTACTTGATAATTAGTTTAAATACAAACAACACCCCTGGTTAAGTTTCTTCATGAATAAGGTTCTAATTGAATGATCAAGTATTGATTTAATATAACACCCATATAACACCGGCAATTTAAAGCGGACAATGTCAATTTCTAGCCAATAGAAGTTCTGAACATGGATTTGTAAGTAGGCTCTGAAGTCCCATAGAGAAATTGTTCAATTGTGTTTGGTGTAGGTACCTATTACCTAATATGGGGTATCATATCATCATTGAAGAGTATGTTAAAATCGCTTACTAATTATTAATTACATAAAAATTTTAGCACAACTCAAAACTGTGCAGTAAACATGATATGTTAACGTAATTATAATTTTAATAGTATTGCCCAGCACTTGTGTAGGTATGTTACTTGTCATGTCTCCTGCCTGACTGTGTTTCTTCACAGCTTGTTTGTTTCCATCAGATCTCAGCTGGCTGTGAGGAGTTGGACGATGCTTCAACAGTCTCTACATCTTGTAGTGGAGTCCTTGATGAATGTCTCGGTGAGTCAAGGTCATATGTGAGGGCAGAGCGTGACCCGTGCCGCATGTGCATTATGCCGAACAACAATTCCCATACCAAAACAAAGATGGCACACACTACTTGTTCCTGTCACCCAACAGTGTCTACCAAGCTGCCAAAACGTCTGCACACTCTCCCCGTGCTTCTTCTGCCGCGCTGACATCTGCCGACGGGTTTGGCCGACGCTGGAGTCCGAGCACCTCTCTGCTCGAGGTGAATCTTGTCTCCGGCACTGCCCATGGAGCTAGGAGACCTTCTGGTCGGTTTTCAACAACAAAGAGCTTCTAAATATCTGTCTGGAGGTGCTATTGGTTAGCTAGAGTAAAGTCAGTTCCATATAGAACCAATCCATGCAGTCCTTTTCACAAGTTCTTTTGCCAATATTTCTCAACTTCCATATAAAGGCCGGACCAAGGTAGGAAGAGCAAGGTTGCTGCAATGCCAGACAGTGTGCTAGAGGCCCTCCAGACATTTGTTTAGAACCTCCTTGTTGATGACCGTCGTGGTAGTGCTCTACCAGGAGCCGGCCGATGGCTTTTCACACCGGGCATGACAGCACTGGCGGATGCTAGGCTTCCCTTGTGGCTTCCCACCGGTGTTGCCAACCAAGCTTTCCAGAAGGCAGTGGTGGCCGCCAAGAGGGAAACCCAGGGAAGACGAGCAGCTGCCGGTGCTCCCTGGCCGACGTGAAGGCACCACGGACTGGATCGACCGGCTTCTGGCGGAGCACATCGAGCTCTTGAGCTCCTCGGCAATGCCAGGAACAAGATCCACCTCAAGCATAGGGGCCTCTACGAGATCCCCAGCTCGGACTGCAGGGTCGGCAAGACCCGAAGGCAGATGTCAACGCGGCAGAAGGAGTTGTCAAGAGGCGACCCTCGCCAAGCACGTTGAAGAAACATCATCTACTTGGAGGCAACGAAGAAGGTGTGTAAAACAATTCCACCAATAGAGTCTAAGCCTTCTGGCCTATTATTAGCTGAAACGTGATTAACTTGTGACGCATGTGCTCCATTCCGAGTGACAATTCTCATATCAAATCAATGATGGCACATACTTCTTGTTTTGTCCCTCCAACAGTGTCTACCTAGCTGCCAGAACGTCTGCACACTCTCCCCGTGCTTCTTCTGCCGCGCTGACATCTGCCGACGGGTCTGGCCGACGCTGCAGTCCGAGCACCTCCATGCTTGAGGTGGATCTTGTCCCCGGCACTGCCCAGGAGCTCGGAGACCTTCGGGTCGGTTTCAACATCAAAGAGCATCTAAATATCTGTCTGGAGGTGCTATTGTCGAGTGAGTGTGAAGTCAGTTCCACATAGAACCAAACCCTGCAGTCCTTTTCACAAGTCCTTTTGCCAATATTTCTCAACTTCCATATAGAGGTCAGACCAAGAAAGGAAGAGCAAGGTTGCTGCAATGCTAGCCAGTGTGCCCCTCCAGACATTTGTTTAGAACCTCCTTGTAGATGACCGTATTGGTAGTGCTCTACCAGGAGCCGGCCGATGGCTTTCACACCGGGCATGGACTGCACTGGTGGCTGCTTGCCTTCCCATGTGGCTTCCCGACGGCATTGCCAACCAAGCTTTCCAGAAGGCAGTGGGGGCCGCCAAAGGGAAGCCCAGGGAAGACGAGCAGCCGCCGGTGCTCCCTGGCCGACGTGAAGGCACCACGGACTGGATCGACCGGCTTCTGGCAGAGCACATCGAGCTCTTGAGCTCCTCGGCAATGCCAGGAACAAGATCCACCTCCAGCATAGAGGCCTCTACGAGATCCCCAGCTCGGACTGCAGTGTCGGCCAGACCCGAAGGCAGATGTCAACGCGGCAGAAGGAGTTGTCAAGAGGACTTTGAAGAACATCATCTACTTGGAGGCAATGAAGAAGGTGTGTAAAACAATTCCACCAATAGAATCTAAGCCTTCTGGCCTATTATTAGCTGAAACGTGATTAACTTGTGACGCATGTGCTCCATTCCGAGTGACAATTCTCATATTCAATCAATGATGGCACATACTACTTGTTTCTGTCCCTCCAGCAGTGGCTACCTAGCTGCCAGAACGTCTGCACACTCCCCGTGCTTCTTCTGCCGCGCTGACATCTGCCGACAGGTCTGGCCGACGCTGGAGTCCGAGCACCTCCTTGCTTGAGGTGGATCTTGTCCCCGGCACTGCCCAGGAGCTCGGAGACCTTCGAATCGGTTTCAACATCAAAGAGCATCTAAATATCTGTCTGGAGGTGCTATTGTCGAGTGAGTGTGAAGTCAGTTCCACATAGAACCAAACCCTGCAGTCCTTTTCACAAGTCCTTTTGCCAATATTACTCAACTTCCATATAGAGGTCAGACCAAGGAAGGAAAAGCAAGGTTGCTGCAATGCTAGCCAGTGTGCCCCTCCAGACATTTGTTTAGAACCTCCTTGTAGATGACCGTATTGGTACTGCTCTACCAGGAGCCGGCCGATGGCTTTCACACCGGGCATGGACTGCACTGGTGGCTGCTTGCCTTCCCATGTGGCTTCCCGACGGCATTGCCAACCAAGCTTTCCAGAAGGCAGTGGTGGCCGCCAAAGGGAAGCCCAGGGAAGACGAGCAGCCGCCGGTGCTCCCTGGCCGACGTGAAGGCACCACGGACTGGATCGACCGGCTTCTGGCAGAGCACATCGAGCTCTTGAGCTCCTCGGCAATGCCAGGAACAAGATCCACCTCCAGCATAGAGGCCTCTACGAGATCCCCAGCTCGGACTGCAGTGTCGGCCAGACCCGAAGGCAGATGTCAACGCGGCAGAAGGAGTTGTCAAGAGGACTTTGAAGAACATCATCTACTTGCAGGCAATGAAGAAGGTGTGTAAAACAATTCCACCAATAGAATCTAAGCCTTCTGGCCTATTATAAGCTGAAACGTGATTAACTTGTGACGCATGTGCTCCATTCCGAGTGACAATTGTCATATCAAACCAATGATGGCACATACTACTTGTTTCTGTCCCTCCAGCAGGGTCTACCTAGCTGCCAGAACATCTGCACACTCTCCCCGTGCTTCTTCTGCCGCGCTGACATCTGCCGACGGGTCTGGCCGACGCTGGAGTCCGAGCACCTCTCTGCTCGAGGTGGATCTTGTCCTCGGCACTGCCCAGGAGCTCGGAGACCTTCTGGTCGGTTTTCAACACCAAAGAGCTTCTTAATATCTGTCTGGAGTTGCTATTGTTGAATTTGAGAGTGAAGTCAGTTCCACATGGGACAATGCAGTCTATTTCACAAGTCCTTTTGCCAATACTTCCCAACTTCCATATAGAGGCCAGACCAAGGTTTAGGAGCAAAGTAGCTGCAAGCTGCAACGCCAGACAGTGTGCCTCTCCAGACATCTCTTTAGAACCTCCTTGTTGAAATTGTCTTGGTAGTGCTCTACCAGGAGCCGGCCGATGGCTTTCACACCGGCCATGGACTGCACTGGCGGCTGCTTGCCTTCCCATGTGGCTTCCCGACGGCATTGCCAACCAAGCTTTCCAGAAGGCAGTGGGGGCCGCCAAAGGGAAGCCCAGGGAAGACGAGCAGCCGCCGGTGCTCCCTGGCCGACGTGAAGGCACCACGGACTGGATCGACCGGCTTCTGGCAGAGCACATCGAGCTCTTGAGCTCCTCGGCAATGCCAGGAACAAGATCCACCTCCAGCATAGAGGCCTCTACGAGATCCCCAGCTCGGACTGCAGTGTCGGCCAGACCCGAAGGCAGATGTCAACGCGGCAGAAGGAGTTTTCAAGAGGACTTTGAAGAACATCATCTACTTGGAGGCAATGAAGAAGGTGTGTAAAACAATTCCACCAATAGAATCTAAGCCTTCTGGCCTATTATTAGCTGAAACGTGATTAACTTGTGACGCATGTGCTCCATTCCGAGTGACAATTCTCATATTCAATCAATGATGGCACATACTACTTGTTTCTGTCCCTCCAGCAGTGTCTACCTAGCTGCCAGAACGCCTGCACACTCTCCCCGTGCTTCTTCTGCCGCGCTGACATCTGCCGACGGGTCTGGCCGAGGCTGCAGTCCGAGCACCTCTCTGCTCGAGGTGGATCTTGTCCTCGGCACTGCCCAGGAGCTCGGAGACCTTCTGGTCGGTTTTCAACACCAAATAGCTTCTAAATATCTGTCTGGAGTTGCTATTGTTGAATTTGGGAGTGAAGTCAGTTCCACATAGGACAATGCAGTCTATTTCACAAGTCCTTTTGCCAATACTTCCCAACTTCCATATAGAGGCCAGACCAAGGTTTAGGAGCAAAGTAGCTGCAAGCTGCAACGCCAGACAGTGTGCCTCTCCAGACATCTCTTTAGAACCTCCTTGTTGAAATTGTCTTGGTAGTGCTCTACCAGGAGCCGGCCGATGGCTTTCACACCGGCCATGGACTGCACTGGCGGCTGCTTGCCTTCCCATGTGGCTTCCCGACGGCATTGCCAACCAAGCTTTCCAGAAGGCAGTGGGGGCCGCCAAAGGGAAGCCCAGGGAAGACGAGCAGCCGCCGGTGCTCCCTGGCCGACGTGAAGGCACCACGGACTGGATCGACCGGCTTCTGGCAGAGCACATCGAGCTCTTGAGCTCCTCGGCAATGCCAGGAACAAGATCCACCTCCAGCATAGAGGCCTCTACGAGATCCCCAGCTCGGACTGCAGTGTCGGCCAGACCCGAAGGCAGATGTCAACGCGGCAGAAGGAGTTGTCAAGAGGACTTTGAAGAACATCATCTACTTGGAGGCAATGAAGAAGGTGTGTAAAACAATTCCACCAATAGAATCTAAGCCTTCTGGCCTATTATTAGCTGAAACGTGATTAACTTGTGACGCATGTGCTCCATTCCGAGTGACAATTCTCATATTCAATCAATGATGGCACATACTACTTGTTTCTGTCCCTCCAGCAGTGTCTACCTAGCTGCCAGAACGCCTGCACACTCTCCCCGTGCTTCTTCTGCCGCGCTGACATCTGCCGACGGGTCTGGCCGAGGCTGCAGTCCGAGCACCTCTCTGCTCGAGGTGGATCTTGTCCTCGGCACTGCCCAGGAGCTCGGAGACCTTCTGGTCGGTTTTCAACACCAAAGAGCTTCTAAATATCTGTCTGGAGTTGCTATTGTTGAATTTGGGAGTGAAGTCAGTTCCACATAGGACAATGCAGTCTATTTCACAAGTCCTTTTGCCAATACTTCCCAACTTCCATATAGAGGCCAGACCAAGGTTTAGGAGCAAAGTAGCTGCAAGCTGCAACGCCAGACAGTGTGCCTCTCCAGACATCTGTTTAGAACCTCCTTGTTGAAATTGTCTTGGTAGTGCTCTACCAGGAGCCGGCCGATGGCTTTCACACCGGCCATGGACTGCACTGGCGGCTGCTTGCCTTCCCATGTGGCTTCCCGACGGCATTGCCAACCAAGCTTTCCAGAAGGCAGTGGTGGCCGCCATAGGGAAGCCCAGGGAAGACGAGCAGCCGCCGGTGCTCCCTGGCCGACGTGAAGGCACCATGGACTGGATCGACCGGCTTCTGGCAGAGCACATCGAGCTCTTGAGCTCCTCGGCAATGCCAGGAACAAGATCCACCTCCAGCATAGAGGCCTCTACGAGATCCCCAGCTCGGACTGCAGTGTCGGCCAGACCCGAAGGCAGATGTCAACGCGGCAGAAGGAGTTGTCAAGAGGACTTTGAAGAACATCATCTACTTGCAGGCAATGAAGAAGGTGTGTAAAACAATTCCACCAATAGAATCTAAGCCTTCTGGCCTATTATAAGCTGAAACGTGATTAACTTGTGACGCATGTGCTCCATTCCGAGTGACAATTCTCATATTCAATCAATGATGGCACATACTACTTGTTTCTGTCCCTCCAGCAGGGTCTACCTAGCTGCCAGAACATCTGCACACTCTCCCCGTGCTTCTTCTGCCGCGCTGACATCTGCCGACGGGTCTGGCCGACGCTGGAGTCCGAGCACCTCTCTGCTCGAGGTGGATATTGTCCTCGGCACTGCCCAGGAGTTTGGAGACCTTCTGGTCGGTTTTCAACACCAAAGAGCTTCTAAATATCTGTCTGGAGTTGCTATTGTTGAATTTGAGAGTGAAGTCAGTTCCACATAGGACAATGCAGTCTATTTCACAAGTCCTTTTGCCAATACTTCCCAACTTCCATATAGAGGCCAGACCAAGGTTTAGGAGCAAAGTAGCTGCAAGCTGCAACGCCAGACAGTGTGCCTCTCCAGACATCTCTTTAGAACCTCCTTGTTGAAATTGTCTTGGTAGTGCTCTACCAGGAGCCGGCCGATGGCTTTCACACCGGCCATGGACTGCACTGGCGGCTGCTTGCCTTCCCATGTGGCTTCCCGACGGCATTGCCAACCAAGCTTTCCAGAAGGCAGTGGTGGCCGCCATAGGGAAGCCCAGGGAAGACGAGCAGCCGCCGGTGCTCCCTGGCCGACGTGAAGGCACCACGGACTGGATCGACCGGCTTCTGGCAGAGCACATCGAGCTCTTGAGCTCCTCGGCAATGCCAGGAACAAGATCCACCTCCAGCATAGAGGCCTCTACGAGATCCCCAGCTCGGACTGCAGTGTCGGCCAGACCCGAAGGCAGATGTCAACGCGGCAGAAGGAGTTGTCAAGAGGACTTTGAAGAACATCATCTACTTGGAGGCAATGAAGAAGGTGTGTAAAACAATTCCACCAATAGAATCTAAGCCTTCTGGCCTATTATTAGCTGAAACGTGATTAACTTGTGACGCATGTGCTCCATTCCGAGTGACAATTCTCATATTCAATCAATGATGGCACATACTACTTGTTTCTGTCCCTCCAGCAGTGTCTACCTAGCTGCCAGAACGCCTGCACACTCTCCCCGTGCTTCTTCTGCCGCGCTGACATCTGCCGACGGGTCTGGCCGATGCTGCAGTCCGAGCACCTCTCTGCTCGAGGTGGATCTTGTCCTCGGCACTGCCCAGGAGCTCGGAGACCTTCGGGTCGGTTTTCAATACAAAAGAGATTCTAAATACTGTCTGGAGGTGCTATTGGTTAGCTAGAGTAAAGTCAGTTCCACATAGAACCAATCCATGCAGTCCATTTCACAAGTTCTTTCGCCAATTACTCTTAACTTCCATATAGTAGAGGCCAGACCAAGGTAGGAAGAGCAAGATTGCTGCAATGCCAGTCAGTATGCTAGAGCCCCTCCAGACATTTATTTAGAACCTGCTTGTTGAAGATCGTCTTGGTAGTGCTCTACCAGGAGCCGGTCAATAGCTCTCCACACCGTTCATGGAAAGCACTGGCGGCTAGTTGCCTTCCCATGTGGCTTCCTACCGGAGTTGCCAACCGAGCCTTCCAGAAGGCGGTGGTGGCCGCCACGGGGAGGCCCAGGGAATATAAGCAGCCGCCGTGCTCCCTGGCCGACGTGAAGGCACGACGGACTGGATTGACCGGCTTCTGGCGGAGCACATCGAGCTCTTGAGCTCCTTGGTAGTGCCCAGGACAAGAGTCATCTCCAGCAGCGAGGCCTCTACGAGATCCCCAGCTCAGACTGCAGTGTCGGCCAGACCCGAAGGCAGATGTCAACGCGGCAGAAGGAGCTGTCAAGAGGACTTTGAAGAACATCATCTACTTGGAGGCAACGAAGCCACATGGTAGTGAGAAAGAAGGTGAGTTAAACAATTCCAGCAATAGAATCTAACCTTTCTGGACTCATATTGGCTGAAACGATCTTCTCATTTCTTATCTCACAAGTCACTCCTCACCTATTTCAGGAATTGGACTCTTGAATTCTGTCAAAACAAGAACCTGGAGACTGTCGGGTCTCACGGACCAACACAAAGAAGATTCACTCGTCAATTCCAGCTTTGCGGTTCGCGAATGGTGCTCCAATGGGCAAATACCAACAGTCGAGAACAAGTGTGTTAGGAAAGCGGGGAACTGGAAGGCGAAAGACATCATGTCTGAAGAAGGCTAAGCAGACGCAGCACTAAACAAAGAAGAAAGAAGTATAGATATGAGCCAGCAACTCCTCAAGATCACCATTATAGTCATCTGAACAGGTGAATGAATACTCTAATTGAGGGTTAATGATAAATGTAGGTCAATTGAAGTACCTACTCAGACATAGGAGAGCCGATCAAATATCATCCACTTCTAAAATATTATTTACGAGTAGGTAATGAAAGAGTTTCAAATACAGTCTATACAAAACAGGAAGAATGAGTTGTAGAATGACTTGGAAAGAAAGAATATGACTCCATTCATGCTAGAGGAGTGGAAGACTGACATTGGAGGAGACAGCGCCAGACCAAACCGGCCTCCGAAAACTCTCTTGTGAACTATGAAAATGTGTAACTCAATCTTCGCAGTACGAATATTTACTTGTTCACACGGGAGTTTTTGGAATGTGAACGCACTTTGCAGCATACTTCTTTCTGCTTTGAATAAGTTACATGGGAAACTATTAACAGCCAGTTCCTTCCAACAGTTGAGCCGTGCACATTTGAGTGCGATGATGAAGAGAGACAACAGAAGAAGTATGTCCACCATCCAGTCAGCTAGAAGTCATCTTATGATTATCTCACTGTGTAACCATTTAATTATGTTTTTGACATGTTGAATTGTCTAATTAATTTATAATTTTTGATTAATAAACAATGAATGTGTCACAATGTCACAATGTGTTCATCATTCTTAGCATGAAATCATTTCACATCCATGAGTAAGGATAACATAGCTCTGAAATGACTTCAATTGGAAATTGGGTTATAGTTATAGAATAGGGATCACTTGGGGGCCAGGTGTTTCCATGATGGTCTCAAACAAGTAATTCTGCCTTCATCCGATCTTATTTGTAATAGTGATACCAGTCATTGTGTAAGAGAATACTTCAATACAATTGAATTCAATACCGTATTTGTTACCTCGAGTCAAATTAATAATGCTAATTATTATTAAGTTAATTATTCGATGTCTCCATATGTATATGTATATGTATTTGTACTCACAAAATTATTTAGTTTAACATGTTCTATTTTATATTTATATTTATAATTAGTCTATTTTATAATTTCAATAACTTTTGTTCCTAATTCATCATTGATTTACCCGACACATGTTTCATAAAGGGCTTGTAGTGTATTTTCATATTATGTACCTACTTGAATTTGATGTGAATAAAAAAACAAAATAAAACACATAATGACAGAAAAGTGTGGAATGCAAAATCGATAAAGTGGACTTTAGGCCTTCTACTTCTGAGGTACAGAATTGAGAATTATACCTATTACAATTTTCGAGAAAATGATATCTAAGCAAAGAGCGGACAGTAAGCACCGACTAAGACTGATATTCCTTCTTAATGCTTCATTTCTGAAACATTGATCCATTTTTAAAAGCTCCAACAAAACTCATTTACATATTCAAATCAGTGCAATACAGATTCCTGTGAATTGCGATCAAAGAGAGAAAAGTCGACACTTTTAATTGTATGAATGAATCTACATCTTGTCAGAGACATCGGCATTGCAACTTGTGATCTATAGCTGGGGTATTGAGTTTCACAAGATCGGGAGAAGTGAGAAAGAGCCCGAATGAAGAGGGATTCTTGGATCCCATGCTCCTGAGGGACCGGGAGACATTACAACTTCTCACAATAACAAGTCGGCGACAATTCACGGCGTCCTGGATTCAACAGAGAAGTTTGCCTTCCAGTTTCTTACCGCGCTCGTTGAATATACTGTTTTAGAGAGTGGCCATCTCGCACGGCGACCATAATAATCACTAACCAGGTGCTCTGAAGAAGACTGTTGATTGTATTTACAACAATTGTATTATTGCTGCAAAATACAGTCATTTAGTTTCTTACAGAGCACCTATTAGGCCCGGAATAACCAAAGTTAAATCATGGTTAAATTGTGCTGGATTATTTGGATTAAATTCAATTGTTTCATTCATTTTGAGGTATCTGATTGGCTGTGCCGCCAATTTAGTCCAATATTTAGTTAATCCGGCTCAGATTAACTTTGGTCATTCCGGGCCTTAAGGTGGCTGGATCGATCGATTTTCTGAAGTATTGGAGAGCTTTCACTAATTTATTAAGTGTAAAAAAATCACGTTTATAAATTCTTTTAGCACATAATTTACTTGTATAATATACTGGGTAGTTGAAATAGACAACATTTAAATGGTATTTATACGTTATCTTATTATTTAGAGCAGTATTACTGCCCCAAAGAAGTTAGTTTTGAATTGGATATTGAAGATTTTTCCGGATTTTTCTATAATTTTAACAATACGGTACAATATGGCAACATCGTACTTTGAAAATTTTGATTTGTGTGGAATCATGATGGCTGAGCTAGCTGAGCTTACACCTAGAGTTTACTTTCATGAAAAGTCAAGGTATCTTTAGTAGGCATTTAGTGCCTTCTAACTACCTTGAGCACTCCCATGTTGCCAAAAGTATTTTGACTTGATTCGCATTTTGAATTGAATCGCCTATAACTTTTTATTTAGCACACGATGATATTGGTTTATATTTTTTTAATGAAAGTAAATAGATCAAAGATTCTTTCTTATATAGGTTTTTTGAAAATCTATCGAGCTAATTAAATACAATCTTCATTTGTAGCAATTTTTCAAATCTGCCATAAGATAACATGGGAAAATACATTTTCTTATTCGCCTATCTCGAAAACTAGAAACGGGAAGTATTTTATTTTTTGAAGTGTTGTTTAGGGGATACCAATGAATGAGTACAGCAAAATTGAACACTATCTGAAAAAATGGTCGATCGACCCAGCCACCTTAAGTGATTAATTTGGACAACTCATGGCCGTCTTGCGATATGGCCATGCATGGGAAAGCGGTAGGTAAGCTCTTTTCATTTTGCATTACGCACTGATTTCTAGAATTATGGGTGCTCTATACGTATAAAATCAAAGTTTAGTGGCCCATGAAGAGAAATTGGTATAATTTTACAGTTTCTTCACTTTTCCATTTTTCTAAAACGTAAGATTCGTGAGCAATTCCCAGAGATATTTCACTTCGAATGTGCCATGTTTCACTCAGAAATTAACGTCTCGGAAGAAATAAACCATGGCTCGCTAAAGAGCCGATCCAAGCTGCCTGTGACAGCCAACGATAATAACTCCGGTATTAAAATGTTTCGTTGTTGTCGATATTAAACTTATCAAGCAGATCTATTTCTAGTACCAGTTGTAAAACCAGCAACGAGATAAACTGTATTGGAGCTTTTACGGGTTATTGTAAGAAAAGCAAAGCTCCGGCTCTGCGCCAGCCAGATCTAATAACACAATCCATGAACCCATCTTAACTTTATCCCCAATAAAACCGTGATATGTTACGATTGAATCGATAGCAGCGATTTGTCTCCCGTCTCTCTCTCACACGTGGTCGGTCGTGCGTGGCCATCTCTCTCGCACTAGCGCCACAATAGATCATGCGAGTGAGATGAGAGAGAGAGAATCAAAGAATTTATCTCGCGCATAAATCTGCTGATCCGCAGGAAGTCGGGATATTGGAATGCGCGCGTCAAGCTCGGGGATATGAATGGGGATATGTGTGCGAGAAGATATTGGGAGATAATCAAGAGATATCGGCGACGATGCAGCTGGGTACAGCCATGCGTCATCGCAGAGTCCGCTGCTCGTCGATCTTACATTACAACGGACTCGGAGCACGGGATTGAAAGAGAAGCGCAGGTTATTAACTACGAATAATAGCGAAAGGGTTGAAGTCATGATATTTTAGTGTCGCCACATAAGGCAGTATCGCAAATCAACCCATTTTGAGGAGAAATACGAATTTGTGAAAAAAAATGAAGATTTGAACACAATCAAACAAGGGTTTAAGTCGTACTATTTTAATGTAGCCACAAAAATCAGTATTACAAATCAACGCATCTTGAGGAGAAAGACGAATTTGTGCAAAAAATGAAGATTTAAACACAATCAAACAAGGGTTGAAGTCACAATATTTTAGTGTAGCCACAAAAATCAGTATTACAAATCAACTCATCTTGAGGAGAAAGACGAATTTCTGCAAAAATGAAGATTTAAACACAATCAAACAATCTTCAGAATCTTTTAAAAAGAAAATTGTTTATATGAAATTTTATTAGACGACACGCATCTCTTGGGGTGCTTTCTCCAGCTGTTTCTGATTTAGTTGAATTCAATTTCGCCACCCTCGCGAGTATCAAATAAGTATACCTATCAATCGAATTCGACTTCCATGCTTCCTCATTGGTCGGATTGATCCAATTCGAAGGTTAATCATCCGTATAACATTTCAATTTAACATTCGTAAAGCGAGCTCTGACATCACAACACACTCGACTCCTGCCGACGTAATCAACAAGAAACAAGTCCGTTGGCATGGCGACGGATCGCGTCTTTTTCTAACAACCTGCTGGAACTCTTCCAAACACTGTCGAGTCTTAGTCGACTAAGAGTTCACTCGACAAGACAAGAGGGTTCGCAGTGACCGATGTCGGGAGAATTATGTTGGGTTCAAGGACGGATAGTTCATAACTCTACTATCGTGGCCGAGGTGAGGTTAAAAAGTTCACGGAATGGAGGGGTTGTCGAAGAGATGGAAGTTTTTAGTGCAAACTGTTTGACGTTCTGACTTCTTATTAGCAAATGTACCAAGTCTATAATTACAATTACGTAATTACTTGAATAGGCAAGCCAACCTCGAAGAACATTTCACTTGACAAAATGAAATTAGCGCCGTCATCAAGTTTCTTAAAAATAATGAAATACACCTAAAAACAATTTTGAACAAGACTTTTCTATGGAAAACAATACAACCGTCCCCGTATACCGATAAAATCTCTTTCAAAAGAGACGTTTTTAATTTTAAGAATGACGGACCGACACTAAATTTTGTCCAAGAGGTTGACATAAAAACAAAGTTTAGCAAGACTTGGAACAAAATGCCAACAATAAGTCACACATCCGAACGGTATGCACTAGAAACTCCTACCTCTTCCACCTCCCCTCATATGTTCTGCCATGTCACAAGGTACAGGGATCGTTGAGAATAAACTGATCGAGTCGATGTCTATTTGTCTGTTACGAACTTAGGAGAACGAATAGAAATATTCGCCGCCGTCGGGATGAAAGATAGCGCTTCTCGCTGTAGCAGATCACGTGTCAGAGCAGGATGAAGATGCTGATGGCTCCTACTTCATAACGCCGGCAAGTCTCGGCTGACAGCCGACTGTGGAGCCACCTAGCGAGCAAGAACACCCGGGAGACGCGACAGGGGATGGAAAATGCCACCAACAGACAGCAACCGCCAAGGAAATCTCAGTCATGTGCATACTGTACTTAGTTTTGATATATTATAAAAGCTTTATTTAGTTATGAGATTATATTCCTTGAGTACTGGAGTAAAACGAAGCAAGTTCTATATACGATATCAAGCCAAAAAATAAATACGATACTTCAAAATAATCGACACAGTTAAATTTAATCCAAAAGTGAGTTAATCCGGCACAATTTAACTGGCGAAACGGGGCCTAAGTAGGATGGGCTGATCGGACCATGTCTCTTAGTTATTTATATTTTCATGCCATACAAAATCCTTCGAAAAATTAGCAATTCTTGCGTCTAGTTTCTGAGATAAATTGAGCAAACTCCCTCATATTACCTTATGACGACCAAGTAAATTGTGTAATTTTTAGGCCAAAAAAAAGATCTTATCTATCAATACATTTAAACAACTGTATTATGGTAGACAGACGAACATACAAGGAAATTAAAAAAAAAAAACTTTAAAAGTTAGAAACCAAATAGAAATGACTTTCCTACTTCTCCTATATTCAAAGTTTGTAAATAACACGCCATTAACTTTTCTCATCCCTAAACCTGAACCATCTAGACATGATAGGAGTTGTCTGTTTACCTGATGGCCATGCTCTTGGCCTTGAGATGATGCCACCTCTGGTTCATCTCGTCCAGCCTCTGCTGCAGCATGACGGCGTCGTCCTGGCACGGCAGACTGCCGAGCAGCTTCCTGCCGGCGCCGTTCAGCGACGTGAAGACGTCGCGGTGCGACTCGATCTCGCTCTGCAGGTCCTGCAACACGAACACAACGAGCACGTCAGCGAGCTCAACGAGCACGTCAGCAAGCTAAACGAGCACGTCAGCGAGCGCAATGAGCACGTCAGCGAGCACAACGAGCACGTCAGCGAGCGAGGCGACAACACGCCACCAGCAGGCGCATAAGAACAACTAACCACACTGTAAAAATAAAAAGCCAAAATAGGGCGAATCAAAAAAAGCTCGAGTGTATTTTATGTCACTTTTGTACTGAAACAGCCCTTAAAATGTGAGCCAAAATGGCTATTATTTTCATTGATCCGTTTTGGCTCACATTTTAGAGGCTGTTTTAGAAAGAAAACGACCTAAAATACACTGGAGCTGTTTTTAATTCACCCTGTTTTGGCTACTTGTTTTTTCAGTGCAAAATCAATATCCCAACTTTCATCACTAAATAATCTTCCTACGTCAATTTCGTGATCTTTTACATTCACTATTCTGCAACAAGGCTAATGGCATCAGATGCATGGTTATGAAGATGAATTGGAGTTGATGATGGAATGTATAACGATAGACGGCGGTGGAAACGAGGCGGCAGTGACGTTAACTTCCCTGGATGCTTCTGGACTGTGGGGAACTAAACGAAAAAACTTCAGACACGAAAGACGACCGCGGGAATCGAACCCGGCTCCTCCAGAGTGTAACATTTGGGAATATTTAAATAGTGTAGATCCCTTTTCGCGACAAGATTATTCAAAGTTCTTACTTTACTCCCAAGATTTCTATTCCAAGGAGCACATCTGGTGCTAACTAGAAAACCCAGACAACAAATTCATAACAAGAAGTTAGTCCGTCCTGAAGTTTCAAAATAACTTTCAAGATACCAATTAGGAAGTCAAAATTTCAGTTTTTAATTGGGTTTCGGCTTTGCGAATTGTCCTTGTATTTGGAAAGAGCGTATTATTCTTGTTATTCATCCAATGATGTTAACAATGAGAGATCTATATAAGAAAGTTAAATCAAATCATCCCTACGATAAGGAATGTTTTCGCTGTTGGTTTCCCTGTGAGTTTCTCTCATCATCATGCTCCACGAAGTGAGTGAAGATCATCGCACCTCCTCGAAGTCCGCGAGCTTGGAGAGCAGCGTGAAGCTGATGAACACGAATCTGGCGTCCTCTAGGAAGCGTCGGCCATGTTGGACGTCGGGGCGGTGACGCGGCGCCGAGCGCCTCGGCCAGGTGGCGCGGCCGGCGGGGACATTGGTCGGCAACCGAGGCGCGGCGCTGCATCACCGCTGACACATGAGGAAGTCGCAGCGGCCCATCGCGCGGAGGTCGTCGTCGTGCGCGCGACAATGTCAACCAATCAGGGCGCTTCGTCACGTCGCCGGCGAGCTTACCGGCCAATCACAGAGGCGCATGTCATATGAGTATCCAATCACACGCAATATTGTTATCCAATGACGACGCTACGTTGCATTACGAGCGATAGCGTTAACCAATCACGGCGTTCCGTCAAGTCGCCTGCGAGATTACTGACCAATCACAGAAACGCATGGCACTTCAATCACACGGTGTTATATTCGTAGCCAACAACGGCGATCTGTCCCAAATAGAGTCGATATTTGTATCCAATTTGTCAGCTCATCATAGCGATCCGTAGAGTCCTTGTATAGAATCACGGCGAAGTATTAACCAATCACAAAGCCACGTCAAATCGTTATCGAGTCCGCCAGACGAGCTTAACCAATCACAATGAGAGTTGAAACGTCCAGACTGTCCGTACGTTCGTGTAAAATATCACATCGCCAGGAGCAAACTTCCTGGTCAAGTTTCCGAGAGCAATAACGATCGGCGCGCACCTCGAAGTCGAACTGAAAAAACCCCCACCGCGATGAGGCGTCAAAACCTCGGCTTACGGAATCACGCAGAGAGGCGAAAACAAACCGGAAGTCCAACACGGCTTCCCCCGCCCCCCGGGCTCTCAGAGAGGCGGCGAGGCGAGGCGCATTACTCCGGGCAGAGGAAGTGTCGGAGTCGACAAGATGGAGTGTTGATCGCGGTCGTATCTCTCCATCCGGCGCCTCCACGGTGAACTACGGGAACAATTGACAGGTTTACGGCGCCTCCACCGGGGACGAGGTTTATGGGGCGCGGCACTTGCGCAGCGGACAATACCTGCACTTCACACAATTATCTCTACCTTTAGGAAACTCAGTTCCCTGCATTATACAACTCACAAGTTTCTTCGTAGATTTGTAAAATACATCGGTAAACATGGTCCACGGACTGAATTCAGAGATTGTCTCTTCAGGACCGATTGTCAAACATCATATGAGCAGATTTCATCGGTAGTACGAGATAAGGAAAATATAATTTAGCCTCGGTTTATTTCTACATTCTAACAGCTTTTAAAATGTCCGGAATCCTAAATGGCTGGGGCATTTCCCCTTCATAGTACACTTTCGAGAACAGAAAAGGTGTTCCAGTGCATAAAACCTCAGATCCCTAAAGATTTCATTCCGAATCTCTCATGGTACGAACTTGACAATGACACACATATGATGTGAATAATTGAAAGACTCGAGAAACAAAGTGCAATATACACACCTGTGAAACTTTCAATTACAAGCAACTTGAACTCATAATACCCTTTGACGAGGTGTATTTAATTATCAAACAATGAAACAAACACTCCGCCCTCGCGTGTCGGGAGAAATGTCGCAGGAGTATGTAGGACAGCGCTACACCGCGACGAGTCTACTTTTCATCCGGCAAAGTTCGCTGTTTGTTCACAGACCGTCACGCCGTCGGATAAATGTAGTGTTAAAAGTGCAGCACGAGAAAACATATTTCATCAGTTAAATGCGGATTTAACGCTCGAAAGTTGATAAAACACGAAGCATTACAACAAATAAAACTAAACAACTTATCCGAGTGTCATTTAGATAATTGCGTCAGGTTGTAACAATGGTTGCCATAGTGACCCCGAGGACACACCACTCGGCGGATGAAATCTCTCTAAAACATATTTCACTTATCCGTTTCATACATATGTATATATAATATCGAAAACAGATCCATCATCATTTAGTTATATCATATTAATTGAAGATTAGAGAAATGTAATCAGTAATTGATTGATGCACTATTTTGATGCACATTATACTGTTTTGAACTCTGATAACGGTTCGGTTTGCATTTGTACAACGTAGGGCAGCTGTTGTATTGCAAGATTATGCTGATTTTGAACTAATTCTCGAACAACTAATTGCCATTAGATGCACTAAATGTATCGCATTCCCAGTGTTCGCAATGTGGGTATTACAAATGGTGGCGGCGGTGGGATCACACAAAGGACATTGTATACTTGAATTCAGCGGTGAACGAAATGACATTAGGTGTAATATTGTTGTTCACAACATAGCAACAGCTCGAATAATCAACAATATCACCATGGCAACAAACAAGAGAGCTCGCAAACCGTGAAGATCCGAAACTTCAATTTTAGGATCGGTTTCTCCAATGCACTGCTAAACCAGTAGTAAGGTAGTAACGTTTAAACGGTCATTCAGGGAATGGCTTTGGTCGTAGCCATGGCAATATAATCTTAATCAACTGTTTAAAATTTAGCGGGGCAGTTAAAGGCCCTTTATTTACACTGGGCTCAAGTAAAAACGGAATTCGAAATCAATTCGAATTCGGCTGACAAAGATTTGATGGCACCAGCGTTGAAGTTTAAATGCTAATGCGTCATCTTACTCATTTAGATGAGTTCTGATTTCCTTGATAATACTAAGGATTGATTGACAAGGAACCATACACTGGCCTAGTGTACATTCTTGAAGTTATCCTAGTTCAACAAGTATATAATGCATAGCTTGCCGATTCTTCTACGGATGAATGTGATTGTTATCACGCTTAGCTAAAATCTGCCAACGACCGATGAATAAAACTGCTCGTTACAAGTGGTGTCAGCGGTGGGATGTCGCTGCAATGGCGACCGGCGAGATCATCGGCATGAGAAACAAAAGAGTTCCAGCTCACAAGGACTCTACAAGTGGCTCACAAAACCCGCGTACGAGAACGAGATAAAAGTCGGGAAAGAATGCGCCGAAGAATGTGTTGCGAAGAGCATTTAAACCGTATTACGAATTGCCCTCATGCATTTATTTAACTCTTAAAGCCAGTGAAGCGTTTGAAAAGTCTTGTCGGCTTTTAGCTACGTTCATTAATAGCAAGTAGATACTTATAATAGCTAACTTATCATGTTAAGATTCAAATGAAATTAGGTATTACCAATAGAAATGTTAATGAGAGATGCCAATCAATTATCGATAGAACGAACTCCAATTATGTATCTTAATCGTAGAAGGCTCGTTGTCCATTTTAATGACAACCGTCATTTTGAAAGAGAATAATTCAATATCACAGTATTGGCCGACTTTCATTTAGTTACACATCGGACCTCCTGCGGCAAACATAATTATGATTGTCAATTAACTAATGAAAACGTTTGAAGCAGGCCTTGAAGAAATCAAATGTTGCACCATTCTTGAAAAGAACGTTCCATTGTGCATGACCGTAGTTTTATTTGGAACGCTCAGCGTTTAAACGCGCAGCAAATGCACGAAACAGATTGAACAACTTGAAATTCAATAAACTCGGCCGCCAGACCGCCGCGTAATCTCCCGGCCAGAGCAGAGAATGAACAGGCCACATGTTGCGAAGAGGATCGCTGGTTTATAGCCCGCCGAATCAGACACTATTTCATATCAGCAAACGTGCGGCAGGGAGCCCACCGCCGACTTGTTACAATGTTTTACCCGCGCTTTAATGCAAAGCAGACGATTCCGCATTTGGAACACGCACTCTCGACTCCTTCTGCGCTTGCCACTTCTTTCAGAACTACTCGCCGGCACAGGGGTGTGTAAAGCCCGTCTTCCTGTACAGTCACGAGGAAAATGCTCTGTGTAACGCGGTCCTTCATTGCATGCGATGCGTCTACAGACCTTGGAACACGCGCTCTCGACTCCTTCTGCGCTTGCCACTTCTTTCAGAACTACTCGCCGGCACAGGGATGTGTAAAGCCCGTCGTCCTGTACAGTTGCGAGGAAAATGCTCTGTGTAACGCGGTCCTTCATTGCATGCGATGCGTCTACAGACCTTGGAACACGCGCTCTCGACTCCTTCTGCGCTTGCCACTTCTTTCAGAACTACTCGCCGGCACAGGGGTGTGTAAAGCCCGTCTTCCTGTACAGTTGCGAGGAAAATGCTCTGTGTAACGCGGTCCTTCATTGCATGCGATGCGTCTACAGACCTTGGAACACGCACTCTCGACTCCTTCTGCGCTTGCCACTTCTTTCAGAACTACTCGCCGGCACAGGGATGTGTAAAGCCCGTCGTCCTGTACAGTTGCGAGGAAAATGCTCTGTGTAACGCGGTCCTTCATTGCATGCGATGCGTCTACAGACCTTGGAACACGCACTCTCGACTCCTTCTGCGCTTGCCACTTCTTTCAGAACTACTCGCCGGCACAGGGGTGTGTAAAGCCCGTCTTCCTGTACAGTTGCGAGGAAAATGCTCTGTGTAACGCGGTCCTTCATTGCATGCGATGCGTCTACAGACCTTGGAACACGCACTCTCGACTCCTTCTGCGCTTGCCACTTCTTTCAGAACTACTCGCCGGCACAGGGATGTGTAAAGCCCGTCTTCCTGTACAGTCACGAGGAAAATGCTCTGTGTAACGCGGTCCTTCATTGCATGCGATGCGTCTACAGACCTTGGAACACGCACTCTCGACTCCTTCTGCGCTTGCCACTTCTTTCAGAACTACTCGCCGGCACAGGGATGTGTAAAGCCCGTCTTCCTGTACAGTCACGAGGAAAATGCTCTGTGTAACGCGGTCCTTCATTGCATGCGATGCGTCTACAGACCTTGGAACACGCACTCTCGACTCCTTCTGCGCTTGCCACTTCTTTCAGAACTATACTCACCGGTACAGGGATAAATGCGGTGATAAGCGATCCGTCATTGCAAGTTTCTGCTCTACAGACCTTGGAAAGAGCCGAAATGAAGTGCGCCGAAGAAGCTCTGATAAAATATCTGACATTTCTATCAAGAACTTTGACAAAATATTCCCAAACACGCATAAAATGTTCGTAAAATGTCAATAACTCTGGAAGTTAACGATAGATTAGTCTGAAAATCGACAAAAACACCTAAAATGTTGGTAGCGATGACCATGCAAAATTTGAAGATAATCAGAGAATTTTAAAAAAATTTAAAAAATCTCAAGCTCTTGTTCAAAAACTATACGCGAGACCGCTCATGACATTAGTGTGTGTGCAAAATTTCAGATACGGCCAGTATGGGCAAAAACACAGACTATAAATATAATATGATAATAGAAAAAACAAAAATAGGTATTGGTTACACTCGCTATACGCTCGCTCAACAAACCCCTAGTCGCGAAGAACCATGGCCGCTGGCGAGGTTCAACTAAAACTCCAGATCCAGATCAAGAAAACCAGCCAAAGGCCACGCAGCTATGAAAATAATTAAGAAGCAATTATTTCCGGCAATTAATTATGTCCGCGACCGTCGCGCCGTCAAGTGTGAAATGAACGTAATCGTCGTCTGGCTGCGAGTGCGAGTGAGACGGAGAGTGTTGTTTCTCGGCGTCGTTGTTGGTGGGAGAGAGAGAGAAAACGACCAGAGATTCAAGTTAGCTCGAGTGGAAATGGCAACTGCCGCAGAAACGGAGCTTTCGAAAAGTTCGTCATAAATAGGATTATCTAGTTATACAGCGCCACTCGTTAGTTAGTTACACAGCGACACTCATTACGAGTGCAATTATTAATTGTTTTTGTACCATGTACAATATTAGAGATCTCTTTGGCTGAGAGCCTTCTTGCTCTCTTGATTCGTAACAGTAAGCCCTTATTCTAGAACTTTTGAATCCCAATTCTGATGGAATTCGATTTCATGCAATGTTAATACTTATGCCGAGACCGGATTCCATAAGGATGGAATTGGGAAAACGTTATGGAATATGCCTTTAGTAAGATAAAGTTCACTTTAGCCTAAAGTGAACTTTACATGGTTGCCAATGTTTCAACCGAAAAATCCTACCGCTAACTTTATCGGGAGATTGTACAACCGGTCCAACTGCCGTTTATGGTCCGAATACGAGTAATTCGGCAGGTAACTTGTACAAATAGAGCACAAAGATACTCAAGAACATGAGAGCATGTACAGATTGACAGTTGATTTTGTATCATGACACTTTAATCACGGATTTTATTCTGTAGGTGAAGTAGCATATAGATGAATAGGTACTCTCTAGAGAACTGCTGAAAAAATCACTGAAGTAGTTTCAATTATAGATGTAAAAATCGCCATTCAACGGAGACTTTTGACTGATGTAATGCTAAAAACGATGATTTATTAATAGTATGTTCTATTATTTATGAACAGCTGAGTACCTCGCAATCAAGATGGAAACGGGCGCTCGTCAAGTCACGTGTGTCCTCCCACGTGAAATCACGTGGTCATCTCGTTCGCGTCGCGTTAAGTGCGCCGTTAAACTACAATTATAAAAAGCATCCGCTACCTCCGTATCATAACCGCCCTTGTGAATATTTAAAACTTATTAACGTCCCCGCCCGCCGCCCCGCCGCCCCGCCGCCCCGCACGTGTGTCGTGCAGATAGTAATTGTGTGTGTGTGGTCATTAGTATGCAGATGAGGGGGCCGTGTGCGGCGCAGCGATATGGCGCGACATTACATCACGGCCCAGGTGGATACCGTCCCGGGTGGAACAGTCCACTGCATTCGCACTCGACTACATCGTCGGTTCTTCTTCCGGTACACAGAGGTAGTCACTCAATAAGTGTATCTGATTAGTGAGTTTGACCTAGAAGAGTTTTTTTAATCGATTTGTATCAATATCTTTTACCAATGTAATTGTTAATAAAATAAGGCTTTGTACGAGTCTTCAGAAAAGTTAAATGAAAAAAAAATCATAGCTTGGAGTGGTTTATTATTTTTATTTTGTCCTACAGACGTTTAGTGCCTGAAAATTAGTAAAAATATGGCACCAAACGTCTTTAGGACGACATAAAACTAATAACCCATTCCAAACTGTAAAATTATTTTCACTGAACATTTCTGAAGACTCGTACAAAGCCTTATTTTATTAACAATTACATTGGTAAAAGATATTGATAGAAATCGATTAAAAACTCTTCAAGGCCACGCTCACTACTCAGCCGTCTTATGACGGACTAGCAATATAACCACGGTATCAGGAAAACGTCGAAATAAAGCAGTAAAATCCTCATAGTCAGTAAATCATTCAGGAGCGTGCACATTTAAAACTGTTGGAATAAAATATTGAAACTGATACACGATGTAGTAGCTGTTGAAAAAATCTATAGGTGGGAAAGCAGCTTATTACACGTTTGAAAATATCAGCTTATCTCTTTCTGTATAGTCACAAAAAACTGAGAGAAACACTGACACTTCTATGTCTCGAAAACTAGTTCAGCTTACCTACTTTTTCTTGGCATGGTGCAGAATGAACTGTTCTATATGTTATATTATACGAGTATGTAGAATTTCAATGATTTTTGAGGAAAGGGAAAATATGATGGCCCCTTCTTAATACAAAGTTTCAATCATGGCCATTGATATACATTTATTTTACATTGTAGAATGGCAATTTTTGTGTTCTTATGAAGAACAAAAGTAGTTCGAGCAAATTATGAATTATAGACTTCTTCAATACAATATATTATTTTTATATTTAAAAAAATCTCAGGTGAGAGAATTGATGTGCCTATTACCTTAGACTATAGCCTGGAAACATCAGCTGTTCTCCAGTTCATATTGTGACGTCATGTGAAGGGATCCTATTGTATTCTCGACTGTTTATTGCCCAACCGTTGTTCCAAGTTATTTACAACTAAAGTTCCGAGATAATAAGAAAGACAAGATGATAATAATTATAAAACAGTTAATATTCAAAGTTGCTGGAAGAATTACAGGAGCTCTTTGTATTAAAATTGTGACACAAGAAAGTAATTTAAAGAAGCGAGATAATTCATCATTCTATTCGAGATTGAATTTCCTTAACATTTTCCCCTTACAAGAATTTACATTGGAAATGTACATATTTAAACTTTTTCCACTTCCAAATATGAAAGTGTTAACGCACAATCACATAAAAAATTGTGCTCTGGAAGTTTGTCGCGAAACTTTTCTTAATAAACGATACTTTGTACATAATATATTTTTTCATATTTTCCAACAAAACTTAATCGCGCAGTAATGCTGTTTGATGATTGTTCAAGGAAAGTTACTGAATGTCTTAGCTTGCTGTCTACTGCAGATTGTGGATGAACTCCTGTATCCATCTCCCGACGCGCATGCAGACGACGTCGAGCCTCAAGCTCCAGACGTCTCGCAAGATCCGCCTCCACATGTCCGCGCCAGACACGAGCTCGGTGACATTGTTCACTTCCACGCGGTGCACGTCAGACAACCACACAGACTGTGCCGACAACAGAGACAGTCGCCTCACTTCTCTTCGCTTCTTTATTACTCAGCAGATACGAAGCCACTACATCTCCATGTCTCCAGTCAAAGTAGAGGGTTGAAAACAACTCGACAGAAATAATAACTATCATTATTATTAAGACGGCTGGGTAGTGAGCGTGGCCTTGAAGAGAATATTGATCGATTTTCATCAATATCTTTTACCAATGTAAATGTTAACAAAATAAGTCTTTGTACGAGTATTCAGAACAGTTCAATGAAAATAATTCCATAGCTTGTAATGGTTTATTAGATTTACTTTGTCCTACAGACGTTTAGTGCCCGAAAATTAGTAAAATTTTGGCACTACAGTACGTTTTACAAGGAATTTGCAACAGCGAAAAATCTATTTTCTATTTAGAATTCCTATTTTCCACACTAATTTTGTCAAGTTTTCTGACACTACCTCTTCCTCACCTCATAACAATAGATGACCAAAGATAATCCACATTTCTGAGGTGTATAGCACCATTTTATTGGCGTTTGTATTTTGGCATTTGCCCTCAGGCGCTGAAAGGTCCTTGTAGAACGTACTGTAAACATCTGTTGGACAAAATAAAACTCATAACTTTTTCCAAACTATGGAATTATTTTCATTGAACTGCTCTGAATACTCGTACAAAGCCTCATTTGGTTAACAATTACATTGGTAAATGATATTGATAAAAATAGATTAAAAAACTCTTCGAGGCCACGCTCACTACTCAGCCCTCTGAAGTCAATTCTCAACGGAGCCGAGGCTCCACTAATGAGAAAAGGGCGGAGAGGAAACCCGGTACCGGCATGTAACCTACTCCCGACGAAAGATGCCAAGGGGACCAACGGCTTAACGTCCCATCCTAAGGACGGTGTAACATTAACAGCACGGGCCTCCACAACCCGCGCCGTCGAGAGACTGATAACAGGTAGAGGGAGGTCGTCACACTAACCCCCAAACACCCCAGTCTCTCTGGCCCAGCGGCAGCAACTAGCAAGTCAGAGTTGAATGGTCCCCCATCCAACTATCCGTTGATTTAAAGTCTACTTCTATCCTGCGACCGAGTATACCACAAGACCGAGACCTCCCGAGTGTTGTGCCTCTTGGTTGCGACTGTACGGACTTATGACGTGACAATAAAGTGGTGTCGGGAAGTAAAACTTTGAGAGTAAATAAATCCGCTCGCGTTCCATCATTTACTCGTAGCGCTCGAGAGCCGAGCGAGCTGGAGACCAATAACGCTCCATCTTTAATTATAACAACCGCCTTGTGACGGGGCAGAGGTGGAGGCGCCGGTTTCATGGCGTCGTTAGGGGCGTCGTGTTAATTCAGATGATTCGCGCGTTCTTTATACGGTTTTATGCATACGTTGTCGCGGATTTCAGCTACGGAGAGGGAATTCTGTTGTCGCGTATGAAGATGTAAAGGTGAAGGAAGACTTGGTCTATGTTATCAGCAGTTGACTTCGTTTGCAAAAGAGTTTACTTATTATAATGGTGGTTTCGAGCGTGATCTTACTCTTAGATGTTTCGATTTATGAAAAATACACAGTTTATATCTCGTAATGACATCATGCTCGACTGAATATGTGGGAGTTTCCATCTGCTGTCATTGTCAAAGCAATGGAAGTGCAATTGCAAGAGCTCTCTGCCTGATTGCGATGGCCGAACTAACCAAGGCCGACTTGGAAGTACTGGGTTCGCATCCAGACGATTTTCCACAACTCCTCTTTCGCTTCACTGCAGTTTAGAGATTTTTTTTTATTATTTTTTGTATTTTGTTTTTTATTTATTGTGAAAAGCAACTGCATGGTTAAGTACAGCATCAAAATATAAAAGGTTGGTTCAATATTTTGTAATTCTATACATAACAGAGATATTTTAGGCGTCATTTTATCGGTTCTGTTAATTTTTAGCGAAGTAACTAATTTTTTTCCGAAACCAATAAAGAATTGAACTCGGTATCGGAAATATGATTAATTTGTAATCTAATAGAAAAGTTTGATTTTAGAATTTGCTCTTGGTATTGATTTAAGAGCTTGTCGAGGGCCTCGCCGCGCTCGCCGAGTGAGCGAGTCCGGCGAGTGTCGGGGGAGTCACGTGATCGCACTGGGACGACGCGAGTCAATATTAGTGAACAATACGGCGATATTGCGCCTTCAGGCAGGCGTCGCTGGAGAAATCACACAGAGATATTAACTCGAGCGGGGGCGTCGGCTTGGCGTCGCGTGGGGCAACACCTGGTGCACGATGAGAAGGTGGCGCGTAGTGCGCGTCAGAGGGGTACCACCAGGTGCACGATGAGAGGGCGGCGCGTGGTGCGCGATCAGAGGGGTACCACCAGGGGCACGATGAGAGGGCGGCGCGTGGAGCGCGTCAGAGGGGTACTACCAGGTGCACGGTGAGAGGGCGGCGCGTTATTGCGCGATCAGAGGGGTACCACCAGGTGCACGATGAGAGGGTGAGAGGACGACGAACGTGCTCGACAAGAGGGTAGAACGACATTCAGGTTAGAGAATGAAAGGGCGACATAGTGGGCGACAAGAGGGCTATACTATGCGCTCGAAGAATGCGTTAGGGCGAAGCGAGGTGCTGAAAAGAGGCGCCACCAGATCTGCGATGGGGCTGCAGAGCGAGCATCAGATGTACCATTAAAAGAGAAGAGGGGTGACAAGGTCCCGGATCAGTTACAACAGAGACACCAGGTGCTCGATAAGGGAGTAAGAGAGAGAGAGAGAGAGACGTCACGACGATTCGGTTTTACGACGCACTTATCCGCAACAAATCTCTTCCGCGAAGAACAACCCGGAAATCACCGTCAACGATCATCATTGCCGGGTTCGAACCCAGGACGTCTAGAGACATCCCGCCTTGGCCCGACTAATCAATGAATGAACTTGATCTCAAGTCGCGACTCGAAGAAGCTGTAATCTGCCACATGGACCCCCGCCCCAGTGCGCACGCGCCGTACACACCCCTCTGCCATGCGCGCCTCGCGACGCTCAAGTGCGTATCATCCCCAGATTATTGCGTAGTTATCCAGAGTCAAATGTCTTTTACAACACATTATCCATTGTGATTCATTCCTGGCATATCGCAGCGACAAAACATCACTCTAACGCAATGCGAACATTCCAATTATTCTTCCCTACGATCAACGGGGTATTCGATATCGTATTTGTTTATCCCCACGTTAAAGTCCATGACAACGGTTGCTAGTGTCGTAGAATTTACGACAACATTAATGCGTAAAGGAATGAGCCTCCAGGGGCCTGAATACCTTACGATTACGTTAACCCTGTTTACCGTAAATATTAGACCGTAACAACTGTTGTTATGGACATAAATGCTAGAGGGTACGGAACTTTACTCGTAAATAGAAGAAAGCTAGTGTAACACTTGTGAACTTGGCCGGAGATCAAAATATTTTCGACACTATCACTGAGACGAATACAAAACACTTTCCGTAGGATCACAAAACGCGGGTATATCAGACTTTTGAGATGAGATCGTATACGAGAGTCAGTCTTGATGTGAGTAGAAAACAAGTCCAAGATGTCCGCGTGGAGACGCACACGGGCGACGGCAGCGTAGCGCGCGACGTCTACAATGGAGGCGCGTCGCCGCACAGAATGTAAACACGACGCCCGATGCACCGCCGCGACGTCTTGCCCGACCCCTGCAGAAGCTGCGAGGGCGCCGGCGACGCGCAAGGGGATGATGCGTGTAGTATAACAGCCTTCGCTGCACAGGAATCGATAAAATAACAAACAAATGTGCCAGCGCGCGTTAGTTAGGGGTGAACGCCCAGTTTTTTTTCTTCGGCTTTGGACTCGGGTGTGATTACGAGAGTGGGAAATGTGAAGGTGAAAAAGGATCAAAAGAGGGGTGGAACACGGAAACTTAAAAATAAGGGGAGAGCGTAATGAGGGTGAATTGTAATACAATGGGAATGTGAGTGTCCACGGGGCTGCAGGTTCATAACTTACATTACTCAGGAAGCGGTGGTGGGGGGGGGGGGGGGGGGGCAGTGAAGTAGGACGTAAGATAAAGCACCGCAGACGCTTTGTTCATGTTTTACAAGTGTTAGATCGTACAAGACTAACAATACCGAATATACTAGATTAATTTTTAGATTTGTATGTTCATATACATATAATATATCCAATTTCCACAATATCAAAATATCCACAATATCTACTCCATATCTAATAATTAACTAAATCCTTTTACGTAGAACGTAAAAGGAACGTTGTGTACAAGTTTGTGCAGTATCACAATTTCTAGTAATTGAGCGAGCGAAGCGAGCGACTCCTTTTGGCTCTTTTGACACGGACCTATGTGTTTTTTTGTTTTTGTTTTTGGCTGTTAACTGGAGCAATAGAAGTCGCGCACAGTTTCACCGATTCGTAATAGCCAATGGGGTTTCTTTGATGCATTTATTTTCGAATTTTATGAAATTATTTCAGATCGTTTAATTGCATATGTCAATAAAATAAAAAAATACTTACAAAATATTCATATCAACCTTATTTTAAGCATAATTGTGTTGTAAGTTGTGTTGACAATTTGGTATATGTCTCTGGGTGGGCCATATCTCGCACAACAATATGAGATACTCTATTTTAGTTGGAGCAATAACCACTTGGTTGTGTGGGGGCGACCCCACATACAAATTTAATTAATTTCTATACGTAGGTATTCATCGTATTTTTGTAACAAAAACTATTTTCACATTGGAGTAGAACCACGTCCACAATATACATTGACGCAAGCGAATATTATAAAAACGACGCTAGATAATGGACACATCATCTACCGAACAATTTACTAAATTGTTTTCAACGCCGCACATCGTAATTGCATCGACATGAGAATGAGTTGTGAACAACGGGATAAAATGTCACGCGATATATCGATACAAATATGTTCTGAAATTCCTTCACACGATTCTTTACAGGATTCATTCACAGGAATGATCGGATATGCAAAATTTGTTGAGAAATATTCTCTTAAAATACCTATAAAAACTGTAAAATATACTTGAGAAGTGGTCTAACTACTAATTGAGCGAGCGAAGCGAGCGTCTCCATTTGGCTCTTTTGGCACAGACCTCTGTTTTTTTTTTTTTTGGCTGCTAATAGCCGATACACAGGTCGCACCGTTTCACCGATCGATCTGAAATTTTGCACACATGTAAAACCAACCTTCTCTGTTTGCAGACCCTAATTTTTTTGAAATCCAATTATTGGTTGAAATTTAAATAAACATCTCCTGATAGTCTGAAAAATGAAAATGGACTTCGACAAATGTGATCGACCTTATATTTTGCATGGTCATTAGGACCAACATTGTCTCTTATTTTACAAAATTTCGGCCAAATCCTCCCATTGGTTAAAATTTAAAAAAATATTTCATGTGCTTTAAACCACATTTTGAAATTTAAACCAGAACCGTTTGACCGATCAACTTAAAATTTTGCATGGTCATCGGGTCCAACATTATATGTATTTTTGACAATTTTCAGACTAAACTGTGTTTAAATTCAAAAGTTATCGACAGTTTACGGATATTTTGCATGTTGGCTATCATATTGCTCGAATTTCATATTTCACGGAATCTTCGAATCTTCACTTCAAGGTTGTTAGAGCAGAAACTTTCAAACGTATTATGAAACTGATATGACCGTTTAACATTTTTTGAACGATATCCTGTGATTTTTGGAAATTAACAAGGAATCGTTCAATCATAAAGGTTCAATCGATAAACTTGAAACTTTGCGTGGTTATTGGGACCAATATTTTAGGAATTGTTGGAGATTTTCATACAAGTCTGTGACGAAATTCAAGAATTATTGGCTTTTAATGACATTTTCAATAGACAGAATGTCGGTTCGATGTGTTGCGCATATCCGTGCTCGCTCATCAACGCGTTACTCAGAGCGTTTTCCTAGTAGGTATTTATACTAATATGTCTAAATACCAATACCTGTATTTAGGGCCAGTCTTTCAATACTCTGCTAACTTTTAAACTGTTGATTAAGACTGCATTGTCATGGCAAACAACCAATTCATAGCTATGCACGAACTTCTTTTGTTTATATCAGCAATGCTAAATTATTGAATTGTCCACCCATTACGTTGGCACGTTGACGGGTCAGATTTATAACTTTATTGAGGCAAACCAATGTATTTTTGTAATGCGAGTGATTTCTCTTCGTACTAAAATCGTCAAAAAAGCAGAGAATCACAGCTATTCTGCGTGCCATTAAGATGGCGACGGCAACAATGAGATGACATCACATGCAACCTATGAATAGAAAGACAGAGTTTTGTACTAACTAACTGTTAACAGCTAATTGAGTCTTTAGCAGTGTATTGAAAGACCGGCCCTTAGACAGTTGCAGCAGTTGTTTTCCAGACACCCATGTTGATACGAAGTGGTTAACAACTTGTGACAGTCACTGTACTAATAGCAACGAATATAAATACTTAATTGATTGTATTAAAGCATTAATTTATTTAAAAGTAATCTATAAGCAACTTTGCCTCAACTCTATTTTATGTCAATATAGAACAAAATAATCGACACAAAAGCACGAAATCACTAGGAAAAAGGGCATAAAAAGTAAAGAAACGCAGAGAAGAGAGATAGGAATATAGAAAATGAATGAGAGCCATTGGCTATCATAAATCTATACCTCAGAGGTAGAAGGACCGATGTCAATTTTCTATACTTTGTGCGTTGTACAGCTTTGGAATAGTATCTCGATCATCCCAACGCTTATACCCTCCCGCCATACATCGGAGATCGTACAGTGGTATACCAGCGCTCCGTTGTATGGCGAGATGGTATAAGCGTAGGGATGATCGACACATTTTTCCACGACCCTACACTTTCGGTATTATGCTATCAAGCTCTATCAATCGATATTTGACTGATCTCAACGAAGTACTCTCTTACACAAGGACTCATGTCACCATTACAAATATGATTCGATGAAGGCAGATTTACTAGGATTTTAAGCACAACTCCAGAATCACTGAAATGGACATCAGTCCTTCTGCTTCTGAGGAACAGAAATATAAATAATATGTCTCAACTTCCTTTATTATTGGATAGCTTGTGCACCTAATATTATCTCTATCATCTACATGTTGGTGTAGATAATCGGAAAGTGAAAGCTGAACACTGCGATCGTGCCCCGCCGCGTGCACGCGAGCGTACCGGAAGTGGTCGCGGCGACCGGAAGTGATCGAACCGAGGCGGGAATCCGAGAGCCAAATCGAATGTTTTTCTCTTCTGTTCCCATGTAACGCGATCAGCGCGTCATTTGTTTTTATTTCTCACTAATTATCGCATCGGTTTTCTGTTCGTCGGCGTCGTGTTCACGAAGCGTCGGTCGAGAGACGCCGACGTCCGATAACATGGCCGCAGTTTACATCGACCAATACACAGTTGCTGTCGGACAGATATTAGCTGGCAGGGAGATGGCTCTCAACAGATACCGGTTTTATCTGTGAAATATCCAATTTATGTGAAATAGGGTGATCAGTGGCCACTCCTCAGTTTTTCAATATTCTGCTAAATGTTAAACAGTCGATTAGGACTATATTTGCATGGCAACAACCAATTACATTTCTTGAATGATCGCTTAAACTTAATTACTGGTTTTAGCAGGTTATTGAAAAACTGGCCCCAAGTTCATTTTGATACAGACAATAGTTCTAAGACACCGAGAGAAATTTCATAGTTATCATAGATTCTTAAATAAAAACATCATATGATCTTATGTTCCACAAATTCCTAGATCGGCGTGCGAGTTTCTTGTCATATGAACTTTGACGCTTCTTCTCTTCATCCAATTGGCATTCTTATTGAAATCACTAACAAACCATAAAACCCTTTTAAAAGGTTCATCCTAATTGTACTAGCTCTGTTCAGGTGGACAAATTGACTGCCCATTCCAAGCGATTGCCCTCCATGCCACGATTTCTGTCCATTGAAAGACTCGGAGCCACAAAAAGTAGACCTGTACGTAGATACGTATCGAACATCTGAATCGTGGCGATCTATTTGCCTAGAGGTGTACTTCTTACTAACAACTAGAAAGGAAAGAATTGGAGCACGTCGAGTGTAAAATATTTAAGTAGAATGGTGAAGTCTCTAGAAAATGTATTTCCGTAAATTTGATTACACAAATAATAATGAAAGCACACTTATCAACCAAGAAATGTAACATTTTCATGAATACAAATCAAATGTCATGAAACATTTTGTCGGAAAAACGTCATGACGAGAATAAAAAGTGTGGTGATGTCAATTCCAAGTCTCCAACAATGTGTTACCATGGTGAATCCTTTGTTGCCATGGCATAAAGCAAATTGTGGTGACATCATTGTAAATTTTCCTGTTATAAAACTAAAAGAATTAAATCAAATTTTGAAAATTAAGTGCACGACAAAAACTAAAATAATATCACATCAGTGTTGAGCAACATCTCAACTTTCATAAAATAACTATAATTCTGAAATCTAATTTTCTCGAGCCCTCCCTTCTATCTGTCCAGTCGACAGATTATGCTTCCAATGACTCCACAACATTGCAGTTGTTCTGCGCAACATTGTCAACGCAGTGTATTATTTAAAATCGTTCGATTACGGTGGTGCGAATATTTCACCCGCAGTGTATATATACAGTCCTGCTGTCGGAACAATTAAAAGAGCTTTCCTCACATCATGTCGCGCTAATGAAACAACTGTGACACGGGTAATGCTGCTTTCACATAGACTCGGGTTTTGGGTGAACAATCAACGTTATTGTCACTCTACTAGAGGTGTTCATGCTTGTTAGAAATATTTAAATAAATACAACATTCAGTAGTAGTTTGTACTTAGTTACAAATTATAACTATAGACAGTAGAAATAATTGATGATTCTCCTTGGCAAGAGGTTTTGAATGAAATTCAAATACAGAAGTCGACTTATTCTCTTTGCTCAGGGATAGATGTGATGAAGGCAATTAAACTTGGGGCCAATATTTTCTTTCAACTTGTTTAAAACAAAATCTCTAGTTTAAACACGCGAAACCTGGATTTACCTAAGGTTCTATGAAGTTTTCTTATTCGCCGGCTGCTTGTAAAGAATCCGAGTAAAAACGGAAGGAAGTAAAATAATAACGGCCAGACAACTCCGTAGCTAGAAATAGTCTACAAGAACAGTCCATGAATGTAAAAAGTACGCAATAAAAATATTATAATGACATACAATTCATGCAATTCATTAAGCAAGCGTTATTTAATACTTTTGGTTCGGATTGGTATTTTTTGGGTGAACTTTCGGGCATATCTTTAAGATTCATAACAATCCTGTTCATATATCTTGATTTCAGCAAGATGTCTCCTGGTTTCTTCAGAAAATCTATTTAAAGCTTGTACCTTCTCCGCTTACTGATGGATAATCTGAGCGAAAAGCTGTGGTCCTCCCTGCATTTCCAAGGCTCACTTATCAACGTGTTCAGTCATTGGAGTCCTAGTTTATGACATGTCATTCTACTTGATCTGACAAATGCATATTTTAACGACTTCAATGACATTCATCACCTAATAGCCAATCCAGTTGAAAGGGTACATAATTTTAAATTAAATAGGCCTATCGGCTTTTTCGGTTCATAAACACACGATTTGGATATTAACTGAATGACAATCAGAACACCTACGATAAAAAATATTACTCAACATTTGCAAAACAAACGAGACATTGCGTTTCGTGACTTTTGCAAAACAAAATGCAGTTATATATCACTTTTACAAATGGTGACAGAAGTGGGATGCAAAAATGAAATTTTGTGAATTTTACCAATGATAAGTTGGATGCAAAAATGTATTATTTTTGTGAATTTTAAAAATGTTAGCAAAATTTACACGGTCAAATTTCTCTGAAGAAAATTTTTAATGACTGATTTGACAGAAAATTTGACCGTGTAAATCGGGCTTTAGAAAGATCTCAATATTGTGTCAAGTGATTTGTAGAAATACACACTGGCTCATATTCCGTAACTGATTTCCATGTCCATCTCACATGAGATCTCCTCACCGCCATAAGCAAAGCATCCCAGCTAAACGACAACCGAGTGAGAGTCTGTACACAATCAGCCGGCCGGTGTAATCACACGACGTGAAAGATAACCGAAGAAAGCCGTGCAGCAGCCGGCGGGCAGCAAGCGTTGTGCATGAAAGAAGCATGAACTCTCGTGTGCGCGGGGGCATCGATCGTTTCCGCACCACCGAAAGATGAACTTGTCCATAGTTTTGAATAATTGAGAGGAGCTCGAACACAAGCGTCACCGCGTCGCGATGTAAACACGGCCGAGAGAGAGAGGAGATGTCTGCTAGCATAGCGAGCAAGAGAGAGGAGAGGAGATGTCTATTAGCATAGCGCAGACACATCGGGTTGCAGCTACAAATCGCCATGACTCTTTTTGTGACGACACATAGATAGTTTTTACCAACGACCTATTATGGTTTTTATACCAGTCATCGGACAGTGCAGACACACGAATACCACACAGATCAACATCCAGACTGTAATATAATATAAAGGCTGGAACTACTGCAAACAGTTTTACGCTACGCATCCAAGTAGCATTTTCAGCTTACTGGTAAGAAATGTCCTGATTTGAAGTTAAGGCCTCACCCTACCATCACATACGAAACTTGCCAATAATAGGTTATGACGATTGCGAGCTAGATGGCCGTGAAAATCGTGAAATTACACCCCTTTCTGATGATATAGACGATAGTCTTATTTAAATTGAAGATACTTTGCTCATCTTTAACCTCGGAGTGCTTTTACGGGGATGATCATCGACATTGAGAGAAGAGGAACAGACTATTGTATGGGTTTGAACAGCCTTAAGCAAAATCAGGATTTCCAAAGCTGTTTCCTTGACATCTAGTCAAGGTTAACAGAGACATTCCAGGGATGTCATTGGTAGCTGTCATGGGAAATTCATAATCAATTTGTTATAGTTTACCAGACTATTGAAAAACCGACCTTAAAAACAGGAACGCTAAATGGGCCTTAGTGGACGTTTAGTGTGAATTTTACGTTTTAACAAACTTTTAAGCTGTCAAAACACTTCTTTTGGCCGGTAAACCTGAATGTCTGAGCATTTTTTTACTTCGAAGTGGGCGGTTGACAATTTAAAAGCAGTAAAAACGAAAAACCCGCTGAATTGGAGTCCTGTGCCTTTCTCTCCTGGTAGAGACTGTGTATTTCGGCAGGGGCTTGCGACAAACACACATTCCGAATGAGAATCGAGCCTACATTCATCCGGTAATCGGCCCATGCTTTAACCAACATGCCTTCTCATGCATATATCATCAACATGAGCTGTTGACGCACGTATTGGAGATTTAACACTTCATTTGAACAACACCACGCAGTTCTTTCATGAATTCCCACAGAACTTGGACGATTCTTTGACGACTGCTTTTCTAAATTACAATCATTAGCAAATATTGTCGCTCCTTCGCTTCGGATTCGCCGGCTGTGTTTAAACGTACTTGATGTCACGGACAGACAATGAGCCCCCCTTTACATCTGCCCCCCCCCCGCCCCCCGGCAGCTTACGCCCAAAAATATTTCAGGACTGAGCGTCTCTAAAGTTGATAGTGTAAATGTTACAAAACAGGTCAACGAGGGATTTTCTTTCTTGATATCAAGGGAGCTGATGGGAGGAGATACGTCAGAATCATGCAGTTAGGTGATCACGTGAGTTGCACAGGGTTCAAGGTGGCTGGGATTTCGTGTAGTGACGTCACCAAAGTAAAAACGGTATTCGAAAGAAACGGATTGGCCGATAAGGAACTGATGGTATCATCCGACGAAGTCTATGCTAACGTAGGTGAGCTCTGATTTCATTGATCATATCCAGGATTGATTGTCAAGCAACCTGACTAGTTTTTAGTTACATATCGTTTTTGAACCGAAACGAATTTGGTCGAAACGAGATCAACAAAATATCTAGAATAGGTACCCATCAGCCAATCCATTTCGTTCAAATACTGTTTTAACTTTGGTCCCTTTGTTCTTGATGTTTTTGAACGAAATTAATTTGGTCGAAACGAGATCAACAAAATATCTGGAATAGGTACCCATCAGCCAATCCATTTCGTTCAAATACTGTTTTAACTTTGGTCCCTTTGTTCTTGATGTTTTTGAACGAAATGAATTTGGTCGAAACGAGATCAACAAAATATCTGGAATAGGTACCCATCAGCCAATCCATTTCGTTCAAATACTGTTTTAACTTTGGTCCCTTTGTTCTTGATGTTTTTGAACGAAATGAATTTGGTCGAAACGAGATCAACAAAATATCTGGAATAGGTACCCATCAGCCAATCCATATCGTTCAAAAACGTTTCTACTTTACGGAAACACGTAGTTCTACGTCAAAACAGTGCTAACTATGAAATAATGTGACGAAATGTTTCCGAATTGATGCCGATTAGACTGAAAGTGTGACCCGCAGGCGAGCGTGGTGCTTGTTCTGCGCGCGCAACACATCGTGTCCGAGTGTGAAATGATGGATCCTGCGACTGCGGCCGGCGACAGGCGAGCAATGTTGTCCGACTAACACATTTCACCGCAGATTAAAACCAAGTTTACACGCGTGACATTCGTCGGCCTCGCGTGACGTCGCGTCCAGTTGATGCATTCGATCCGCCCAGCAGGACACAGCTGAATATCACTCGGTTCAAATGCTCGAGGATCTCAACGAGGTGTTAAAATCATCCTGCATTCCAATTTGAAGCATCACACATTTGTACATGTTCTCGAAAACTATCCTCGAATCGAAAACGCATCCGAAAATATTTGACTGTGCGAAATCAAGCGAAAACTTTTGTTTTTTCAATATTGAAGTATAGCTGAATCAATGGCTCATTTCTGCATGGCGAGTATTTTCAACAAACTCGAGAAGACTTGCTTAGACATGGTACGCACTGTCAATAAACTCTCCACTTTTTCGATCATGAGCGAATAACAGAGAGTCAAATAAGGTCACGTGACAGCTGTCAGCCAATGACTGTCTGCTCCACTCTCCACTCTACAAGAACTTTACAGTGTGTCCGGTGTTTTAAGTACATTTAACGCTTGTTTACAATTGGATTTATCAAGAAGAAAGTGCACCGCACCTTGTTCACTTGCAAATGATAGTCTGTTTTTGGTTTCAACCCGGGTATTTTGTGCACATCTCCAAGTTGCAATGTAGTATTTATTTTATATTTAACGGGTTATTTATTAAGAGTTAGGTGAGTTTTCAATTGGCAAACATGTTCTATGCGCGCTGGGAAATAAGAGGTGTTGCACATATCGATGCTCCCTTATCAACGCGTTGCACAGAGCGTTTTCCAAGTGTTGTACAAATGTGCGTGACATTCTACTTAGGAAATCAACCTCTCCGAACCAGGAAGTGAAAGTACAAGATAACAGCGGGGCTTGTAAATTGTTTTGAATTAAATCGGAATACTCCGCGTCCTCGGCCAGACAATGACCAATTGCTCGCAATCAGCGGGAAAAGCGAGTAAAACCCTGCGGGTTATTTGCCGGCGTGACCTCTAATCACGTCACGTGACCGCCTCGCCGCCATGACAGCTCGCGAACAAACAGCTTTGTGGACCCCCATGAGCTTTGAGGCGGCCTCTGCGCGGGTCTTCTGTGACGCGGCCATTGATAGCCGACAGTTCGGCAGAGAACACTGACCCAAGCTCATCGCAGGCATGTGTGACATTGTAGCATAAGAGTCTACGATACTTGATGAAATCCATGTTTTATGAAGCACAAAAAGGCGGCCCCTACTTTTTTCTAAACGGCTTTACCGATTGTCTTCAAATTTTCACAGGTTATAGATAAAGAGTAGATCTGTGTCTCTAGTGGCCCCAAAGTTTTATTTTTTGTTTAGTTTTTTCAGGGCAGAGGTGCCAAAAAGACTCATATATTGCCCATGTTAGCACTTCATTAAAACGAGAAAAAACATTTTTTATTATTTTTTTCGATCACTAGACACAGATTTACTCTTTATCTCTATGCTGTTAAATTTTGAAAACAATCGGTCAAGCCGTTAAGAAAAAGTAGGGGCCGCTTTTTTATGGTTTTTTGTGGTTTTCAGTATTTGAATTAAAATAACTTACTTCACAGCAGTATATGCAACATGCAACACACGATTAAATGTCACAAATGTCACGTACAACCCAGAGCTAATGCATTTTCATGCATTTATAGGATTTTTTTTTACATCGGAATCGAAATTTTCTGCGAGTCCTGTCGACTCTTAAGTGTTTTAGTTATCCATCAAACAAGCTCGATTTCCACACAAACATTGCATTACCCTAATGTCTCTTATCGTACAAACATTTCAAGAGCATAGAGAATTATTATTATAAATTTTACAAATGGTGGCAGAAGTGGGACCAAAAATTGTTATTAGCCAATTCACCTGCTAAAATAACCATTAATACGCGAGAAATTATTGTGATAAAGCTTACAAATGGTGGCAGACGTGGGATCCCAAAAATCGATATAACTCACTTTTTCTCTGTAATGCGACTACAGAACTGGAAGTCCTCAGCCGCCTCCACAACTGTCACTTAATGATGATACGCCATGTGAAGGAAGTGCAGAATGTTGAGGAAGTTCAACAATCAGGATGTCAGGTGGGTGGGTCGTCTGCTCCCTGCGTCCTGCTCGTCCTATGCTCAGGACCTTACCCAGCGCTAAATGAGACCTTGTATATCTATTTCAAATGTACACTCATCTTAAGGAACTTTACATTGGGGACAGAAGTCAGTTTCCAAAAATGGTTATTGTAAACTTTTTCTAGCGCTAAATGTGTCTCATTGCACAAAGATTTTTTATACGAATTTAAAACGAATTTTACAAATGGTGGCATAAGTGGGATCCCAAAAATGGTTATTGAAAACTTCACCTACCGCTAAATGTGTCTTATTGTATAAAGATTTCAAAGACATACGAAATGTTTTAACGAATTTTACAAATGGTGGCAGAAGTGGGACCCCAAAAATTGTAATTGGCCACTTGAAACTTGTATATATCGTGAATGTTTGTAACGAATAAGATATATATTTGAAACTTGCGCCGCTCTTACAGCTTCCCACTAATAGCATCGAGCACTCGTGCGCAGTGAATTAAGTCCACCCGCGCCAGCCAATGAGAACTCTCAGAACCCGGAGTTATCGACACTTAATCAAGAAATCGTAAGCTCTTGATTATCCCCGAGGCTTATTCTGTAAACTTCCCAGCGAATTACATTAATTTAATACGCAATCTGTTGTTTTACGATAAGTCGATAAGTCATTTACCTACAGGCTATTCAAATTAAGATTATCCCAAAATCCGACAATTCTAGAAACTAATTTACTACAAATCGATACGTCATGAATTGCTGAAGACGTTGGAGGCAAACGTTTATTGCACAATGAAATCATATACTTTCCTCTAAAATGCAGAAAAAACTGTTAATGAGACGTAGGATATGTTAATTTATATAAATTATAGGCACCGTGTGTTCATACCCCCAGCGCCACGAGTGAAGAAATAAGCAACATTTATGGGAATGATCTTCAACTGTTTTATTTCTCATTGGACGTGACCTAGCAACCGATCAAATGTCAACATATATACTCAAAATAACTCGAAATTAGAACCAAGTCGCGCAAATTAATATTGTGATCAGATTCAGTGAAATTGTGAACACTTTATTATTAATATTTTGTTAGCGAATAAACATTTGATAAACTTGTGTACATTTTAACATATTATGATAATGCGTAATATGTGCAGCAACATAACGTATAACTGCATCGACTTGGCCGCCTTGCCAAAGGTAAGCTTCCTTCCCACAGCCCAGGCGGCTCTGTCTGAACTTTTTGCAGCTCCCTCTGTAATCTAAACACGTTGCCTATAGCAATAGCATCAAGACAGCTGTGTCATTGAAGAGTTTTGTAACCGATTTTTATCTATCCGTCACGAATTTAATTGTTGATGAAATAACAAAACATGAACTTGTATTCCAATCTAAAATGTCATAAACTGGAACACATGATGAGCTTCTATACTCTTTGTACTTGTTAGTTTGTTAAACTAGAGCAATAAACATCTGTAGGACAAAAGAAATCATACAAATCCATATTATTCATTTGATTGAACAGTTCAGGATGCGTTCATCTTCGTTTAACTAGGAAAACGCTCTGTGAAACGCGTTGATGAGCGAGCACGGATACACGCAACACCTCGAACCGAAATTATGTCTATCGAATGTCATTAAAAGCCAACAATTCTTTAGTTTCGTCACAGACTTGTATAAAAATCACCAAAATCTCCAAAAATATTGGTGCCAATCCTTGCTAAGTTTTAAGTTGATCGATTAAACCTTTATGATTGAACGGTTTTTTGTTAATTTTCGAAAATCACAGGATCTCGTTCAAAAAATATACCTGGGACCACTCATATAATATGATATGTAGTGTGTGTACACAATATCAGATCAATCTGTTGAACGGTCATTATTAGTTTCATATCGTTTAAAACTTTTTGCTCTAACTACCTTGCCTTGAACTGAAGATTCGAAGTCGCGGTGAATTTGACAGCCAACACGCAAAATGTCCCTAAAATGACAAAAACTTTTGAAAATAACGACAGATTAGAGTGAAAATTGGCAAAAATACCATAAATGTTGGTACCAATGACCATGCGAAGTTTTTATTTGGTCGGTCAATCGGTTCCAGTTTAAATTTCAAAAAATCACAGGAAAAATGGTTTCAAATTTGAACCAATTGGAGGATTTGGCTGAAATTTTTTTTGATTGGGTACAATGTTGGTTGCAATGACTTTGCTAAATTTCAAATTGATCGAACCAACCAATCGAAAGATAATTTTTATAAAATTTGAACCAATCACAGGATCTCGTTCAGAAAAGATCCCAGGGATCGCATAGATTACGTTAGTATGTGTACAAAATTTCAGATCGATTGGTTGTGCGGTTTACCTGGGCAGTGCAGGCAAAAAAAAAAAAAAAAAAAAAAAAAAAACACAGAGAAAGTGCCATAAGAGTACCGTGGTGACGTTCGCTACGCTCGCTCAATAAGCAATTACAGTTTTGTCAGATATATTTCAAATCTCCTCAAACCATGTGTGGTGTTATTCAACGAGCAAAACACCACAGTACAGTATACAGTATAACATAAATATATATTCTTGGTTGAATTTCTACGTTTACTCCACACTTCATATTTGAAGTGTAGTTTTGACATATTTACTGTACCATTCATCACCTCTCTCCTTTCCTTTTTAAATGGTACATTTATATTTTAGAACGGCAGTCTTATTCTTAAAATGTCACCTTTAAAATTACAAAGTTCGAAATTTTGTCATTCCTCATGCGGTTTAAATTCCAATATTTAAGGACGATTTCATGTCTCCCTGAGTTATCTAATGGGGCAAAAGTTAAACTTTAATGAAATAATACAAAATTGTAAAATTATTGTAAGGATAAAATATTTTTTGCAAGTTGTATGGTTTCATCAGGCACTGGAAGGAATTACAGCTAATTCTCATTCCTATGACTACATCCTGGCGCCTCCGTCACCCTACATCAGACGTAGCTAATCCAGTTTGCACAAATCTACGAACTAGAGAGTCTGTTGCCACGCAACTGTCACGATCAAACAGCGAACAAACTCCACGACGTCTGATTCCCAAAGCCCCTCGACTTTTGCAAATACTCTCCCTCTTTGTTTCGCCCCACAGGGACCGGGCCGGGGATCGAACCAAGTGAAGAGGCCAATTAGCCAGCCGAGACATCAATCGGAATCACGACTAAGTCGCACTCTGCCGGGAATTATAGGCAGCGCATGCCTGGCAGGCAGTCGGGCCAACTGTCAAATGTCACAATATTATCTTTTGACAGTCGATATGACGGGTGGGGATCAACGATCACGGTCTCCTGGAATAACAACACGGCGGGGCGGAATGTTTCGCGGCAACATCTGGCAACGCAGCGCCAGATCGAATGATAATCTGACAACGCAGTCAGTTTTCATGAGAGAGAATTGGCAATTTAACTAATTGAACTGAACCTTGTTACTGGAAAGAAAGGATGAAACAATATGATGTATATAGGTTTTATCACATGGAACGTATTCGAAAATCAAATACAAAACACAGCTTTTCAAAATATCTCATAGATTCCCCTTTAGAAAAATGCGAAAAAACCTTTCTGATACTGAACCCTTATTCCGTAACCTTTTCACATGAGATATCACGTGACATCTCCTCAGTTCCATAAGAAAAACATTGGAGTGAGACGAAACGTCGCGGAGATTAATTCAGAATCACGCCACAAGTCTCGGAATGAAAAGATTTCGCAACTGGTAGATTTCAAACTAACAAAGAAACGGCCACATCAAATACACTTTGGCCAGCATGTACTGCATGGAAAGGGTCGGAAGAGGAGAGGAAGTGGCGATTATGACGTCTTTATCTCGTACACGGTGAATTATAATAATGCAGCGCACCTCCACCAGTCTCCATTATCAATGTTGCTACATGGTTATCAAGAGCATGGGGCTGTTATAAAAAACCTTTTAGGTGAGAACGGTGATAGATGCGGGAAGCTGAGAGCCAAAGTGCATAACTCAACGGAATAGAAGGGTGAAAAAGCAGATCAGATGTGGCCTTTTAGTCCCTTTCTTTTATCTTTCCCATGTAACATCTACATATATATTCATTTTGCAATGATGTCAATCACCCGCTTGGGTCTTCGAACATACAACACACAGAATTGTGATTCTCCTTCACTTTTACTCTGTGATTTGCAAAGTACCATTATACTTTCCGCTTTACATTTTCATTTAGACTTCTTTATGCCTCTTATTTAGTAGTTTTGTAAGTACCAATACAGTATACAGCTTGATTTAAGCGGGTCAATGTATTGATGAATACATCAAGCTGAAGTTTGAACCACACTTTTGATAATCAATTTGAATATTTTGAACCAAAATTCGTAGAATCTAATTTAGGTTCCTACAGTTTTTAACATTCTTCAGTTTACTGGCAACAGACAACAGTTCAGCGAAGTAATATATTTTTGATTCAAAATAGCAGTGACTGCTGTGAAGTGTTGCAAATATTATGAAATACTTCAAAATGATTGAAAAAGTTGAATTTAATCAAGTTTTGCAAGTTTCACCAATTATTATCACTACGTTTTAATTTTTTAGTTCAAGTCTTGATCAATTCATCGACCCGTGTAAACGTATCTCAAGCAATCCCGTGTCCAACATGTACTCGAACAACAACGCGACAAAACCCCTTGCAGTGTCATTACCCTGCCCACCGCTAGAGCGCTCTCGTGTACCAGCGACCGCACAAGAAGCGGCTCATGAATGCCAACTGCGGAGAGCTTAATCGCCGCATTTGTCTCTATAGGTCTTGTTGGCAACAGTCAGTCACCGCCCTCTGTGCAGTCGCCACCAGATTAATCGTCCCCGCCGTGGCTAAAAGCTTCCATCTCCTTCCAGCTCCGACACGGCCACTAAGAGGTTGCGAAACTCTTCTACATGTCATAAGAGCAGTTTGCCACGGTCAATTGCCTCTTTTATAATATAAATCTTTGCGGGATTTTTACCCCAGTTACGAGTTGCAAATTTATGTGGCTCTGGATATCGAGTTCTTACAGGTACACTCGTAGATAAAAACGTTTCGGTGAATAGATTTTGCTATGAGTGTACAGCCGCATTCAAATTACTTCGCCGTCCAGACTCGAAGCAACCCAAATTGCATAGAGAGCAGATATTGCATAGAGCTTACCCCCCTGCAAAGAGGTCTATCAAAAAGAGGATCTAATGGCATTATTTGACATGATCTCGCTCACTGACCCTCTAGCGCAGGGGTCGGAAACCTTTATTGGTCAAGGAGCCAATTTCCCAAAAATTAATAAATTAGAAAATAATGGGAGCCGCAGTAGAGACAATGAAATATAATATACCGAAATTAATAAATTGAATTACTAGTTTATAATGATATTTTGACGAAGCCCCCCAGTTGTTGCCCCGCAAAGGCGTTTTTTAAAAGAATTTCAACACTTTTAAAGTGATTCTGGGACTCTATAATGAACAAATTGAAACAAATAACGGTCCAATTGCTGCCCCGCAGGGCGTTTTTTAAGAATTTCAACAATTTATATGTGGCTTTATAATTTACATGCGGCTCCGGAGCCGCAGGTTGCCGACCCCTGCTCTAGTTGACCTCTAATGCAGGAGGGTAGTCCAAACAACTGCCATCTGTGTATTGCGGGTAGCAAACCAATGCGAGCTTATGGGGACCCCTGGCTGGTTTCTTTTGACGCTCACTGTACACGAGTTGTTGAGTAGAAATTGTTGATTATTTAACATAACTGGATCTAATCTAAACACTGCATCGCTTCACACAATACACTCCTCTTCCTAAAATCAATATTAGCAATAAATTATCGTAACAATTGAATGCCTGTTAACATTCGAACAGTTAGTATGCACTGGGTCGTCGTAGAGCGCGAAATTTGTTCTGGAAACGTTTTGTTATTAGGTACGATATTCACTTTACAAATAAATGACGATAGAAAAGAATATTCAATCATGTGTAATATGTATGTGGATCCGGTGCGGTTCTTGCTCTGTTGGTTGCTTGTGCTGGCCCTGAAAAGGGCCGTTCGCAGCTGCGAACGGCCCTTTTCAGGGCCAGCACAAGCAACCAACAGAGCAAGAACCGCACCGGATCCACATACATCTATCAAGGGCTCTGATCCACTACATCATATCATGTGTAATATCTCAAAAAACGGAACAAAACAGATTCAATTTGTTCGATTTTATTGACAACACATTTTTCATTAAAAAGTTGACTCATAACAGCATTAAAATATTTTGTATAATATGACATTAAAAATAAAGTTGAAAAGTTATTCCTCCTCTGCCAGTAACATTGTGGAACTACCTATCGTCCGAATTGGTCAAGTCACAAGTTTTGGTGACAATATGTGAATTTATCGGGACAATTTTTTGTGTTGTCATGTTGGCCACACCATGGAGTTATAATTTGATTCAACAGCAATATTCATTTAAAAAAAAGCAATCAAAGTAGAGCAATACTAGCAAACTGTCACAAGACCCATAAGTTTCGCTCTAGCTGGACTGCCACGGCCCTGTATCGGCCGCCACTGGCTGGGGCACATTGTGTAACGTGTCTAGCCGGACCGCCACGACCCTGTATCGGCCGCCACTGGCTATCTAGTTGGACTGCCACGGCCCTGTATCGGCCGCCACTGGCTGGGATACTGTGTAACGTGTTGCGGGCGGCCTATATCCACGGGCGGCAGTGCCACCCGGTCAGCGGGGACAGATATCGGCGACATGCTCGATCAGTGGACATCGCTTTTCATTAGCGCCATCGGAACCGCACGACCACGTGGTCAAGTGTGCGCGCGCACGTTTACAATCCCTATCGCAACTGCACACGTCCCTAGTGACTACATTTATCAGGATCAGTACAGTCGTTCTTTCATACCATAAGACAATAATGCCACGACGGGTATTATATAGAAAGGAGTGGAAATAATTTGCATGTGGGCTGTAATAAGAGACCAAGCACGGTAAAAAAAGTTATAAAGTTACCGATATTTTTCCGAGTTCAGTTTTAGTACGCAAATATTACGAGTCGTTTTGCTTTCATCCTCTGATATCCATTCTCTTGTTTCAGGAAGAAATCTTTACGATGATCTATAGTTTTAGACTACAGATAACGTACTGCGTCATATTTCAAAGCCATCGTATAAGTCCAGAGGTCTAAATCTGTACCTCAGAAGTAGAAGGACGGATGTCCAGTTTCTCGATTATGAGGTACACATTCAGAATGATGAAAGCAAGCTTTATCAATTGCCATTTGACTGATGTCAACAAATACAGTTATATTGAAGATTCTCTTAAGCCCCATTTACACGGTGCAATTTATTGAACAACTTCTGTGTCACATTCCCATTTTTCATACAGTTTAATTGTATTTACACGACGCAACTTTCTGTCACAGAACTTAAAACATGTTCTAATTTCCATTTAAGAAGTGTGACACAGAAGTGTGGTACAGACGCTGTACAATAAATTGCACCGTGTAAATGGGGCTTTACACAATGTCTCATATCATCATTAAAAATGGGAGAAATACTGGCTATTGAGCTTACCTCAAGAATCATTGAAATGTGAAAGCAATTCAAAGTCTTTGGATATTTCGTCATGTTTTATATAAAATTATTTGTTTTTGTCAACAGTTTCGATTTTAATATCAAAATCTTCCTCAGGACAAAAAATCCTGAGAAAGATTTTGATATTTAAATCGAAATTGTTGACAAAAATAAATAATTTTGTATAAAACATGACAAAATATCCCAAAACTTTGAATATTTTGAATAACTTTGATATTTTAATAATAATAGTCATGAATATTTAAAAAAACATTGAAATGATCTTCCGCCCTTCTACCTCTGAGGCACAGAAATGTTCACGACGTACTAACTGTCGATTGCAGCTAGAAGTGACACTTCAGAGAACTTATCGAGCTTAAACTCGGCAGGATAATGCTGGTCATAAACGCGTTTTATCGTAGCGTACCAGTTTTTAATCATGGACGTAACTAACTGAATTAGGATTTAATCAGCGGTTCTAACGGAGCGCACAACGAGATCTAGATCTATGAATTCTATTTAACAACCACGTATTCGTTTATGGTCATACGTTTATGATATTTGAAGTTACGGAATATGATTTTTGTTCCGGAGAAGAACAGTTATTTGGACAAATGATGATGGATTGTTGTCAAAGTGTCTCTAGACACATTTTGTCATGGAAATGGAAACAACCAACCAAATTCCTATAAATCTAGCTAATTATAGAAGATGGACACAGATGACAAATAGGAGGACGAAGATAAATCTAAAAAGTTGAAAAATTAGAATGTATTTTTTATTACGCGAAATGAGATTTTTTATGATATTTTTACTCACTGCTCCTCCATTACGTTTCAGAAATGAAACTATAAAAAAGTAATTTATAAACTCAAACGACATTAAATCAACGTCATAAAAATTACATTATTTCCATCGGATCACTTCTCGAATCCCTGAAATGACTTATTTCTCGTGCAATTACGTTCATGCCGTCGCAGTCATCTTAAAGGCGAAGTTCGAGTAAAAATCGAACTCGATCTCGGATCCGCGATTCCACTCCGAATCTTCATTTGCCGCGCGTCAGAAAGCTGTCTGATTACAACTGCATTAATAACGTGACGTCTGACATTGGTGACGTGACGCGTGCAGCGCAGAGCACACCACGTCTTCGTAAACCCGTCCGGATTGTATCAATCCGAGACGAGAGCTTGTTCGTAAAGTGACTGGATCAGGGGGGGAACCTGTATCAATCCGAGACGAGAACTTGTTCGTAAAGTGACTGGATCAGGGGGGAACCTGTATCAATCCGAGACGAGAACTTGTTCGTAAAGTGACTGGATCAGGGGGGGGGAACCTGTATCAATCCGAGACGAGAACTTGTTCGTAAAGTGACTGGATCAGGGGGGAACCTGTATCAATCCGAGACGAGAACTTGTTCGTAAAGTGACTGGATCAGGGGGGAACCTGTATCAATCCGAGACGAGAACTTGTTCGTAAAGTGACTGGATCAGGGGGGGGGAACCTGTATCAATCCGAGACGAGAACTTGTTCGTAAAGTGACTGGATCAGGGGGGGGGGGGGGCCTGTTACGTCATCAATCCGAGACGAGAACTTGTTCGTAAAGTGACTGGATCAGGGGGGGGAACCTGTATCAATCCGAGACGAGAACTTGTTCGTAAAGTGACTGGATCAGGAGGGGGGGCCTGTTACGTCATCAATCCGAGTCGAGAACTTGTTCGTAAAGTGACTGGATCAGGGGGGGGGACCTGTTACGTCATCAATCCGAGACGAGAACTTGTTCGTAAAGTGACTGGATCAGGGGGGGGGAACCTGTATCAATCCGAGTCGAGAGCTTGTTCGTAAAGTGACTGGATCAGGGGGGGACCTGTATCAATCCGAGACGAGAACTTGTTCGTAAAGTGACTGGATCAGGGGGGGACCTGTTACGTCATCAATCCGTTCTCATTCCGTGCCGAGATTCTGGCAGCACTTTATTCGGCTGCTTTTGGACGAATCGAAAATGTAAAATGGCGTCGTTCGGTGTGAAATGGACTAAATATGCACGAAGTGGACTTTGGCAAAATATTGATAGATAAACTACGATTATTAACTAATTATTTCTGTAACTCAGAAGCAGAAGGCCCGAAGTCCACATTTTTAGATTTTGACTGAAATGTGACTTTGTCACTATTAGAAATTTTAATTTACGTAGATATAATTACCGTTTTTAACCGCCTAAAGAATCTTGAAATGGACTACGGACCTTCTACTCCTGAGGTACAGATTTTTGTTTCGACAAAAATTAAATTTAGAGTTCGATTCGTGTACCTAAATATACGTCATTGTCTATTGGTGGATGGTCATAATCCTGATTTTCAAGACGCTTTTGGGATGGATTTACGAACACTCTCACCAAGACTGCGTAATATTGCGATGCGACGTGTAGGTACCAACAATTCTACGCCAAAAATATTACATTTTCTTTCCCCTGTATACGTGTTGCGTTTAATCTTGTTGTGATGTTTGTAATAAGTAGAGAGCCGGTCCTCGGGGAGTGTTCTGTTTCGCGAACCGAGTGTTGAGTTTCGCGCGCAAGGCGGGCAGAGCAAACAGCTCGCCGGATATTCGGCGATACATTTCGCGCGGTAATTACGCGCGCGCTCATGCAGCCGCATCTCTGCACGTTGAATCACAGAACAAAGTATCGCGACCGGGTTAGGTAGACAATTAACATTTTAATTTAAACAGACTCGGGATAATGCGAAAGTAAATCTAACGGAAGAATACATAATTATTCTTCGGCGAACAACAAGAGATAAGGGGGGTCATACCTGCACGTTTTTAGTCTCTTAAGTTAGCTATCGTATTACAATTTGCTTACTCCAATGCTAATGTCCATAACAACGGTTGCTACTCTCTTAATATTTAAGATAAGAGGGTAAAAATGCGTAAAGAAATCACCCCCCAGTTTAGTTAGTAAAAAAAAAACAGTGCAATTTTGTTTCATGACAAACGCGTTCTATCCCCGATTTCGACAGAAAAACAATCGCTCCATCCAAAACAGATTGTGTTTTCGTAAAAATGCAAGAAATTATGTATCTACTCTATTGACGATAAGTTTGGTAAACGCGAAGTTAAATTTAAATCAAAAAGTATATTTTGACTACAACTCCGCACAGTACATTTGTAGAAGTCCGGAAGAAAATTTTATTGAATTATAAATATGAGCGCTGGGGCCCTATTCTAGAACTATTCTGATGGAATTCGATTCCATGCCATGTTAATACTTATGGCCGTGACCGGATTCCATCAGAATGGAATTGGCAAAACGTTCTAGAATATACCTTCTGTTCGAATCATGTAATCAAGCTCTATCAATTGCAAATTGTCCGAAGTCCACACATACAGTGATCCTGATGACTGTATGACTCTTTCAAAACTACTACTGATTGGGCGAAGGCAGACATTCTAGTTTTTGAGCTCGCCTAAGAATCATTGAAATCAACTCCTTCTAGCTCAGGTAAAACTATAAATCGTCCCCTAGTTCCCGACAGTTATCATTCACTTGTCGCGACAAAATCCCAACCTCCTCATACCAATTCAACTTCGCCTCCTCCAATAATACCTCCTTCGTCATTAGCCATAACAAAAACAACGACGCTAATCCTAACAATAAAAACCCCGTAACGATTACGAGTGGCCGCCGACAACGGATTCCGCAAGATCATCGGTGTCCAGCGTCCGGCCTGTCATTGTGTTAGCGTCGCGACGTCGCGCTGGACATTATGATAACGTCCGGCGGCGTCGATTGCCTGGAGTCGATCGCAATTACCGTGCTGTGTCGGGTTATTAACAGCGTAGCACACGCCGTGGAATTTGCATTAACACGGCGGCAAATTGTGCACACAATGTAGTGAGCCACCGCGGACTACTTTCTTGGTCGCCATTCGAGAGAGAAATATCCGAGTGTTACAGTGATTCGAGATGATACCACGTGACTTGCAATTAAGACGGCTGGGTACTGAGTTTGGTTTGACCTTGAAGAGCTTTTTAATAGATTTTTGTCAATATCTTTTACCGATGTAATTGTTAACAAAATAAGGCTTTGTACGAATATTCAGAACAGTTCAATGAAAATAATTCCATAGCTTGTAATGGTTTATTGGTTTATTAGATTTACTTTGTCCTACAGACGTTAAGTGCCCGAAAATTAGTAAAATTATGGTACTAAATATCTGTTGTACAAAATAAAACTAATAACTTATTCCAAGCTATGAAATTATTTTCATTAAACAGTTCTGAAGACGCGTACAAAACCTTATTTTGTTAAAAATTTCATTGGTACGTTCACTACTCAGCCCTCTTAAACCTGGGGCTGGATTCACGAAAAGTACTAACTGCTAATACGTATTATCTTTTGATTTAATACCCAGAACACCATATTAAATGAAAGATAATACCAAAGATAGTACGTGTTAGATAATACTTCTTCGTGAATCCAGCCCCAGGATACTATAAGCGATCATATTACAGGGATAGTTCTAATTCAATCCACAGCGTTTTTTCTCAATGTCTATTTTACTAGTCGCTTCATAACGTCGATAATAATAGCGCTGTTTGTGCCGTTGTCTATCGGTTGGGAGCGGAACTTGGGGGGGGGGGGGGGGGGGGGGGGGGGGTGCAAGTGAAATACCTATTGAGAAAAAAGTCGTCGAGGATTTAGTCAACAGAAACTATTCCTTGTAGTAGATGCTCGCTAACATTAGTCAAACTAATACACCAACAGAGACGAGGGCATACATCCCTCATTTCAAAAGGTGGCATATTACTCTCCATTATTTTGATTCAGAAAGTTATTCGACGTCATATTCGTTCACGATTGTTGTTTTTGTCTTGTACTTGACGGCTGCACTCGAATGTTAACCTTCCAAAGTTTTCACACTGCTGCAGGTTTTCAAAAGAACTCGATTTGTTCAGGAAGAGCAGACAGTATAATTATGACATCACTCACATTTCAACAACTCATTCCTACTCAGAAATATATCCTCTACTAAATCAGTAGTGTTGTACTAACAAATCCGTTGCGTTATTATAATTTTATGTTATGATTGAAAGAAGAAAAAGAAAGAAAATTCTTTGTTACGGCATACAGTTGTACAACCTACACACATTATGTAAACCATGGGTTTTACACACTTGATGCTCAGGATTATTTTGTGGCGTCCAAAAATGATATATATAACTTGCAGCATAACAAGTTACATGCTACTAACAGAAAATGCAGTCGGTATGAATGAAGGGAATGTTCTCTATCACATTTCGCTGACTTGAATTGAACATTATTTTTAACAGAAACTCAGATTCTAAAAAGTTTTAAATTGTCACCATTAGCCTGGTTGCAGTACAAATATATTTACATTAAGATCTCAATCACAGACCATAACATCCGAACATTACTGCAACTCTGCATGAAAACTAATAGAATCTTCCCTCGTGCAAGGAAATTAAATGCAACACAGATAGATAACTTGACACTTTTCACATATTCAGTTGTCATTTATATCCTCGAAAAGAATTCAGCAGCACACCGAACAATTCGTTCGTATTTTGCGGTATTTTGTTACAACATAATTGCAGACATTTTAAATAAATTACTTTCTTAAAAATCACAGCTAGAAACATTATACAAAATTGAAATGTTCGTTCGGAAAGTTCAATTACTTTCTTTTATTTGCTCATTCCAATAATGAGTTCATAATAAATACTTTCGTAGTAGCTGTGGAGAAAATATTTTGAACATACCAACGTTTCGACGTGTTGTCATCAAGGCCATGTACTGACCCTGAGTATGACAGGACTATAGCTGCAATACCTTGGTCCGAAGAAAATCTTTTTTCCACAACTATATTCCGAAAGTATTTATTATGAATAATTCATATTGTGAAAGGCTAAACTTAAAATATAGGTAATGTGTGAGTTCGTCTGCTTATTATTTGCAAAATTTAACAATAAATGTCTGCGATTATTGTGATGTTAAAATCTGTCTAGTTTTTAGTTTGTAACTTACCACTCCGGCATGATAAGCCCGTTGGCCAGTACTCGAGTAGTTGCGACTTTGTCTTACCTGGAAAGAAGAAACACAATATTTAGACAATGTCCACAAACCCCAGTGTGCACACGAAACAGTTCATTTCATTCCCGGAGTGTGTCCAGAATAACTTGACCAGTCGCCATTAGAGCGCCGAGAAGCGGCCATTTGCATTCCGCTCTCAAACATCCTTCGCGTCCTTCTTGCTTCTTTCCCGCCCATTAGGTTTATCTGCGCCATATTAATACAGCTTACAGCTTAGCCCTTCTGCCTCGAGTACAGATCTGCAGCATTTGTCCGGGGTTCGTGGCCCATCAGTCACGTGACGCTACATTCCCCAGAGCACAGGCGACTTATCATACGAGGCATAAAGAGGTTGCTAGCGAGATGATGGAGACCAACTCTCTTTTGTTCCTTTGCTACATGCTCTTTTGTTCTTGCTCTCTTTCATGTTTGCAGATAATCGTTTCACTTTTAATGGCTCGACGAAGGTGTCTGTGGTTTATAGTAATGCAACGAATGATGGGATAGTTCCAATAGAGTACATTGTCGATTATCCGTATTTCGTTAACATTCTCCTTCCATTCAATACTGAGTAATAGTTTAATAAATTAATATCTTGTAAAAATAAGACAATCTTGTAACTATATTCTTAACATTCTTCGAGCTTCTTATAAAGTTCGTTCACTGTTAGAATATTTCTGACGTTTTAGTCGATCACGTCGTTCATTGGTCGTTCACATGAACACTGCCCTGTCAATGGCAAGACTTTCTTCTTTGTATTATTGAAATTGTGTAAATTATGTGAAATACACCATTTTTAATCGTAGAAAATATTAGAAAAATTCATTTTTTTTTTATCTACAGTCGTCTTATACATATTATTTGATTATTGACATGTGTAGATATACAATTGTTCACTAGACTACAGTAGTACACGGCCGCCATTACAGATCATTATTCTAACAGTGAACGATTTTACTCAATCAAACTGCTTTTTAACCTCAAAATAAAGAAAACGCTACTGACTTTCTACTGTTACTCAGAGATCTCTAAAATGCGTCGAAATACTTTTTACGAGTAAGCGCGGCAACGAAGTGAGCATAACGACGCCTCGATGGAGAGATCTTTCGAACTGAGCGACGTAAATCACATATTTCCATCATTCATGACGTAGTCTGAACCGAGACGCGAAGAGGTTCGTGTCCAGATGAAGCGAGGAGAAAAAGTGATAAGTTCATCTTGACGCGTGATTCGCCGCTGACCGATCCGCCATTGTTTCCCGCCACGTAACCACGTGTCACCCGGATAGGCAAATCTCCCCCCCCCCCCCCCCCCCCCACACGATAATGGCCGGGTATTTCTTACCCGCGGCGTGTCGCGCCTTGCATTACTCTCGGGGAGAAGAAATATCGCGAGTCGCGAGACGTAACGCGAGAGACGAGAGTGTAAGTTGTCGAGCTCGCAGCGCTTGACGGATCGCGAGCTTCCGACGCGTTGCAGAACGTACGACTCCCGACGTGCGCGTTGATCATTCAAATCGTGGTGCTTTTGATACGCTGGGCTAATGGCGTCGCCGAGGTGCGAGCTGATTACAAAGCGTTGTTGGGACTTGCGAGGCATTGGAAATAAGGTGGACGCACAATCAATATTATTATGAATGAAGCTATTTTCAATACTTCGTACATTAGGGTATTTTCGTCAACCTTCAATTGTGTACGCTATTTGAGAGGAAGTTGTGAATCGATGCAAACTTTATTGTAGATTTCAACATTTTTACAATGTGGAGAAGTGCTGGAATCGGAGGCAGACGAATAATGGTTATAATAAATTAATAAATAAAAAGTGTAGACCAACCCAATCCAGCTGAGAAATGGGTGTGTTTAGAACTTTTGAAGATTGTATGTGATCTTGATAATCTAAAAGTAGTATTAACATCAATTTCAAAACAAAAATGAATGTGATTCATCTAAAGGATCTCATAAAATTGTCTTATAAGTTGTCCGTAAGACAGTTTCTACAGAGCACCTTAAGTATGAAACTACGAGTATGTTCGAAAAAGCAGAACTGCAGTTGGAGAACTCGTAAATCTCTGGCAACCGCAGCCTCATTGCCTGCTCCATTACTCGCCTCAAACATATCTATTGATCTCTCCGCTCCAGAAATGATTAGAAACAATCGCGATTTATGAACCGATTCGCTGGAACCGTCATAACTTGGAGTTTCTCACCGCATTTGACTCGACGTGGACCATTCAATATGAATTCATGACTCAATTTCACAGCGGAAACAAAAGTCCCGCCCGCATCCCTCAATAAAAACCAACCCGAGTTTACAACAGCGCCGGTATTCGGTTTCGCGTCAGTCTCGCTTCCACGGCGCCGTGGAAACCTATCTTTCCAATTCAATTGACGCGTTTCCGTCGCCGCAAAACACATTGTTCGCCGCGACATTAACGACGCACGCGCTAATGACAACTTGTGATGATGATGGAGCATCTGAGAAACATCTCCGAGGTCCCCGGAGACGAGCGGGGACGCGGAGAGAAATATGCATAAGAGGAGAGGAGAGCGGTGTCAGGTATTTTGACGTTGCTCTATTGAGAATCGATATCGTCAACCCGCAGAGAGCTCCTCGGGCTAAACAAAGCACGGCCATGTAGACAGTGTCTTATCACGACATCACTGCACACCAGATACCTCGCAGTCGCTGGCAGTCTCGAGTTCAGCGGTGGTCGGCGGTGGGTCACGTCGGGGCAGGAGCTTTACGCGGCTTCACACAGCTTAAAGCATGAGGCGTCATAGCGATTTACGGACTACGCTTCATCTACACATTTTAAAACTTTTAATATACATTTAGTTGCTGACCAAAAATATATTATTTCAATACTATTTACGATAGTATTTCGAGTTCCTAATACGATTTAAAACCCAAATGTTGACCTCCAAGCATTAAAATGGAATTTAACACAGTCTTGAGTATACACTGTAAAAACAAGTAGCCAAACAGGGTGAATCAAAACAGCTCCAGTATATTTTAGGTAGCTTTCTTCCTAAAACAGCCCCTAAAATGTGAGCCAAAACAGCTTCATAAAAATAATAGAAATTTTGGCTCACATTTTAGGTGCTATTTCAGTACAAAAGCGACCTAAAATACACTGGAGCTGTTTTTGATTCACCCTGTTTTGGCTACTTGTTTTTACTACAGTGTAGGTGTTAGAGGGCGACAAAAACGATTCTATACTCCATCATTCGATGTAACAATCCGTTTTGATAACTATTAAAAACACGTCTTTAGACACCGAGCCAACTAAGGATACGTGATTATCGTGGACTATTAGTCACTAAGACGGAGCTTCAGCTGAATGAACCAAGACAATCGAACTCGGCAGTCCAGTGCTCGTCGAGCTCTGGCCACACGTCATGAAATGCAGCATCTGTCAGGATCATTGACTGTTTACAAATGGTGAACGCCATTGGATTTGATTGCACATACTACCTATTAATTGTATTACCTGGAGGTAGAAACCCACATACTCCTGAATCTGAGATAATAGTACGTGATCATTTCATTCCAGATGCACAACGTTACGAACTTCATGGATATTGAGAAACTCGAACCGAGGTATTAATCTGGAGATAGCATTTCAAAATATCCTAAAAACTTTTGAACCATTAAAATTATGTACAATATGAAAAATAGTTTACGAAACTATTCTTTGAGTCGATCTAAGAAAAATGAACACGAACTTCCAAGTTAGAGTATTCGTGCAGAGCTTAGACGCAAATGTTTGAAAACTGTAATCTCGACATTTTTACACAAAAGAGTCGAGTTTGACCTTCGAAATTGTATTTAGAATTTGTTGTAAATAATTCTTAGATCGACTCCAGAAATAGCCACGTCAATATTTTTCACACTCTAAATAACTTCAATGGTTCAAAAGTTACGATGATAATGAAATGTTGAATTTACCTCATGGTCCAGCCCATTATGCAGCAAGATCGTTGTGCCATCCACACAACATAAAACCTCTATACTTTATTACCGTATTCTTCTCCGATCTCATAGCAAAGAATCCGCGATACATAAGAGCCTCCTTTCATCGGCCGCGAAAGCCACGGAAAAATGTCTGCGCCCGTGACAAAGCCTTCTCGATGACGCCGCATGACCGGCTACGCTACAATGGCGCCGAAAACCATCAGCCGACCCCGCCAGGACACATTAAAACTTTACGTATTAATTAAGAACACATTGAATAGCGCTAGAAGCGCGGGGCAACGGTGTATTAACTTGCGAAATATATACAGGCGGGGGGTGTTAACTTCAGCAATTAATCATAGCTAGTTTTAATATTGGCCGTCGCTCTTGAAGTAGCGTCAGGCAACAAGTGATGGGAGTCTTCGGAGTCGAGGAACAATAAAGAGCCGAGATTCTTTGCACTTTATGAAGGACACTTTTTCGATAGTTTTAATCCGGAGGTCGTATTGTTTTCACAGTTTATGACGCGGTCTTAGGTGCTGGGACAGACTTACGATGCTATCAAGAGGATTTCACTTTCGCGTTAATTAGTTTTACGACAATTTTGTTGACTTTGAAAGTCGATCCATAATAGCATGTCAAATCATGGAGATTAATTATTGTCCAATATTCTCCGAGAAGAATTAAGAAAAATATCCTACCTCTGCCACCAAATGTAGTATCGTAAAAGTCTACATTTTATTACGATAATTTTATGTCAATTTAACTTCTATATTTCACTTCAAGTACCGACCTTTACAGGATTTTCAATAGTACTTGATATTAACAAAACAATTTATGTATCTATGCCACATTTATTGAGATTTATTTCAATAAAATACATTGAGGAAGTAAAAGCAACGGCTATTTTACACACCTCGTAAGACAAGCGCAGCGAATGTGATCGTAAAAATCTTTGCATAACGAAGACATTTTGAAATCCCACCGCTGCCACCAAAAGTAGTGACACAAACATTGAAAGCGCCACCAAGTGATCCTCCTTTATTCTTCTCTCATCATTACACCTGGCTTCACCTCCCATTACATCTTCACACGGCGCTGTATCATTATTACGAGCCGTGTTCCTCGCCTCGCGCGATATGCAAAGAGAGTGAGAAATCCCCCGCCTAATAAGGACGTATCTTTTAAGCCGTCGTTCTTAGATCGCGTCGGTCGGAGCAACTCGGGTTACAAATTGCCGTGTTTTTGTTGCTAAAGGTTGCCCTCGAGGAGGGAAACCAATAGCATCTGGTCCAGGCAGCCCGCCAATTTATCACGATTTAGAAATAAATTCACTCGCGAGTAATTCGATTGGAAAATAACAGACTCACGAACGTTTTCGCTTCCAATAAGCGACGTGTAACGATATAGGTTGCCAGACAGTTATCTGTGTGGTGGCAGGTTTCGTTTTGCAGTCGCCGGAAGAAGCTGCGCCGCGGTACGAAGTTTCCCCGCCAGGTGGGGTTTACGGACTGCGAGTGACTGTGGTCATGATCTAGTCCACGGACACTTGGATACTTTGGAAAATGGTGCTCATCGCTCGAATACCGACGAGCTTCGTACGAGTTCACTTGAAACAAGCTACAAGAGACAGCAATTTCACACGGGGTAGGAATTTATGGAGTTTCCTTCCTGACGCAAGGGGACATGAAATGTTTGAACTTTACTGAGATTCGTGCAAAGTTATTAAATTATATTACTACTTAACACACTTTTCACCGAATTAAGGATTTAAAATAAGTTAAGATCTGTTTACCCGAAATAAGGCAAAAATATCATGAAATGAAAGAGATTGCTCCAAGCGCCGTTTTAGAAAACATGCTGCGTCAAGTCTGGTTGAAAGTGGTGTGAGCTTTCAATGGAAAAGTCTGGACACTTTCGATCATAATCGAAATGTTCAGCAAGACAGCAAGTAGCCAATGAGAGCACGCTACTGGTTGACCTTGAGTAATCCCCTCTCGGCGCCTCGCACGTAAACTTGACGGTTAGTCAATTTTTTACGCAATCTTTCGTAAATTAGTAAATTTTAATCATCTTATTACGTCCAACAACTTGAAACGCTTATCTACTTTCAACAAGCTAAAAAGACGTGTAACTTTCAATATGTTAACTTTATAAAGGCGGAAATAAACTCTTTGTGTAACAAAGTTATTACCCGCTTACATGATATTATAATATGAGTTTATATGCGGAGCAGACTGCTGGATACATTCTGCAACACCAACTACATGCTGCGCGTAATAACTAACGGAGGAATGTCAGAAATTTAATAAAAACGTTTCACCATACATTATTATCCCGCCGATAAGTTTACAATAAAACTAAGTCAAGAGTTTCGCTTCGGTGGTAGGCACATCCCACATCATTATATTTTAATTGAGATAGAACTTGTGTTCGCGTTCAAAAGTTGATGTTGTAACAAAGTCGACTGCGATTTCAGTTTTGTCAGGTGGAAATAGACGATTGGAAGAGCCAGAGGGCACGGAAAATAACATTTGAAAAATGTTCGAAATTGTGAATTCTGCATTCGTAAAAACGTCCATCCATCGCCCACCTCGCGATCCGTCTGCCTCGGGCTCTAATGTCATTTATCTCGAGGAGTGACGTCACATCAGTAGAGAGTGTATAAGAAGGCTAATTGACGTAAAGCTGGCGGAAGAAACGGCGTCTAACGAACACAAGACGGGTGTACGGGGGGGGGGGGGGGGGGGGCATCGCACACGGACTTGAATCACTCAAGGGTCGAGGGTTCGAGACCGGGCCCGCGCAATTAAGCCTCGACAAGCCCAATAGCCCCGTTCGAGAGGACGAGAAAACTTCATTGCCAACTTCGCCGTCGAGTTCAAACAATTTTCCGTATTAGTTTTTGTTTTTTTCCCCAGTTCTGTTCTCATAGCGAGCGATTGCGATTTTAATTCCCAGTAGAAATCGCACTTTGCCATCGGCGTCCCGTCGTTCCCCCCACCCCCGCCCCCCGGAGTACCCAGCGTGCTAGAGAGCGAGAGAGAGAGAGAGTGTGAGAGAGAGAGAAACGGGGGAATAATAATTAAAATAACAATACTCGTCTTCTTTTTATATCAGAGCACGATTATTTGACAGACGAGAGAGAGAGAGAGAGAGAGAGAGAGAGAGAGAGAGAGAGAGAGAGAGAGAGAGAGAGAGAGAGAGAGAGAGAGAGAGAGAGAGAGAGAGAGAGAGAGAGAGAGAGAGAGAGAGACGAGATGAAAGAGAGAAACGGCTTTAATTAAATAAGACACAACAGATGCAGGGAGCGCGATGCATGCATTGAGACCGATGTCGCTGCTAATGAGGTGCAAGTCTATAGGACCTCGTCCAGAGTCGCGTCACGTCTACACGTACTCGGCGTTCACGTCGATCTAACAGTAATCTAACTTGGCAACTATGTCCCGTGGCTCACGGCCAGCCCGATGATGAACTATCGGCTAAATCACTCGCCGAGCAGAAGAGACAACCGCCATGTTGGGACAAAATGGCCGTCCTCAATGTGTGCAAACATATTTCAATAGCTGGTGCGGCGGTGAACAGCCCCCTGGAGAGATAATGCAGCGTCGGGTCTACGACAAATTAGGTTAATAATAAAAACCAACCCTCTCCCCCCTGGCCACCCTCCCTACCTGGTACACGGCGTGTGGCATGGCTAAAAGCCGCCGTGGTCGCCGTTAAGCCGCCGGTCGGAGTAGCCGTATTAGCTGGCTACACGGGGAGAGCGATGAGGTCGGTGATGAAGAGGAGCAGGAAGTAAGCCGCTGCAGTGAGGACTTTTAGACGTGCATTCTGTTGTATTTTAGTCTCGACTAGATGTCGTTTCATTATGATTTAATACTTTAAGTATCACAGTCTGTGGTTATATTAACTTTTAAAAACGTGTTCTACTTCAGGCATTATTCATTTCACAGAAATGTACACACACGTTTCAGGTGTTTGACTACCTTCAGAAGATTCGACAGGTACGATTTGAACTTCTAAGTAAACCAGCAATTTCTGTCAATTTGCACAACAGGGGCTGGATTCGCAAAAGGTATTATCTGCTAATACGTACTATCTTTTGATTTAATACCAAAAACACAATGTTAAATGTAAGATAATACCAAAGAAAGTACGTAGTAGGAGATAATACTTTTTGTGAATCTGGCCCCAGTTGTGTACACCAATTGCCAACAAACTGTTCGACATATCGAGTAAAAAACCTCGCAAACTCATCTAATACATCTACTTCTGGCATATTCATTTCACAGAAATATACACAAACATTTCAGGTGTTTCACTCCTTTAATCAAACATCGGAAGATTCGACAAGCACGATTTAGCACCTTTCATATATTTCCAATATTTTAATCAAGTAAACCAGCAATTTCTGTCAATTTGCACAACAGTTGTGTACACCAATTGCCAACAAACTGGTCGACATATCGAGTAAAAAACCTCGCAAAACGCAGCCCCGCATTGAATATGAGCGTCGACGGAGCGGAAAAGCTATTTAGCCCCGGAGTGAATGTATTTGTGATTCAGTTAGCCGGTGATTGCTCGTGCTAATCGGATTGAACGGTCGGCTTCAAGTAAGTAACAGATGTTGCCAATGGGAAATGAGCGCGGAGACGATATATATACGCGCGCGGGCTGTCGAGTGTCGTATCAATCATTATTGATATACCTCGACAGAGCGACGCCAGAGCTGATAATGAACAGTCGAGAATCAAGGGTCAATCGCACCAACGCACAGAGCACTGTTGAAAAAGCAAATGCGAAAATTAACAGAGTGCGAAATATCGATATGTAGGTACTCTCAAAACCAAAAGAAATCGTGCATAATACGTAGATACAGCACTAAAAATATATGTCTAGTTCAACCAAATTCGACAGACAATTCTACAGACAGCGCGGCGGGTGGCAGAAATCTGCAACGTTGGCATTGAAGTCAAAGATGCTGCAGTTATGTTAAGTTGTTGCAAACATTCTTAAAAGGTCACGTCCAATGACTGATAAAACAATGGGAGATCTTTTCCTGAAACATTGCCCCTTTATTAAGTAGTGGCGCTACGGACATGAACGCACGGCGCCTAATCCGAACTTTCGATTAATCCACATTATCATTAGGGCTGTTCCAAGGACACTATTTTTGTTGTTGTTGTAAAATTAACAAACGATTTCTTACTTAAATAGATAAAAATGTAGTATTCAATAGTATTTTCAATGATTTCAGCTGATTTTCAGTTGTTAAGTATAGTGTTCCTTCATTCTAGGCAGGTCATTCATTGATTGTTGCCAAGGATCGAGTCCTACTCAACTGTTTAAATTTAACAGAGCATTTGAAAATCCGACCCTAAGTAACAAAAACCATTAGTACATAACTGTTTTAAGATCTTTCTTCTGTAAAACGACGCAATCTGCAGATGCTTTTTCTAAACAACATCTGTCTTAATTGTTTCCAGAAACTTAATTACGAAACGAGTGATGACGAAGACAGATGACTTTCATCGCATCCTCGACGGGATCTCATCTTAGCGTTCACTTCCGAGTGCTCAGTACAAGCAAGTACTACTCAGGAGCAGGTGGGGAGAGAGAGAGTGGTCGTGTGAAAGCATCCACTAAAAACACCAATCTGCATCACTCCCCCCTCGTCAAGGCAGCGAGCGATCCGATTGGCCCGCCAGAATGAAGACAAATCATCAACTACGCTCCATCAACGACACTTCATCGCCGAATTACTTCACGTCGGGAAAATTAACATCCGTCAAACGCGCATAAAATAAAGAAGGAAATTTATCAGAAAGTCTCAACTAATGAAATTATTTGTTTCATTAAGAGAAGACGGATGGCGCCGGGCTGCGAACTCCGGCCCGTCAGGCGTCGGAAATGCAGCATTAACGACGCACTCGGCGCCGGTATCCATATTTTTCCTTGTGAATGGCGTAAGAAGGGGGGGTAAAAATCCCGTCGAAACTGTTATCCGCACCGGGAGCGGCGTACACAAGAAATCCATTAGTATTATACAGTAGACCTTGTCAGTTACTTTGAAACCAGTGTCGGCGTCGCGGCGTGCGGAGAATATCTGTGCGCCAGGTATCGTGGGTCGAGACCAGGGGACGGCTGTCGGCATCGACGTGTGGCCTTGACATCTGATGCTCCAGGCGCTCTCGTGTGATCAGGTGGCAATCTGTAGCCGTGAGACTTCGATCATTGATGTTGAAAGAGATCTGGACATTTTGACGATGATAATAATAATCCATCTCGTGGTCAAAAAGTTTGATCAGGGGCCATCATAATCTTTGGCCCCGAATCCTAAGCTAGCTGGCCAGGTTTGGCTCTTCCTCTTCTTCGTTATTCTCCTCCAGCTTCTGCCACTCTCCCTGTTTTCCCACCACCTTTGTGATTTCGACGATATTGATGCAAATATTCACACACCACGAACCCATCAAAATATAAACATTGCACTAGACTTTAATGAGCAAGTGTTTGAAACATTGGTATTCGGAATATCGGAAAAAATCTCCGAATTATCTCTAGATCGATGTTTGGCTGCTAAATATCAGCTCGATAAGAGAACTGTACATCGCAATTAGAACAGCAAACTGGTGAGATCCAAAAGTAACGAAATGACAACTCCTGCTCATTTTCATTCATTAGCAGTCAAACAGTCAGCTATAGTTGTATGGATTTCCGATTCCATCGTCTTCCTTGCAATTAACACAATACAATTACATTTTATTTGTATTCTACTGAACGTCGCACTGCCCGGTTTCTAGACTAATGGAAAAGGATAAATGATTATGAAGATGATGAAGCAGAAGATGATGATGATGATGATGATAATGATGATGACGATTATGATTGTGATGAAGAAATGAAGGATGGACGGTGGAAGGAGCCAGTCGTGGAAGCATCACGCTGGCTGATCTAATTACTTAATTTTTATGTTGTCTACTATTAAAAATTTGTGATGTTTTAATTTTTAGATGTCAATAATTGTTTAACATTTGAATAGTGTCCTAAAGTAGCACACCCACCCGGCCTCTCGACTGAGGGAACCGACGAAAAACTCAGTTGCGAGAATCAACCCCCGACCTTCCGAACCTCTTCGCCCAATTTGCTCCTAATCTTCCAGTGCGAGCCTCGCGCTTGTCCGGAGTGAAAAAGTCTTCGTCGTTAGTCTCGTACGGAGGCTGCGGCGAGGCGATCTGCTGTGGACCACGGCCAGTAAGCTGCATCGCGACCGAGACTGACAAGAGTGTTTTACACGACACAGATTACTCTCGGCATCCACGTCGCTCCAGCATCCACCTGCAGTCACATCCACAACATGGCTTACGTCATACGACGCGCTGACTTTCAAGTTTCGTGTCTACAATATTCTCTCAAATAATGTCATATTGAAACACTTACTGTTATTTTGTCTTCGACTCTTTTCAAGAAAGAAAATAAATCCACACAAAACGCTTTTTCTATGATATTTATACGATGTTATAGCTGTTAGTTGTCATTCGTCCACTTTAAGGAATTAAAGCTACAATTAATCTAGTTGGCATGACTTCAGAGTGGACTTTTGACTACTTATTAAGACAGGGACGTCGATGAAAAACATTTGTCACATTATTTTGAGACTGGAGCTTGAAATATGCGGTTCGAAATAGATTCGCAAATAACGACACGGCAACAAGTCACGAACGATTTAAACCCAGATCAATTAGATAATCATGAGCAGATAACAGCTGTGACGAAAGAAACAAAAGTTAGATCACTTTAAAATCATGGATGAACAAAAATGCTACATAATGAGGTAACACTATTCACTACCGTTTACAATTTGTTTGAAACTATAATGTTTAATTTTATTGTTAAAATATGTTTTCGATTGACCAAAAATAGAATGTCGAAATGATTTACAGCAGAGCAAGAATTCCTCGTGGCTTTGCAATCCGCTTACGCTCGAGTTGGACGAACTTCGACGCCAACAGCTCACAAAACACGTAATATCACTCAAAAGTCATAATACACGAATATCATTTCGCAAGCTGCATAATTCCGCACAGCATCATTTCATCATCCCGTCGACAGTTGCATTCATCACGAACGACGATATGAAACATGCGAAGTGTTTGACGACGACTACAACATGGGACTTATCAGCAGCTTAACCTTCCAGAAGGCACGTGGGGAATGAAAACGCTAATCGAGATTGTAAACAAAAGCGCGCTGGTTTGTATTCTCTTATCTCCTCCAGCATCTCGCCGAGTCTTATTCAAATGCGAACCCGCCACTTGCGGCAAACAGACCGAGTTTCTATTTTGTCAGCAAACAATCAACATTGCGCCAGTGTGAAGGGATCATACGAACGCGTCATACTCCGAGGACGACGTCGACGAGGCGAGGGAGGTTCGTGACAGATGTGGTCGGCGGAGTGACGGCACAAGACAAACTGCTCCTTTCAATTCAGTGAAGATCTTAGAACTAATGGACGAGAATAATCGAAATGGTTACTGGCAATTACTAATTTGTAAACTTATCTCAGGTCTGAAATACTCACAACATTCTGAAGATGACACTGTGAATGATGAAGGAACCTTAGTAATTACATTTTTATTTCTCAAAAACTGAAGTGTGACATATATTATCTTCACAAACGACGTAATTCATAAACCTTCATGCATTTTGTATACTTGTTTCATGTTTTTGACACCATTTATGTATCGAAAACAGTAGTGTATATTCAACTTCCGTTTATTGATACCTCAATAGACAACTGAGGTTGTAAGTTTGTAAATAAAATTTGCATACTTTTAAATATATAACAGAGGAATATTTTTCTACAAGTCAAAAGTTACGTTCATTGTATATGACTTCATGACGCCATTTTTAATCTTTCATGTATTGTATTAAATTAGATTGGATGATCTCATTAAAGATGCATACACGGTGAAGTGTTGTTCAAACAGAGAGAGATGACCAGTAAGAGATTGCGACTCCATGCTGGCTCGCTTTCATGTGCATGTAAACTCAACTTTAGATCAAGATGTAATTACTCCCAATTAATCTGCATGGAGGTCAGAAACTTAGCGGTATGAATACATTAACCCACACGGTAGATACTTGCACGTGGCATCGTTAGATATTCTTCAAGAAACACGAATTATTCGAAGATATTGACCCGAAGTGAACTTCTAATCGAGAACTAAACTTCGCGAGATTTTACGAGAAAAACGAACGAGTCTCGTATGAGTTGCTAAAACCATAACGTGCAGGAGTCAGTGATGTCGCCACTCGACTTCCCCCCGTCAACCCGTCGCGCGAGTGAAACTAATTTAATTCTCCCCGGCGGACGCCAAGTTTTCCCAGAGCCTCGCCACAACATTTGGTGGCAGCTGGCGGGATGACGACCTGACCTAATTGCACGGCATCCGATATCTCGAGTGCAGTTAAACATCACAATGCAGTCGGCGAGGCGGAAAGATCGGGATCCGATCCTCGAGGAGGCTGTGCATTAGCAACACGTGGGTGCGCCCAGTGGCTCATCCGCTGAGCCACACGACGATAGAGTTCAACAACTGCTGGATAATTATGCGCGCTGGTTTTCTGTATTTTAATTCCAGACTGTTCTTTTGATTGTCTGTTAGCAAATTGATGCCGAAAGCTTGCAGTGTTGGTACTCGGTGACCGGAATGGTGGTTCAGTAGACGGTAGGCCACTTGGGAGCTCGGTGTATCGGCAGCGTTATGAATTGAAGTTTAGTCGAGTTTTCAGGTATTAAAAGTTTTTAAAAATGTGTAGTTCGGACGGATTACTTACAGATGTTATTTCAAATGATTATAGAGGTTTTATGGATGAAATTATGTTGACTTTGCAGGTATTAAATACAAAAAAATGGTAGCTCACGTTGCTACATACAAAAACAAATAATAAAAAGCTAAAAGCTTTTTCTAGACATGTAGAGTTGGCCATTTCAAAACACAAACAAAAAAAACGTTGCTATTTTAAATTCGCATTATCGAGAAATGTATGAAAATATGTAAGTGCATTAATTTAAATCTCCAACAGTCGTTATTTACCCTGATCTCGTTGTGGAAAAGTTGAGATAACCAATACTTTCCAGCCCGAATACCCTGGATATTCACGGACTCACTCTTCTCAGGAATAGCAAAACAGATGTCCGCCAATCACTCACTCTACACGCCCAAGCATTTGCAACGACCATTGGAAGCGTATCATTCTTCAGTCCGGGCCAGCAGTGTTTCGCATTCCAGTTCACAGACATCGCTCTCACAATCCGATCAGTTACTCCACGAGGACACGAGAGATAAGTCGTCAACCATTCTTCAGTCACAACCAGCAGTGTCTTACCAGTGACAAACGCGTCTTCGATAGGGATTTGAAACCAATGTAGCCCGATGTTTTGCAGGAACGTAATGCATCAAGGTACTTGTTTTCGCTGTGACGACTGAGCTCGTCTTACATTTTACCAAATTGCAGGGAAACCTGACACAGTACGATATGCTTCTTATGTGGTCGTATTTTAAATATTTAGACATGATCTGTTCGTAAACAGATTGAATAAACGCATATTAACGCCAGAATTTGGTGTAAAATTGTGGTCTTCGACACAGACCGAATGCATTCAGCGCTGCCTTTATAGCAGTAGCATAATCGTAACATAGCAAATGCCAATGGTTTTACCATTGACATCCCATCTTAAAGGGATTCGTTATACTGCTATAGCTGAAGCACAGAATGCTTTTCTCGATGTTGAAAGCAGCAATTTTATACACCAAATTCTGGCTATATAAAGACTGTTTACGATTAGGTCATATGTACACATTTAGATCAGAAGAATACGGTTGTATTGCGTCAGGTTTCCCTGCAATCTGGTCAAATGTACAACGATCTCAGCTGGACGCGTGGAGAATTTGACCTTATACGTAATAACGAAGGGCGGCGTGCTTTGTCAGCATACATCGCCGACAGACTCGCGTATCCCAAACAAAGAATCATATGTCAATGGGTTCACATTCCAGTTCACAATCCGGTCGTTTACTCTCGGCCACGAGATCGAGTACGATGCAACAGTTCCACCGCCGGGGGAGATAAGATAAGTCGTCAACGGCGAGGCTGCCGGTGACAAGCCGCCCGTGCGAACACAATGCGCGCAGAGAACACCATTGTGTCCTACTAAATACCAGAGCCAACTGACACGGCCACAACTCGCGGAGGAACTGTCGACGGGGAAATTACACAAAACTCTTGCCACAACTCACACGAAAGACATTTATTGTGAAGTCAGACATAATATTGCGTTCTAAGGAAATTCCAGACTTGATAAAACTACTCCATTAAATAAAACTCACATTGCTTTATATGAAGTGAAACTATTTAGTACCCCACTTGCGCTGCTTTTAAAATCTGTCTAAATCCATCTTTAAATGAGAAGTGACACATCTCACAGGTTTATGTGAATACAGAAAGAGAGCACTCAAACGGAGATGGCGGTAAAGAACTTCTCACAAACCAAACACGTATAACACTACTTTCACGAACGTTAGGATGCACGTGTTCGTCGAATATGATCAGAAGGAAATCAATCTGCCAATGGGACAGTTGTACACGGATTTTTCGGAATTGTCAAGTGCTGCATATACAGTGACGAAGGATGACTGATTATGATGATGACAATGTGATTCTGATGAAGAATATGTGATGATAGACGGTGGGAAGGAGGTGGTCGTGTTCTATTTGTAGGAAACCTTCCCTGCATTCGCCTCTCGACTGATAAAAACTCCTGAAAAAGCTCCACAAGAAATCGAGTCCGGGATTTCCGAAGTGCCAGCTTGCTCCAATTGTCCTGATAGTTTTCTAGACTCCGTGGTTAAAGTATTTTAATAAATAAACTCCCCAAAAAGCATTAAAGTTCTTACTTCCAATTTTCTATAGCAATACAATTGGGAATGATGGTTTTGCCGCCATGACAGCTATTCCAAAGCGCAGGTTTATGAGAGACGTCACTTCAAGATGCAGTAAACCTGTAACACCCAGCACTAAACCAAGCGACTTATACACCAGACAAGTGACCTCGATGTGTCATGGCCGACGTCGCACTACTGCTCGGGATTCAAACCCAGTTTCTTCGGGTCACCGGCACGAGGTTTACCCTTCCTAGGTTTACCTTTTGAAATGGGTCCAGGCTTCCAGCCTTATTCTAAAATAATTTACCTTAAAAAGTGACACGATTTTCCCCATTTTGTTATTTCTCTTGTGGTAGTATTCTTCAAGGGACATTTCATGTCTAATCCTGGATGGCTGCTTTTCTTTTTTCCATTTGGACGTATGGTAACATGTGTAGCACTACTGTACCAGGGAGAGTTATCTAGGTTGTAAACAACAAGTGGTTCCTTATGAATTTATAGAAGGCCGTGATTGTTTCTATGGCGATCAAAATTATAACATAAATAATGACATTTAAATCATATTTTATTCAGGATTCAATTATATTAAAGTAAATAAGTAGTACAGAATATTATTACAGTTATATTTAAATTCTTAAAACATTAATTTATATTATAAAATGTCTTTAAAAATATTAAGTTATCTTTTCGAAACATATCACCTTTGGGGTCGAGGTTTAAAATAAAAAGGGTTCAAAACTGTAAAGCCACAACAATGGAAAAATATGGTATGGTGTTCAGAATGAGATTGGATGGTGGGGAATTTGAATTGGAAAAAGAGGCAGTTGAAATGTAAGATTAGAAGAAGAATGTTGTGTGTATCGTTTAAAAAAAATCATTACTAGAAGAAATGTCATAAATAACTGTTATTAAAAGAAGAATATTAATCAAGAAAAGAAGGCGGCAAAGGGGAAAGAAAAGTGCACGAAGAGAAAATTCATGACAAAAACTATATTGATGATGAACTATCTAATGAGATGATGGACCATGATGGACTATAGCTATCTACACCTCAGTGATGAGTACTCATAATCTTAGTTATTAATTAATAAATATAAGTTTAAATCTGGCCAGAAGTAGCTTCACCCTTTTTAATTGTACTACATAAAATTAATAAAAATTACTAGAAAAGGAAATACATAATGCTACGAATTTATCACCCAACAGTAGGGTATTATTTGAAGATGGTTTAGGATTAATTAAGTAACTAGTGTTGAGTCACAAAATTGGCGCCCAACGTGGGGCTTTTTAAGAACTGATCTTAAAATCAACACAAGACCTGAGATTAAGTAGTTTAGTAATTGGAATTGGTGTTTAGTTTATTAGAAGTCATGGATGGTATTACAGGCAATGAGGTTGAGACAGAGATGGGAGATTTAAGGAGTGAGGTTGAAAAGTCATTTGAAGAAAATATAGGAGAGTCAATCAAGAATCTTACCGATGATATGCGGAAAATGAAAAATGAAGTGTTTGAGTTGATTCACAATGATAGAGAGACAATAGAAAAATTGTGTAAGAGATTAATAGATAAGGATGAGGAAAACAATGAAAAAGAGGAACAAATTCGGAAAGAAGATAAGGAAAGATATGAACAATGTGAACAAATTCGGAAAGAAGATAAGGAAACGATTGATAATTGCTTTAAAAGGTTTGATGTATTGTTAAATCAAAACAACAAAATGCTAGAACGAGTCAAGATAGTAGAAGAACGTGTGGATTGCATTGAAGAAAAAGTAGAAGATGTTAATCACAAGTTCGAAGAAGTGGAAAGTAAAAGGATTGATTTTGAGGAAGAAATAGAGAGAAAGATTAAGAAATTAGATGATGGAATAACGTGGCAATTGTCAAAACATGAGAATCTTAGGGAAGATCAATGGAAAGCTGAAGTTCAAGAGGTAAAGGAAAATGTTGAAGAATTTAAGGGAAACTGTACACAAATGATCAATGTAATAAATATTAAAAATGAGGAAATCGAGAAGAAGCTGACTAGTGCTATGGGACAGTCTAAAATAACGTGTAGTGGATCGGTTTGTGGAATCAACATTGTTGGACAAATCAGTGAAGAATTACGAATGAATGGTATTATATTCAATGGTAAAAATGATCAGTTACATGTATTAGAGTACATTCGTTTAATAGAAATGAGATTTCGGAATATCAATGGAATTACTGAACATCAAAAGTTAATGATAGCAGCATCAGTAATAAGGGACACTGCAAGGAGCTGGTATCGAGAACAAACTTATGAATCATATGATGAATACAAAACAGGAATAATTGAAAAATACTGGGGAAGCTCGCAGCAAAGTTATGTTCTTGAGGAAGTGTACAATGGAAGATATCTGGGAAGGACTACAATGTCATTGTATTTTAAACGACTTGTGAGGCTGGTTGGATACTTGCCAAATAAAATGAAAGACGAAGAATTGGCAAAACAAATATTGCGACATTTCCCAATTAATACACGAGAGGTACTTCACATGTATCGGAAGAGTACGAAAGAGATGTTAGAACAGCTAATCGAATGTGAGCATGAAAATCTACATTGCGTACAGATGAATGATAATTTCCAACAAAATGGAATATTCCGAAGGGGACAACAAAATGAGAATAACAACAACAATATTCATACAGATCAAATGCGACATAATCAAGGACGTGGAGATCAAAATGGTTGGGGAAGAGGAAATAGTCAACAAGGGCAAAGTAACCAGAATAATTACCAACAAGGGACATTATGGAATGAAATACAGGGAAATGGTATTAGATATCAAGGTCAAGGTGATCAACGTAGTAGAGGAAGAGGTGCAAGTCAAGGAGGACGTGGAGATCAAAATGGTTGGGGAAGAGGAAATAATCAACAAGATCAAAGTAACCAGAATAATTACCAACAAGGGACATCATGGAATGATGTACAGAATCAAGGTCAAGGTGATCAACGTGGTAGAGGAAAAGGTGCAAGTCAAGGAGGACGTGGAGATCAGCATGGTTGTGGAAGAGGAAATAATCAACAAGATCAAAGTAACCAGAATAATTACCAACAAAGTACATCGTGGAATGATGTACAGGGAAATGGAATGAGTCGCGCAGAATAAGCACTGACTACGTGACTACAAATCTAGTGCAAAACATTAATAGTGTCCGGTTAGTTAATGGTAAAGAACTTTTAGAAGAAGATGACTTAAACGAAGAAATGAATACCAATTTAATCAAATGCCCAGAAATTTTAGTTAAACTTAAGGAAAGATTTATGATTGCATTAATTGATACAGGAAGTGAAGTGACTTGCATGAATGAAGTTGTATTTGAAAGTTTACTGGAGAAAAATAAAGACATTGAGATCTTTCCTGTTATTGGAATTACCATAGTTGGTGCAACACAAGCTCGAGGAAAGAAGATAACTCGACAAGCATTTCTTTCCATAAATATAGATGATATCCAAATAGAAATAATCTGTTTAGTTGTGCCTGATTTGAGAAGGGATTTGATACTGGGAGTGGACATATTGGCACAATTATCTATGAATATATGCTTTGACACGAAAACAGTTTATATTCAGGGCAAAGAGATTAACAGAAAAATGGTACAATTCGAAAAAACAAAAATTTCAGAATTAATGGCCATAGAGTTGAATTATGAGCATGAGAATAATTCAAGAAGATTGGATGGAGAATGTAATACATACAACAATGAGATTCTTGAAAGCATTAAGAATTTAACATTGTTAAATGATGTACAGAAGGAAGAGTTGAAAGACTTATTAGTTAAATATAAAGAGATATTCACAAATAAACCAGGATTAATAAAAGATTATGAATATACTATTAAAGTCAGGAATAATGGATTTTATTACAACAAAAGCTATCCAGTTGCTTTTGCACATAGAGAGGCTGTTGAAAAGCAGTTAAAAAATATGATCGAGTGGGGAATAATTGAACAAATGACATCACCTTACATAAATCCTTTGGTAGTTAACATAAAAAAGGATCAGTCAGTTCGATTATGTTTAGATGCAAGAAGGTTAAATGAGATCCTTATTCCAGAACATGAGACACCGTTAGATCCTGACGAATTGCTGCAGCAACATTTTGAGAGCAGATGGTTATCCACTATTGATTTAAATTCCTCGTTTTGGCAAATTCCTTTGGAGGAGCATAGCAGGAAGTATACTGCATTTAAATACGGCGGTAGAGTGTATTGCTTTAAGGTATTGCCATTTGGACTTTCCGTAAGCGGCGCAGCTTTTTCAAGAGGATTAGAACATGTATTAGGAGAAGACTTAAGAGATTCAACTGTTATATATGTGGATGATATTCTAGTGACAAGCACAACTTTTGAAGAACATATAGAAAAACTGAACATGATATTCAAACGATTCAAGAACTATGGTGTAACAATAAACTTGAAAAAATCAAAATGGTGCAGAGACCAAGTTTCGTTTCTTGGTCATACTTTAGATCGTACAGGAATTCGACCCGACTCGAAAAAATTGGATGTTATTAAAAATTGGCCTACGCCGAAAAATCAAAAGCAATTGAGGGGATTGATTGGTATTTGCAGTTATTTTCGGAAATTTACAAATCAGTTTGCAAATAAAATGGAACCATTAAGGGAATTGTTGAAGAAGAAAGCAACATGGAGATGGAATGAAAAGCATCAGAAGGCATTTGAAGAACTCAAAGAATTGTTTGTAAACAATGTGCAGTTGTTGTATCCGGATATGAACAAAGAATTTTACATTCAATGTGATGCAAGTCACTATGGTATTGCTGGTATTTTATATCAAAAGGATGATGATGGTGAAATGCAGATCATTAATATGGCTTCAAGACTGTTACAAACTTCGGAGATCAATTATAATGTATCTGAAAAGGAATGTTTGGCAATTGTGTTTGCTGTTGAGAAGTTTAGATTGTTCGTTCAAGGTGTGAGAAAATTCATAATTGTTACTGATCACCAAGCACTTACATTCTTGATGAAATGTAGATTATTATCTGGAAGATTAACTCGTTGGGTACTCTGGTTACAACAGTTTAACTTTGAAATTCGACATTGTTCGGGAAAATCTAACGTAATTGCAGATACATTAAGTAGATTACCAGGAACGGCAGAGGGAAAAATATACCAAGAAACTTGTGAAGATAAGGAAATTGGAATATATGAAATTATATTATCATGCAGTTTAAGCATGAAGAAGAGGTTTGAAAAGATACAAACTGAACAAGAACAGGACCCACAGTTTAGAGAGATTATACAGAAATTGAATGAGCCGAATGATAACAGTCAAAATCAACAATTCAAGATTTCCGGGACGAAATTATTTCACAAAGCGAAAAATGATGATGGATGGAGATTATGCATACCTACGACGATCATGAAGGACTTGATAATTGAAGTGCATGAAGAATTCGGACACTTCGGAGAACGTAAATGCCACATGGCAATGAGAAAGCTTTACTATTTCAAGAACATGGCAAGAATTATTCGAGTAATTCTAGCAAGTTGTGACATTTGTCAGCGGGTTAAGCATCCTAATAGAACATCAAGAGGTACTTATACTCCTATCATTCCCAGCAAACCAGGCCAGATTGTTGCCACAGATTTGTACGGACCTCTTCCAAGAGGAAAGTTTGGAATCAGATATATTCTGGTGTTTATTGATCTATTCTCCAAGTTAGTAAAATTGTATACATTGAAGCAGGCTACGGCAGTGGCAGTAGTTGGGAAATTGGAATTATATTTCAAGCAAGTTCAAATTCCGGAACGAATTTTATCTGATCATGGAACCCAATATACGTCTGGTTTATGGTACAACACTTTGCAAGCAAATCAAGTAATCGCAATTCATTCGACTATTCGACACCCACAATCAAACCCTAGTGAAAGAGTCATGCGTAGTTTAGGTCGCATGTTTCGAACATATTGTTCCAACAAACATAACTCATGGGTACAATGGGTTCCTAAAATTGAACATTGGTTAAACGTAAGTTTTCATGAAAGTACAGGGTTTATGCCTATGGAACTACATTACAATCAAAAATACATATCCAACAGTGCTAAAAATATCGATTTTCCTGAAAATAACGGTAGTGAAATTGATATCGACATGAAGATTGTAATGGCTGGGGATAGATTGAAGAATAAAGGTGCTCAAAGAAAGAAGTATCATGAAGAAAAGTATACGAAGAAAACGACTTTCAAAACAAATGATTTGGTATTATTACGAGCAATACATGTTTCCAATTTTATGTCAAAGGAAACTAAGAAGTTTTTCCATATATTTGAAGGGCCTTATATTGTTTCTAAAGTGAAAGGAAACAATACGTATGAATTGAAGACCAAGGAAGGAATTTTGAAAGGAGTGTATAATACGATACTCTTGAAACCATACATGTCTTTGAAGGAACTGTAAAGCAACAATTGAAAGCAAAATACAAAAATGGACATTCACGATAGTGGGGTGGTATGTAATAAAGAAAGTATATTTCTATATTCCATAGTGGGGTATTGTAGCACTACTGTACCAGGGAGAGTTATCTAGGTTGTAAACAACAAGTGGTTCCTTATGAATTTATAGAAGGCCGTGATTGTTTCTATGGCGATCAAAATTATAACATAAATAATGACATTTAAATCATATTTTATTCAGGATTCAATTATATTAAAGTAAATAAGTAGTACAGAATATTATTACAGTTATATTTAAATTCTTAAAACATTAATTTATATTATAAAATGTCTTTAAAAATATTAAGTTATCTTTTCGAAACATATCACCTTTGGGGTCGAGGTTTAAAATAAAAAGGGTTCAAAACTGTAAAGCCACAACAATGGAAAAATATGGTATGGTGTTCAGAATGAGATTGGATGGTGGGGAATTTGAATTGGAAAAAGAGGCAGTTGAAATGTAAGATTAGAAGAAGAATGTTGTGTGTATCGTTTAAAAAAAATCATTACTAGAAGAAATGTCATAAATAACTGTTATTAAAAGAAGAATATTAATCAAGAAAAGAAGGCGGCAAAGGGGAAAGAAAAGTGCACGAAGAGAAAATTCATGACAAAAACTATATTGATGATGAACTATCTAATGAGATGATGGACCATGATGGACTATAGCTATCTACACCTCAGTGATGAGTACTCATAATCTTAGTTATTAATTAATAAATATAAGTTTAAATCTGGCCAGAAGTAGCTTCACCCTTTTTAATTGTACTACATAAAATTAATAAAAATTACTAGAAAAGGAAATACATAATGCTACGAATTTATCACCCAACAGTAGGGTATTATTTGAAGATGGTTTAGGATTAATTAAGTAACTAGTGTTGAGTCACACATGAAAGCTGTTACAAGGTAAACGCCTAAAATAAATGGTTTATTCATGTGCATTTTATTACCATTTATCGTTGTACAGATTATAGGGATACAATTACAAATATACAGCTTTTATCGAGGTATTTTTAGTGGACTTTTGCTAAAAGCCGAAGATATGGTTATGATAAAAGAGACGTAAAATCATGAATAATGATGATTGAAGGAATAAAACATTCGCTATTCAATAAGTTTCCGAGAGCACCACTTTGCAACGGCATTATTATTTATTTATGTATGTTTCTAACGGCTTTCGAACGATTACCGCCATTATCAGTAATGTCGATGCAAGGGTAGAACGGGTCCGTTATTGAATGACATCGCATTATGGCAAACCACAGTGAAACTAGCCGGTCACAGAACTCGAACTCGGCCCGTCCAGCGGTCATTCCAAATGGCTCAATTACGCCGCGGATGCAGTTGTGGAAGACGGCGACGACGTAAGAGGGTGGCGACCGCAGCGCCGCGCGTGGCACTGACGCGACTTACGAGCGGCAACTTGGATAATTAGCGCCGCCCGGTGGCGTGGCCTGGAACCATCAGCGAGCACGGCCGTGGCGTGACAAGTACAACACAACAGAAACAAAGAGGCCGTGAATCAGACACGTAGCATCGCTTGTAAACAAGAGGAGAGAAACGGGGACGATATCTCATCGCCAACGATTTCGTCGGGTTTCTTCTCGAGTGAGTTCGGGGTGCTGCTTTTTGAGCTCGAACAAATGCTTTTTGAGCATTTGTTGTTGGAGAAATAATTATTAGGTATGAGGTGGTTGGTTGGTTCTTATACCTAATAAACCATCCAACACCACATGCATCTACATTTACCTCTGTGTTTTCGTCCGGATAACTATCAAGTTTTAAAAAAGGACTTAAAAAATGTCAAGCTTTTTATGTGGCCGCGGATGTACCTAAGCGGACCGTAAACTTTTCATTTCATATTATTGAATATTTGGAAAATATAGCTTCGAAGTATAATTTAAAGACTCAATAATGCTTCGAGCTTTTATGATCTCTCGTTAGCTCTAGAGACGTTAAACGAAATTATCTTGAGTAAAAATATAATGAAGTAAAACTTTACTACAGTTTGGCATTATTAAGATAAGCAAAGAAAGTTTATATTAATGTTCAATGTCACACTGATCTGCTACTAGGCTAAATGAATGCTTGTGATTATGAATAAGATGCAGATAGAGAAGGGGTTGGGCGGTGGGAAAGAAGCAAAGTAGGGAACCTTCTCAGCATTTGCCCCTCGACTGAGGGAACCCAATCAGTCTGGAAGGACGGCAGCGGGAATCGAAACCAGGGCCTCCGGCGTGCAATTCCACAGTATTCTTCCTGAGCCAACTTGCCATGTGCTCTTATTTCGTTTTCGAATAGGCATTTTGCATGTATTCATTATTGTGAACGCAACGCATAAAAATCAGTGGTGTATCTTCTGCTCTATAAAGGAGGACGAATAGTATTACTCTAGGCAAACAGTTACATTGATACAGGCAACCTACAAAACACGGCGTCTTTTTCTACTCCTGCCCATCACGTGAAAATAATCCGCCATCGCCACAGCTTTCAAAGCAAAATAACAGCAGGTTGAAATGGAAAGAATATAAGAGTTGCTTTAAAACATGGTCTTCCGATAAAAACGATTACAAACAGAGCAAAGAGTGAGAGAATCCCGGCGGTTAGCAACGGAAGCTCTAGTTCATGTCTTCAAGAGAGAAACGGAAGTGCGCTTCACAAATAACACAAAAAGACATCGCCCGGCTATCCGCAAGGTTCAAAAAGGAGCAATACGCAACCCCAGTGAGCATTTCACAAGCCGGCCAGCTGTTGAAATCGCACAAAAGAAGAACGTAAACAGCCGAGACACTAAAACATCGGCCGAGGAATAAACATGGCGGCCATCAATCACCGCTACCTGTGCGACTGCAAGAGTCAAGCGCATGTACAAACTGGCGGAGTCAAGCGCGTGTACAAACTGGCGGAGTCAAAACGGCGACTGCATCGCACAGTCTGCGGTGGGAAAGCGACCGTGCTAATGCAGCCCACAGAGTGTATGAATAATAACTTATCAAGTGGCGGGCGCGAGGAGAAAACACCGCTTCCAGAGACAACACGGAGCTGAATATTACATTTACACTTCACTTTGCGAAAAATCAAGTCAGAGGAAGAGGGTGGAGAGAGAAAAAACGTACAGGAATGTTAAAAGCGGATACGAACTTTCTGGCGAGAATCTTTTGAAAACAAATCTCTCTTCGCCGCCGCCTGTAAGCAAGATCCACTCGAGGTGGGCGTGGCCCGGGGAGATAATGAAACGTCTACCGAACGGCGGCGTGTTTTAATATGCAGATCGGCGATATTACAAAAGAGTTCTTTCATCGGGCGAGACAGCTCGGCTCTCCGGCGGGATGAAATTAACATCGGATCACGTTCACCTATCGCGTTACATCTTATTACAGCCTCCCGTGCGGGAGCGGGACAAGAGGGCTGATGCTCAATGCAGCGGGATTGCAAGATGAACGTGGCGTGATGAGTCTCGGGCGTAGCAGAGTCTAGCGAGATGTTTACTGTGTGCGACTTGTAGCCTATGCGGCAAAATGCGATTAATATGAGAAGTACATAGAAGGATACTACTATATTTAAAAAAGTATTATAGCCTAAATAGCTTTAACTTTCAGTTACTTTTTAAGGCTTGGTTGTACAATGTCCCGATAAGTAAGATAAAGTTCACTTTAGCCTAAAGTGGACGTGAGCGGTCTAGATGGCCGTGTTTCATTGGCTGTTGCCAAGGTTTCAACTGAATACTGATAAATCCTACCGCTAACTTTATCGGGACATTGTACAACCGGGCCTAAATTTAGTTCGTAGTATTCATAAAAAAATCATCAACTGCAATTTCATAAAAGTCATTATGCTTTCAAACCCCTTCCCTCTTCCAAAAAAATGACAACATATAATAGGATTAAAAAAAAATCATGTTCAATTAATCGATAAAATACCCGTAAAATTCTGTTATTGCGGTATGGTCTAAAACAGATTTACATCTACATCTATAATGTTGGTCGAGCAGGTTAGCCGGCGGGCCGCGCGAGCTCTCAATGACGGAGTGTTGTGCTCCAGCAATGATCAAAGCTCTGCTAATGCTGCTTTGACGTGACGCGCACAAGGAGCGACATTGTTCTTCTCAGACGTGTTTACGCGTCTCAGAAGCGCGCTCACCGCAATCACGCTGATTCACAGCGGGTTCTTCAATCACGACATCATCACGCCAGATCACGTGGGGGAGGCCATTGTCACTCACAGATACTTTCTAGGCTAGTTGCATCGCTCCGGGTGCTAGGTAACAGACCGCAATCTTGTTTATTTGCTGGGGGACAGCCACATTTCAATAGTTCTATGAAATATATTAAAAAGAGAGACAAAAGATAATGATTACTTATTACTTATTTAAAGAAAGCATCGTTCCCCCAGTTAGATGTTGGTCAGATGAAGGTACACTCGGCCAAACAAAAATTGAACATTGACCAAATTTGAATGACTGCTGGTCTTGTCCCATAACCAATCAAAGCCTGTTATTATCATTGAAATGTGAGGTCACCTACTAGAGTGAGACAATGAGATCGCTTAGACTGACTTCTGATGGTGCGATCTTACATTTATCAGGCTATCAGATTTATTGAACGTTCAATTTTTGTTAGGCCAAGTGTACATGATGCAGTTTCCCTGAAATTAGATGTAGGAAAGAGTAAAATATTCCTGTTTTTACTCATTACTCCTAATGTACGGATTATGTATAAGTGTCTTTTTCTATTTCATAATACGGTGAAAAGTTCAACCTATTTGCAAGAACAGAAGAGCTATTGTTCAAAGAACATAATATATGAAATTGCAAATGCATAATAATGAAATGTCACCAATTCTTAGACATAAACTAATTGAAATAGATAAATCCGGTAAAAACAAAAAAAAGGCAATTATGGAAATATATATTTGTGTAACATTCGGAAATGTATATCCATAAAAGAAATTTAAAAAGGCGCTTATATAGTTCTTTATCTTCGTCTTTGCAGAAATTGAGATTTACAAGCCCGGTTGAAAGTATAGACAAGTATCTTTTATCCACGTATCCGCGGTTTGACAGTGTACGGTAGATGTCGCCACCGGCACAATGTTTACGTCGCGGTTGACAACGCGTACCGCCGATCCGCGCCCGAGGCAGCCACGACGCGGTATAGACCGGAAAATTGCGTTTATCACATTTTAATATCGAGTAAATTGCTTTTTAAATCCGTCCCCTTGTCTCGGGGCGCTTTGATGATCGCATTAGAAGATAGTGCGGTAACAGGAGAGCGGGAGATCATGCTGACGAAGTGATAGCTCCTCTCACACCGGCGTTCCCAGATCCTCTACACTCTCGCTAGGAGTCGGAAGCTGTGAGTCAGATTCTAATGCAGTTCCAGTTGACAAACAAGTACAGACACTTTGTTACACCATTGGCATACGCCCTATATTAGGATTCACTACGTACGTCTATAACGGCAGCATTGAATACTTTCGTCGATGTTGAAAGTTGCAATTTTACACCAAATTCTGGCTTTAGGTATAAAGTACTTCAGTTTGCGATTATATAACGTACACTCAACAAATAATAAAACGGATTGAAAGACATGGATTGGTTGAAAAAATGTGATGGCATCATTCGATGAAGTCAAGGGCGTATATCCAGAATGAAATTTCGGGGAGGGGGGCGGACATTACTAATATTTTGAGAAATCGTAGTGTAAAACAGGGGTTTCGGGGGCGCAGCCCCCGAGGTCATTCATTTAGGTGCAATTTTGAATAGCAGTGTAATTCTAGCCATTTTTGAACGTATTTGACATGATATGTCTATTTTTAAGTGTTTTTTTTCACATATTATTTTAAATTTAAAAAAAAAATATATGAAATTATGCTAACTATCGTTATCTACCTCTAGTAGGTGAGCTCCAATTTCATTGATAATAACAAGATTTGATTGTCAAGAAACCTGACCAGCAGCAAGTCCGTTCCGTTCAAATACCGTTTTATGATTTGTTGAGTGTATACCTAAACACATTTAATAACGACTATACCATAATGTTGTACTGTGTCAGTTTTCCCTGCAATCTGGTGAAATGTAAGACGATCTCAGCCGGACGAGTGAAGAAATAGCTAGGCGGCGTGCTTTGTCGCATACGTCGACGACATACTTGCTAATCCCGAACAAAGCAGCGTTTTCCAATGATATGTGACTCGGTATCTGCTGTAGCGACAGTGCAGAATATTTGCACACATATTGAGAGCCCGTTTTGGTTATAAAACAATATTCTGATTTTATTCAGTCTGTTTATTATCTTTCCAATACCACAAAACATGGGCACAGCGTCGTCTGCGTGACAATTTCCAAATGTCTAGTAACTTCCTTCGCTCAAGATATTTCCATGACCGTGGGAATATTCAACATCGTACGGCGTTGCGTTTTGACCAATGTTTTGACAGGAATCAGGCGCAAAGCTTCGGATACAGAACGAAGAGTCAAACATTATTTTATTTTATTGTTACTTGTTGAAATAGTCTGCTGTAAGTGCAGCCCCGCATTATACAAGTCTCACATTTTCAATCATGACTCCGAATTTTTTACTGGTAAAATTGACATGTACTATTATTCAATTTACCTACGTTAGACGTAAATTTAACTGAATATCTTGATAGCAGACCGCGTAATTCTTTAGCATTGAAATGATGAATAAGAATTGTGTTGAACGGGCGACTCCTTTTGACTCTTTTGGCATGGACGTCTGCTTTCTCTTGTACGCTGTACAGGTCGCATTGTTTGTGCAAAGATTAACTACCTAAGTTGGGTGAAGACTGACATTTTAAATGAATTATTTGATTGATTGAATATGGAACCGTTTGAGAGATCAACAACAAATTTTGCATGTTCATGAGCCCAACATTTTGGAGTTTTTGACAATTTTCAGACACATACGTCAAGTAATTCATGAGTAAAGGTAGGTTTACAGCTCGCCGTTGACGCGCTCGACGTTCGACGCTCGGCCCTAGCGCTCGGCGTTGGCTAATCAGGAGGCTCGACCAAGGGCTCACCGGCGAGCGCTGGCGTTCAAGGTCAAAAGATATTCGTACATAGCTCAGCGTTGAGCGCTGAGCGCCGAACGTCGAATGTCAGGCGGTCAGCAGCGAGCTGTAAATGTACATTAATTGACATTTTACGGACATACCTATATAAAATCATTACATTTTTTAAAAGTACTATCACTACTCCTTTGACATATTTGATTCCCGATTTTAAAAAGGCTAATAGCAATGAGCAACTCTCACACGAATCTACGCATGCAATACGCAGGCTCGCTCATCAACGCGTCACCGACTCGCGGCTCTCCGCAGTGTTTGAACAATGTCGAATTCGATCCTCCACACGGTGAGAGCTGCCTGGAGAGGTGTGCTGTAATCGCCGCCAAACTGCCGGCTAATTATTCAGCACACCAACAGCGATAAGCCGTGTTTACTCGACACCCGATATTCATCATTTTAACGCGGTGCACACATATTGACTTGGCGGCTAAAATATTCACGAGAGACGCCATGGCAAGACCGCAAATTTCATTAACTAAACCTGAATTTATTTTGCACGCGAATACGATGTTTTATTGGCTTGATTCGGTTTATCGTGGGAATTTGAGCAGGATTTTGTAACCGAATGCCCCGGGTTTGATTCCTCCTGACAGGAAAACCACTGTAATCTGATCCGAAACATTGTCGGACGCAATGACCTCATCGGAAATCGAACCTGGCCCTCGGAATCCATTGAAATCCTAACATCCAGAACCTACCGACTCAAAGCAACGTCTTGCATAATACAGAGTCTCTTAGCAGTTTCGCTCTAACTTCGCCGTGTAAGTTTCAGCACATTACCTTCATACTGTTCGCTACATTGTTCGCCAGTTTGTACAGAGCTGAGCGCAATTGTTTACCGTCTTAAGCGCGTGTGTGAAACGAGTGTGTGAGATACAAACTTACCGACTACTGCGCGGAGTTGAGAGAAATGTTCTTGTTATTCTGTCCCCGGCTGGGACAACGGCAATTAGTTGCTGCGGATTAGTGTCTTCGATACACTTGCTTGTGGCGGTGTTATCGGGATCACGTGACCGCACATCCGCGCGCACTTATTGAGTGGGGGAATCAGTTATTTTATTAGCTGTTTTCATCAAACATTGCAGAGTGCACACAAAATGGAATACAAGCATAATGTATAAAAAAAGTTTTGAAGAAACATGTTTAATGTTTGATGACACAAATTGCCCTAAAGCCCGGTTGTAGTATATGTACCGAAAAGTAAGACAAAGTTCACTTGTCTGTAGCCTAAAGTGGATTTTAGAGGTATGTTTTAACGCTAACTTTATCTGGACATTATATAAAACCGGGCCTTTTTTTGGTGCTTAACGACTTGGATATTAGCGCCATTTTTTCAATTTATTTTTCAAAAATTTAAATTCAATTTATTTTTTTATTTTATATTTTTAATGTAAACTCTTAAAATTTTAATTTTCTTCTAAATTTCGTCATAGAGATTATTTTCCTTTAGAAATCTGATTACTTTATCGATGTTATTGGAGTTGTCGTCAAGCATCTCTGCGATATCAAGAAAGAGAAAAGATGGAATGAAAATATGAGATCAAGATACGAATTTTCATTGAACATATTGTTCAATTTATGTTATGTGTCTATTTATGTGTCGTACGTCACTGCGCTCAAAATTGTTATAACATGTCTTAATAAACAAAATATAATTTGCTTTTGCATAAAAGTTACATTTTTTTTATATTTTGAGAAACTCGTCAACTATTTACAAATACCAATAAATGTACTAAATACCTATCTTCCACAAGACTGTCACAATACCCAAAATTGCGGTTTAGACAGTCATACTTCCTCCAAGTGAGAAATCTTGAGAAATCATCGTACGTCACTTCAGTCCTCCAACATGGCCGCGAGGGCGTCGGCAATGGCGGATAGCGACGCCGCGGCGCCGATATGACCAGGCGAATTACAATATTCGCATCGAGACCACGTGACAATGGCGGATCGGAAATCAGAATCGTGAGCGACATTCCGAAGAAGTTCGCCCCTTCGATGGCGTTCAAGCGTCATTTACCCATGATACTTAGCAGCGAGGTCGGAGCATTCATCTGACATCAGACATCCAGTCACTTTCAACTCTTCAAAGTTGAAATTAAATTAATAGCAATATCTTTTAGAAATGACTTGTAACAAAGATTGCGCGGAACTTTGATGTTGAACTCACAAAGTCAAGGGAATTGTAAGCAATTAATTGAACAATATTACTTACACTATTTAACTTTGATATCTTACTACTAGTTGCCCATTCCCAAAAGACCTTCAGTCGACTATTTGTCTTTGCTTTAGTTCAGAAAGACTTACGGCCGGTTTTACCAACTCCATATTCTTCAAATCTCTGCCACAGCAAATCAGAAAACCCCAAATATTTAAAAATACTGGTCAATGCTGGTTCACTAGTAAAAATACTAGTTCAAAATTAGTTAACTTTGCAATCAAAAAAAGACTCGGCTTAATGTCAAAAAGAGAACTCATGTCCGTTTCTTTTTAAAAAATTCGCATTGATATGCAAATGCATTTAATTTATAATTATGTTGTGATAAGAGTCTGATCTTGTTAAATAATGAAACTTGCACGAATTGTACACAAATAATGTAGCATACCAGGAATTCAAATGAGATGATGTGACAGCTGACTTTTCTCGCACTCCAGACAGAGATGGATGTTCATTCAGATAGAAGGATAGACAATCCGAGGTTCTAGCATCTGCAATTGCCTTGCTCTAATACTGTTTGGATGGATATACCTGCTCGAAGCGTTCTTGCGTGTCCATGATGTCGAGGAACAAGTTCATCTTGTCCTCCGTCGTGCGGAATCCGTTCTTGGGCTGGGCGGCGAGCAGCATCTGTATCGCCTGCGCCACGGTGGGCCTCCCCGGGCACCCCGGCGTCGGCGGCTGGAACGGCACCCCGTGGAACGTCGCACTCGGATGGATGCCGAGCGCCGCCTGCGCCGAGCACGACGGCAGCGACATCCGACGCTGGTCGGCGGTGAGGGCAACGGCGGGCGGCGGCGCCGTCAGCAGTTGGTAGTCGCTCGAGGACGGCGGCAGCGAGCGGTAACCGGAGTCAGACGGCGAGAGGGCGGCTACCTGGCGGCCGATCGGCGACGGCCAGACGACGGGGGAGGGCGAGGACGTCGCGATGGAGACGGGACGGCGTGGAGAGTCCCAAGTCCCAAGGTCGCAGGAGACAGATTTGCTGTTCCTCAACTGTGGACTGGAGGAACGCTCCTGATTGGCTATTACTCTCGTCACGTGATTTGTTCTTGTCGGGTCGAGGGTCGACGGATTCGACACGCTCCTCGGCAAGTCGAAAGCAACTTGGTTGGGCGAGCTCCGAGGGACTCCGTAGGCTTGTTGGTTGGGGGAGGTGCGGGGGATGTCGTGTGACAAGTTGGGCGAGCCGCGAGGTGTGTCCAGAGTACCCGGGTTCGAGACGCTCCTGGGCACGTCGAACACCGGCTGGTTCGACGACGACCTCGGCGCGTGGAACGCCGAGTTGGAGGTGCTCTTCGGCAGCCGCCCGATCAGCTGGCAGTTCTGCACGGCGGAGTGGTGGGAGGAGCTGCGCGGGATCCGACCAATCAGCGGCGGGCTCTCGACGACCTCCGGCGTCGACACAGTCCTCGGAGCGCGCCCCACGACGGGAGATCCCAACGCCTCCGTCGGACTCCTGTTCGCCATCCTCGCCGCCATGTGGGGAGGTTGGAGTCGACCCACGGGACTGGCGACGCGCTCCACTTCAGGGACGTTTCTTAAGAGGACCTGACCCTCCGGCAGACAGTTTGGGACCCTCTGTACAGCCGGCGGCGCTTGCAACCTCCCCACCGGACTGCCGACGCGGTCCACACTGCTCGGACGCGGTCGCTTACCGAGATGCTCCCAGATGTCGTAGTTCGGCGAGGTCACCGACGCGACGCTCTTCGGTCGCTGCTGCGTCAAGACGCGTCGCCTCGCCTCGTCCTCGGGCGTCGTCGTCGGCGCCGGACGTCGGTTGACGAGGGCGGACAAGTTAGTCGGCACGGAGGTGGTGTTCGCCATGCGCGGCGGATTGTAACCTCCCGACGGCGTCTGCACGGCGGCCGGAGGCGGCGTCGGTCTCGTGTAGAACGCGAACGCCGGATCGTTGTACTGCTGGACGACCTGCCGCAGCTGGGACGCGGCGCCGGCGACCTCCGCCCACGTCGTCGTGCCCACGTCGGCGACATCGCCGCCGCGGATGTGGCGCTCGTTGAGGCTCAGGCGGCCGGCGACGTTGCGCCGGAAGGCGGGGTTCGAGCCGAGGACGAGGGACGTCGGGGGCCTCACCGACGCGCTGGGCGGACTCGTGAGATTGGCCGGACTGTTGACCGCGTTCACTCGGTGCGCGGGGATCGGCGGACAGATCCCCCGAGGACCGATGCCGCTCGCTAAATTAGGCAGGACATTGACACGGGGATTCACTCTAATGACATTAGGAACGCAATTGCTGCTGGGGTTCACGTGATTGGTGACATTAGGAACGCAATTGCCGCTGGGTTTCGCTAAACTCGATTGACAATTGACCATAAGATTTGCTCGTGCCGCTTGACTTGTCTCGCTGTTGGCCGGACTCGGTCGAGAGCGGTCCGACGAGGAGTCGCTACTGCTCGGACTCACAGGGTTACCACTACACTGCGTAGGCTCTACAGAAGGGGTTGGTACTACTTGATTGGGTGTTGGATTGTCGCCCATTGACGTGGTCGATGTTCAAGTCGACGCCATGACGTCGAGCGCAGAGGCTCGGCCGACGGGCTTCAGATATGCACGGTGATTACGCGCGACTCGCCTCCAGAACAGCTTTATTAATGTCTTCATCTAATTCATTATTAAATGAGACACAGATGGCGGAGGATTTGCGCCCGAGAACTTCGCCGGATTGTTTCGTCACAACAAATCTCCGGCGGGACGCTATTCATTGCATTGATTTCAAGAACGGAATAAATCATCGCCGAATTGTTTCACGGACCGTGAAAAGATTTCACACGCTTAAATCACCTTTCCACTCGAATTGCAAAGTAAATTTATAGTCCACTTTCGATTGGAACAATAGAACGGGTACATACGGAAATTGGTCAAATTTGTATGCTTTTCTGATGTTCGTTTTTGGAATATGTTATAGATTAAATAGAGATTTATAGGGAATTTTTCGTTACAAAAGAACGAGTATTCACTTCGTTGTGTAGTTCACTTAGATATGACTTGGAAATAATTGCATAATTCAGTGTAACACTATACGAACGTACATTCAAGTAACATTGATTTCTAGAGTCAACAGTCGCACATTTGTATTTATACTTTAGAATATACTCCGAAGAGGGATTATTTGGAGGGTCTGTTTAGAATGTTCCACACGCAACGTCACTAACTTATTCGCGAGCACATCTGCACTTCTGCGCCGCGCACGAGTCTATAGGACGAGCACCAGGATCACGTCGAGGAGGCGCGGCGACACGCACGTGCTGTACCCAGCATCCGGCACGCGAGAGACACGATCACGGACTGACGCCGTCGTCGCCGCGACGTCGGCCGACGGCGACGCAGGCGCCCCGTGCGGACGCAACAGGCGAACGACTATCGCCCCGACTAAACATAGGCAGCGACCTCTTATCGCGGACACACGTCGCCTCTCACATGCACGTTGACACGAGAACATATCGGAAGGCGCCCAAGAGATACAGGGGTTCAAGTTTTACAAGTGTGGTGTTTTAAAATAAGACGCTTGCGCCGTATCGCGATTTCAAAAATATCCAAAATGTTTTCATGCATTTCATTCAGTTCTTTCTAGCATAACTTACATGAATACCAAGTACTTCATGCACTTGTCTAAATTGTACATGAGTCACCACCGTTTGCGAACCAGTTAATCGTATAAAAATTAAATTCAATGGAACTATTTCTAAGAGCAGCGAACATGAATAAAAGTTAGACGAATGTAGTCGTTTTCTACATTTACTGAAGTTTATCTGTTCATAGATATCAAACAGATGGTTTAAGAGTGACTTGTTTTTTCACGTTTTTCTTTATAGTTTGCATACGAGGTATTGAATACCCTGATTTAGAGGAATGTCTTTGTCTGAAAACACACGTCTGTACGTTTGCAGTGTATCGATAGTAGTCTACTATAAACTCGTCTTATTTTCCACATTCCATCAGCCAAATACTTATTTTATTTTTATTAACATTTATAATATTTCCTGGTGAAATATCTTTTAATTTGTCGACTATAATCGATCGAGGCAGAATCTGGTGGTGTGAGCTTCAGACACGCCATATTGTTTGAAGACCACACTGATGATATTAATCACCCATGAGATAGCAAACACAATGATACTGCAGCTATACAAAGTGGCTCTAACGCATGGCAGAAGGTTTCTTAAAAAATAAACAAAGCGCGACCACAGAAACACGTCGGCTTCCTTTGAAATGTAGAACAGACAGACGGGATAAAATCTTGTAAAAGTGTGCGATTTGTAATTTTTAGCTGTATAAAAAAGCTACGGACTAGAAATGTTGTTACGTATTGGGGGGGGGGGGGTATCTTTCCCAGCAGTTGCCTCTCAGGAAAACAATAAAAAAAATTTGGAGCCAATTATAATGGTTCCTAAACTTGAAACAAAATAAACATAGAAATGTTTCTGTAAAACACCACCATCCTATTGACCTACACAATACATAAAACTAATCAATGATATGCGAGTCCATTGGGAATTACAAACACCGCGCTAATAGTAGTATAATTGTTTCGCTGGCGCCATACCCATGATCTCTCTATCCTCTTTAACGACCTTTAAATTAATTATTAGTCATTAACAGACAGTTCTAGCTATTTGTTCTTATCATAATGGCGCGGTTATTAACGCCGACTCTAACTATGTCAAACTTGTCTCTGCAGATTCATTGTAAAGAGAGAGAGAGAGGGGGGGGGGGGGGGGAGAGAGAAGTCGACGCGAGAGAGAGACAGAGAGAATTAAACATGCGAAGTAATCCCATGAGGCCAGACTTTTTAATTTACAGAGTTTCCACCCAAGACGATTCCAAGCTCGTGTAACTTAAAGATACCCGTGTTGAGTGAGGTGAAAGAGGAGCATTTTGATTTAGCGTTACCGCATCAGTAACTACCATTTATAAAACGCTCTGTAACGCGGTGATGCGAACAATTGTATGTAACATGCTGTGCATGAGTTGTTGATCTGTACGCTCTGGAGTGAAAACGAAACCTGTAATTGGCTAGTGATCAAGGTGCGATCGATTAATCTCATCGATGCATCAATGTATTTTACAATAAACTGATTACAGTGGACGTGATTTATCAAGTTTTAACCAATTTCGCAGAATATGTTTACAATATGAGAAACTAGGTGACCATGGAGTTGACCGGGGTATTGGGGGGGAAGGTAAATATAGCCTATGTGTGCAGGGTCCCGAAGGGTACCTATGCAAAATTTGGTTCAGATAGGTCAGCTGGTGAATGAGTGTATAGGGAACAGAAGTGACATTTTAGATAAGATTTCGGTATTTTGAAGAGGTTCATATTATTCACTTTTGAATCATTAGAGGAGTTTGCTCAAATCTATCATATCTCCTCTAGATGGCGTTAGTGAATGTTCAAAATTTAGATCGATTGATTGATCGGCGTGACCTATAAGTTGCAGACAATTATTAAAATGGTGCTGATGACAATTTTAATATCTCTATCCTTTTGTAACGTAGTTAGTTACCGAGTTGTTGCTGTCCGAAGTGTTGATGGTCCTAACGAGGCGGTGACGTCACAATCCGGTGTAAATCACGTCGCATTAGAGCCGCTCGAGAGGAAGTGTTGCATATGCAGCGGTGCAATTAGCGCATTGTTGTGGCTGCCATGACGCTGACGACAGCGCCGCCGTGTGGCCGGTGTCGCAACCATTGTCACGGCTTCCGATGTGCGACCGACAGGACCTCTGCCATCATGCAGATCAAGAGGGCCGGGAGAAGGAGAATTTACATCACATTGGCAGGACTTCAAACAATACTTGGACAGATGACTTCTCGGTGTAACACAACATTTGTACACTCAATATGAAATATCTTGTAGAAAACTAATTCAAATATGCGTCAATTACTATACTACTAGGGCTGCTGAGCACCCTTAAAAGTATCAGAACATTTTTAATTTATTTAATATAATATTTTTGGGCAAATTTCAGGTTTTACAGAAGTCGACGCCCTGAATTATCAGGGACAATTCGTATTACTTTTCAGATAGTTTACAAAACTATATTAAACACTAAACAGCAGTGGGCATAAATCGGGTCGTATCCAATTAGCTGGTCAGCGTAAGTATTGGTTTTTGTCATTACGTCCTAAGTACACAAAGTTTTCTATATTATATAGAACATTTCCGGAATCTCTGATATTTCAGTAATCAAATAAGCCAGCCAATCTATTGTTTTAGCAGGGCTACTATAATTTTCATATATAAAAAACACAGCTAACTTCAAACTTCCCAATTCAGCTGGAATCTAATTCACGGCCACATGGATTAGCATTGCACTGAATTCGTTTCCAGCAGACTTCGGAATTTTAAAGTTATAGAATAGAGCCCCGTCTAAATAATAAGAAAGTTGTGTTCAAATCAATGTTTTGAATAGAAAATAAAGTTTGATACACACATTTTGACATTCGCATAGAAGAAAACATTCAAAAAGGATAATTCTCCGCATTGATTAACGGAATCTTTGAAACGTCCTTTGCAATGCTTCAATTAACATTCAATAATGTCGTCTGCAAATCTGCATGTATTGAAAGAGAGTACAATAAACTCGGAATGCCGTATCCATTCATTATGAAATGCATATTTTAAGAAGCATCGTCTTCAATATGCATGGCGATTTTTTTACTTTTACTTTGAAGACGTTAAGAAAATATGCTGATTATTTGATGTGCTCTCAAGAAAATAAATCCATCTCAAGAAGTTAGCATTACAGAGCATGACAATATTCATTTCCTGTGAGAAATACGTCATCAATACAAGACGTTATGAATGTAGGCCAAGCATTTTGTTTCTAGTTTGCATTAAACTGAAAGATATGTTTGAACCTCTCTTTCAACGGTGATTTAATTGGCTAGATTCATATGATCTTAACTTAAAATTATGTTAATTACTTTTATGAAGAAATATGAACTTTATGAATGGTTCACATTTACGAAATTATACTTTCAAAGAAGTAATGGAGCACAAGAGATTCTCTTATTTGAGTTACAAGTCCACGAAAAGAAAGAAAAACACTTTTCGACAGGGAATCCAGCCAAGACAGAGTGTAAAATTGCATAATAAGTAGAACATTGTTTCAGTCAAAGACTGATTAAAATAGTCTGCAAATATTTAACACGTTATTAAAATTAACAATGGATCCGTTCACCGATCAACTATACGCATTTTGCATTGTCATTTTGACTTTTAGTGCTTTTGATACTTTTCAGACACTTCAGTAAAGAACTTCAAGAGGTGTTGTAGATTTTACAGACATATTACACTTATTTAAAAATGTTTTTTAAATTCAAAGAAATTTCCAATAAATTATCACTACTCCTTGGACGCATTAGTTAGATCTAAAGATACTAAAGATACTTATCCCCACCACTGGGAAGAGCGTTCGCGGTCTGAAAATGGCCAATACGAATCGTTCTAAAATCTGAGTAACGAACCGCAGCGCTCCTGAAACTCTGTGGTGGTGGGAACTGAGATAACTATTTGTTAAGTATATATTCTAAATATGTTAATATTTATATAAATATTTACGTACATATTTACAAATAAATATATAAATGCATACAAAAATGTATTTTAACTACTATTTACATATTTAATACGTTTTATGTACGAATAATGACGATAATGTATCGACTTAGCCATCGACTGTTAAATTACTTCCATTGTCACGTGGAATATGGCGCTTATGGTAGTAACTCAGATGAACTTTTTTGTTCTTCAAGAATTAGCATTGGCAGCATTGTAAGATGATGTTCTTCCCAGTGGTGGGGCGGGAGAAGTGTAGGTCTAGTTAGTTAGATCATTTCCTTGCCAATTCAATTATGGAGTGCTCCATTTCGTATATGCGAATTGGCTCACTCATCAACTCATTACACAGAGCGGCTCTTGGTGCATATTGGTCATCGAATAAGTAAATAAATAAGAATACAGGTCCTACGGGCTACCGACATACATCTTAATCAGCAGTTATTGTGAAGCGTACCCCATTCTGGAATTATTTCGTACCCTAGAAGCCGGCAAATGAAATATTTTGCTATAAAATCCTCAACTGCGAAGATTTTTCCCCGCTCAATATGAAAAACTCTCCTCGCACTTCCCTAAGTCAAGTGAAACTAAATTGACTCTCCGACTCGTGACTGCAAGAGTCTCAAAGACAATGCTACAATTTAGCGCCGCGCTCGCCGTCCGTGGCTGAAAACATCCGCCTCGACGCTAATGGAGACGGCACTCAAGACGTCGTTAATGGACGTCGCTCCGTCAGTCGGCTCCGTGTGTTGCCCCCCCCCCGCGCGACCAGTGAAGGGCAGGCGTGATTTGCGAGATGGGTTAATTAAGAGGCGAGGTGCGGACCAACTTTTCCGGGGGCACCGAGGGAGGTGTAAATAGCGGATTATTTGTGGAAATAAAGGGATTAACAAGTCACGGTGTCTTTGCACATTGTGAAATTTACATTTTCTTATTCGAGGAGGGAAAGGAAAACACGCTTCGCTAAAACAAGATTGTGGGATAAAAGTTCATTTTCACATATACACACATAATTTAAATATTCATTCCCTAATTTACTCATTTTACTCTAAGTAAAACACTTTTAGTCAGGACAATATTATGTGAAAAATATCCGGCGGCCGGGTAGCTCAGTTGGTAGAGCTCTCGCTCGGCGAATAATTTTTCTCCAGGCACACATATCATTTCAAATCGATTCATAACTATACACACATACCAATACCTTTACAAAATGGCGGCATGATATGTCAAGAAGGCTGAATTCAACAGTCAGCTGTCAAATTAGATCACATCGTGCAACTGCTGATGCACGTGAACCTGCATCCAATGTCGACTATTAGTGCTCTTAACACTAAATGTGTTGACATTAACAGGAGTAGTTTACTGCCTCTAAATTCCACCAGATGTGCATGTCAGGTTACAACTCGGTTTATATGTTTTAACATCGACTAGACGCGAACTCCGAACTGCGAACTGCACTTTGACTTTTAAAATACGATAACCTAATAAATTTTAAAAAATCTTCCAGGTCTGCACAGCCCCTGCTATATTACGGACACTATTGTGTGCAATAAATCAAAGGCGCAATGAAAACTAATGTACCAAAGTGCAAAAATACATGTGTTACAAATTTGTCTTCAATATACGTCAAGATTCTCTCGCTTATTTTGAACATGCGATGAGACCCTCACATCCTATCGGCAGATAAAATAAGAATGGTGTTCTCATTACCTGAACTGACAACCATCCCGGTAATTAATTACGTTCTCATTTTCCAGAAAACATTCTTGACATCTGCCGGCTGCGTAGAAAACGGAATTTCTTACAATTCTCAAATTATTGTTCAACATGAAATATTTTAAATAGCTCGCCCAGCATTCAAAACATCAAGCAATGTAGCAGGAATAAATAATCAGCAAAGAGAGAGAAAGAGAATCCATTGTAATTACGTCCCAACGAATCTGTATGAACTCCAGCAAAAATGGCGTTCATACAAAGCTAAAAGAATTTCAGTAAATCTATTGTGAATTCACAGTCATAACATACGAAAATTGCGTAACAATTAATTTGTTCTGCACACATTTACAGACAAAATCTGAAATTCGATCAAAACGGTAATAAATAAGGACTTCTCATGGAGAGAAATAAAACATCTCTAGTCCTGATGTCGAGTTCCCAACCTCCTTCACACTCGAAGTCGCTCCGTATGCGTCCTTCAAACTTTCGTTTAAATCCTCGATGATTATTTCTCCACAGGCCTATTTTATTTGCACCCCCAAATATAAATTCGCATCCCATCCACTAGATTGCATGGAGTAGCTGATACAGTGATATGGGACTGTGACCAGTTTATGATCTCTCTCTCTCTTGCTGAATATCTCCGAACCATATTATCACATCAGAAAGGCGAACTCCACGCGATCTAGCTGACGGGATACGAATTAAGACGCTGAGTAGTTAGTTTGACCTTAAAGAGTTTTCTAATCCGTTATTTTCAATAACTTTTACCTATGTAATTGTTAATAAAACTAGGAAAACGCTCTGTGTAACGCGTTGATGAGCGAGCACCGACACGCGCAACATCGCCAATCGAGCACGATCCATTAATCAAAGATAACTAACTATACATAATTACTGGTTTTCATCGCAACTTTCCATTAACATTCTGGAAAAAAATTAATAACAGATACCATGAATTTGATAGGTACTACTCCATCAATCTCTGTGAATAGATATTCAAAACAATTAAAATATAAATAAGTCTGTAAATTATTGACCGATTGGGCTGGAAATGTGTACAATATGAGACGTTACATTGTGCTATCTAGTCGAAACGTTGCTTCTAACATAACTGTGATACACGATCCATATTCAAAAAAATATATAATACCTATAGGTACAGAATAATATACATCCCTTATGAATTGCAATATAACCCACACAATCAACAAGAATAATGATTTTCATTGAAACTCAAAATAGCCATCTATACACTTTGGTACATAAATAAAACAATCCAGAAAGCAATGGAATTTCCCAATACCATCAATTCTGACAGTTGCAAACATTGAAAATTGACAATAAATGCATAAGTTATCTAATGATTGGGCTGAAAACCTGTAAAATAAGAGAAAATGGTAGTCTTAATGTCCATGCAAAATGTGAACTTAATCGAAACATTTTGATTTTCGACCAATCAAGAGATATTCTCATTTTTGAACCAATCAAATGACAGCTCTCAAAAACTATAGGTATACGATTAAGTTAGAATGATATTAGTGTGTGTGCAAAATTTCAGATCGATCGGAAGAAAATTGTGGCCTGTGCCGTCGGGCCAAACAAACACAAAAAAAAGAGAAAGTGTCCAAAAGTGCAGAATGGAGACGCTCGCTACGCTCGCTCAATAAGGCTTTGTACGAATCTTCAGAACTAGGTATTCAATAAAAATAATTTCATAGATTGGACTAGGTTATTATAATTAGTTTATTTTGTCCTACAGAAGACGTTTAGTGGCACATTTTTAATTATTTCCAGGCACTAAAAGTCTGTAGGACAAAATAAAACTAAACAACTATTCCAAAATATGTAATTATTTTCATTGAACTGTTCTGAAGACTCGTACAAAGACATATTTTATTATCAATTACATTGGTAAATTCGGGTCTGCAAATAAAGTAGACCTTCAGAGAAAAACATCTCCGCGGATTTAAAGATCCCTGTTGAGTCAACGTCACGTGAGCTGTGCACGACGCCGTTGCAGCTGAGAAGAAGATACGAGTGTATCTCACGGCGCAGCATGAATATGCATGACGCGGTGGGATTAATGCGCCCGACGCAGAGCTGTTTACTTCGATTACAAGGTAATTAATAGCCGCCCGTCTTCCAGGAGTAACGCGGTGTTGGAGAGATAACGAGTCGCTTTTTACCAGCGCAGGGACGCAACGCGTTGGTGTGGAAGCGTTCGTAATGATTAAAAACGTCGACCAAAAATATCGAGAATTTTTTATAAAAAAAATAAAATCTTTAAAATTACCTAATATCTTAGACTAACCAACCTCCTCTAATATCCAAGTGTTAAAAAATTAAATTTGTACTTTACCTGATGAAGGTTATTGAATTTTAACCGAAATATTGTAATGTAATAAATAAAATAACCTGTGAATGTCCAATGAAACGACGAGTTTAAATTAAATTTGATGTAGTTTTATTAAAAGAAAGAACCTTAAATCCGGTTCCTGGGGATAAAAGTACAGTGGCTCCGGTTCCAAAATTATAAGGGTTCTTCGGTTCAATGTTGCGGTTCAATGTTCAATGTTCAAATACTATGCTAAAATGTCAAATAATTTAGACATTTCAATTGTACATATCGGCATGTAACAGACAATTAAGACGCAATGAAACGTCTCGGTGCCCAACGTGACGCTCGCAGACGCCTAGCTCGCCGACGCGCCAATCACGAGCCGGCTCTTCGTCACGTGACATGCCTCGTGGCGAGCCCGGCTCATCCGACATTCATCACGTGCCGTGCCTAGCCGGACCAAGAGGGATTCACCTTGAGCGCGTGCCGTGCTAAGCCAGACCAAGATGGATTCACCTTGTGCGCGTGCCGTGCTAAGCCGGACCAAGAGGGATTCACAATGTCCGCGTGCCGTGCTAAGCCGGACCAAGAGGAATTCAATTAATCCGCGTGCCGTGCCAAGCCGGACCAAGAGGTTGTCCAAGACCTTGTCGCTCGCTATGGACGACTAAATAATGGGACATGATTGATCGCAGCGCCCCACGCGGGATATTACGTGGAGACAAGAACAAGATCATGCAGTAGAGATAACTTTGAGACCAGAGTTTCTAAGAGAGGAACTTAACTTATTGATTTAGAGCGTTCCGAGGCAGATTCAGTCCAGGGAATGCCGAGATAGTTTCACCGGCTACTGCACATTCTATAGAAGAAGTTGAACCAAGTAGTGTTACATTATATCATTGACATGATGCACACCCAAACACAAAGCACCGTGAATGTGTTTAACCAAATACATGTATTGTTAGTATTACCATTTAGAACACTTGAACATATATCTTATGAAAACAATCCTGGATAAGGCTTCCTGCACAGGACCAGAAGAATAATGTAATTTTGTTGCTCATGAAAAAATAAATTTACTATTTAATATCTTAGCAACACGCTTTACTTTACATAATAATCACTATTTCTAAGGCTTTAATGAGAAAACTGATGTTTCATTAGACCCACTCTTATATTAAAATAGTTTTCGTATAGTTCTCCGTAATAGTTCCTGAGGCCGGCATATTAAAAATGTGATGACGCAACAAACTACTTGCACAATAGCGGCACTCCGTAAATAACAGTTATCTCCGCAAAAAGACTAAATGAAAACACGATGTCGGCGAAGTCCCGTTATAAAATGTAGCTCCAGAATCCCAATCATGCTCGCAACAACCCGGCGCCATTAGACAAAGCGTCGCTAACGTCGCCGAGGAATGTCGCTGACCTCGTTCAGAGGACGCCGTCGTCTCGTATTCCCTCTGATGTGTAAGACGCTAACAAAGACGCTTTGACGACGTCGTCAGCACCGGGGGGGCACTCTCGACTGATCCAATATGCAGGGTGACGAGGCGATTGCCGGGAGGGTGACGGAACCGGATGTCGCGGGGAACCGGAAGTGCCCGCGGTTGTAATGGCTTCCCACAGCTCCCTCTCTATAACGACTGACCAGAGAGCCGTATCATGTTCCCAATTCAGATTCCACAACGACGTCGGCGAAATTGTTTATTCTCGTGCACATTATAACAAAACAACTTGTGCATTGTAAGTTGTTACCTCATAACTATACAGATTATAATAAAGCTTGCTACTTTGTAACTTTGAAAATTGTGAAAATAAACACTGTAGGAACAAAGTCACATCCGGGAGTAACTAAATTTGTATGGAGTATAGAATCAAGTATAACCGAGCATAGAGTTACCGAGAATACAAGTGACATTCAGGACGTTTTAGAAATGCAGAACTTATTTGTTTAAAATTAGTCTCAGGAATAGATTATTATTATGCTCGTCTTCAGTGGTTGGGTTGGTCTTATTCGTAAACTAGTGTCTGCTGCGCACGAGAAGGCAAATGAAGACTGGAGTTCGACAGAGTGAGCGCGATGTTTGGCGTCTGACGGCGCAAAGAGAGAGAAAGGGTGCGAGCTAATTGAGAGACAACTCCATTAGAAGAGATCTCCAGGAGACGACAGCATCAGTCTTCACGTGTAGAAGCAGCGGGGGTTCAGTTTAAAAAAACATAATTGCCAATCTGCTGTTTCCAACCAATGATGAAGCTGGGCAGGGGGTGATTCCCGTCACTTCCATCTTCTTCATCGCACGGAAAAAAAGTATCGTTACTTTAACATTGTGTTGTTGGATATGGCTATACTTCCTGGTTGGCCCAACGATAATTCTCCAAAAACGAAATTTCGATGGGCCAACCAAAACGTATTGCGTAGCCATATTCAATAACACATTGTTGAAATAATGATACTTTTACCCGTGTGTATCTTTCATCTTCTAGTCATTAACCACTTTCGCAACATATCTAATTGTTAAACGATAGAGATCAACAATTCTTGTAAGTTTCACATTTTCAACGCATTACCAAGAACCCGTGACTTGATACAAAACAATCAATATGATGGAGGGATACATAGTAAGTTATACTAGGAAAACGCTCAGAATAACGCGTTGATGAGCGAGCACGGGTACGTGCAAATTCTCCAACAGGAAATGCGTATACAACGCACATAAAACATATACGTCCATATTGGATTAAAATATGACATAAAAGTATATGCTTTTCATCGAAACTTGAAAATAGCATCTAAGCACACTGGTACTACATAAAGCAAATCAGATTCAATTCAATTGGCACTAGAAAACATTCATTTCGATACTTCATTTCTGACAGATATTAAAAATGTCAATAAGTTCATAAGTTCTTAACTGATTAGGATGAAAAATTGTACAATAAGAGACAATGTTGGTATTAATGACCATGCAAAATATGAGTTTGATCACATTTATCGAAGACCATTTTCATTTTTCCACCTATTAGGAGATGTTTATTTCAATTTTAACCAATGAATGATTTTCAAAAAAATTATGATCTGCAAACAGGAAAGGTTGTCTCTGTGTGCAAAATTTCAGCTCGATCGAAGAAAAACTCTGACCTGTATAGCCAAAATATCTGTTTCATCAGATTTATCGCAGACCATTGTCATTTTTCAACCAACCATTAGGAGATGTTTATTTAAATTTTAACCAATGAATGGATTTAAAAAAAATAGGGTCTGCAAACAGAAAAGGATGTCTCCACATGTGTGCAAAATTTCAGCTCGATCGAAGAAAAACTCTGACCTGTATACCCTCAGGTAACAGAAAAGACACAAAAAAACAGAGGTCCGTGCCAAAAGAGCCAAAAGGAGACGCTCGCTTCGCTCGCTCAAAAAGTCAACCATATATGAACCAAAATGATGAAGATGATGATGACGATGAAAAAAGTTGTTTTCAGCAAAAACGTGACACAAAACAACTCATTTTCCCTCCTATAACGTTTTTATTCGCATGAAGCTGTCCATGATGAAATGTTGTTTTAGCTTTACTTTTACCAATCTCGCCCCACGAAACACGATTAACAGCACGTCTCCAAAATCAACCACAATTGTCCGACGCTCACGAGTCAAATCCACTCGACATCACTCGACGCGAGATATGTTACGTCCGATATGAAGTAAACCCCCCGACTCCCCGAACTTCTCGTGGGCAGCGGCGTCGAACGTCGACGTCACATTAACTCATTGACGGAACTCTCCTCCCGGGAGACCGACGTCGAGCAGATCGCCGCCGCATCCTCGAGAGACGTCGCCGTCGGCGTCGGGGGCTGTATCTCCGACCGCCCAGCCGCGCGGCCTCCTTTCATCGCGACCTCCCCGAGGACGTCGCTCTAAACGTCGCACTCCGCAGACTGTTTATCTTATTACTTATTCAGTTGACATTCCGAGGGCATAAAACACGACGAGTGAAATGAAATTCCGCGAGGTTCGGACGGCGGAGCGAATCACAGTGTGTGTGTGTGTGTGTGTGTTGTGTGTTGGTGGCGGAGAGATTTAAGGGCGTTCTTCTTATAACAACATTCCCGAGCTGATGGGAGTTGGCGTCTCATTCATGGCGATGTGATTCCAACTCGTCCGACAGACACAGCGCGGACAAAGACATTTTAACGAGTTTTAAAGGATAAGATAAAGTTCTCGATGAGAATTGTTATAATTTAAACCAAGAAAAGTTAGACCCCCCACTGTTGGGAAGAAGCGGAAGAAGTCAACTTTAGTCTGTCGCCGTAAACTTTTAAAATATTCTAATGTAGCAGACATTGGTGTGTTGTTCATTATGTATGATGCAGGGATTTGCGTGGGTGGAGATGATACATTCTCCATTAATTAAACTTTTTAGTCCTTTAAGGTGGAGGACCACAATGCTCCGTGGATTCCGCCGTGCGAATTGTGGCAACCTCGTTGAAGTTACACAACATGCAAAGATGTAGAAAGTCTTACTCTGTGAAATGTGTGAACCAGATTTTATAAAATTATGTATTGCTTAAAAGTTATGGGAGGTTACGTTTTGCAATCGAGTCGCATAAATCGCCAGATTTCAATCCAGTAAAATTCAAAATTTGGAATCAGCACATGCATTTTAGATCACATTTTTAAAAAAACAGGAATTCCTTTGCTGGGTATTTTAATTGAAAACCAACAACACTTAGATCGGTGAACCAGTACGATTGTAAAAACATGAAATAAAGAAAGAAAGAAAGAAGGAGAGAGAGAGAAAAAAACACAGCACAACTTCTGAGATACTTCGATCCAAGTGTGTTTGTTATTCAGATTCTACAACTTTGACACTTCGAATTATTGTCTATCATCAATTAAGATGGTCACAATCCCAAACCCGCGGATTAGCGGATTATAGCTGAGTAGTGAGTTTGACCTTGAAGAGTTTTTTAATCAATTTTTATCAATATCATTCACCAACGTAATTGTTAATAAAATAAGACTTTGTACGAGTCTTCAGAACAGTTCAATGAAAATAATTGCATTGCTTGGAATGGTGTGTTAGTTATGTTTTGACCTACAGACGTTTAGTGCCTGAAAATGAGTAAAAATATGGCACTAAACTCTGTAGGACGAAATAAAACTAATAACTCATTCCAAACAATGAATTTATTTTCATTGAACAGTTCAGAAGACTCGTACAAAGCCTTATTTTATTAACAATTATATTGGTAAAAGATATAGATAAAAATCGATTGAAAACGAGACATGAACAAGACACGAGACATGCACAAGACACTATGAATGCATCGCGTCATCGCGTCCTGCCAATACTGTTCGATCCCGTGCCGTGCGGCCGACAGCGGCGGGGCTCGACGCCGGCACATCTGGCCGCTGTCGATCGCACGAATATCGCAATAAAACCGTCTCATATCTCCCGCGCGCCCGGAGTTTTACGTCTGAGGAGTCGGCCATTAAACCTGCGCAGCGCCGGGGGAATCTATCGAGAGAGCGAGCAGTAAAACCAGACTCTCCTGGCCCGCGAGAATACACGCCAGAGAGAGATGACGAGTGCAGTGTTTCAATATGATACAGTGACATGGGGATGATGACGAAGAATAAGGGGATTATGACGAAGAAAGGTAGATGATGAGAAATACCTAATTGGGGGAAGATGATGACGAATAGAGGATTGATGAAGATGATATTTAACATTACTATTATTTTATAAATATTATTGACGTTCACAACAATTCATAGGGTTGATATGGATGGAAATTTAGTGAATCACACACTTAGGAAGGTGTTTGGACCTGAATAGAAGGCGCCGTTAGGGTGCCGGTACCAGTGCGAGAACATGGAATTAGGAAATAATATGTATTTTTATAGAATCAATGTTTCTATACCGTCCTTATGTACATAGATTTTTTTTTTTTTTTTTTATTAGATAAACATCTTAAATTATTATAGCTTCAGGTTTGAACTGTCAGCCGTCAAGCTGTCAACAAAATCAGCTGAGTGTAATCCAAATAACGTATTTGCATTGTTTGAGGGTTTTCTATAGAAGAGAAGGCATAGGAAACCTTCAAACAATAAAAGAGCATCATATTTCTTGATTCCAAGCATTTGAAATTATACTGTCCTTGCACTGGTAGCGGCACCCTAACTGAAAATCAAACTGCCCAAGATGATGCAGTAGAGAAAATCACGAAACATTTGTTCATATAAAAAAGCACTAAATAGTGCGTCGTCAATACTAAATAGCTATCTTTATAGCTACGTCACCCGAATGCACGGATTGAATGATGAACTACATTTCTAAACGTATAATTCAAACATACACGTCATATAATAAACAGGGTGTCAATCTGAAAGTCGGCTACGTCTCGCGAGTGCTGTACTCATGATGTTGGAAGCAGCAAATAAAAGAAATAGCGTTAAAAAAACTATGGATGTAAACTATGTGGAAAACTGTGCTGTAGACTGTGTTCAGCATTTCATTATATCATTCCCCAGATAAAACGGATCAAAATTAAAATATTGTTTGAAAGTTTAGAATCTGTTTGGAACAGCTCAATGGTAACAACACCACGGAAGAAGGGGAATTGAATCTATATGGCCATCTCATCTGACCACAATCTAACTGGGGGACAGATACTTTCAGTAAATAAGTAAGTTATCAAGTTTTTTAAACAATTTTTATCAATATATTTTACCAGTATAATTGTTACAAAAATAATGCTTTTTACGAGTCGTCAGAACAGTGCAATGAAAATAATTTCATAGTTTGGATTGGTGTATTAATTTTATTTTGTCCTACAGACGTTTAGTGCCATATTTTTACTAATTTTCAGGCACTAAATGTCTGTAGGACAAAATATAATTAATAATCCATTCCAAGCTATGAAATAACTTTCATTGAACTGTTCTGAAGACTCGTACGAAGCCTGATTTTATTAACAATTACATTGGTAAAATGCATTGATAAAAATCGTTTAAAAAACTCTTCAAGGCCAAACTCACTACTCAGCCGTCTTCTTTACTATTTCTGTCTTTCTTTTTATCGACCTATTTTATCACAGTTATATTTAAACAGATTAAACTCTTCAACAATTGCCGGTCCACCAGTAAACTGAGGAGTTAAGCAACAAGAGTGATGCAATTACCCTATATGTGAACGAGACCCAGGAAATGACAGCTTCAAGCTGCAGATTCAGCTGATTCTGATTCTGCGACTAAGAGAATGTGAAGAGAAAAACAGTGACGTCATATGATAAAGCGATCTACTTGAATGACTATATTTACCCAGCTATGTGGCGATAAAATTCTTAGTCTCAAGTAGGCACTAAACCTGAAGATGAGCTATAATTATCCTTCCAGGAGATTCTCAAACTGAAGCATATAGTTGGATGCAATCTTTTTAATTTTAGTGGTGTTTAACGTCGCCTAGTTACGTCGTAACTTTTCTAATGGCGACGAAGTCTGGACGGTGGGACGGAGGCGGTCTTTGCCTATAGTAGGGAACCTTTCCATCATTTTCCTCGCGATTGAAGGAAACCAATAAAAAAGCTCAGTGACAAAGGATGACCACTAAGATTGAATCCCGGACACATGAGTATCTGTAGAATCCTCCGTTCTGGACGAATTCGAAGCAAAAGGGAATAAACTACATCGACCCAGAACTTACACAGCTCAGAAGTTACAATCTTATTATTTGTTTTGTTTGGAATAAGTTATGCAATGAATCTGAAACGCTAGGCGACGTGACGGTTTTAACAGATGCACGAAAGTACGACTCTTAAACTTGTTATGAGGTGTCAACTCGGCGCTGGATTCAAGTTTGAAAACTTAGTCCGAGTGTCTGATGACTGAAATATCTCATTTGAATACGTAATTTCATAAAATATACTTTTAGAACACATTTAACGTGCTACGTGTATAAAAAAAGACAAATCCTACTTCTGCCACCATTTGTGATATTTGGTCACCATATATCATTTCATATCATTGCGACTGCGGTACAAAGTTAATAAGCTCGGTACACTCAGAACAATACATTCAGACAGTATTTTACCCCATGTTGTCTTGAAGGTCGAAACTATAATGCTAAGATCCTAGATAATCACCCCTAGTGTAATGGCAATAATAATGAAGAATATATCAGGATATGTTGCGGGGACTGTACCTATACGTATTATAGTAGCAACGTCGTTCTGGGAAAAAACGGAAATGATTTTAATAAAACCGACTGAAAAAACCCACTTGTCTCTCAAATCTCTAGCTTCAAGATGCTCGGTAAATATAGTTGAAGTGTGGACCCCGTATCGGCGAATCGTCGCGACGTACGCGCGCCGCCACCTAGCGTCACCCGTCGCAACCACCTCGCCACGTGCTGCCGCGCGCGGCGACTGCTGGAACTGAAGCCGGCGGCTCGGTCGGCAACGCGCACGCTGCTGCCACCTGGCGGGCGGCGCGCGAACTCGCCGCCGCGTGGCAGAGATTTAGCAATCAATACGATAACACTTGTACCGAGCGGCGATGTAAAGTGTTCGCAGTCCATGCGTGCAAGAGTCATTGATTGCGCAGTTGTCAAGGGGGGGAGGGGGGGGGGGGGGGGGGGGGGGGGGGTTACATCCAGTCAAACTGAAGCATTAGAGATCAACAAGAAACAAGCTGTCTCTAATAAATCATGTATATACTCAACACACCCTTTCGTCGATTACGAGAAGTTCGAATCTCCACAACATCCGAGTTCATGTACACTTGGGTATTAATGCGGATTTGCTGCTCCTTGACAATCAATCCTTGTTATCAATGAAATCAGAGCTAATCTACAATTCATCGGACTTCATTGGATGATGCCATCGAGTCTTTATCAGCCAATCCGAAACTGTCTAATTCCGTTTTTACTTTGGCTATGTGTATTGTGACGTATTTCTTGTATCACGCCAATTTAAAACCAAACCCAAGAGAGAGCAAGTTGGTACAGGAAGTAAAGCTCAGAACTAGAACTATCCGGAAACCACGCTTTCGATTCCCGCGACCTTTCTTCAAGGTTTAGCTTCAGCGTGTTGTGTTTCTCTTAGTCTAGAGCCAGACACAGCGAAGTGCCCTACTAATAGGTCAGAACTCTCTCCTTTCCACCGTCCATCCTTGCATGTTCCTCGTCAATCCTTCGTCCATAACCATTAGCATGCAGTTGCATTAAAAACAAAATAATTACCTATGGTTTCAAACTTCAACCAAAAAGTACGCACTCCAATTCACGAAGTATTTATAACTATTTGGTTTTGTCATTAATGTGCTTTTGCACACGATTAATTGCTGAACATTTCGAAAACCAAAGTCAATACATAGTTAGCACGAGCTTCTTTTGTTTGACATCAGCAATGCAAAAAAATATAATTTCCCCTGAGGACGGATAACACGCTGACGGGTCAGATTAAACTTATACTTAAATGGAGGAAAATCGATGTATTTTTGTAATAAGAAATTTCTCTGGAGAATACAATGGCACAGGTAACCATAACAACGATCAAATATCGCCAAAAATCGCATTATAATCTCACAACTGCTTTGAATGGTGCCAACAACATGTTGTCCACATGTCACGTGGAAACTATAGTAACCATCTGAAGACAAAAACCATGTAGTCGGCAAAGCTTCTCGAACATCTACATGATTGGGCCCATGAAAAAGCAGCAGTATTCACCAACCATCTTGTAGACTGAACCTCCGCTAAGACGATGACTGAATAAAACATCAGCGCGCGCACCTTCTCACCGCCCGCTGATCTCCACCCGTGTATAATTCAACTTTTCCTCCCGTCGCGCCGGAAAACTCGAAGCCAATCTCACTCGTCCATGAATTCGCAATGCCGCGTGTGTGGAATGCTCGCTTCTTGCGCCGGGAAATTGTTTTTCTCCTTCTCTCTCGCGCAAGTTTTCATGAAGACAGTGATGCCGAGCAAACGTCTCGCAGTAGAGAGTGGGCCACGCGGGCATAGAATCTTCTCGCAGTAGAGTGTGGGCCACGCTGGCATGGAATCTTCTCGCAGTAGAGTGTGGGCCACGCTGGCATGCCATCTCGCTTCATAATTACGCCGCGGGAGGCGAGGGAACTTGTGTGTGTTTGTCAAAGGGGCTGCGAAATGCCGCGGGCAAGACAGAAAACAGATTTACATTTCTGAGGAAGGAGTGCCGAATTATATGTTTCCTTAGATGTCTAATATTGTGTCAACGAAGACATATTTTCGAATACAAACGTTGTTTCGAAATGAAACTGACGCCTTAATATTTAGACATTTTAAAACATTGTTGGAATTTCATGTTACTGTGCTTAACGTCATGCCGTGATCCAATTAGGCAAAGCGACGGACGAGTGAGTTTGATGAGAGAAGCATTACTGATAAATGGCATTCAAATATCATATATTTAATAGTCAAAAACATTCCTACACCATTGGCTGTTGATGAATAACGAGTATGGATGTACTGTGGGAAAGATACGGGAATGACCTATTATAGTAGAATTACCTCGACTGAGGGAAACCGCGAAAAAAGATTAATCAGGATTAACGTTGTGGGATCGAAACCGGGTTCTCCGAAGCGCAAGTCCAGTGCGTTACTGCCTGAGCCAGCTTGCACCGCTTCTTATGTGAGCATTTGTTTTAGACTATCCTTATATTAGATAATATATGGCTCGGGTCTTACAAAGTATTCTTCAAAAAACGGAAACATCTTAACGACCAATAAAACTGCTTCGACGCTTGAAACATGTTTCAGAAGAACGTCTTGCGCCGGCAAACGTCCAAAGTTTCGTCCTCTCTATCGGGGAAATCGTCACGCCGCACACGCGAGAGCGGCGAGGGAAGTTGAGCGAGCGCTGAGTGCACTTAGCGCCTTGTGCTCCGTCAGAGATCGCGCGTCGACGGCGACGGCGAATAGCTGCCACGTCACTGGGCCCGAGTCGTGATGGAGAATCGATAAGCTCATTATTGACACGTCAATTAATCCAAAGTCATCGCAGACAATTCGACGAGGTTCCCGGCGAAGGGGCGGCATTCATTGGGCTTTCAGCGAGAGTTAAGAGGTTTTCAGGTGGATTGACTCGATTTGCAGAAGAACTGATTCACAAACCAAGTGAACAAACGTAAGTGAGCTTTTGAAAGCGCGTAGGAATACTGGGGGGGGGGGGGGGGCAATCTCCGCCATTTTTTTTTTTATCTATTTGTATGTCAAGATAAAAATTGCATTAAAATTGTAATCGCATGGAATCACACCAAATTCTTCCGTGAAATTCCAATTTTTAGACATATTCACCCCGGACCCGCGTCTCCTCATTGTTTTCGTCGGCAATCGTATTTCCCGCCACTGTTATTTACAGTATTCCCCCCCCCCCCCCCCCCCCCACTTACACAATTCACTTCTATGCGCCAGCTCCTTTGACAGAATTAATTCTTGTGAGTTAGGCAAACGAGATCGCAGTTCCTCTTCTTCAAAGTGTCACAGTTGCGAGAGATCAAAGCAGCGTACTTTGACATCCTTAACATAACATACAAAATGCATCAAATAAAAGGTCGAAAAACATGTTAACAACATTAATTTCTCTAATTTGGAAAAGACGCTCTTCCCCAAGTTTTTCTAAATAGAATGCCTGTACACTCTGGATTTTAATTTAAAAACATGAAATGTGCACGAGCTGCAAACATTTGTGTGACGTCAAGTCTGGTATATTTAGGCGCGCCGGCCATGACAGTGACACACATTTGAATCTCAGTTAATCTGTGTGTTAATGGCTAACTGTGCAATTGCAAGCTCCGGAAATTAACTCGAAACATACATCAGAATCACTCATATTACAAACTAGCGTGAGTTAAATTTGACTTGACAACAGTGTCAGCGCAAATCAAAGCAAAGAGTTTTGTTGAATTATTGATGGAGAAGAGAGCTCGTGAAAGCTACAAATTGAAATGGATCATTTGAGAAATTTGTGAATAAAGAAGTAGGTATTCATGCTTTGCAGGAGATTCTTTTGATACATCGTAAACAAAGATGGACACTCTACAATTTAAAAACCAAGTCCCAAATCAAAGCAAAGAAAATATTAAACAAAAGAAGCTCGTATAAAGCATCTGTTATCTTCTATGCCGTGAATTAACGCGGCATGTTGCGTGCTAATTGAATGAACACAGCGGCCACGAGAGGCCGCTAGTTGTGTTCAATTACAGACGTACACGCGGCGTGTGCAGACGCGATCCGTCATTATCCAGTGATGGACCGCAAACCACAGTCCGTCACTCCGTGCGCACACTCCATGCCGTCAAGCAATCACTTGCACGACATTAGCCTCGAACTGTTCAGCAACTAGGATAATGACGACGGGTGATCGGGATAGGGAGATGATGAGGACCTGATAGGCGGTGGGAAGGATGCGGTTGTGGACTTGAGTAGAGAACAGTCCAAGCATTTGCATCTCGGACGAGAGAAACTACTTGTCGAGGACGACCGCTGGATTCGAACCCGGGACCTCCATGGAGCCGAATCATTAACTTTATATTTCTGTACGAAAGAGCTAACATCAAGAGGACTATTCTAGAACGTTTTCCCAATTCCATTCTGATGGAATCTGGTCACGGCCATAAGCATTAACATTGCATGGAATTACAGTGAATTGGAATTTAAAAGTTCTAGAATAGGGCCTCAGTGGACTTGTATGTACACCCAAACCAATAAAAAACGGTGTGTTGCACAAAACGGATTTGCTGCTGTCAGGTGCCTTGACAATAAATCCTTGTTATTATCAATGAAATCAGAGCTCACCTACTATAGAGTTAGATAATGCATTAGCACAGACTTCATGGGATGATGCCATCAAACCTTTATCAGACAATCCTTTTCTTTCGAGGTACCGTTTATTATTTGTTCGAGTGTACAATCAAATGTACGATGTAGTTGGAAACAACTGATCTTGCTTCTATTCCCAGACAGGGTGTGAGTTTTCATTTCACAGACAAGTTCCAATAACATGGTTGACAGGTTTATAAGGTATCGCCAACAGGTAAGGAAATAAGACACCTCCCTGGATAAATAATCTGGTTTGAAACATCGTCATGAACATCATGACGCGGTGGGCAATACTTGTGGGTAGTTAATCCTCCGTTGGTCAATCATGCATCATCTACTGTTGGCGGGCAAGTGCCGATGTGCTAAATTAAACGCAGTGTAATGTGATGCCATTTGAAATGTAATGCAACGCAAAAGTATTGTTAATTATCGTGTGTTGGTTGTATTCAATATTATATGAAATATCTAAAAGTAACGGTTTGTTAGATTTCCCAAAACAAGTAAAAAGAAACATACCATAGTTTTCTTTGTATATGTTTCTGGGAAACTATAACATAACTAATCGTTGACTGTATGAAAAAGAGATACTTTAGAAAAATAATCTATAGATACAGACAGATTTGGTAACAAAAGTATAGAGATACAGATGCACGATATAAACTTAAAAAATGGATCTTTATACAGATAAATGTACTTGTTGGTGAAGTTCTACGTAATTGAGTTTCACATTACTCCTGTGAAAAAAAAAATATTTAGAATTAATGGTATTCTGATATTTTCATAATTAATAAATTTTTAGTTTTTACTATTTATTAGTCAAAATAAAGAAATAATAAATTCTGCGTCAAACAAATTCGGTTATTGGGAGCATTTTAATGGGCGTTTTGGAGTATATTTGTACAAAACACGTCTATAAAGTATCTATCAAGTATCTGCAACCCGACATACGCTATAAACCGTGTGTGGATGCATAGAGCAATGAACAGCCAGTCATCGACGCCGCGCACGCCCATAGCGTCGCGACGGCACGCCCGCACCACCCCACGCCGGTGTCGACACGCGCGTTATTACGCCAGTAAACACGTCAAGTGCGCTGTAAATACTTGACTGACGCGAGGTCGCGTTCAGCGCGGTTTAAGAGGCGATAAACATGGGGATGGATCTAGGGCATTGTTACACATCGTCGTACTAGAACCTGTGACATCCGCGCGAACACACGGGGATACGTGATTTTACTCATGACGAGGATGTTTAGGACCTATATAAAACGTCCAAAAAGGCAGGCCCTTAAAACTGTTATAAAAGGATCAATGAAATGTTAGTTGTTGGTCAGCCAAGTGGAGGATGGAAATTGTGTGAAGACAACAATAACTTGAATCAAATATTTTATATAATTTTCCCCGATAATTAAAAAATTACAAAAAGATCTAAAAATAGCAAGAAAAGGACTGAATTCATAAAAAATAAATTAGAAAAAGGCTTTTTCAGGCAAAACAAAACACTTATTTGAAATCACAAACACATGAAACATTATGTATCATTTATCCGTTTCTGACAAAAAATGATAGGATCCTAGCCAACTCATAATAGTCTATGCTAGTGCCACTTCTTGACTTATCGAATTATTCATGTACTACGTTGAATAGTAATAAAAGAAATCAAAATTTTCGTCCGCTATATCAATTGATATATAAATAACGTACAATAATATAAACATCTACATTTTTAAGTATGTTTTAGTGTTTCCTACAACCTTAATATTTTATCCAGAACTCCCTACGTGTGATTGTTGTTGTTGTTGTTGTTGTTGTTGTTGTTGTTGTTGTTGATATTATTATTCGCAAGGTACACCTTGGGAAATATGTTCCTAAGACCACGTTATGATTGACTTAACGGTAAAGTCGGATAAACATTTGCAATCTTTCTTCGCCTCTTTCGGCCTTAATAATAAGGGTCAAAACCTTTAAGGCAAAACGTTACGCTAAAAAATAAACATGTTCGGTTCCACTCTTATATTCTTCGACGTACTTTTTTTCGATTATTCACTTCACCGTCGCTGCGTTTGAATGAAACTATATGCCTTGATCTTGATATCCCCAATTGCCAGCATCTCAACTGCTGTGAACGATTGGCCGAATGTCACGCCGATCCCGCGTCACGGCGGGACGTCTGCGTGACGGTGAACGCAGCCGTCACCGCCCTCTGTCCACACAATGCGTCGGAGCAGGGGATGCTGGATGGACCAGACTGGATGACCCTTCACGGCGACATAGTTAGCGGCGTCTATACACACATTTCAGTTACCTACTCTCGTCAGATATAAAACATTAATCAATAGCTGAGAGTTTGCACTTGAAGCTTTATACCTATAATTACCCAGTTCTGTCTGTCTGTGGGGAACGCCGCCGCGCGCATCCATTGGTGCGCGTCATGTTTTACATGACGGGTCCCTCTAGTTGGAGATAATTACCTAAATATCGTCATAACTTCTGAACCCTTCAAATTATGACAAATGTGAAAAATATTGTCATAGCTAATTTTTTGGTCGACCTTACCTTCGATAAACATCATATTTTAACTGAAACAATTGTTCTTAACCTCGCGTCAAAGCAGAAATGTCCATATTTTTCAGTTTTAAGACGAGTTTAGACAAATACCTATCATCGTCATAAGTTGATGTTTATGTTGTTAAGGTCAACAAAAAAATATAGGGATATAAATTATTTTTAAACATTTTCATAAATTGATTGTTTGAAAATGTAGAAGGATGTACAGCAATTCCAAGGTTAGATCAAATAAGGGTGAAGGTCAAGTTTAAGGCGACACAATCGCCTGTATTGATTCAACATTGACATTTCTATCTCCGAATTCCGTCTTCTACTTACATCCAAGCTTCAAGACTTGATACCAATATTGGCTGACAAGACTGTGCTGAGATTGAAGCGCAGATGAATTCCCCATAACACGATCATCTTAGCATCACAGAAAGAGAGTAAGTGTATGCATAATTTCAAGCATGGCCATTGTTTCGCCCTGAACCCAACTTTTATAACATGTTTTGAGAGTCGGCTGTACCTACGAACAGGTAAATATTGGAGATGATATTCCCTTAAAATCGCACAATTAGCATACCAATTAGCATAATTATAGTCGTTTTTAGTCGACAATATAAACACCATCTTATAAAGACAATATTTGTGCCCAAGCTCGTGGAGAATCTGAAAAAGTAGAGAACTTTCAGACTTTGCACGAGCTTGGGCAGAAATATTGTCTTTATAAAATAGTGTTTATATATATAGCTAAGGTCAACTAAACAATTTGCTACGCTATTTATTTTCACACTTTTCGTAAATTCAATGGCACCAAAGTTATGATGATTTTAGGAAATATTATCTCCAATGTTAACTTCCAGTGCAGCCGAGTCTTCAACTACATTCTTCAAGTGTAAAGACGATTTCAGTCCCACTATTCTTCAATGCATGATATGAAACTACTATCTTCTTGACTTGTGTCTTGATGCAGACATTGATCCGTTTGATTCGTGGTATTCGCCACGGAGACAGGAGCCAGCATCATCTCTCACAGAAACAACTGGAAGCCGCGCCATTAATCAGACACTAGAGCCTGCACTGACGTCTCCTATCTTATCTTCAAGCCTCTCTCTCACTTTCACCTCGAGCTCTCTCTCTCTCTCTCTCTCTCGCCAGACAAGGAGCTCGATAATGCACAATTACTTACTGTACATTGTGTTGCCTTGTGGTTTGTGGCGCTCAACAGCGAGGTTATCAGCGCCAAACATTTACAAAGGTAAACAATGGCATCCTGCTGATTTTCGGACAACGTTTTACGAAATTTACTAAGGAATCTAACCCCAAAAAATGATATTATAGCAAGATTAAATAAAGACAAAAAACGAGTATTTATACATTTCCATCATAACGTAAATTATTCTCTTTTTCTACTTCTTTCTTCCTAAGCCTTTAGCTGGTTTATTTACTGGAATTTTCTTCTGTCTTGCCATCTTTTTTTAGGTCCACATAAACTTCTTAGACACACATCACAGGAAATCTATCCATTTACAATGTGATGTTCTTGCATGTGATCAATGTGTGTTTCACATAATACGCCTTTCTTCAACCCAGTCACATATTGACGTAACACTACACATTTTCCCGATGTGATTCCTGCAAATCCTGTCCGACAGTGTGTTATTCGTAACTTTTTGCAAAGTTTCCAAGTATGTAAATTGTTGATGTCTCTTGGCTGCAGATGTACTGTGCTCGACCTAGAAAGTGAAGTGCAGCTGTTCCTACCTTGCTCAGCTGCACCGGCTGTCTGAGGGCGGCTGGTTCTCGGCGGCCACCGAGTCGGTCCGTCTCGGCCTCGAGGCTCTCGGCTGTCGACTCGGCCTCCGACAGCCACGCCAGAAACTTGTCGAGGGAGCGGTCGAAGTTGTGCAGCGAGTTCATCGCGGAGTGCAGCAGCTTGCCTCGGTTGATGATGCTGGAACACATGGAGGACACGGTTAAGCCTGACCGGTTACACACATTGATCAAATAATGGATTATAATGGGAAAATGATGTGATTTTTATTCATGGTCTAAGTGAATCTTTACTTGCTTTACTTTACTTTTCTTTGGTGATTTTACTCTAATCACCCATTAGAGGACCATTCCTTATTACTATGTCCTAATAAATATATCCTTATAAAAATATCACATAAGGACATATTCTTATGTCCTAATAAACTAAATTTGAAACTTTACATCAAATTTTGACTTCAACGATTATTGTATTAAAAAAACTCTTTCTTATAATCGTTAAATTGCCTCACATGTCCGAACAAAATATTAATAATGAATTAAATAAAACGTCCATGATAATAATGTAATCATTTATTGCTGGATGTAGTGCTGGATGTTTGATTCTAATGTAACTAGAGGGTCCCGTCATGTATAACATGACCAATGCGCACCAGTGAGGTATGCATAAATATAAAACGACAGCAATATTTGTCAGCAGATTGTGCGTCGTTAATACACACGTTACGTAATTAACAGACCAAATGCCCAACAAAATACGTAAATGAGGTACGAAGGAAGGCAATTTAATCATACCTATTATGGTAAATCAATTACATAAGTCTTCAAATGTAAACCATGACCATGAGTATTAGTAAGAAAATTAAGAAAATGTATAGTGTCATAATGCGCCGTTAAAATATAGGTGAAGTTGATATCGTGACCCGATACATACGACACATTCTTTATTTGTGATACCAATTCATAGTTTGCACGTGACACCATCTCATTGTTGAGAGGCCATATTGGTGTAACGTGTCAGCAGGGTTGGGTCAGTAGAATATTCAGCGTAGAAAATGGGTATTCTACGCGTATATTCTACCGTAGAATATGTAATGTAGAATATTGATGTAGATGACATATTCTACACGTAGAATATTATTTTTTTTTAAACATATTGATTTGGATTATAATGATTATTTTATTGATTTGTTTTCATTATAACAGCATTTTACTTTACTATGAGTACCTAGTAGGTACATAACAACTCGACCAAATTGTTGATACGAGAGAGACCAACTAACCGCCAGAAGATGAAGGAAGTACATCCTTCGAAACGTCGCGAACGGCCCTTATCAGGGCCACCAGCACCTCCAACGGAACAAACCGTCACCACTGCCATGTCATTACAAGATGGTTCCGAAAACGTCCACGACAGCATTACAATTTCTTTCTTCTAAATTTAACATTCATAAAAATAAACGCAAAGTAATACTCAAACATCTCATTCGGACTTTGGTAGTTGCTAGCTGTAATGCTGGATGCTGTATCTAACACAACTGTATCTACACAACTTTTAAGTAGAAATTTAAGTTCCATTCTACATGGTTATGCCTCTTTAATTAGAAATTATTTTGAAATGTTGTTTTAATTTAAATTTTTTACATCTTGCTAAATGGCTTTTCCTGCAATATATTCAAATCATCGAGTGTTCCCTATTGTAGATATATGTAAGGGAAGTGTGCTATGAATGGGCGTATTAATTAAGAGGTAGGATTGCTCTCTAATTTGTCAAAATTAAGGTTGTGACTGTCTCACTACAGAGTAGAATAAATAGAAAAGATTTGAACTCGACCGCTCTAAAGCTAAGTTGAAAATAGGGCAACTAATAAGGTAAAATAATATATTTTGGTCTATGCTAACTTTTCCAAATTTTACCAAGTTGTCAATCCACTGGCACTTAAAAAAAGTATTCTACAATAATATTCTACATATTCTACATATTCTACGTGTTACTCTACGTGTATGTAGAAAATTAATATTCTACGCGTAATGACCCAACCCTGCGTGTCAGAACGGCTGTCAATCTGTGTTTCGGTATTGTGGTGATGTAATAATGGTTCCCTTTGCAATAAACTGCAGAATAAATTCTTATGGGTATAAAACCACCTCATATACCAAATATCTTTGATTAACCGCTTATAATTAGCTTAAATCGACTTGACATCTGTAAAATGGTTGAAATTTACTTTTTTACATTGTTGATGAAAAACAAATGAAGCTCGTGCAAACTATGAATGCATGGTGAGCTTCATTATATCCGTTTCTCTGAGGTCAGAGGTAGGTATAAGAGCGGAAGGTCATATGTTTTGGATTTCTCAGTGCACACTTTTGGAATGGTAATCAAGCTCTATAAGTACATACCATTGGACTGATGTTAACAAATACAGTTATATTGAAGTATAGGTACCCTTACAGAAGGCCCATGTCACCATTACAAATATGATTGGATGAAGAATTCAGCTCAGAATTACTGGTTATTGAGATCACTTTAAGAATCATTAAAATTGACTTCCGCCCATCTGCCTCTAAGGTACCTATCAGTATGCAATGTAAAAATTTAAGCATTGATGTTTAAAACATTACCAACAGTAACTTGACGTCGTTTACATGACTCAATACACACCACTCTTAGTAAATAAGAAACGAAGGAAAATTATTTCCCAAGAAAATGTATAATATAACTCCATCGACTTTGGTTTGATCATGTTCACGGCCTACGAAATTCAGAGCAAGAGAAAATAAGAAAAATAACATTTGAAGTTTCTTGCCGAGATGACGTTTTTATGTAATGTGCTGGTTTGGACCGTATTAGTATCTTATTATGAATTTATTATAATTACAAAAGGATAAGGTGCTCGTCTTAGGTGAGTTTCGGTTATTAATTTATTCACAAAAGGCAGAATATGTATTTTAGGCATGATGGCAATAAAACGCCTCCATCTTAGTTATAGTTTTCAATAAATACCGATGTCAAATCGAAGCGCGCAACCGTTCCTGACACACACACACACACACACAGACAGACAGACAGAACTGGGTAACTATAAGTAAGATCATTGTTTTGAATGTACGCTCCTGCATTTCCAATTCATGTTTGTATGTTTTTCAACTGGCTATAGTACATATTTTGTCCGTCTACTGTATTCTGTTACTGTTCTCGTGGTAATCATTTTTACAATTACAGAGATTTATAATTAGTCCTCTCGAATGGAAAACAATGTCACCTTAGTAGTCATTGAATGTTACTGGAGAATGTTTCACCAATTTGCACAAAACTTCTCCGGATGTGTTTATACAAAGAGCAAAAACACTTTGAAACTGTAACTTCTTTCGAATGTTAAATTGCTTTTTGATTCAATTTCGTCGTAGCAGTAAAATCATGGAACATCCCTGATTATCATGAAAACATTACTCATTTAAAATGCATATCAAATTGTATCTCTGACGAGATTAAAAGTGAAATTAATGGACTTTTTGTAGCAACTAAATTCAGCTGCAATATTAACATAGGAGGTATAAAGATCGGTTGTTCACAAATAAAGTACACATTTTAACTCGTACAGAAATCAAATGGAAATCTAAATTAACTACCAAAACAGTTAGTGTAAAAATAAAACGTCGCACATGCCGCAGACCATGAGATCAATGGGACGAAAATCTACTATTTAAACAATTTTACAAGAAACTGAGTCCTACAATGATTGCAGTTAAATGCTTCTGGGAGATTTATGAATAACGTATTTGTTATCCCAGTGCCTCAGTATGCCGCAAAAAGAGTTGCTGCTACTTCACAACAGGGCAGAAGCCACAGGTGTGGCCAAGTCCAATCCAAACAGAAAATAGTGTTTTCGATGCTGCTAATTCCATGACAAACCTACTGTATGGAGGAATGTAATGACCTAGTGCTAAGGTTGTTGTATGGAGTGTTAACGTGGCGCGATCACTCGATATGTACCACATTTTTATTTATTTTTGAAATTACCATTTCAAAAAACTTTTACAACAGTTCAACATTATTTAAGTACTAGAGGGACCCGTCATGTTAAACATGACCAATGTGCACCAGTGAGTTATGCGTAAATATAAAACGACAGCAATATTTGTCAGCAGAGTGTGCGTCGTTAATACATTTGACGTCGTTGATGACCCAATCTTAACAGAAAACGTTAAAAAATGAGGAACGAAGAAAAGCAATTTGATCATACCTATTATGGTAAAACAATTTCATATAAGTTTTCAAATTTACACCAGAGTATTCGTACTAAGTAAAAATAAGAAGAAAAACAATGTATGCGCCGTAAAAAAAAAATATATATATTCATTACGTTGATACCGTGACCTGATGCCCACGGCCTTTTCTTCATTTGTTATGCTATTACATGTTATCTACAACTTCATTATATTATACGTTCCTCAGATGTAGGGCGGAAGTAAATTTGTTTGATTTGCGGTGCACAATTTTGGATTGTAATCAAGCTCTATCAAGTACCGTTTCACTGATGTTAACAAATAACGTTATATTGAAGTATTCTCTTACAATAACTCATGTCACCATTAAAAATGATTGGTTGATGTCAGAAATACTGTTCATATTGAAATGGACTTCAGCCGTTCTACCACTAATTAAAGTATAGATATTCAGTTAAGAATGTAAAACTTAAACATTGGTGCTTCAAACTTTATCAACAGCAACATGAATTCGTTGTCAATACATGACTCAATACAGACCACTCTACGAAATAAGAAACGACTGAAAATGATTAATCTAACAACATTATTTAAAAACTTCGTCGGTTAGTTGGTTTGAGGGTTACAGAACCGTGTTGATTAAATGTAGGAAGAAAATAATACGTTTGATCGTTTGCAAATTGCATCTTGAGGCCAATGTTAAAAATCTATCGGCTTTGTTTGGTTTTCATGGCCCTCTAAAATACAGATCAAATGAAATATTTTTAAAAATTACACTTTGACGTTTCTTGGAGTAAAGAAGTTTTCTATGTAATGTCTCTTTTGAACGGTTATTATGTGTTATAGTAGATTTTTTACACACTCAAAGGGATAAGGATTACGTTTTAGGTAAGTTATGGTTATTTCTTTACTTTGCGAAGGCAAAAGACGTATTTTTAGACACGATTGGCAATGAAAGGCCACCATTTTAAATACAAAATAGTGCCGTTTTCAATATAATGTAAAGATTTGGACAGTTATTCTGTGTTAAATACATTTCTTATAAACACAAAGGGATAAGGATTGCCATTTAGGTAAGTTTCAGTTATTTATTTATGCACAAAGAGCAGAAGATGTATTTTGGACATGATTTGGGCAATGTAACGTCGACCATTTTAATTTTAAATACAACATAGAGAGTGTGCGCGCGAAATTGAGAGGATGCGCGCGCAGGCGTTCCTGACACACAGACAGAACTGCGTAACTATAAGTAAGATAAAAGACTTATTTAATGTCATGAAGATTGCAACTCCCGCCCAATAATGAGTATTCAAATTTACGTTTTTTGAGAATGAACAAAACTTTAACATGTGAGGTATAGGTAAAGTCATTTCGAATTTGGTGATAACTTTTAAAATAACACATTTTTTCCTGATAGAAAAATGACTTTCCTATAACAATTGTAGGTCTACCAGAAAAAAAGTTTTTTTTGTTAAAATATAACTATACAAAAATTTAGAACTTCATTTTAGCTTAAAAATGACACGATTTTACTTGGCTGCCATAAGATAACATGGGGGAGAAAACTCAAATTATCTCGGAAACTAGACACGAGAAGTGTTTCATTTTTCAGGGGTTGTGTATGTCATGATTGTCAATAAAATAAGTACACACAAATTAATGAAGATCTGATGCCTCGAGTGATCGCGCCACCGTAATCGACTAGGAATGTACTGAATGTACTTGACTGTCAAGGGGTGTACAAGGGATGTACTGACCTCGTGTTGACTGACAAGGGATGTACAAGGGATGTACTGACCTCGTGTTGACTGACAAGGGATGTACTAGGGATGTACTGACCTCGTGTTGACTGACTAGGGATGTACTAGGAATGTACTGAATGTACTTGACTGACAAGGGATGCACAAGGGATGTACTGACCTCGTGTTGACTGACAAGGGATGTACAAAGGATGTACTGACCTCGTGTTGACTGACAAGGGATGTACAAGGGATGTACTGACCTCGTGTTGACTGACAAGGGATGTACTAGGGATGTACTGACCTCGTGTTGAGGTTGTTGTATCGCGTGTTGACGGTCTCGGTGGTCTTCTTGACTCTGGTGGTGTCGTCCTGCTGATACACGGCGATCAGCTTCTGCGTGAGCTGATTGAACAGCTCCACGTGGTGCTTGTATTGGTGCAGCTCGGCGTGGAATGACTGCAGACAAACAAGGCGCATTATAACTAGGGTTAGGATGTTTAGGACACATGAAACGTCCAAAGAGGCAGGCAAATAGTACCTTAAGACCCCCCTTCAAAGTGAAAATTGTCATATTTATGGATGTGTTACATGATCAAGGAAATCTTCCGCGAAAATTGAGATAATTTCATTATCTTTGCGTCAGAATAATGTTGAAAGATCGACGAATCTATCTACGTTATTGTTTTAATCGAATAATTATTATTTGCTTACCCCCAAATTTACAAACAACCCTTAAATTTTAGAATAACTGGGTTTTGAAGTGATTTATTGCGTCTCTTACAGAACGGGTATCAACATTTCGCAAACGTTGGCCTCAAAAGATATCTTTTGGGAATCTACATAAAAAAATCAGGTCAATCGGAGACATATTGACCGGACAATATTTGATTAAGTATTCGACACATATGTATTTAACACGACCTTAAAATAGCAAGAAAAGGGGTGAATTAATAAAATAAAAAAAATGAGAAAAGGGCATTTCAGGCAAAATAAAACACATATTTTTGAAATCAGGAACACATGAAACATATTTATGTAACATTTTTGACGTTTCTGAACAAAAAATTAAAAAAGGATATGTCCTAAACATTCTAGCCCTAATTATAACCCACCAAAAACACTCATTACTAGGTGAAAGACATGGATTTAACATCTAGGGGCTGTGCGTGCATAATGGACGTCACGCTAAAAACTAGATACTGTCCCCCTTGTCACACTGTGTCACACTTTTCAACGCCCCCCCCCCCCACCTACAAAGGGACGTCACAAAACTATCTCTGGCCACCCAAGAAGAAGAGTTTGTCAAACTGAAAATTGTTGCAGAATTTATAATTTTTTTACGCGAAATTTCAGGTCCAGACATGAAAATGCTTTAAAATGTTATAACAAAACGTGACGTTTACTGGTTGCCCCCTCCCCCCTGAAAACGTGACGTCCATTGTGCACAGCCCCATAGGAGAAATAAGAGAAATTATTGAACAAAAATGTATGATTTTTGGTCTATAGCATTTACAACGACCTTTACACTATACTACGCAAGTCGATAGTGCAACAAATGTAGCATACAATGTAAAATATTCAACATAAATCCATATTCGTCGGTAAAGACGACTCTATTATATTTTATCGGAAAACGAGGCTTTGAACGGATTTTTATGTTGATTTATCTTCTTTTTCTGAAACGTCGCTCTCCGATAAATAAAATAGTACCTAAACCGACATATACGAATTTATATCGTGCTGCGAGATCTGAAATTTTAAATCAAATATGCTCGGAGAGGTTTGCAGAATACTAGTTTTATTGAATTCAGATTCATACATGAAGATTTCTAATATCGCCCGTATGTTCATTCTTCATTCAGGAGCAATTTAGGAGCAAGTTAAACTATTTTCTTACGTTAGATTATATTAAAAATATCGGAAACTAAGTTACTTTTTTTTATTTGTGTTATTCACTGAATAAAAGAACAATTTTAACTTCAAATTTGTAATTTTTTTAAAAATATCTCCTAAAGTCACACTAACTGAGCACTCCGATTATCAATTTGCAAAAATAAGCGAAAATTGACGATGCCACTTCTGGCAAGATGGCTACTGTCAAGTTTACAGATTCACTTATTTGTTTTGGTTTCCAAGTGCAATGAAAAAGGAGTAACAATTGAAGTTGACATTTAGTTATCAATTTACTTTTGTAACCATAAAAAACAACTAAAGCAAATATATTTATACAAATGTGCCCCTGTCATCCGCAATTATCAAGTAGGTACCACGACAGCCACCAGAGTGCAGTCGTGTTCCTTGTATTCTCGAATAGAAATTGACCAGCCGCGCCATAGAAATACTGAAGATCCTAGATGTCTCACCTTCTGCTCGCGCAGCTGTGCCTCCAGCACGTCCGCCGTGTGCGCCACCTGCGCCATGCGCTCCAGGCGGGTCTCCATGCGCGTGAGCCACGCCTCCACCTCCAGCCGCTTGCTCTCGTAGCGCTGGCTGTCGCTCAGCATCGCGTCGAGCTGCGTCTTGCGCTGCATCACCTTGTTGTTGGTTTCGTCCCAGTGCTCGCGCAGCTTCGTCACTGCAACGTCACATCACACGCGTCACAACGACGTCACAACGATGATGATATACAGCCATAGAATTATATTCGGTAAACGCTCCTCTCACTCCCCAACATTCAACATTCTAAAAACTTTGCCAGTGTTACGGGTCGAGGGGGACGGCTATAATTATCATAAATGCATGGAAAGGGGAAAGGAGCGTTTACCGAATATATTTCCATGACTATACTGGGTACTGAAAATGAAAAAAACAACTTGGGTCGACACCAGTACTGATAAAACAAGATAGTCATTATGAAATCACTGCACAGTGCACAGAATTCTGAGATACTTTAATCTTCGGAGATTCAATCTCCGGAAAGACCAGAGATTGAAGAAACTCAGGAATACTGCGTATAGCGTCTATCTTGTTTTTACAAGGACAGGTGTTGATCCAAGAGCTGGTGGTTTTTTAAACTTACTTCATACATATTATACAAATGTTTTGGGCGATGGGCTTCAATATCATTTCAATGTTTAGATCCGTTTCCATTTTGTGCATAAGGATATAATTATTATGTTCAAGCTCAATTCACAGCGGTTTAAACAAAAAAAACATTGATTTGACTTAGCTCAGAGAGAGAGAACGACACGTTCTTTCACATTTTGTTAACAAAATAACGCTTTTCTACTAAACGCAGTTTTGATGTGCATGAGACTTCAAGAGCTTTGATCTAATACCAGAAATGTTACAAACATTTGTAATTTACTAGAACATTGGATGTAAACATTCAGTGTTGTCATTGAAACATAATTTCAGTTTGTTCTCTCCATTATAAAGCCAACCATGTAATGCTGCCTGGAGCATCTGAAGAAACATTTTCATAAAAACACTCTTACAAGATAATTGTACAAAACAACTACAAACCACCACACTGAAGCACATAGAACACCGGGGGAAAACCATCTCCAAGTGCAGAGGGATGAAAACCCAACCCTTGTCCACAATCACCCCACCGCAAGCAAGTCCCCATCATCCAGTGCGTTGTCCACATCATAGGAGGGACGGAGGGGAGGAAGAAACACTGGACCATTAATTGCACGCTGGATGCCAACAGGTGTCCCATCGTTATCTCCACTATGCACAATATGATGTCGACAACGAGGTCGACGAATCCGAGCGCGGCTCATCCTCGCCGAACCGCGAGCCAACTTCGAACAAAGCCGAGAAAGAATCGGATTCTCGAAAACAAGAGATTTTTCAACGAGCACTTCCTTTTTTTTAAAAAGTTTAACAAACAGACATGCAGTTTCACTCTTTTATCCACTCTTTCAAAAGCAATTCAAAGTGAAATGCATTCATTGCCACGTGAATTGCGCGAAATAAAAACAAGTGAAGCGTCCGAGCCGTCGAACGAGGTGCGATTGCTAATTGGTGGTCGGCGCGTGTTGTAATTGTAGTATATTTAACTCGATGCAATTACGGGCTGAATAATTGCTCAATTAATTTCCGTTTGAGGACCACTACGCGGATAATGAACGTCAAAGCGCGTGGTCAACGTTTACCGACGCACGGCAGCCATGGTAATGCCTCTTGAATATAAACTGAACTAGATGACGAGATTGTGTCTGGGGTTATTTACTCGATTTCTAGCCAGAACGCTTCCGACCAGATTTGTGCAGCTGGATTCGAAGTTGGCAAACTTTTAGACATTAATGGATCTGAAAGTTCTTGCTTAAGAAGAAGAAAATTCTCATAGAGCGTTTAAAATAGTTCTGTGGCTAGTTGACAATGTACTTAAGTATATTGAATCAAGCGCAAAAGAATCACACAAAAAAACGAATTTGTCTTTAAGTAACCATGACTGAACCACATAGCTTAGATAGTGTGAAATAAACTTGAGATAAACAGCCGTCACTCTATTCTATGTCCTAGAAACCAGAATATTGACTGAAACTTTAAGAACCTACCAAAAAACCAAAAACCCCTGAAGTGCTGTCTACTTCAATCACCAAAACCTCCAGAGTAAAGCAACATCGTACGAAACTATCGCCATCTACGAAACATCTTCCGAATTCAGCAGATTCTTCGACAGCAATGTCATTACATCGCCTGACGCATGCCTTCCAGAAAATACATTTATGCACAAGATTACGCCAAAACGGAGTCACGAAAATGCTAATGCGATGGCCTAAGTATCGTGACGCCATTTTGCCGCAAGAATGTGTAAAAAAAATCTGCAAGCCTCGCACAGAAGAATCTCGCAACGATTTCGGTCAGATGTTACGCTAAAGTGAACCAAAATGTAAAGCTTTCAAACAAGTTCAAGCCACCCCATGCGGAACCAACCCCACTCTCCACGCCCGACCGTCTGGCGGTTTTACCTTTGAGACAAGTGCGTAGATGTGACAACATGGGCGAACACAGCGAGTCTGACAACAGCGCTGCAACAACATGGCGGTCACGTCGCGGCGACAAAATGGCGGCGCTCAAGCAACATTAAGTGGCAGACGGGGTTAAAAAGACAAAAGTTTTTTTTTAAGTTCAAAGCTGGAGGGATGTTATGTGAAATATGAAAAAAGTTAAAATTAAAAGTTAACAAAGTTTGGTTGTATTCGAGATATTATAAATAATATTGTTAGAGGTAGGTCTGCGGCCTGGAGGAAGGAAGGGTTTGGGAACTGCTCCCCTGAAAGTGGAAACAGAGTGGAATGGGGCGTCTTCTGCGCTCGATAGCAATTTATCGAGGGAACGTGTATGGAGTGCGTAGAGATAACATTATAATGAAACGTCTTCGGGCGATAACATCAGCTCTCTACAGAGTCATTCCAGATACTTGACAACTCATTCCACAGCTTTTACCAGGACGCTGATTTGCCACGCAAATTCTCGCCAGATGGCAGTTGAATTTAGTTTCAAATTAATCGAGTTCGGCGGCGATAAACGAAACGGTGGAATCAGAAACTGCACAAAGACGTCGAGTCTCTGAAAACTCGCATTACGTGGCATGTCGTTTAATGACGTCAGCGAAACAGTTGGAATACGAGGACTTGCTGGATTCAACAACAAAACGAGAGTTTGATAGTTTCTCTGTTTGCTTTTTGTTTCTGTTCCATTTCGCGTTTTAGTATGCAATGCCGGAGGTAAAACCGTCTAACCAATTAATCGATCGGAAATTTTGCACACACAATCATAAGAGCGGTCATATTTGGTTTTTGAGCTCTACATAAAAAATGAAACCGTTGGACCGATCAACGTAAAATTTTACATGGTCATTGGTACAAACAATTTATGTTTTAGAGAGTTTTTATACAAATCGGCCAAGAAATTCAAGCTGAGTTTTTGACATTTTATTTACCTGTTATATGCTTATTTTGCAATATTTGTCAAATATATTCCAAGAAATTATTACTGCTCCTTTGACGCAGATTTAGATTGTATTCCTTGCTATTTCCAAGGTCTATTAAAGCAGCTTTCTTAAGAATATTAATTCGAATGCAATACGCAGGCTCGCTTATCAACGCGTCACCAGAGCGTTTTCATAGTATAGGATTCAATGCATGAAAAAAACTACAGCATCCATTACTTAATTAGGAAACTTGTAGCCTGTATACTCTCAGTGATTACACGTTTGTACGTCACTACTACGTTTGTCAACACAATTAATTAAATTGATGGAACACGTAATTTAACACAGAAGAGTGCGCAACATTTCAATAGTTAATTAAACGAGCGCCTCTTTGATTCCTTTAGCTAGGATTTCATTATTTTATTTCTCTCGTTGCCAGTACGATAGGTCACCCGTTTGTCCCATCGAACTGAAAATGTTGCACCGTGTAAAGACCACCTATCTTGTGTGAAATAAAGATTTTGAACAAAATCATCTCAATGGTTGAGATGCGAATAGAATTTCAACTGATGGTTAAACATTCAAAATGTCCTACGTTGAAAATTATCTAGGACGCCAAAATTATATCGTACTTTACAAATAAGACAAACATGTCGCAAGCTTATTGACACTTTAAGCATATTTTCAAGTAGGTGTTGAAATTGATGTATCGACAAGTAAATGACACACCTTGAACACTTGCAATTTATTGGTGGTTTTCAGAGCAGAGTTGATACAAAGTTGCAATGAAAAGCCAAAACGATGGTCACGTTATTTGATATTGATTGATTGGATCATGTTTTGCTTTCAGTTAACGTATTTTCCGTGTAAACTAGAGTTTCGGTTCGAGGTGTTGCACACACTGGTGCTCGCTTATCAACGCGTACTTTCTCCTAGTGGATAGTAAAAAGGAAACTTGATATACATTCCAACACGTATTTCTTCCGAACAGCAGCAGCCCCGGGTCTCCAGAATACTTTATACCATCGGATAAAGTCGACTTTGGTAAAACAAAGTCAAATAGCCGTAAACTTCGGTCGAGTTTACGGACATATCTTGACGGAAGTTGTTTGAGTTGCGTCGCGTCTTGTGTAATCTCATATCGGGGTTCTCTGGGCGGAACAAGTGACAACCTCCTCGGCGGCGCGGGCAAGACGGGGACATTCATCATGCTCGCGCTCTCTCTATCATCTCATCCCGTGATGCATGGAGGCAGAGGTTTACCGGGGACGTTATCGCCGACTGCAGGCGGAGTTGAGAACTCTGTCCCGGCAGATGCAGTCCCGACTCTCTGCTCGCGGAGAGAACATCTAATATTGCAGAGTTAAGGTCGTATCTGATTCGTGTATCGGTACACTAAGAAATGTGACATGCGCAAATTCCCATTTATCAACATGCTTATCTGGAAAGCAACTTACGAGAGTCAATTATACGAGAGTTGGGTAGAACCAGGGATTATAATAACGTTGCAACCGAGTATGTTGTACGCACGCGGTTCTTTGAGTACTTTATTAGTATTGTTCTTACATTGAATAGTCACATCGGATGCCACTTTTTAGTACTTTTACCACCCCGAAGGTAACCGTAAAGCCAGTTTAAAACGGCAATGAAAATATACACTCAATAACGTCCCACAAAGTAGCATATTTTGGAAAGACATTTTACAAAAATATCATTTTTAATGTTTTGGATATGCATAGGTTTTGACTAGATCTTTTAATTTCATCTTTTCAATGCAAAATAGTCAACCCCGTTTCGATAAACGCAGGGCTCCGTTACACCTCTTGAAGGAATTCTTCATTTTATAACTTGCATAGAGTAGGGTACTTATGCTACCACTATTTACATCACTAGGAAAACGCTCAGTGTAACGCGTTGATGAGCGAGCACAGAACATGCAACATCCCCATAGTAACGATGCACGACACGGCACAAGACGATTTTCTCTGCAATTTTTCAATCTCCATAATACTCTGGATGAATAACAGATTCATTGTGTCGTGAAGTCTTACCTACATACCTTCTCCAGAAATCTCTTGCGACATCCCATACTAAACTCGTAAAATTACAATTAATACTTTGATTGGGCTTACAATAATATGTAAAATTTAATATTAAGTTGGTCTTGATCACCATGCAAAATTTGAACTTATAATGTGAACATTTTTATTGTCGACCAATCAGAAGACATTATATAAACTTAAACCAAGTAGAGGATTTGGCCTTCGTACTGCATCCGATTTTATGCGCTAGCTCAAAAATGCTTTCATTTTACTGTACATTGTGGATAGCTTGGCTGCTCTACAGGCCTTGCCTTGGAACAGAAGCTTAAAGAAGGCAGGGATGACAATTTAGTATACATTTTTCAAGATTATGGAATAAAATGACCTAAAAATGACAAAACTTTAAAAAATAACGACAGATTAGACTGAAAATTGGCAAAAACATCTAAAATGTTGGTACCAATGACCACGCGAAGTTTTAAGTTGATCGGTCATACGGTTCTAGTTTAAATGTCAAAAATCACATGAAAAATGGTTTTATATTTGAACCAATAGGAGGATTTGGCTGAAACTTTTTATGATTGGGTACAATGTTGGTTGCAATGTTTTTGCTAAATTTCAAATTGATCGAAGCAACCAATCGAAAGATATTTTTTTTTTAATTTGAACCAATCACGAGAGCCCGTTCAAAAACGATCCCAGGGACCGCATAGAGTACGTTAGTATGTGTACAAAATTTCAGATCGATTGCTTGAGCGGTTAGACCTGGGCTGTGACCACAAAAAAAAAACACACAGAGAAAGTGCCATAAGAGTACCGTGGTGACGCTCGCTACGCTCGCTCAATAACTCTACAAGGTATGATGTGCAATATGAATATTTGTATTTGACTACAGAAACGCCAATATTTATATTCAAGAACACTTCACAGAACCGCAAATATTGTTTGTGTGTTCACATACGCCGGCTTATGGACACAAAATATCAAAACGTACCTTTTCAATTGCGCGAAATAATTTGATAGAAGAACATACGTACTTCTATTGGAAAACTTTCTTTTCACAAAACGATTCGTTCGCCGATAGAAAGCTACTCCATGAAGGGCATTCCAAACCAATTAGGAAGCATAAACCCTGAAGGGAAGTCCTTTTAGAGTTATACTTTTCTCGGCAACATTTCGTTGACGTTCTATACGTGACTTTATGCTCCTCCAGTGGAATCCCACGAAACCGAGACTTCACTTCCTGGGATTCGCTTGACATACTAAACCCCACTTGAATCCGAATCAAAAACACAATTTTATACTTTTACCGTAGGTTAAACGACAAATGCATCCATCAAAAACATAATAACCATTCATACGAAAATACACCGTCGCACAGAATAAATGTATTATGGAATCGGTTTCATGGTTCTCGTATCGAAGCAAAACGTACATTTTGAAAATGGAAAAGAGAAAGATATTGAAAGTGAAAGCTTTTTGACGACTTTCGGATGGAGATCACTTATCGTAAACCGAAAACAATCCACTCCGACCTGAAAGAAGGAACGGTTTATGTGATGCGTTGACCGCGCCTACGCCACCTGGAGTACGCGTTGTGGAGTGTAACAGTCCACTGTAAGTCTACAGGAATGTAGGGATTAAGTTCAACACAAATGTCAACAGGAATGTAGGAATAACGCTCAACGCCTACTACAAATGTCAACAGAGATGTAGAAATTAGGTTCAACGCCCATTGCAAATGCCAACAGGGATGTAGGGATTATGTTCAACACAAATGTCAATAGGGATGTAGGAATTAGGTTCAACGCCCAGCACAAGTGTCAACAGGGCTGTAGGAATTAGGTTCAACGCCCAGCACAAGAGTCAATAGGGATGTAGGAATTAGGTTCAACGCCCAGCACAAGTGTCAACAGAGATGTAGGAATTAGGTTCAACGCCCATGCACAGGTGTTACCCGGGATGTAGGAATTAGATTCAACTCCCAGCACAAGTGTCAACCGGGGTGTAGGAATTAGGTTCAACGCCCAGCACAAGTGTCAACGGAATGTAGGAATTAGGTTCAACGCCCAGCACAAGTGTCAACGGAATGTAGGAATTAGGTTCAACGCCCAGCACAAGTGTCAACCGGGGTGTAGGAATTAGGTTCAACGCCCAGCACAAGTGTCAACGGAATGTAGGAATTAGGTTCAACGCCCAGCACAAGTTTCAACGGGGTGTAGGAATTAGGTTCAACGCCCAGCACAAGTGTCAACGGGGTGTAGGAATTAGGTTCAACGCCCAGCACAAGTGTCAACCGGAGTGTAGGAATTAGGTTCAACGCCCAGCACAAGTGTCAACGGAATGTAGGAATTAGGTTCAACGCCCAGCACAAGTGTCAACCGGGGTGTAGGAATTAGGTTCAACGCCCAGCACAAGTGTCAACGGAATGTAGGAATTAGGTTCAACGCCCAGCACAAGTTTCAACGGGGTGTAGGAATTAGGTTCAACGCCCAGCACAAGTGTCAACGGGGTGTAGGAATTGGGTTCAACGCCCAGCACAAGTGTCAACGGGGTGTAGGAATTAGGTTCAACGCCCAGCACAAGTGTCAACGGGGTGTAGGAATTAGGTTCAACGCCCAGCACAAGTGTCAACCGGGGTGTAGGAATTAGGTTCAACGCCCAGCACAAGTGTCAACCGGGGTGTAGGAATTAGGTTCAACGCCCAGCACAAGTGTCAACCGGGGTGTAGGAATTAGGTTCAACGCCCAGCACAAGTGTCAACCGGGGTGTAGGAATTAGGTTCAACGCCCAGCACAAGTGTCAACCGGGGTGTAGGAATTAGGTTCAACGCCCAGCACAAGTGTCAACCGGGGTGTCGGAATTAGGTTCAACGCCCAGCACAAGTGTTAACCGGGGTGTAGGAATTAGGTTCAACGCCCAGCACAAGTGTCAACCGGGGTGTAGGAATTAGGTTCAACACCCAGCACAAGTGTCAACCGGGGTGTCGGAATTAGGTTCAACGCCCAGCACAAGTGTCAACCGGGGTGTAGGAATTAGGTTCAACGCCCAGCACAAGTGTCAACCGGGGTGTAGGAATTAGGTTCAACGCCCAGCACAAGTGTCAACGGAATGTAGGAATTAGGTTCAACGCCCAGCACAAGTGTCCGAGGGACATCGTCCGGCGACGCGTGAAGATATGACGTTGCCATGGACACGGCGCGGTCACGTGATTGCACTGATTCACTACATGGTGGCGGCAGGTAGGTAAAGAGCACGGCTCTAAAGCGGGTCGATGGCCATTGTATTCGCCACGTCGACGTGTGAGGGGATGAAGAGCTGCTTTATCGCGAGCGCGGAATGAAAACCTGCTATCTGGCGGCAGGGAATTGTTTAGGGGCTATGAAAAGTTGATAACATCTTCAGCCATAATCCAAGATTAAGTAGGGCTATAATTTATCTAGTGGAGCGGTCGCTCCACCCAGCCAAGTCGTACTATACACTCACACTCACTCAACATACCGTAAATGCCTAATAAACTGAGGAGCAGACCAAACACTTTTACTGTAAGCAACAACATGGCATTTTCGGCCTACTGGATCTCAAAATTGGGAAATCTCACATTGTTGCGAAATAACTTAATTTCGAGCTATGGCCCACCTGACAACATATACTAAATTTGGGAACAATAGGTAATGCCATTTGTGGGCTAGAGGGCCGTGAAAACAGTGAAATTACACCCCTTTTAAAACCTATCTTCATCTGATGATATCACGAAACACCGCAATCACCGCCACAGCCTAAACGGCTTAACCGATCGACTTGAAATTTTTACCACATGTGCACTTTTGGCGTCCGAGGTGCCTTTTTATAAAACCAACCGGAAGGCGCCATTTTGAAACCGGAAGTGACGTCATATCTCGAAAACGACTACACCGATCGGAATAAAACTATCGCCAAATGATTCAGACGGTCATCTTTATGGAATATCAATAGTCAAAATATACATTTACTATTACCGAAACCGGAAATGACGTCATAAAAATGAAGAATCAGACTTGAATCACCTCTTACTACAATAACTACATATTCAGAAGGCTTATAATGATACATAACATTTATAGAAATAAATTCTAGGTGGCTGTAATTTCAGCCGCCATTATGAAAACCGGAAGTGATGCCATATCTCGAAAACGGCTGGACCTATTGGAACAATGCTTTCGCAATTCTTCATGGAATATCAAAACAAGCTTATATTTAGCCCCAAACACATTTTTTCGTAGTAACCAATTCGGAAATGGCCTATTTTTTTAAAGGAATTAGTCATTGTTGCTCCGATATGTGTTAAAAGTTGTGTAAATAAACTAAAAAAACTAGTGATATCCCCATAAAAAACACTCCGTGTAAAAATACCAGCCAAGTCTCTTCAACTTAAAAAAAAAATGAAATCTAAAAATTCTGCACTGAAAAGTAGTGATATCAAAAAATTAGCCAAGTCAAAACTTTATTTGAAAATCAAAAAATACTTGGCGCATCGTTTTTTTTAGGGCATTATAGGTATACTATGTATATGTATATTTCATGTAAAATTTATAATTGGCTTATACTTCCAAGCTATTTATGTACACGATGCGCCAAGTATTTTTTGATTTTCAAATAAAGTTTTGACTTGGCTAATTTTTTTGATATCACTACTTTTCAGTGCAGAAATTTTAGATTTCATTTTTTTTTTAAGTTGAAGAGACTTGGCTGGTATTTTTACACGGAGTGTTTTTTATGGGGATTAAAATATACTACTACATGTATAAAGAGAGAAGGGAATTATGTTTTGAATTGGCTGTTTTTGCTGTATATATGCACTTTAAGAGGCAAACGGAAGCGATCGGGAGTCGCACGGTTCGTCAGAGCGTCTTTTTGAAATGTTGTCTTCCCACTAAATAATTTTAAAAAATCAGATAGTAACGACCCATAACAGCCTAATAGACTAAATAATGACGCACACTGGAGGTCATTATGACCTCTGGTACGACCTCAAAGTGTTAAATACGATATTTTTAGTAAAATAATCGAAAATAATCGTATTTAACACTTTGAGGTCGCACCAGAGGTCATAAAGTACTCCAGTGTGTGGCTTTATTTAGTTTATTAGGCTGTAATGGGTCGTTAACTATCTGATTTTTTAAAATTATTTAGTGGGAAGACAAAATTTCAAAAAAACGCTCTGACGAACCGTGCGATTCCCGCTCGCTTCCGTTTGCCTCTTAACAGCATGTTCAGTTGTCAAAAGTAACTTTAAAGTTTGTTAAATTTCAACGGTTGATCTTCTTTGCTTTGATGTGCTCTTTGACAACGTCACAGCTGTGTAACCGTATACCTACCACAAGATATTGGTATTCTATTATATCTCTTGTGGTACAGTGATGCAGGATTTCTTTCTATCTTGTACTGTACAGATCAAGTAGCAACTAATTGGGATTAAAGAGGATGTTGCTCTCGCATTTCGGCAACGAGGAAAAAGAGTGTCGCGTTACCTTTAAGTGACGTCACCACAAGTGGAAACTGAAGAGTTTGGTATAGTTTCATCAGGTTATGCCGATTAAATTTAAATCTAGTACAGGAAATCTCTTGCTAAAACCCGTGGATTTTGTTGTGCCAGAAATATAAAATGTTGTGCCTTTCATTATCACAATATCAAGGTGTAAACATCAATTGACAACCGTGCGATTTTAAGTTGGCCATCAATGTGACGTTTTGATCAAAATCTGAAACCTCGATACCCTGTTCTATATTCATTTAAGTGCAAAACTTTAGCTCTAGGTAAAAGAAAGATATCAGTGCGTAACTTTTCAATACCTACTTATTTTAGATTTATAGTTACGAAATAGTGACTTTTTCATTATATAGTTTTCCATTAGGTAGTAGCTATTCTAGAATATATGTCCGTAAACAGAAGCAGTCTGATCCTTTAAGCTCCATCCTTAGGAAACTTTTGCACCTCTCAGGCGGATCCCGATGCAAATGAGGCATTCAACAACACGTCTATAAAAAGAACTAAATGCAATTCTAAAAGCCCTTTTCACCGTAACATTTCTATGGCCCTGGAAGAGTAGGGATAATACACTGTCGGAGCGACGGAGAGCGAGCTCGGACGATTAGCCTCGTCGTCGGATGACGCGTCGTTGGTTCATCGGCGAGGCAAATCAGCTCCGTCGGAAGATCAATGAATTCATATTAGAGTCGAAGAAATGCGAGATGTTTGCGGACCACGCCTATAGAGGGCGCCAGCGGCGGATGTGGATTCGGGGGAGATGTACCAAGATGTTGTGTGATTTTAGCGGGATATTACATTATAAACCAGGGCTCCACTCTACCTTACAAATAAACGTAGCAATAGAGCAGATGGATAAAATAATGGTCAAATATTGAAAAGAACTGAGTTTTTTTTTTTTATAAAAGTCGATTCTATTGATTTCCCTATTTTAATAATCTAAGTATGTTTTTTTTATTTTTTATATAAAATGTTTTATTCACATTGTCATACAGAGTTAATAATAAATAATAATGTTTGTAAATACAGGAATACAAAGAGAAAAAAAGCTCTTTAACTTCCAGTCATAAAAATGAAAAATTAACATAATTATTTCTATCAATTAATGAAGTTATATATCGGAAAAAGTGAAAAGGAAACCGAAATAACAGTATGGTTGATTGTAAGCAAATTCATATTGCTCTATTGCATTCTTATATTTTTTTAATTTCATTTTTTTATATAATATTTCATTGTGTATTAAATAGCAATTTGGCTAATATTATGATGCTCCCATATTTTCCTGACTTTTCAAACGTGATTTCCAACGTATGCAAACTTGAACCCTGAATAAGTCCGAACCAGTTTTTTGTCATTGAATGATGAATGGCCCCTCATTTTATTGAAATCAGTCATAAAACGATCGACAATGGAGTCCCGCGGTTCCTCTCAGAAAAAGACGCCGTGAGAACGCCACTGACGCCGCGAGAACGCCACTGGAGTCACGTGACCGGGCCTAATCGATGGCATTGAGCACCGAGAGGCGACAGATGACTCCGCGGACTCCATGACAAATGACAGAATTCTTCTCGCGGGAGGCGAAGGAATGTCTTTTCAATACCGCGAGACCCCCCACGACGAGTATGGATTTTGTCGGCAAATGGTTTTCAGTGTTCGGGCGGGAGCTTTGCAGAACGTACGGCGAGGAGGTGATCTTCTTTCAAAGAGGCTCCGAAGGAATTGACATACGAACAGAGCATCAAAATAGCTTCTTACGTTTAATAACAAACTCCATGCCGATGGAGCAAAGGTATAGAATGTCGGGGGAAACATTATTACATTCTTAGAGAAGAAAATTATTAAAGGATCAAATATCTTTGACAGAATAATTTGAAAGAAGCAATATTGCAAAAACCAAAACAAACTACAAAAAAAATCAATAATATCTTCGAAACTTTCTCTATCTTTGAAGGTTTTAGACAACGTCGCAACTACGCCAGTATTTTTTCAAGATCAATGCGCAAAAATATCACATTTGGCTCATTCCATTCTACTTCACCCAAAGTCGTTGCGCCTAGAATTTTGATTTTTTTTATATTTTGCACAGTTGTTCCTACATATAAGCTGATATCAAATCTCTAGTTTCAGTTCGATTCAAGTCGGCGTACTCAAATTACGTGTAATTAAAGATGGCGCGGACGGGAAAATCTGTGTTTTTAAGCTTCCAGGAGAAATGCTGCCATTTCTATACTATTCAAGTTAACAGAACGATCTTTACGGCGTTTTGTTCATAAATAATCGGTCTATAATTATGTACCTTACAAGTTTGCTGTATATGGAACCCTTCATAATGTAATTTGCCCTCAAACTTCGACTAAAATTCTTAAATTTTTCCAATATTTGAGGCATGATTATGAATAGAAGGAAGTGATAGTTCAAACACCCAATTTTATTTTAGTTTCACCTTATATGTAAGAATAGATTTACACACTTCATTGTTAGTTTTTATAAATTGTTTTTTACCAAAAAAAAGTCAAAACCCTAAAAAGTACCATTTTTGGTCCCATTTTCCTCAGGTGGGGGACCAGATAAAAATTTGCGCTCAACGGCAAAATAACCAGCGTTACTTGATGTATAATTGCTGCAAGTTTGGACTTGTTTTTTTAACGGGTGTGGAAATGCATTTTCGCACCTGGAAATGCACGTGAAAATGCATTTCTACACCCGTTAAAAAAACAAGTCCAAACTTGCAGCAATTATACATCAAGTAACGCTGGTTATTTTGCCGTTGAGCGCAAATTTTTATCTGGTCCCCCGCCTGAGGAAAATGGGACCAAAAATGGTACTTTTTAGGGTTTTGACTATTTTTTGGTAAAAAACAATTTATAAAAACTAACAATGAAGTGTGAAAATCTATTCTTACATATAAGGTGAAACTAAAATAAAATTGGGTGTTTGAACCATCACTCCCTTCTATTCATAATCATGCCTCAAATATTGGAAAAATTTAAGAATTTTAGTCAAAGTTTGAGGGCAAATTACATTATGAAGGGTTCTATATACAGCAAAATTGTAAGGTACATAATTATAGACCGATTTTTTATGAACAAAACGCCGTAAAGATCGTTCTGTTAACTTGAATAGTATAGAAATGGCAGCATTTCTCCTGGAAGCTTAAAAACACCGATTTTCCCGTCCGCGCCATCTTTAATTACACGTAATTTGAGTACGCCGACTTAAATCGAACTGAAACTAGAGATTTGATATCAGCTTATATGTAGGAACAACTGTGCAAAATATAAAAAAAATCAAAATTCTAGGCGCAACGACTTTGGGTGAAGTAGAATGGAATGAGCCATTTATAAAATCGAGTTCCTTCCATTTTTCAGCCGTTTTTACATAGAAAGAATGTGGGCATGTTGTGTTAGACCCCAGAGACTTGGTTGAAATGTCTTGAACACATCGGACGGATTGCATTCCCAGTGAGACCAAAAAGCGATGGAGCGTGATTGAGTATTGACATCAGGTTTATGTTCTTCAACCTCAACTTTTCGCCACCTTTTGCAAGAAAGTCGTAGAACAGTTGGTATATAACAACGCTCTATACACAGTGACGAACAGAGTTGAACACACTTTATAAGCTGGTGCAAGCGCAAGCGATTTTGCTGCTTGTTGCAGGCACGTTTTTGGATACGATTGGAGAATAGGATAGGTTCCAAGGGTACCTATATACATAACAATTGTGACTTATTTGTAACATTAGGTACGTGAATACAAAAAAAAATGTTCTAAAAAAATTAGATTTTTGGTGAAAAATCGTCTATTATTTTGTCTCGTTGGTTGCCGTCGAAATTTAATTTTAAAAATGTGCCAAGTGATAAAACATAACCCTAAGTTTGTCTTTTATCTAATCATAGATTAACATTTGAGAACAATTAGTTTACAGGTTTATAGTCTCAAATCGTATCGGAAATTTTATAGTTTTGCGCGGTTTTGTTGAATAACCGCCGCCTAAATATCAAGGCACGAAGCAAAAATTAAAAAATGCTATACTAATAGGTATGTCAGACTCATTATGTGAACATCCTATCAAAGCTACATAGGAAACAATTTGTTTATAACAAGGGATAGGCCGGCCCTTGATAGAGCGTATGCATCAATGCCTGTTACATTGAACATCTTTTACAATTTGATGCAACTAAAGGCAGGGGCATACCTACGGCTACTTATGGGGCATTCCAGCTCCAAATCCCCAAGCAAAAAACCTGACCACCTGGGATATTATTAATTTTTTGTGGGAATATTGTATACTAAAAAAGAGTCGACACGTGTAATTTTGTTTGACCTTGAGGTCATCCACTTCCGAAATGCAAGCTTGCAAATTATCATGATTTTGTATTTTTTAAACATTTCGCTCTCACTCTCATAGCTCATAACTTTTGATCCAAACATCGTACAAAGATGCCTTTTTTACCAAATTGAAGCTCTTGTTATGCTCTATTTTAATATATTATACACAATATGTTTCTTAAACCACATCATTTAAAGAAATGAATGTAAAAAATTCAAAATTTTATTACTCAAAAAGTCATTTTTTAATTTTTTTAAAATTTTTACCATATAATTGCCGATGTGTTACCTACTTACTGTAAAAATTTCAAGGTGGAGTGTCAAGGGATGTGCGAGTAATAAATTATTTAGCGCGTCAACGTACTTGGGAATCCGCGCGGCCGAGCGCGGGCGATGCTGTCGTTCTAGCGATTGCACGTGACAAAGCCGCAGATATGTTTAAACAATAGTTCATCTGCTTGGATGGACACAAATTCATCTCTTGCTTCTGCAGCGTAGGAATAAACTCTCGTTTGAATGACGTGTGTTGATACAGCATAGACATTTATACTCACGTATAAATGTAAATTTACGGAACAGGTTGGGTGAGTGGTTAACGCTCTCAGCTTGTATTCCGGAGGCCCGGGTTCGATTCCCGCGGCCGTCCTTCCTGACTGGGGTTTTTTCGTGGTTTTCCCTCAGTCTTCAGGCAAATGCTGGGAAGGTACCCTACTAATAGGCCACGACCGCCTCCTTCCCACCTTCCATCCTTACCTACTCTTCACCATCATCTCCCGATCATCATCATAATCATCCATCCGTCGCCATTAGCCTCGCTGCAGAACAGTGCGACGTTAAGCCCCAGACAAAAAAAAAATAAAAAATATGGATACAGGAACAAATGAATGCAGTTTCTGGGTGCCAGAGATAAGACGTGCTTGTGAAAATCTTGCCGCGAGAATCTGATCCTCCAAGTCGTGCTCATCTTGCGTACAATACTCGAAGTTGATGGATGTGATGTTGGACTGGACCCAGTCATAGAGTTGTCGCGGAGCCATGATCTGGCCGTCATAAGGCATGCAGACTGGCTCGACTGCAAGCCGCTTCACAGTCCACCCACACCCTCACAGGCCCCCTTTCCGTGCGATGTGGCTGTGAAGTGCCACTCGGCTGCATTGTGGCGGCAAATATTGTTTATATTTTACGATTTTTGTACTGGGCAGCTGAACCATTTGATAAATACCTACATGATTTTGTTGGCTGATTGAAAATATTGTTTCAGAAAATTAATAAGTTTTTTTAATAAATAAACGGACGGCAACTGTATCCTGCTGCATTCAGAAATTACTGCAAAACTGATGTGTTTCACTTCACTATTCTCTTTGTAGTATGCGACGAATGGATGGAGAGTGGTGGACGATTTGTTTCAGTAAAATCCCTGGGCCTCGTCTTGCAGCACAAAAGAAAAGTTTTTAGCAAAGTCGCGACTGATTTACACCTTTGACGCACTGATTGAATTTGAAAATAATGTAATAAGTAGTATTTACTCTCAAATTATTGAACTCTTCAATTTTACAGAAAGTAGGTACCTATAGGAAAAGCCTACATAGATGTAAACTTATTCTATAAATTGATTTCATTAAATAATTACATCGACTCGATAAACCATAGATAAAAAACGCAAAAAATTGAACACCAATTTCACTACGAAATGCACTACGAATAGGTATATCAGTATTTCTTGTCTATCAGAAAAAAAACCACACACAAATGTATACCTATTATAACACCCAACACTTGGAGAGCTCAGAGGTCCGTGTGGTTGGGAAGCCAAAACAGATATGATTGCTCTTAGAAGTTACACAGTGTAGAAAATCTCCTCAATCAATTACATACCTAAAAACCAATAACAATACCTATAGAAATACACCTGCACCCGAGACCAACGCAGGGTGGGCAGTTCGTGTCGGCGAACACAGAGCAGGGATTAAAAACTGAAAGGGTTGAAATTAATTGACAGGAATATTTATTACATGATTGGTCGGCAAAAATTGGCGAAGAACGGAGTACCGTCTATGAATAGCAAAACGTAAGACAAGAGATTTTATTATGATGTCGTATACCTAAAGTTTCAGAACATAACTGTTTTCGTGATCCCATGAGAACTCATATAAAAACAATGCATTGATTGTCAAAACGACCCACAACAAATATTATAAAAGTAATTGAATTATAGTAGACAGAGAGAATTTATCGTGATGTCGTGTAACGAAGGTTTCAGAACATAACGGTTTTCGTGGTTCCACGAGAATACATATTTAAACCATTGCTATGATTGTCAAATCAACTAACAACTAATAGTATCAAAGTAATTGTTGAATTATAGTAGACAGAATAGAAAATGAGTAGTTACAATAGTGATCGAGTTCAGTGGAGTTTTTACCGCGATCGCTAGAACGAGAGCAGCGGCGGCGCTCTGCCGCGCGGTTTCACAAGTACCTTGACGCCCTAAATAATTCATTACTCCCACATCCCTAGACACTCCAACTTGAAAGTTTTACAGTAAGTAGATAACATATGAGTAATTATATGGTAAAAATTTAAAAATTATAAAAAAATGACTTTTTGAGTAATGGAACTTTGAATTTTTCACTTTCATTTTTTTAAATGTTGTAATTTAAGAAACATATTGTGTATACAATAGTAAAATAGAGAATAAAAAGAGCTTCATTTTGGTAAAAAAATAATCTTTGTACGATATTTGGATCAAAAATTACGAGCTATGAAAGTGCAAGCGGAATGTTCAAAAAGTACAAAATCATGATATTTTGCAAGCTTGCACTGCGGAAGTGGTTGCCCTCAAGGTCAAACAAAAAAACACGTGTCGACTATTTTTAGGTAGACAATATTCAAATTTTTTTTATTAAAATCGCAAGAGGTCAGGTCAATTTTCGACATTTTTTGGTTGTCCTGAGGCGGAACGACCCCAATGCAGGTTAGGAATGGCTGGGGAGCGTGCATACATTGGATGTGGCCCATTTCCAACGTGTTTTTAATGCATATTAAACAATCTCTAGAGAGCTATACTGTTCCCCGGCATCGTAATTTCCACAATCTATTACCGGCATAAAGTAAAGGACAAAATTGAGACCCACTTCATTGAAAAGCAAATTAAATTTCCTAGCTCTACGCGCGGCAATTTCGTGCTTCCGTCGCGCGTTGATATCCTCCCCGACTTCCGTGTACAAACATGGCGCGGGAAAACAAAAAGCAAACATGGCGCCGCTTCCGCTGCAATTACGTCACGTGACAAGATGGCGTCCGATAAGCGGCACGACCCCGGAAACTACGTCAGGCCGAAATTGGTTACGAAGATGGCGGGTCAGTTTTAGTGTTATTTAATATTTACTGATCTAAAATGTTTCTCCTTGCTTTAATTCGTAGTTGTCATGTTTATAAACTGCTAATACCTATCAATTCATAGAACAGGTTAAATGTGGTCACAAGTTGCTAGAATGCAGACTTCGACAGCTGATGAGCCTGAGTATACGAATTTACTTTGTATTATGGCATTTTGGAGTTTTACCCAGCATTGATTTATTTTTAAATGATTACCCGAACATTGTTTTAGCCAGGGAAGTGATAATTTCCTTCAACTGAAGCACTACGAAGTTATTAAGAGGGCCGAGTAGTGAGCGTGGCATTGAAATGTTTTATAATCGATTTTTATCAATATCTTTTACACATGTAATTGTTAACAAAATAGGGCTTTGTACGTATTCAAAACAGTTCAATAAAAATAATTTCATAGTTTGAAATAAGTTATTAGTTTTATTTTGTCCAACAGATGTTTAGTGCCCGAAAATTAGTAAAATTGTGGCACTAAGCATATCTGTTGGACAAAATAAAACTAATAACTTATTCCAAACTATGAAATTATTTCATTGAACTGTTCTGAATACTCGTACAAAGCCTTATTTTGTTAACAATTACATTGGTAAAAGATATTGATAAAAATCGATTAAAAAACTCTTCAAGGTCAAACTCACTACTCAGCCGTCTTAAAGTCGTTGTCGGTGTTTCACTTGATGTGTGTTTGTGCGATTTGCCAGGAACGGCGGTTGCGACGGATGAGCCGGATTGAGGAGTAGCGAATACATGTCACATCTTCTGTCATATTGAATATGATGAAAGACGAAGAAGGGTGACGTGCCCTACATAACAAGCACTATGCAAAACATAGGCATATACCAGTGAGGTTTGTGTGACAAAGGAGTGACAGGTAACTACATGGGAAAACAAAAAATATTCGAAGTATATAAGTTTCTATCTATCTAATCTCCATAAGTAATTCATGAGCAATAAAAAGTCTTCAATGAAAATCTTTTCCTATTTGGAATCAACAGCTTTAGAACGGACTTAAACTAAGCTGTCGTCGAAATCGTGTATAAATTACCAACTTATAGAGCATGATTCCTGATGACAGTGATCTGTCGACGTCGTTTCCTACGTTGTCGTCAAACTCCGCTTTCCCGCATGCAGTCGATATTTCAATGTGATTCGCCATTCAGAATGACAGTAACTGGAGTGTTTATTGATTATGTGTGCTCCATTTTAATAAGTAGCACGGGAACAATCCAACACATATCTCAAACAAAAGTAGGTACAAACAATACACACGTACGTATTGTACATGCACATTTGTGAGTACATACGTGAGTATAGCCACCTCTATAAGTCCAGATTAAAATTGCCCCTTATACGTATGCAGACGTATAGTATTAGATGCATAAATAGATTTATATTTGGATACAGACTGGTCTGGTCTGGTCTCTTTTGGACTGGCTTTTATCAGGAATACAGAGGCGTCTGGATATTGTACTAAAAACATGGACTATACCGGCCATTGTAATAAATTTTATAGTTATATTTAGTTGAAGTCTAGAATTCAGGTAGTTCATTTCGAGTTAGTCCGATGTCCAAGCTAACTTCCAACCAGTAAATGGATAATGAGGTAAATTGAGAGAAGTTAGAGCCCGCTGTCCACCGGGGACATGCGACGGACGGACGGCGCGAGTATTGCTGGAGTTTGCATAATGGCAGTGGCAACATGCCGCCACTCCTGCCCCCAGCGCCGGCGATCCAGGGATAAGCTCGCGCAAGATATTGCCCCGCAGGAATAAATCCCGGCTTGGCTCTGTCTGCGTCGCAATAACGTCCAGATAGCCGGCGACGGCCACGAGTTCATTGTCAGAGATAAGCCGGGATGATATTTGTGTATATTCCCATTGCGTGTGGCTCCAGGCAGGTAGCGCAGGACGTCAGGGAAGAGGATCAAAGCAGGGATAAGTCATGCGAAACACTGGGATTGCTGAATAAGAGAGGCGATTTTATTTATTTACAGCTGACATAGCCTAGCAACCGTTTGCGTTTTATATTTAATATTTTAGTGGTTTTACAAATGTCGTCGAATGAATGATTATGATAATGATGGATGGTACGATATTAAAGGAATTTCCCAATTTTTACCTCTAGACCGAATAAAATAAGTAAACTTTCAAATATCATCTTATATTAAATTGTACACATTCAACCACCGTCTACCCTGACGTCTGTCAACTCTGTTTAGTAGACACTCTGTCTCTGTTTCTGTCTGTTTAGCAAAGCTAAGTTTTAGTTAGTCAGTAAATACTTATTTTTTATCTACAAAAATGTATGTATATGTGTTGTAGTTTCATAATTTAGTTATTATATTTTATGTTTTACATGCCCATTCCCAACAAGCATTTGCTCCTGGGGTGGCACCATTCATTTGTATTTAACATGTATTGTTTAATTTAAAAAAAAAACAGCCACGAGAACCAGTGCAGTCCAGAGCATGCGCAAACTTTAGTTCGGAACAATGAGCAGTAAGTTGAAAGGTGTTCTTCGTGAGAGAAACGTAATCCTCAAACATCGTTTTCATTCAATCGAAACACACAAAAGAAACAATCGGAACTCGCTATTGTTTGAAACATTGAAAATGTCCTCAACCGTTGTTGAAGTCGTCCAACATGTTCACGAAGTTTCTCAAACTTGAAGTTGATTGTGAATTAATGACGCACTCATCCGCGCTTAACTGTCGCTTTAGATGTCAGCCGAACTTTTGACTGCGAACAATCGAAAGATCGTAGAAAGTACTAAGTGGCCCAATCAAAGTGTCGAGAGCTTGACAGCGAGGTCAGGACTAGGACGACGAGTGGCGATGAAGTACAGTTGAAGAAAACGCCGATCATGTGCTCATTTCGTCCCTCTACTTCCTCGTCATCAACATGCCGTCGTCTCACATCGCGCTAGAGCGTAGTTTCAAAACGCCGACCATGTGCTGCCTATCTTCTTCTTCTCTCTCTCTCACACACAACGCCGACCATGTGCTCGCTGCATCCTCTACTCTCTTACAATGTCGACCATGTGCTGCCTATCTTCTTCTCTTCTCTCTCTCCCACATCGCCCTCATGGCGGCGTCTCTCTCTCGCGAGATCGATATACGTGGCGCACCACGTGACCCGACGGTTCGGATCAAAGACGGCGCGAGCCACGCAATTACATGCGGTCGATCAATTACTTGAGCCTTGCTAACTGCCTGGTGCCATGCCACGGACATCCTCGCGGGGCCCCTCGTGCCGGGCCTTGTGCAGGGTCCCTCGTGCCGGCCCCTCGTGCAGGCCATGAGCCTTGCTAACTGCCTGGTGCCATGCCACGGACCTCCTCGCGGGGCCCCTCGTGCCGGCCCCTCGTGCAGGGCCCCTCGTGCAGGGCCCCACGTGCAGGGCCCTCGTGCAGGCCATGAACGTTGCTATAACTGCCTGGTGCCATGCCACGGACCTCCTCGCGGGGCCCCTCGTGCAGGGCCCCATGTGCCGGGTCCCTCGTGCAGGCCATGAGCCTTGCTAACTGCCTGGTGCCATGCCACGGACCTCCTCGCGGGGCCCCTCGTGCCGGCCCCTCGTGCAGGGCCCCTCGTGCAGGGCCCCACGTGCAGGGCCCTCGTGCAGGCCATGAACGTTGCTATAACTGCCTGGTGCCATGCCACGGACCTCCTCGCGGGGCCCCTCGTGCTGGCCCCTCGTGCTGGTCCCTCGTGCAGGGTCCCACGTGCAGGGCCCCTCGTGCAGGCCATGAGCCTGGTGCCATGCCACGGACCTCCTCGCCGGGCCCCTCGTGCTGGTCCCTCATGCCGGTCCAAAGTGCAGGGCCCCACGTACCATGCAAGGTAACATGTGTCCAAATACACCGCACACTTCCTTCAAGACTACATCGAGTATCGTTAAGTACGAACCATCGTGTCCCTTCTTCCCTTCCAGACAATCTTGACACAGTTATTTCAAAAGTAGTAGCTGTTTCTTTTTATTAATCTTCATGTCAGTTGTGTCATCTCAGTTATCTAACTGGGGAAATACCTCACGTAATCATGGACAATACTCGGATTTACTTATTTATTCAAGTGAGAATGCGTCTCATGCTATTGCCATCTCTTCACCAATGCTCACCACGACACGGTAGAAAACAGTGGCTAAACGACACCACTCGTAACGAGTTCTTCGGTTCGAGTCACAAACTTTCAAGCACTTATCGACAAGACAAAATATCAATGTATCAAGGCAATTTTACTTTGATTTCTTCAGTGAAGGCAAGCGAAAGTGACGTGAAATGGACACTGGGACCAAGGGGCCCCCGCAGAGGCACTGTAAACCCCCGCTCAAGACGACGGACTAACCGAACGGCTTCTCCAAATCTCCCTTGCGGGCCCCTCGGGTGGGGGAGGTCGCGACCCTCGCCCGGCTGCCGAATGGCACCACGACAATTATCGAGTCGACCCTCTGACCCGTGCGTCTAAATCAACCCCGCGGGGCGACGCCGGGAGATGATCGCCCGGATTAGCGGCTCATTAACTGAGCCAACTCCACGAGACAACTCCTGTCCCTGGTGGGGATCTTAACAGGCTTCGGGACTACATGATCACGTCCAAGCGATGAAAAGTATAAGGATCGTATATGAATCTGCACCGCCATTTGTATTTCAATTCATATCACAAATCCCTTATTGCATATTCATCATATTACTTCCGGTCCAATAAATCTTCATATTACAGAGATTGCTCGTTTTGTAGGAATGCGCATAACATCAACATCCCGATCATCCATCGAAAATCAAATTATATATTGCTATATTCGAACAAAAAGTCCTTGCTACCCTTCGTTGCGACGAGCTTTCGAAAAAACATTTAATTCTCCCAGACAATATTATAACGGAAGTCAATTGCAAATGTTACGGAAGTATATAGAAAGAATGCTTCCACCCATGTTAAACCCTCCATCGTTTACCAATAATTGGTCTTTATAAGGACATATTCTTCAATCTGCTTTTAAAACTCTATGAAAAGGAAACTCTTGTCAGATGACCGCAATCTCATGAAATACAGGATGACTTCATTCTCCTCATTTGACCTTGGCCATTGCATCGGCGCGCGCCGGCGTGCATTACCGCAAGACATCAGCGAGAGCGTTGCGACTGAGTGGAAATGGTGGCACTGCTACGTCGAGGAAGAGGATGATGTGGATGACGTCGAGGAAGTGGAGGATGTGGACAACGGCGAGGAAGTAAACGCACTCGTCCCGAACGCGACGTGAGGAAGTGGAGGACGACGAGGAAGTGGAGGACGTCGAGGAAGTGGAGGATGTGGACGACGAGGAAGTGACCGCACACGTCCCGAAAGCGGCGTGCGCGAAGTGCGTTCAGTCCCGCAATCAATACGACGCACCTAGCAGAGACGGCTCAAGGAGGCACTTCCAGCATCAAGGGTCACTTCACGACGACTTCTACCAACCCTCCGCGCGCCTCGAGTCGGGCATTTCGTGCTGGCGCGTCGCAAGATGCATTCTATTCGCCAAGAATATCAAACTAATGCAAGTTCTAAAGATCTTCCGGCACAGCTTCGTGAATAAACAAGATTCTCGAGGGAATTTCGCAGAGTAGTTTCAGTATTTTACATTTAAAACGAGCACGAGAAAAATCTCATTACAGCGTGTTTACTCGGCAAGCAAATTGCTTCATTAAATCATTTCAACTCCGATTACTTCATCATTTTAAATTTGCCTCATTAGCACAATTCCATTAGTGAAATGTCAATAGGATAAAGTAACTAAATCTGTTTTAAGTACTCTCGTAATTTTCATAACCACAGATGGGTTCACCAGCCAACTTCAGCCGACAAGAATCTATTTCGACCAGGGTTGGAAAAATATGGGTTTTCTCAAAATCAATTTGCCCAGTGGGTTTTTTGAGTGGGATTTTACGTTTTTTTCAGATTATGTTTATTACCTATGTATTTAATTTTTGGTATTATTAACATTTTAAGTTAAAAAAAAGATTTTGAATGGAAAGTGTTCTGACGGAGTGGGATTCCTTGGTACATTGGATCAGGGACTACCCTCACCTTATGAACCTTATGAATATTAACATAATATCAATGTAATTCAATGTATCAATGTAATGGAAAATCATGCCAACCCTGATTTCGACTCATATTCGTGTACAGTCCATCAGTTTTCTCCGATCGGCTTGAAAATCTCGCCCAATCGAAGCGTCGACGAGCCCGCCGCAATCTCTTTCAAACCGCTTCAATCGATTCGGGCGAAAACTTTGCACATCGCTCACACGATGCATCTTCCACAATCATGCGAAAACCCCGAGCCTTGAACAAAACCCTCGTCGAAGAATCGCCCAGGTAGCGTCGCGATCGATCGCACGGGCAATTTGTCGCCGGCTCCGCTGTTATTAAGTTGGTAATAATTTATTGTCCGACCCGCACTCGCGCACGCAGTCTACCGGCAGGAAGGAGAACGTGAGTAATTGCACTCATTAGATGGAGGAGCTATTTATTACGAGGCCATGCGATGGAGCGTGATAGTCGTCTGGTGCTATGGAGAGAGATACAACATCATTTAGACGCATCATACTCATTATACTTGTTAAAAGGAGGGAGGATTATTTGGAGAGCTTATTCTAGACTGTTCAGAGTTAACGAAGAAAACCGAGTGTTCTTCGGCAATATTGCGAACGCATATTGACTGTTGGTACTGAGTGTTTTTTTAATGAGCTCCACCGATGGACCAGAACTTTTGGTGCTACTTTACTTTTACAGTTAACAATTTGACTAGCCCATAGGTACACAAAATAATATTGTAAAAAAATGTATATCTTATAGAACGTATGGTATCAGCTTTGTTATTTTGGTTGATGTTGCGTGATTCAATTTCAGACGGAAATATTGGATACCATCTGTTTGGTCCGCCGTATAGTTTTTGAACAAACTTCTCTGATTATCTTCAATTGAAGAAAAAGATCTCTGATTGGTCGAAAAGTCAACATACTCTAAAGCAAGTCGAAATTTTAGAAGTATCAAGACCGACGTTATATCATATTTTAAAAATTTTTGAGCCACAACTGTGAAATTACACTTCATTAACATATTCAACGCATTTTGAAAGTCGTCAGAATTGATCTATCGACAAGCCACATTTGATCACTCGTCCGAGTCTACAGATAGGCTGATTCAACGTTTCGTTAAAAAGCAAAGATAGTGCAGCAGTATTGTTATTGATTGATTGGACCATTGCAATGCTTTCAGTTGAATTTGAGTGTGTGACATTAAATCGTTGTGGGATGGAGGTGTTGTACGTGCCGGTGCTCGCTCATCAACGCGTTCCAGAGCGTTTTCCAAGTTAACTAATTGATTACTAACACGAGACCAAGAAAATTAATAATTCTCTCGTACTAATTCACAGGTCTTGACATATCTAAGAAATTAATGCACTATTTCGTAGATTTATTAAAACGAGCGTATACAGCTTATGAGTTACGACGGTGTCCATTATTTCAGGGTTCTTACGCACATTAGTATTAAAATAAACACATTTCCCCGGCCGTGGCGCGACGTTTCATAACGCAGCGCTAGTGCTGATGAAGTGGGGCGATAGCCGAGAAAAGAGATGCGGTTATGAGCCGGATAATACAAGACTCTTGACAAGATCTCGAGGGAAAAGTCAAAGGATAGAAGAGAGAACACAAAGAGAAGCACACAGCATCAAAGACGAAGATCAAAGAGGATTCCCAGAATGTCAATTCCCTTCAATCTTCATGAATTTTTCAGTTCGGTTCCAGAAGACCGGGGGTTTGAAATTCTCGTAATCTATCGGTTAGCTGGACGGCGACGAAACGCGGATATAGATGACTTGATAATCAACTTTGGTATCGATGTTCTCGCGGATGTGAAGGTAGAAGGAGAGAGGCAATCAAAACCGACGTCGATTTATCGCCGGATGTAATCCAATCCGGCGTCCATCGACCAAGTCGACGTCGGGACGTCGATACGCCGAGACGGCGGAGTGTGTCGAATGTTTGGGCGGGAAGGGGTTAACATCCAGCTGAACATACACGGGGTAAACATACGCGTCCGAGACCTTCACCGGTGACGGCTGGCGGGAAGCAGACGGGACAGACAGGGAAGCAGACGGGACAGACAGGACAGACGGGGAAGCAGACGGGACAGACGGGGAAGCAGACGGGACAGACAGGGAGGCAGACGCGACAGACAGGGAAGCAGAGAGCACAGACAGGGAAGCAGACGGGACAGACAGGGAAGCAGACGGGACAGACAGGAAAGCAGAGAGCACAGACAGGGAAGCAGACAGAACAGACAGGGAAGCAGACGGGACAGACAGGGAAGCAGAGAGTACAGACAGGGAAGCAGAGAGCACAGACAGGGAAGCAGACGGGACAGACAGGGAAGCAGACGGGACAGACAGGGAAGCAGACGGGACAGACAGGGAAGCAGACGGGACAGACAGGGAAGCAGACGGGACAGACAGGGAAGCAGATTGTTGGGGAAACGTCGATTTTTTTCATATCAAAAGAATGTAATTGGAAAGTGAAAAGTGAAAATGTTGATTTGTTTTGAGATACCAACTGTTTGACATTACTGGACATGTTTCCTGCCCAAGCGATTGCAAACATGACATGGATTGTAGAATGATACGATAAATATTTTATCATGGAAATCATGACTAAGGTAATTGAAAATATTATAATTTTGAAAAAAGATGTAGGAAATTCCGTGGCTACATCTGTTAATAAAAATTAATATTATCAACTATTATCAACTTTATATTAATATTATCAACTATTAATATTATCGAAAATGACTACACTGTTCCAAGATTTTTAACAATATTGTTATAAATCTTGGAACAGTGTAGTCATTTTCATATAGTCTACATAGGGGAAGGTTGCCAATATTGGACCGGTACCTTCAATGAACCCATACATATCTCATACATATCCATTTACGACTACGGTCCAATTTCGGCAACCTTACCCTACAGTACTAAAACAATATAGAGGCAACAAAACGTCGTACATAACAGAAACATAAGGAGAGGTATCGGACAAGATGGGGCCGCGTCTTACCTTTGCCGTGGAGCTGCTGTCGGTTGGAGTCCGCCTTGAGGTTCTCGGCGGTGTGGACCAACTCGTCGAGCTGCGGTTTCTTGTGCTCCAACTCGCGCAGCACGTTCTGTAACACGAGACACGCCGGGATCAGTCGCAAGTTTCACTCGGCTAATGTATTCAACAGGTAAACATGGGATATGATATTCCCGAAATATCGCTATAGCTTCGAACCATTTAAATTATGAAATATGTGAAAAATAATTAGATATATCTAATTTTTTAGTAATATAAACACCAACTTATACATTTACGATTTGTGCTAAAACTCGTGGAAACTCTTAAAAAACACAGACATTTGCACAATTATAGTCTTTATAAGTTGATGTGTATTTGGCTTAGGTCGACGAAAACATCACATTTATCGTAAATATAATGGTACAGAAGTTAGGACGATATATATTATCTCCTATGTTTACTGAGAACATCAAAAGAAACATTGTTAAAATGTTATAAACCGTTACTTTCAATCGGGAATCTCGCATTGAAACTCGCATTAATATGATTCTGGCGGGGGAAAAGAAATTGAACATTTTCGAAGTCTGCGATATTTTGACGCAGGTAGACGCTGATTGGTCGAGCAAGGTCACGTGGTGAATTCGCAACACAAGTCTCAGAATGACGCGGTGACGGAAATACGCCATAACAATTACTGCAATTTCCACACTAGTGGGTACTAGTAGGTAATTTAAAAATCCGTCTTACGCAAGTCACTTTTGAGTTTGACACGTGAAAATAAGATTTTTTAATAATTTTTTTCGTGAATCTCCCTACCTCCAATAAACTGACAGAAAATCAATCTAATATTTTTTTCAGAAACATGTTATGGAATACATTAAAGTTCCCCGAACCCTCAATTATTCACAACGAATTCCTAAGTATGTCCTTTATACGACCCCCGTCGAAGTTTCATCCCTTGGATGGCTATTCTCGAGTTTGTTGAAAATGTTCTCCATGCGGAAATGAGCAACTGCACAATGGATTCAGGTACTTCATAAAACAAAAGATTTCGCTTGATTTCGCATAGTCGAACATTTTCGAACGCGCTTTCGATTCGAAATTGTTCGAATTTGTTGAAAATGTTCTCCATGCGAAAATGGATTCAGATACTATTTTATTGATAAAAACAAAAGATTTCACTTCATTACGCGTAGTCCAACATTTTCGCATGCGAGAGGCGCACCCTGGGTGCCATTCTCCAATCGAAACCGCATGACAAAATGTTCGACTATGCGAATTCAGGTGAAATCTTTTGTTTTATCAATGATAAATTAGCTGAATCATTGTGCAGTGACGCATTTCCGCACGGCGAACATTTCAAATAAACTCGATAAAAGGCCCTCTGGTGGTCGAACCCACGGGAACCCGACGTCAGTCATCCACCACCGCACGACCGCGATTATGCGCGCGCACGTCACCGCGATGTGTTAAAAACAAATTGGTCGACACGAGGCTCTCGGCGTCGAGGTTCGAGAGTGGATTACACCGAGAAGTGCCGGGGTTCGAGTCTCGTCGCGCGCATCAATCTTTCTTAGCAGAAGTGGCCGGCAAAGAGGGTGGCAATTAGTATCCCCGGCGAGCGCGACGTAATGCCCCGCGCGCTTCTTGCGACTGTCATCGGCGAGCAAACATGCTAATGAATAAATTGCCGGCTCGCTCGCGCCGACGACGAATAAATGAAGCTGGTTATGAAGAGCTTTCTCGACCACGGTCTTTTATTGTGGTTTTGTCGATGTAGAAATGCGATCAAAAACTTTGTAATGTACTCAGCTCGGTGGATGCTTGAAGGAAGTAACGGCCAATTGCAAAGGACATTTACGAAAGCTCGAAGGTAAACCTGAAAATCATACAATTTCGACGCATTCGACGCGTAATAGCTTTATAGGTCGCAGAGAGGAACTTATTTGTGAATCTGGCCCCGAGTAGTACTGTCCAGTTATTTTCTATACACTTATCTTCACAATCGTTGAGCAGCTCGAACCAGAGTCCCTCCAAAAAAACAGTCGCCATGATTTTTCCATCTGACACATCTTATAGAGGTTTATTTGCTTATTCGGTGTGCTCCGATAAAATAATGACGCCATTATTCTACGACTAGGTACATGCAAATAAAAAGTACGCAATCGAACTACGTGCACTAGAAACCCCATACCTACTTCAACCCTTTCATTCCGCAAACGTTTGGCCTCCCCTCACACATCAATTTTTCAAAAGATCCGTTGAAGCGACGCCCAAAAGGCAGTCTCCACGACGAAACGACAGTCAGATAAGTTGTAAAGCATCGTCCTATATTCCTCTTGAACCAATATTGATCCACAAACTATATCAAACTATGAGTAATTATGATTCTACCAAACAACGAACTAACTTGTCGAAGTTGAACTTACTTGAGTGATGCTTGAAGTTAGTTTGAAGTTGTGTCCCAATAATGACTGCATCAACAGGTACAAAGACAAGTAGAACTTATTATAGGTACCAATTGTATCTAGTTTTGATTGATCGAGTCAAGTTTATCATTTTCGTATTCACACAATCAAGCATGATGATATACATTTTAAGTTTTTTCTTATTTTTTTCCCCAATTTTCAATTCACATTGAATAATTTACACTGTATTTATGCAATGCAGTGTAGTACACTCAGAAAAATATATATGCAATAAAATTGTCTAATAAAAAAGATAAGTCAAGATTTTTTTAAGTTTTCTTCTTGGATCTGATTAGGTATATGAATGATAGAATAGTGACGGTGTGGAAATAAGATCACTTGGCTACTTTTTGATATCACGTATTTTCCCTTACGTGTTTCTTTCAATGCAAAGAGACTAGGTTTTTTACACCGAGTATTTAGAATGAGTATTATTTAATGCATTTAGTGAACCACAATCTGTATTCATAGCGTTCGATGATCTAATCAGTAGAGTTCCCAAACTTCAACTTGTCCACGATTAATTAATTAAATGAATTCATGAATTTTCATGGTTTGAAACTGTGCAGAGCTTTCCTTGCCGAAAACCAAACAAAAGTCTAAAGTTTCTTTCCTTCAGGCAGACTTAATTACCAAAAACAAAACTCTGGAATGTTCACGTCCGTGTTATCAAAGTGTTACCTTGAATTAAACGAAAGTAAATGCATTTCCTCCGTACTCGAGCAGAGCGCACGCAACAATCATAGAAAGAGGCTATAAAAACCATAACCCCGTTTATGAAGCTCCTAAAGTTCCGTTTCTAAGGCGCGGATCCTAATAGCTCGGTTTCCTCAGATGAAATTAACTGTTAGAAACTTTTCGGTCGCTTTTCTTTCCTCGCAGTTCTCAGTTCTCGGCGATGGAATGTTCGAGAAGAAAACTTGTTTGGAATGCTTCAGGCCCGAATGAAATCTATTCCCTTCCACTACGTTCACGACAGGAACTTCAGCTGCGTTTTCTGTTTACGCTTACGTCTTGCGATTACGATTAGATGACACGTAATGGAAAAGAGGGGAGGAACCTTATCTCTGCCCCGGAGGTGAACCGAAATGCGCACAGGTTGTGATCTCTTCACGTGACATTTTAATCAAATCGGTCGAATAGAATTAAAGTTCTTTGTCTGTACTGGAAATTCAGTGTTTCATTTAAAATTAAAAAAGTTTCGTTCGCCAAGCTTTTTGCCACCGGAGTAAGCCACGAATGTGATTCGCTTTTCGTTACTCAATTACGTAACAATAACTCGGTATCTTTGAAGTGGTCTGTGGCCGCTCGAACAATTGCCAGGAGCCTAAACATATAATTTCTACACGTCCGTGTATTCAATTAGTCATAATGCATTGTTTGTACTGTTTGTTATGCAATATTCGTTTACTCTTCAATGTTAGTTTCATGTTTTGTCATAAGCCTACGGGGTAAAATATCTCTGTGTGAATATTTGAAATTAAACACTGATACGAAGATGCTTAATAATCCCGGATTAGTCTGTACAAGTATGATATAAAAACATCTCCGCCATCTAAATATTATATTCCATCACCGCTTTGTACTTGTAATTAAGTCTGCGTTTCTTGAAGAGGCAATGGAGTTAACGCTTTGCTTCGCGCTTTGTTTGGGGCACAGATTTATGCAGGAGCCGTTAAGACGCAGACGGAATTGATGATTACGATGATGATATAAAATACACAGCGGGAGAGATTTTCAGACAGAAAGGGGGATGAGAAATGCAAACTCTTTCCTACGTCGAGTCAAAGTTACTTCAATTCATATCGAAGTTATTGAAATAACTTTTCAGAAATACTAAAAGTTTATGTGTGAAGAATTTTAAGAAACTAAAGGGACTGTCAGGTCACACGACCTGACAGTCGCTTCAGCTCATACTGTCTGCGCAAATATAGATTGGCAACATTGAATATGTAACTCCATGTTGGAAAAGCTAAAAGTTATTTTGTTCACTATCAAGGCATGAAAGATTAACGGCCTAATATTGTTATAAGATGTCGCAGAAATTCTACAAGAAAAATTGATTTTCATTAATATCTTGGTCAAATGGCACGATATTTGTCGCAGAAAAAGAAGTAAACCGCAGAAGTAAACGTAGTAAAATGAAAAGCGATTTCAAAGCGAACTCAAGGTCAACTCGGTTACATAAGAGAAAAGTTATAGGGTTTATTTTATACGTCTCTTAGGTACGAAGATATTCTGTCCGAAATGTAATTTGATCTCGACATTTTGGTTGAATAAAAACCATATCATCTCAATTCAAGATGTAGTTTCTAACCAGTTTCCACGTCAGCACCCAGATGGTACGTCCTCTGTATGAAGACCCGTCGTGAAGTCTGCATTTGGCGTTCATAGTTGACCTGACTTCGCAGCACATTTTCAAGAAACTCAACTTTCACACATAAAACGTTGCCAAGAAAACTTTCATGACATTGAAATTCAGGAACTTAACCTTGAGTGCATCCTAATTAAGAGTATGAATGACCGTCGGCCGAACCGAGATCTTAAAAAATTGCGTCATTAGGCCCGTAGAGAGCGCCAGTACGGTTTCCTTAAGGCTCATTCGCAATGTGTATTTGCTTTTGTCGGGGCTTTTGCCTGCAATGCCCAGTTCAAACCGTTCAACCAAATAATCTGAAATTTTGCACACACACTTATATCATATGAGCGGTCTCGTTCATTTGGACCAACTTTTTAATCAGTTTTGACAATTTTCAGACAAATTGGGGTAGAACATGAAGAAGAGTTTTTAGCCATTTTACTGAAACATGAAGTATCCTTGTTTTGAAATATTTGTCAAATTTATTCAAAAAACTTCAAAAACAAAATAATCAGTGCTCCTTCGACACAATATTTCCTCTGATTATCTTCAAAGGGGTCTGCATAGAGCAGCTATTTGCACACGCATATTAATACGCATGCAATTCAAATGCTCGCTTATCAACGCGATATACAGAGCGTTTTCCTATTAATAAAAGTATATTTTAGCTAAAATCTACATTCGTATGAAACAGAGATTAGAAACAAGCTGTGGTAAACAGAGTGATAGTAATATGTGAAACCTTCTTAGCCACTCCGAAGAAGAAATCGCCAAGTACTCGACAAGCACGTGATGATTTCAGTCACATAGAGACGGCATTGTAACAGCACTTGCGATCCGGACAAGAGAAAACATAAAACTCTAATATGAATCGTTTACTCTGCAAACGATCTCTCCAGATGAATCCTGGAGACGGAATCGTGCTGAGAATTGCACACGAAGTCAGTTCGTCGAACATTGAAACGCTCTTGACGAGATAACGGTTATTAGTTCCACATCTGTGGCATTCACTGGACGAGCTAAGTGAGCGATTCAATCGAATGCTGCGAGTTTGTTCCAACAACTGAACTCATCACCGCGCTACTTTTATTGAGAGAACGAGGAAAAGCGGTCAAAAGAAGTGACCAGTTTATTCATATTATTCCATAGGACATGAAAGGGTTCTTAGTGGAAAATTACAAAGAAATGTCTTCTTCAAAAATCGGTATAATCATTTATATAGATTATAGGGAATGAAATTCGTAGGGCCAGCTTTTCAAAGCTCTGATAAAGCAGTAGATCGGTCAGTTAAACAGTTGCTTAGTGGTCATGCTAGGAATGTCACCCATGGCAATATATTCTTTATCAACTGTAATAATTCGGCAGAGCATTAAGAGCCGATCTTTCAATACTCTGCTAAATTTTAAACAGTTGATTAGAACTCAGTAGGTATATTGTCATGGCAACAACTAAAAACATTCCTTCAATGATCACAAAGTAAGTGATAACGTATATAACAGAGTATTGAAAGACCGGCCCTTAGTCATTGGTTGTTTCCACGGCAATATAATCCTAAACGTTTGTTTAAAATTTAGCAAAGTATTCATATAATGAACATAATTATTATCATCACGATTAGCTACAATCACATCAGTTGAGTTTTCATATATGAACACGATATTAGTGAAAAATTACACATTTCCAATTTATTTTCGTTCAGTTGCCAGTAGCGTATTTGTTTAGTGGCACGTATACACTCCACAATTACATAGCGCATTTGTAGAGCACAAACGACGGCGTATTTACAACATTCGTCCTTTATGATCATTTACCAAACACGGGTGTTCACATTTCAGGTACTAATTCCGAGAGTCACTCAATCAGTAGCAATTAGTGTAACATATTTTCTATAACTATGTGATCCACCGGTGACACAATGAGCCTCAAAGCGTTGATCACAAAGCTGTGATTGCATTCGCTGACGACCGCGTCAAAGGCAATGTCTGGCCGCAGAGACACCGGCCAGTGAGATAAAACAGGTGGTGGGGGGCGTAACAGAGATGGAATTACACAAGAAGCAATCCACCAGAGAACTAAAAGAGAGATATAGAATAAACAATTACACTTCTTGTAATGCACAGTTTCAGACTTTTTAGTGCCAGCTTTATGCCAGAGGAAGTTACCGGCGAGATAGATTTAAAGATACGAGACACAGCGAAGGACTGGTTTTATCTTGCGGATAGCTATCAGACACTTTATCGCGATATTCTGACACATGAATTGCGAACTGTACGCCAATTGTATAACTAGTTTTAAAATCAGCTTCGCAAAATGTGTATATAAAACATTGATGGATATGATGACGGTATATTAATACAAATGTAGATCATAAAAAGTTAGTAAGTACCTACAAGACACGCTAGTATGTAAGCGTTACACCGTTATAACGTCAAAGTTTGATCATAGAAAGGAAATATGACAGAGTAAAGGAAGGGTGGTGGAAAGCGCCGTGAAATATAAATAGAAAGGTCACGGAATCCGTCAAGATTATTCTAGAAATTACCGCAATGATAAAACTATTGATTTTTTTTTAACTAAAACAAGTCTAAATCAAGGTCCTTGGCGGTGACTTGTGAACTGTACTGAACACTGAACTCACTGTCGGCGTGTTGCGTCCAGGAAGCCGTGGAACACGAGCCGGGCCTAACCTCGTGGTCGCACTCTGCTGCCTCGACGACGTCCACGAGCGACGCCCAACAACCTCTCGCACCCGCGTCGCGGCGTCGACTGACGGCGTCGTGCGCGCGACGGCCAAACAACTCGTACCGCCAAGACAAACCACTCCCTGCCAGGCCTAGCGGCGGTTCGGCCCACAAGCTTCGAGAACGAATAAATCCAAAGAATTTTCTATCGAATTTTCGCTTTTTCTATCAAAAAAATAAATCCTTCAGAGTTTTCAATTAAAAAAATCCCCCCGCCGCCACCATGTGTCGTCCGAATATTCCACAGAAGTTAAAGGATATCGATTTGTTTCTATTTTATTCAACAAAATACATGAAATCACGCCCCTCGGAAAAGTAAGCTTTATAAACACGAAGTGTTCACAAGCAAATAAATACCTTACGTTTCACAAATATACATATTTACTTTTTAATACACCCTATTTACATGCAATCATCACGTATTTACCATGAATGTATAAAGTCCAACTTCTGCCACCATTTGTAATATTATCGAGTACAATTGGTGTCATATGTGGGATTACACCAACTAATCCGTGAAATGCATTAACGCCATCTGCTCAACACTTTCGACCAGTTAAGATTAAAGGTCACACTCGTTAAAAAAACAAATCCTCTTATCTTCGAAAAAGAACCGCGTTTGTTATTCTCGCCGGGGTACGACGCTGTTGACACATTCGGGACTCGAGCTACCTGCTCGGGTCGAGGACCTTGTTAACATGATTGCTGGCGGCGTACGCACGATATCATCCCCGTGCCACTTGCCAGTCCACAGCCACTTCGTCGCCCGACTTCATCCACTTAAGACTAACCACTGACCGACAAAACAACAACTATTCGGATTGCTCCTGATCTTGAGCAATATTCTTGGATGTTTTGATGTGTTGGTGTTATCAGAGATAGGTTTGAACAATGATTTCGAGACGCAGGTATTTAATTTTCAAGGTTATAATTCTTTTTCATTTGTTAGGGAAATCAAGCGAGGAGGAGGGCTGATATTGATGATTCAAGTTTTGTTAGAGATAACGTTAAGTTTGTCAGCTTTGAGAACATAAGTGGTGTGCTAACTACAAAATCGGGTTCAAAAATTTGCATAATTGCGATATATAGACCTCCAGCGGCAGACAAATTCAATTTTATACGTGAATTGGAGAATTATATATCACGAATAAAAATTAGTAATGTTGCAATTGTTGGAGATGTGAACCTAAACTTGCTAAATAATAATGATAATATTGTACAAGAGTATGAAAGTGTTTTGGCTGTGAATGGATTTAAGAAATGTATTTATGGAGTCACTCGAGAGGAGCTTTTGGGAAATATTGTAACTAAATCTTGCATAGACCATATTTATTTGCGTTCTAATTATGCAGGTATTTCCTCCTTAATTTACACGTCAAAACTCTCAGATCATTATTTTGTTGGTGTAAATGTAAATTTGCTCAATCGAGAAGAATTTATTGGAAAAAAGCAAAGCCTACCTAAGCAAATATTAAATGAACGTAAATTAAAAACTATACTTGAGTCTGTAGAGTGGGCGGATTTGTTAAATGTGGATGACTGTGCTGAATTGTACGATAAAATAGTAAATAGATTTGATGATTGTTATAAGCGGTCAATGTTCACTGTGTCTAATGTAGGTATAAGGAAGCAAGCAAGGAAGCAATGGATGACTCCAGAGCTGCTTGAAAAGGTGCGCAACCGTGATATAGCGTTCAAAAGATTTAAAAGCTGTCATAACACCCTAAAGGCTACACTTAAAATTGATTATAATAAAATAAGAAATGAAGTCGTTAGCGATATTAAAAAAGCAAAAATTTATTTCTATCAGATCGAGTTAGAAAGGTCTAAGTATTGCATTAAGGAGACATGGCAAACAATAAACAAAATTATGGGTAAAAGTGGGAATTTGTCTGTTGATGAAGTCATACACAGATACCTTGGTAAGACACAGTCTGATCTGAACATTGCAAACATTTTTGTTGATTCGTTTATTAGTGAAGTAAATAATTTGAAGCATGACTGTCATATGCAAATTAGTAATGAGGCTGAAAACTGTATAATGCAATCAATGTTTCTTCGGCCGGTTAGTCCTGGGGTGGTGCAATCTATCATTAATGGAATGAATGTAAGTAAAGGACCTGGAATTGAAGGAATCAGGATGAAGGATTTAGTGTTGGTTGCCGAAAAAATAAGTCCTGTGTTGTCAAACCTGTTTAATTGAGCGAGCGAAGCGAGCGACTCCATTTGGCTCTTTTAGCACGGACCTCTGTTTTTTTTTTTTGTTTTTTTTTTGTTTTTGTTTTTGTATGCTAAAGGAAGCAATAGAAGTCGCACCGTTTCACCGATCGACCTGAAATTTTGCACACATGTAAAGACAACCTTCTCTGTTTGCAGACCCAATTTTTTTTGAAATCCATCCATTGGTTCATTGTTAAAATAAGTATCTCCTGATAGCCTAAAAAATGAAAATGGTCTTCGAGAAATGTGATCAAACTCATATTTAGCATGGTCAGTAAGACCAACAATGTCACTTATTTTACCAATTTTCAGCCGAATCTGTCAAGAAAGTATGCACTTATTGACATTTTTAATAGCTGTCAGAAATGAAACATTGAAAATTAATGTCTTTCCAATGCAACTGAATCTGATTTGCTTTAGGTACAAGAGTGTTTTGATGGTATGTACACTTTTTTAGTGAAAAGCAGATATTTTTATGTGTATTGAGTTGATCAAATTTGAATAATTCAATTTGGATCATAGTTTCCAACAAATCATTTCGAGTTTTTAAGGACCTTGATTGTCTTTTCGTCAATTCGTAGTTCTGATGGCCGTGCCTCCCGTGTTTCTACTTGGCTGATTTTGCATCCAGGAGGGATTAGAAACATAAGCTCACATTTCAATAATATCATCGAGTGGCGTTTGTTCTCTTCTAGCGTTCACACGTCATTCCAAATCTCTCCTGCATTGTGCTTTTTTTCGTTGATAATTTTGGCAATTTGGTGTACTTTGTGAAGGTATTAGTAAAATTGAATCGCTTTTAAAGCATAGATATTAGGTATCTACAGTTTTTGTCTAGGGGATTGATTATTTCAAATTATTTTCTTCTTGGAAACGTTGGATTTATTCCGTTTCTGAGCTTCTGTCTAGCCTGACATTTCCTTGAAGGTTAGGTATATCTCGGATTACACATTAATGGTGGTCATACAATGACACATTGTTTTATATTGATTCAGTGGATCGTAGTTTGCTTTCAGTTTGACTTAAAATAATGTTTTCTGTGTGTTAACGAACGCATATTCGGTTAATTTTTGCGCACGTGTCGTGCTCGCTCATTCAACGCGTTACACAGAGCGTTTTCCTAGTTTATCTTTCAAAAGGGGTATTGTGCCTGAGAAACTAAAAGTATCTATTGTGCGTCCTGTTTTTAAAAAGGGAAACCACTTGGAATATAGCAACTACAGGCCTATTGCGATATTACCAGCGATTGAAAAGGTTATGGAGCGTTATGTAGAAGAAAAATTGTCACATTATTTGAAAACTTACAATATAATAAATTCCGCGCAGTTTGGGTTTCAAAAGGGGAAAGGAACAGGGAATTTGTTATCATTATTTTCAGACTACATAAATAGCAAGATAAACAATAATATGCACATTTTAGTTATGTTTATTGACTTTACAAAGGCTTTTGACACTTTAGATCATAATAAGCTGATAGCGGCCTTGCAGAGAGTAGGGATAAGGGGACCTGTATTGCAATGGTTTATGAGTTATCTTTTAGATAGGCATATAGTTGTTAAAATAGGTCAAAATTATAGTGTTAAAAATAAATATGTTACAGGTGTACCGCAGGGATCCATTTTGGGCCCTATATTATACCTCCTTTATGTTAATGATATCTTCAATAGCGTTCGTATGTGTAAAACGCTTATGTATGCTGATGATACAGCATTAATATCAGTTCATAAATCTTTAGAGATGGCTCAGCTTTATCTTCAACGAGATTTTAATAATATAATCAAAGTGACACATGATAGGAAGTTAATAATAAACTGCTCAAAGACAAAAGTTATGCATATATGTTCGTCTGCCAACAGTAACAGAAACAGTTCCGTAAAAATAACGTTTCATTCCAATGATTGCTTGCACGCCCCGGATGAATACAATATGGATGAGTGTACAACTTGTGTAGATCAGATTGAGGTTGTACCTAATCATGTGTATCTGGGCATGGTTATTGATGACAGGTTTTCATGGAAGCCTCATATTGATCGTTTATGTAAAAGATTGCGTTCGTGTGCCTTTCAAATATTTAATTTAAAAGATATCCTTCCTCTATATCTACTAAGAACAGTGTACTATGCTTTAGCTGAATCTGTAATATCTTATGGTATTCTTACTTATGGAAACGCATCAGACGTTCATTTAAAGAAAGTTGCAAATTTGCAGAGCAGAATTGTAAGGAGCATAACACTGGAGAGTGAGATTCTTCATGAAGGCATTAACACTCATTTTCAACAAGCCCAGATATTACCTTTTGAATATTTAAGACGTTATAGATTTGTATTACAATATTATTTTGATAATGATAATAAAGTGTGCTTAAAAAGAAATCGAGAGACAAGGGACGCTATTCAAAATTTAAATCAGTTTCAGGTGCCACTTTTTAATAATAAACATGGTAAGAGAACGCTAGCTTATGAAACTCCAATTATATTTAACAACATTCCGTTTAATATGAGACAATATACAAAGTTTAGTGAAGTAAAAGTAAATATTAAAAAACATTTTCTATCCTTGCTGCAATTATAGTTTGAAAGTTAAAAATATAACAAAATTTATCGATCTCTCTCATCTCTCTCGATCGCTGCGATCTCTCTCATTGTTGTGCTCTTGCACAACTTGCTCTTGTTGTTCAGTTCAATTCAATTTATTACATCTTGCAAATAATATTATAGGTACTACCTTCTCTCTCTGTGCATTTTATTTGTATTTATATTTATATTTATTTATATGTAACTAAAGTGTATATCAATGTGTTAATTATATATGTGTTATTTGCCACATTCAAGTCTCAATGGGGCTTTGTGGCTGCGACCAATTTTGTAATTATTTGTATTTGTATGTTATTTTTGTAAAATAAAAAAAAAAAAAAAAAAAAAAAAAACAGTGGCTCCATTTCGTCCCAGTGGAGAGACGGTGACAAAAACAAAGTTCGGAGTTGTAGAAAATACTCGGAAATCTTTCACAAATTCTGACTTATTTCTGTCGTGGTCCTTCAACTTTCCTGAAGTTTCTTCTTCTCACTTGGCTAACGAAATTCTGCTATCGTTCCTAACAAATGTTCCGTTTACCGAAAACCTCTTATAATATTGCTCGCTGCCGGAACGTCCATAACGATGTTTGCAAAGAATTCCAATTCAGAATTCCACAACATTTCGATTTTGTTCGAGATGGTGATCTTGAAACGAGAGCAATTTTCTCAATTCAACTGTTTAATCAGTTCTTGTTGAAATTAAAGACCGAGATTTGAAAGAGATGAATGGAACTGAAGACATCTGAGATTTAACTCGATTTTCCAACTGATTAAAAACGACTTCTCTCAAGAGGTGAGTCACTATTGACCTTCCAGAGGCGTGCGCGCGCTGACAAACCCGTCGGATGTTACTTTAAGAGGAAGGACCATTCTCTAGACCGCCATATTTGAGATTGTGATCGTCCCGTAGAAGAAAGTTAGTTTTATAGTTACTTATTTGCTTCCGATACATTGTTGAAAAATAAAAATAAAAATTGCTCTAAAGAATGGATTAATTATCAGAGTTATAATAATAATAATAGCGGGTTGTCTACAGCTCTAAGCCGGCCGTTTCCCGCACTCCAGACGCCACCTCTCTCTGTCCGTCCAGTCATCATCACCAATTCCTCTTCTTGACATGTCCAGCAGCACCTGTTTCTTCCAATCCTCTTCTGGTCGCCCTCGTCTTCTTCTACCAGGAGGTAACCAAGACTCTAATCTTTTTGGCCACCTCTGAGGTTCCATGCGCTGAACATGCCCATACCAAACAAGTCTATTTGTTTCTATACAATTAACCACCGTCTTTTCTACTCCCATCCGTCTTCTTATCTCCTCATTCCTCACGTGCTCTAATCTTGAGACTCCACAACTCCTTCTTAAGAAATCCATTTCCACTGCAAGCAGCCTTTCTCTATCCCTCTGCGTCATCTCTCACGTTTCTGCACCATACAGAAGTATGCTTTGAACTATCGTCTGGTATATTCTTTTTTTTGTGGTTTTACCTACACTCCCGGACCAGAGTAACAAATTGAGCTTCTGTATTGCCTGTCTCGCCTGACCAATACGACAGGATATCTCTCTCCTACTGTTTCCTTCTTTATCAATTACAGTTCCCAAGTACTTATATTGCTCACACACCTCGATACACTGTCCATTCAAATCCAAGCCCTCTCCAAACTCCTTGCCAACCACCAGATATTTCGTCTTTGTAACGCTGATTCTTAATCCAGCCTCCTCATATCAGAGTTATCAGGAACAAAATAAGCGGATACACAATTTGGAAAATAGCTCAGCGACTTGTACAAAAAATATAACATCTAAAAACTAATGTACTAATTTTTTGTTGTAGTTTAGTTAAAGTTAAAACAGTGGTCAACGACGCATGAAGATCAACTCAATATCTACAACTTTGTCGCCCATCATATTGGCTATTTACAACAAAACGGACACAATCCGAAAAATTGCTATTGTCTTTAATCCTTCTCAAGTTCTCGTTAACAGCGGGTTACGAGTGAACATGATGCTGAATTAACTACACACAATGATAATAATTATCTCTATTTCTCATTCGCAAGTCACAAAAAATCTGCTAAAATCTCCATACAGAAAACATCTATCACATTGGAGGTAAAACAGACGTCAACGAAGATAATATCAAACTAGCGGATAAAAGTAGTAAATTACGTCTATTGAGTTATTAGATAACCGACACAGAGTCAATGTTTGTATACTAAACGTTATCAGGGAATCAGGGCACGTAATTGCGATGCATTAATCAGACAAATTACCGATCATTTTCAAATATGAATGAAGCAGTGTAAATAACGGTGAAGGATTTGCAATTCAACCGCGGCTACACAAACTGCAAGCGGATGTTGTAAACGAATTTCCGATGAGCATCAGATTGTGGCTGAAAGATTCCGTGTTTGCTCCTCAAATGAGTTTTGAATGTGTGAACACATTAGCTGCAATAGAAGAACGACGATGTGCATTTGCGCGAAGACGTTCTTTATCACACTTCGCATGAGCAGACTTATTCAAGAATCCATGTCAGAATCATAGCTCTGAAAAAGATACTGCAATGAAAGATCTGTAAGAGAAGGGGATTGGAATCCGCGTAATTAGGATTCTTTTCTACGTGCGTTGTACATGTGTTTGCCGAAAGTCAACTTGAACGGTCAGTAAACTTGAATGGTTAAGCATTTTGGCCCAAAGTGGACTTTTGACAACTTATCTGTTGCCATAACGTGGAAGCGGGGTATATCTATGTAGATTCAAGACCACTACTTTGGATTTCCTTAATTTTACATAAAAACCAACGAACCAAATGAAAATCATGACAAAAGTTACGTTACACGTTCACTATAGTGTAGTTGTTGGGACGAAAAGCGATGACAGCTTTACCAATTGATCCTTGTAAATAAAGAAGAAAGTATGTCTGAATGTCTGTATTTTGTAAGTAAAGTCTTCATATTCTCCTACAACCTTTGATCGACCTCAACCAAATTTGATATACATATTCTATGGGTAATAGCCCACATCATGGTACTTACACCCACCCCCAAACCACCCCTAATTGAAAACATTTAGATAATAAAAAATACGCGTTCTGCATCCACGCGCGCGTGATCTTTGACATGTAACCAACGATGCACATAGAGCTACTTGCCTTTAAAAGTTTGATTTATATTGATATTCAAAGAGGTGGTCACAATCTGGACGATGGCAGTTGAGAAACTGATCTTCTTCTTAGGATAACTTATTCCAGTGTTTATTGCCAGTGTTCTGTGAGCGAGGAGTGTTCCAGAACTCCAATGTCGAACGTAATGACGCGTCGCTCGCCGAGCGCTCGCTTCCGCTCCGTCGCTCAGCGATATTGCGCTCGCCGCAGCTGTGCCACGTGGAGACGGCGTCACGTGATCGTGTTCTCGCAGATGACGAGAAGCGCGCGAGATGCGACGGCCGCGCGCGGATGGTGAGCACACGTAGGGGACTACACGGAAAAACTCTCCCCGCGATGGAGATATTCATGATACGGAGGATGTTTTATGCGAGGAATCCGACGGCGGGTTGATTTTCATGCATCACGTCCATATTATATATGAAGATTGAATGTCTGAGAAACTGCGCTGTACTTCTGTTGGAAGGAATACTTCAATTTCCTTCAAGAAGAGCTTCCAAGGGGTTCGGTTCTTTATGTTTTCAGGCACTTTTAAGTTAGAACAGATTTCCTCGCAAGTCACAAAGTAAATCCCAATAGTCATGGAGACAATTCCAACCAGTTGGAACAAAACGCCGGTTGTAAAAATAAGAGATGCTAAAAACTTTTTTGAAACGAAACAATTGCTTCTGCACCGCCCGTGGTATGAAGCAGAAAGGTCTCTGAACGCAGCAAATCAGCTTCCTTTCGCATCTCTCTCTAGTCTCTTCCCTTCACAAAGCGGATGTAGCTGGCTCAGTCAGTACCACTCTGTACGTTCACTCCGCAGGCCCAGCGTTCGATTCCAACGGCTTTCCTAAGTCAAGAGGCCAGTGCTGGGTGGGTTCACTACTAATAGGCCACGACCGCCTCCTTCTCACCGTCTATCCTACATCTGCTAATCATCATCATGAAACTCGTAATTAATACGTGACCATTAACCAAGGAACAGTGAGACGATATATATCACTAATATAAACAATATAACAAACGAAGCAGTGTTATGAACTGAGTGTGCAGTAAACAAGGATTGCAGTAAACAAGAATGCAGTTCAGAAGTTCGCGAGAACGTGGGTCTCGCGATCCCCGAGAGAGAGAAACTTGGCGCGAGTTCCACTCGCTAACGAACTCCTCGCGGCCGGCAAGTTAATTCCTCGCCGCGACTTGGTTTTAATCAAGACGGCGACCGTAAACAAATCAGCGCGCGACCTCGCAGCATTTCCCGCAGATCCAGTGCAAGGAGATCCAGTGCAAGGAGATCCAGTGCAAGGAGATCCAGTGCAAGGAGATACAGTTCAAGCTGATCCAGTACAAGCGACGAGACTGTGTAGACGCGCGACACTGCTCGGCAATAATCACATGTTTTCATGCAAGCTCTACCATATCAGTGTCACCAGCCGCGAATTATTTACTATATTAATTAACTAAGGGGTATGTGTCCCGGCGTTGCCCGGATGAAACAAGTCACTAGACTGTGTACACTCCCCTCAAAGTGGAAGGTAAACCCTGTACTCACACCGCAGTACATCTGAGTTAGTTGTGTTGCCTATATACAGGAGGTATCTACCTACTGGCAATGCTGCTCAATCAGTCATGCAGGTTATCTAACTGCAAGGGTGCACCTTTCTCTTGGGGTTTACCGTGCTTCTATACATCTCCAATATAATCACATACATTCAAGCACATTAGACCATATCACCAACCAGGAATTATTTATTTCAATTTTACATTCAGTGACCCGGCGTTGCCCGACTGGAGTTAGAAGTCCCTAATCGTAAGGTATCCAATGATGCACAGGTGATATAAAGGTTGACAGAATGAATTATTGTACCCGGGAGGAGTGGAGGGAGTTGTCATGAGGAAGAAGGCCTATGAGTCGCGCAAGATCGTTGCAAAATTTGGTTAAGATTATAATCAAAAAGTTTTGAAAATACAGGAAGATACACATAGCTTTACGAGTCCTCATCTTAATCGTAGTGTACGGCTTAGTAGATTTATTGTAAAACAGAAAAGTTGACGATTGCACTGGAATCTATGACTAACTACGTACTGCCCATCGGGTAATCAAAGTAATATAACTGTTCAGAGAGATATGTGGATCATCCCATGAATTTTGAGTCCAATAAGTCAATTCTTAGCTGTAATCAACACCAGGGAATTGTCATACCTATCCTTGCGTATGACACCCTCCTAGCCGCGAAGACAAACTATAACGTCCGAAAGAACCAAGTGTCGAAAGTGCTGCATGATTCTTAAAGAATAGTTCAGTTTACCTTCTAGCAAGTCATAATAGATAACCACATTCAATTCTTATTCATATAAAAAAAGAAAAAAAATCCATCTCCCATGGATCATGAGCATTGCGCGATTTCCTGACTGGCTACTAGTCCGAGCTGTGACGTGCTAAGAGGGTAGCTCGCCTGCACAGGTAGACGCGTCCAGCTGTCTAGGCGGGGGAGTTCAACGGGCCGTACGGGGGGAGTATTTGTTATGATTTGATATTTCCCATTCAATAATTCAAAAATCAGTTCAATAATGGTTTATATAAATATCTATAAATATCGTTCAATACTGTAATTGCAACGTTCCCTGTAGTTGGCGGTAAGTTTGCCCAAGTGTTTTTACGTGCGATACAAATAGTGTAACCAATACTTATTTTTACTGTCTGGAAATCATCCGTATAAATATGAACCAAAGTACACCAGTGAAGAAAATCATGAAATTGCCGAATTAAAATTCGCACAAATTATTCTCGTTTTAAATTGTGCATCCATTTCTTGTAAAGCTGGAGATATTTGTCTTCATAGGAAACTTCGCGATATACTTGTGACACCATTGAATTGTAATCTCTTCTTACAATTCGACAATTACAATTACCCTTGTCACAAGAATAACAAATAAAAGCGAGTACTTTACACACACGATCTTAAAATCAGAAGAGAAACTGATAATCGCGAATATCAGGAATAAAGCTACATAATAAGCATGTCGGTGTGCTAAGAATCTCTGAACACAAGACAAATAAATAATAATTAACAAACCTTCTGCTAACTATGAAAGATAAGAACTGAACATTTTGTACAAGTACTACGTTGACAAAAAGCAAGAGATATTTACAGATTTCTGAGAATAATTAATTTCCCCGGAATACGAGCCTGTGCAGGTAGCGAGTTGCCCTACCCCCAATGAAGTGCGGTTGTCTGGTCCCCTCTTAAGACGTCACGAAAGGGTCGGTTTACTCGCAGTAAAAGTGAGATAGAATGGTACACATGAGATTTAACATTTTTCAAAACATATGTCTATATCAGAAACTGTATGAAACACCCACCACAGAAATTTTTTAGAAACCCGAACTATTACTTTAATCTTGTACGTGAAGTGACAGCAGCGCATGGAATGTGATGGTATTTTCAATATGAATTTCCGATAGACAGACTTATTTCATTTCGCCCAGTGTTTGGCGCAACAAATGAAGAAGCTCCTCAATAGTACGAAGAAATTATCCACTTCGGATCGTGTAAAGACTAAATATCACCTCTCGTCCTCCATCTTCATTATCCTCACACAAAATGGCGGCCCCGGCGTCACGTCTACCAACTGCGGATCGATGAATGTCCGCCCTGTCAATATATACACAGCATAGCCATGATCTATCTATCGGGACTTTGCGAGAACAAGCGACGTGCCCGGGATCGGCAACGCCGCCTGATCCAGGGCCACGGGTATGGGAGCGTGATCGGAATGCGAACCCGGGTCACGGGCGCCGCATCACTCTCAATGTCCGCCGGCGAAACAAGATCTCTGCCACGGTGGTATATTACACTCTGTTCGGCGACCCGACAGGAGTTATGGCCGTCGAGAGGGCTGTAAGTAGGTTGTGAAGTACGTCGTTGGCGCACTTGCGCGCAAGAGGACGTAACAATTTACCCGGAGTCTTAAGCGGAAACCACCGGGGGGTCGTAATAAACAACTAATTACCCGACGGTATACGTGCATATCTGACCGTAAATTAGACATTAAAATGAAGAAATTGTTTTATTTTATAAAGTATGCTTTTAAACGACTCCCAAGAAAACTTTAATAAACCAATTGCAGAAAAGCGCGAGCTTTTTCCTGTAATTAAAAACACGCCATCTCAAGAAAACAGCTCAATTGGCTTATAGAAGTTTTACAAAGTAATGAATGAAATAGCTTTAAGTACACGCGGAATGGTCATTTGGGATAACATTTTATCAGATTTTACAGTTAAATCGGTCATAAACTGCATGAGTTATGGACGTTTTAATATTATTTTGAAACATGATTCATAGTGGACCAATGGTGATGGGAGGAGTCAATGTAGCACAATAGTTCTCTTTACTCACACTAGAGCAGCACTGTTTATAAAGTGGGAGAGGGAGCCAATCAAACGTGTGGGGGAAAGACAGTTAAATTTCAAAATGGATCCATTTGCTTTCCATTAGCATTAGCTAATTAGCTGTCACAGCCTTCTTGACGGTCACGGCCCACATCCTTCTGTCATCTGTTTTATTCGTGACGTCACATAGCAAGATAATGACTAGTGGTCCATTTTCATCGAGAAAGTATAATGCACAGTAGCTAGATCACTTCCAAAGCTTTCTTCCAAGTCTATGGATCAATGCATAAATAGATTGCAAACTCAAAGATGCAGTGAAATTTCAGACATGCATTATAAATTATCTGGTTATCTATTCAACAATGGATCATAACAAAATGGATATAAGGATCACGGAATTGCATTTGAAATTTTTTGACAAGCAGAGCTAACTAGATAGTTTTTAATGTTGTCTATTTCTTGATTGGTTACTTTAAATTTTTTAGCATCGATTTTCGGACATTGTGGTATTTGTTGCGTCACATGAAGGCTAATCAAAACTTACGCTATTACACAAAATACAACGGCTCGTTATCAACGCGTTCCACATAGCGCTTTCCTAGTTCATAAATATTATTACAACCCAACACAAATGTCCGCGAGAATCGCATTCATACAGCTCCTAAAACGGTCAATTCAGCCAATCGGAAGGCAACAAGATTATTTCGCCGTAGCTCTGCCGACAAGTGGTTAAACATTTTTTCATTTGGTTTATTGCAGTCGAATTGTCGCGACGGTAGAAACATGACGCGAGTGTTTCGCGCCTGCCGGACGGATAGATCGATGGGCGGATGAAATGCGACTCCGCGTTGCTAAACGAAATGATAACAGAGCGATGTATCCCGGAGGCTGGATGATGTTATGGAGAAACTTCCAGCTCTTGTTTCAGTGCGCTGTATACAACACACACTAACTACATTGGCTCCACGACTTGTTGCGATTCAATGTACGAATCACACACGTTTATGTAATGTTGACTAAAAGGTTTCAGATGATTTATCAGCCTACTGAAGACAGGAATCTTAATACAATTTCCAATATTAAATAACGGAATTTGTCTAAAACGTATCGCATAAAAAAAGAGGAGAGGTGATTCTGGGATAAAGCCAACTCATTTTCTGTAAAAGTCGTTCGTTTTGGTGCAATTTGGAGAAAAAAAATCATTGATTTTTTAAGTAAATCACGAAACAATTTCATCAATTTTTGTCACTTTTTGGCAACGCTATAGGTAGTTTTAGAAGAAAATGTGAAAAGTATAAATTCTATTGAAACTTAGTACCTACCTATAGCATTTATTTATTTATTTTACTGGGTTTTTTTCGTGGTTTTCTATCAGTCGATAGGCAAATGTTGGGAAGGTACCCTACTAATAGGCCACGACCGCCTCCTTCCCACCTTCCATCCTTACCTACTCTTCACCATCATCACCCAATCATCATCATAATCATTCATCCGTAGCCATTAGCCTCGCTGCAGAACAGTGCGACGTTAAGCCCCAGACAAAAAAATATATTTCACCGTGTTAAATGAAAGATAATTCAAAATATAATTATGTATTAGTAGATAATACTTTTTGTGAATCACGCCCCAGGTCCAGACCAAAAAGTGTTCCATTTGAAATGCAGACGTTGCCTCGACATGACGTGGCTACATCAGTCCTCCAATCGCGACAGACAAACGGCGGCCGACGGAGCGCGAGCTGGGCGTGGAAGTTGCCGAGGACGTCGTTGAGGGCGCCACGACGCCCTGCTAATGCGCCGCAACGTCGCTAGATGCCGCCACATGTCTTGCAAGCGGCGAGATAACGCGCCTCTCATTCAGCCCGTCTAATTAATCACTCTCTGTCTCTCTCTCTCTCTCTACACGATTGCTATGAGTAATGGTATTAATACCAGAGCAGATCGATTCTTTCGCATGACAACAATATCAACACACTTTTCACTTATTTCCCTCGAATTCTGAGAACCGTGACTAAACCACATCGTTATACGATTTTTAGGTACTATTTTGCACATTACTTGGTCCCATTAGCAACAGCACGGTCATTTGCTTTTTCAAGGAAGTCATAAATTGAACAAATTAGTTAAATTATTTGACATGTATTCTAATTAAAATATTTGTAATATTGAAACGTGATGATTGGTGTCTTTGCTACGTAACGTAAGTGCTCTAAATTGGCGAATTCAACGCGAGGAGTTTGGATCGGCTGATATAAGTGGTGTGATTGGCTCGCTTGCTATGCAGTGCGCCGATTGGCTCGCTAGCTTTTGCAAGTGTTACGTGGTTAGCTCGTTTGCTGTACAGCGCTGTGATTGGCCCGCTTGATATTCGACGCTGTGATTGGCTCGCCGGGTATACAAGTGACCAGTGATTGGCCCGCTTACCTTCTGCTTGTCGAGCACCTGCAGGATGTCGTCCACGTCGCCGACGACGACGGCCTGTTGACGCAGCATCTCTTCCTCCAGTGTCAACCAGTCGCGGATCTGCAGACAGACAAACACGACTCCGTCAAACCTCGTATTACAACAGAGATGCCAAGAGAATGTGCTGGGTTTAGGATTAAGACAAGGTCATAACAGAACAAACAATAAACAAGTCATAACTCAGCTACCAATCCCAATTACAAAGCCAAATTGAAGCTTACGCGACTCCGAATTGACACCAAAGTGGCATCATTGTCTAAAAGACGTATATTTGTAGCAATTTGTAAGATAATACTTCAATATAACTAAATTTGATATCATCTGCAGTCAATGCCAATTGATTGAGCTTGATTACATCATCCCTAAAATGTGCAGCGAAAAATCAATCCAATGGACTTCCGGCCATCTACCTCTGAGGTAGGATTTGCTAAATTTGAAGACAGGAACTGAACTTTACGGTTGCGTTCTAAGTATACAGCCTGCCCTAATATCCAAATACTATCGTAGAAGAGAATGTGTGGAACTTGGAAATGAAGAAAGTCGTGTCTATTGTGTCCGACACGTAGGTACAGATTTGCCAAATTTGAAGAAAGAAACTAAACTTTACGGCTGCGTTTTAAGACCTACAGTCTGCTCCAAAATCCGAATACTATCGTAGCAGAGAATGTGTGTAACTTGGAAATGAAGCAAGTGTGTCAGACACGTAGGTACTTCCAGCGTGAACCTCTGTGCACGTACGTCGTCGCCAAGACATCGACCGGCCTCCAGATTTGTCCAGCTGGACGCGTCCCTAATCGAGGAACTTACAGAAGACAATGTTTATCCTCACGTAAATCAAACAAACACGTCGGCTCCAAGCAAAACAAGCCGAGTCCGTGGAGATAAACCCGAGGCGGGCTCGTTTACTTTCCACTCGCCGAGATGGCTCCGGATCAGACGCGACCAGTAGGCCACTCGACCGTCGTGCGAGCTGGCATCTACATAAATGTGCTCCATTATTGGAGGATTTACACGTTTCAAGATGCCAAGAGAGTCGAGTTTCTTCTAATTTCTAGCTTCGCCCGAAGTATCATTTTTAATTCTATACTGTATACTACAACTTCAGGAGAACCGGCTGACTAAAAGGTAAACATTGGGGACCCGGACAATATTTCCTAAATTTCGCTAATACTTTTGAAGCATTCAAATTATGAAATAAAACACATAAAGACAATATTTGTGCCCAAACTCGCGGAAAATCTGAAATCTCTCTATTTTGTGGTGTTTATATTGCGCTTAACTCAAACATTAGTTACGCTAAATATTTTTCACATTGTTTGTAAATAATGGTACAAAAGATATGACCCCATTTAGGAAATGTTATCACCAATGTTTAAAAGAACCCAACTCTTAATATCCACTTTCGTGGATCCCTAAGAAAGGAAATCCAGGTGAACAACTTTTTTACAGCTGTCCCCAGGCATCTTAACAGCTTTTAAGTTGTCAAAAGTCCACCCTGAGTGTTTAAGCTATTTGCTTCAAAGTGAACTGTGGCAACTTAAAAGCATAAAGCCCCAAGTGGTGCATCGAGTCATTTCATGTGGGTAGATTGCAGTGACAAACGTGAAACGAATGTCTTCAACTGCCAAGTGATCGCTGCGAGAACTAAATGAAAACTGTCGAACCATATTTTTCTGTATTATGTAGTCCGGTACGTTTATTTTTGTTTTATGCACAATGTGTGATCAGAGCAATTTTTAGATCGATGTCATCAATTCAATAAAAATATCAATTTTTACAATCAAAATGTAATGTAAATTAATTCAAAACCGGTGGGAAGTTGGGAACATATGGATAAACAAATCCCAGTTTTGCGTAAATTTAAAGTACTTATTGGACACATTTCCGTGTAAAAATTATATGTAGGAAAACAATAAAACTATAGAAAAAATATATATATATTTCTTACAGATACTAATGAAAATTGGGAAAATAATGCTTTCACTTTAATTAATTTTTCCCGTTCGTCGGACGACAGTGTTATCTAAAAAAATTTACTCCTCTAATACAAGCCAATTGAACAGGTCGCAGGTACGTAGATTCCATTCACAAGTGATTTGCTGTCCATCCGGATCCCCCCCTCCCCCCGCCCATCTCCTCTAATACAAGCCAATTGAACAGGTCGCAGGTACGTAGATTCCATTCACAAGTGATTTGCTGTCCATCCGGATCCCCCCTCCCCCCGCCCATCTCCTCTAATACAAGCCAATTGAACAGGTCGCAGGTACGTAGATTCCATTCACAAGTGATTTGCTGTCCATCCGGATCCCCCCCTCCCCCCGCCCATCTCCTCTAATACAAGCCAATTGAACAGGTCGCAGGTACGTAGATTCCATTCACAAGTGATTTGCTGTCCATCCGGATCCCCCCTCCCCCCGCCCATCTCCTCTAATACAAGCCAATTGAACAGGTCGCAGGTACGTAGATTCCATTCACAAGTGATTTGCTGTCCATCCGGATCCCCCCTCCCCCCGCCCATCTCCTCTAATACAAGCCAATTGAACAGGTCGCAGGTACGTAGATTCCATTCACAAGTGATTTGCTGTCCATCCGGATCCCCCCTCCCCCCGCCCATCTCCTCTAATACAAGCCAATTGAACAGGTCGCAGGTACGTAGATTCCATTCACAAGTGATTTGCTGTCCATCCGGATCCCCCCCTCCCCCCGCCATCTCCTCTAATACAAGCCAATTGAACAGGTCGCAGGTACGTAGATTCCATTCACAAGTGATTTGCTGTCCATCCGGATCCCCCCTCCCCCCGCCCATCGCGCGCGTCACAGACGCCGCGACGCTCGGCGACGGAAATTAAACTCGGCGTCGGATGACGACGCGTAATCCATCATCCGCCGCCTTGTGACACTCGACACGGACAATCAGCACGCGTGTGCGGCACCAGATCGATCTGGGAGGCCGTGATTACGTCTTGTGACACTCGACACGGACAATCAGCACGCGTGTACAGCACCAGATCGATCTGGAAGGCCGTGATTACGTCTTGTGACACTCGACACGAATAATCAGCACGCGTGTACAGCACCAGATCGATCTGGGAGGCCGTGATTACGTCTTGTGACACTCGACACGGACAATCAGCACGCGTGTGCGGCACCAGATCGATCTGGAAGGCCGTGATTACGTCTTGTGACACTCGACACGGACAATCAGCACGCGTGTACAGCACCAGATCGATCTGGGAGGCCGTGATTACGTCTTGTGACACTCGACACGGACAATCAGCACGCGTGTGCGGCACCAGATCGATCTGGGAGGCCGTGATTACGTCTTGTGACACTCGACACGGACAATCAGCACGCGTGTACAGCACCAGATCGATCTGGGAGGCCGTGATTACGTCTTGTGACACTCGACACGGACAATCAGCACGCGTGTACGGCACCAGATCGATCTGGGAGGCCGTGATTACGTCTTGTGACACTCGACACGGCCAATCAGCACGCGTGTACGGCACCAGATCGATCTGGAGGCCGTGATTACGTCTTGTGACACTCGACACGGACAATCAGCACGCGTGTACAGCACCAGATCGATCTGGGAGGCCGTGATTACGTCTTGTGACACTCGACACGGACAATCAGCACGCGTGTGCGGCACCAGATCGATCTGGGAGGCCGTGATTACGTCTTGTGACACTCGACACGGACAATCAGCACGCGTGTACGGCACCAGATCGATCTGGGAGGCCGTGATTACGTCTTGTTACACTCGACACGGACAATCAGCACGCGTGTACGGCACCAGATCGATCTGGGAGGCCGTGATTACGTCTTGTGACACTCGACACGGACAATCAGCACGCGTGTACGGCACCAGATCGATCTGGGAGGCCGTGGTTACGTCTTGTGACACTCGACACGGACAATCAGCACGCGTGTACGGCACCAGATCGATCTGGAGGCCGTGATTACGTCTTGTGACACTCGACACGGACAATCAGCACGCGTGTACAGCACCAGATCGATCTGGGAGGCCGTGATTACGTCTTGTGACACTCGACACGGACAATCAGCACGCGTGTGCGGCACCAGATCGATCTGGGAGGCCGTGATTACGTCTTGTGACACTCGACACGGACAATCAGCACGCGTGTACGGCACCAGATCGATCTGGGAGGCCGTGATTACGTCTTGAACACTCGACACGGACAATCAGCACGCGTGTACGGCACCAGATCGATCTGGGAGGCCGTGATTACGTCTTGTTACACTAGACACGGACAATCAGCACGCGTGTACGGCACCAGATCGATCTGGGAGGCCGTGATTACGTCTTGTGACACTCGACACGGACAATCAGCACGCGTGTACGGCACCAGATCGATCTGGGAGGCCGTGATTACGTCTTGTGACACTCGACACGGCCAATCAGCACGCGTGTACGGCACCAGATCGATCTGGAGGCCGTGATTACGTCTTGTGACACTCGACACGGACAATCAGCACGCGTGTACGGCACCAGATCGATCTGGGAGGCCGTGATTACGTCTTGTGACACTCGACACGGACAATCAGCACGCGTGTGCGGCACCAGATCGATCTGGGAGGCCGTGATTACGTCTTGTGACACTCGACACGGACAATCAGCACGCGTGTGCGGCACCAGATCGATCTGGGAGGCCGTGATTACGTCTTGTGACACTCGACACGGACAATCAGCACGCGTGTACAGCACCAGATCGATCTGGGAGGCCGTGATTACGTCTTGTGACACTCGACACGGCCAATCAGCACGCGTGTGCGGCACCAGATCGATCTGGGAGGCCGTGATTACGTCTTGTGACACTCGACACGGCCAATCAGCACGCGTGTGCGGCACCAGATCGATCTGGGAGGCCGTGATTACGTCTTGTGACACTCGACACGGACAATCAGCACGCGTGTACAGCACCAGATCGATCTGGGAGGCCGTGATTACGTCTTGTGACACTCGACACGGACAATCAGCACGCGTGTACGGCACCAGATCGATCTGGAGGCCGTGATTACGTCGCGTCAAGATCACACGTGGATTGCGAGCCACTCGCGATCGCCGGAGAGTGGCAACTTCTCTTGCAACACCATTCATCCAGAGAGATCTGCGATTATAGTGAACACGCGTTATCAAGATTTCTTCAACACTTCCGTTACACAGTTTGAAAGCATGTTAAAGTTCAAGATTTCAAAACTTTTCCCGTCAAAATGCTAAACAAAGTTTCAGAAACCATACATAAATTTGTCCCGCTTTCACAACTGCTTGTTTATTGTATATACAACGATTCTCGTCAGATCACCAACATTGAGCGGGGTCAGTACTTGGATGGGTGACCGTCGCTAGAGTTGCTGCCGTTAGACCTGAGTAGTTAGGGACGACCTCCCTCCACCTGTTATCAGTCTCTCGACGGCGCGGGTTGTGGAGGCCCGTGCTGTGAATGTTACACCGTCCTTCGGATGGGATGTTAAACCGTTGGCTCCTTGGTATCTTCGACAGGAGTATAGGCTACATGCCTGTACCGGGTTTCCTCTCCTCCCTTCTCTACTACATCCTCCCTAGAGCAATACGATTCATTGAGGATATTGGATTATTAATCTAAATATTCAGCTTCTGTTATATTGATGCTAATATAAAATATCAACTGTATATTTAACTGATTTTGCCAGCGGTGAATTTGGATAAATATGTTAAATTTTTAGTTGATGAGGTAGACAGAAAAAACGATTTTCCATCATGAGCTACTTTTTAACCGACTCAATCTATTCATTGAGTTTAGACATTGAGTAAACACAACTTTGGAAAGTTGTCAAGCACGTTCACAGGAATACGAAACTCAATAAAAAGCCAATTATGCGCCATGTGAAATAACAGAGGAAATTACGCAGACGGACGGTGACCATTGTTTGAGCTGTCAAAACAGACATCACAGATGGCCGCAGAGTTTCATTATTCAGGTAAACTAATTAATAAAAGCTACGCGTGAAAAGCATCTCCTATAGGCGCTCAGTCTGACCTTTCACTTGCTGCGGAGGGAAAGGTCACGTGTACTTAAAGGTAATCTGACACAAAAACTTCGCCAAAGTTCTAAGCCTAAGAGCGACAAAAGCTTTCCGAGAGTCTTAATTATATTTTGCATTGGCTTGTATCCGATTTTAAACTTGACGCTACATTTACAAGAACAATAAATAAAATTGATCTTATTGAAGTACAGTAGGAGAAGGGCTTCACCAGGGTTAGTGCCCGAGGGGGGGGGGGGGGGGGGGGGGGGGGGGGGCACTAACAACTGTACAGTGCTGATACGCAAAACTGGACAAGTGGGAAGATGTGACCTATAAAACAGAGATGCTGTAAGATGAAGCCTTCTGACGTATCCCAACATTCCTTAGATTGGATTTTTTTATTTTTAACATTAACTAAACTATATGGTTTCAGGTGATAAATGTATTCACGGCACGGGCTAAGGCAAGGCAATATCCTAAATTCTAATCATGGAAGAAACTTTAGGAACCAAAAAAGTTAAAGGACGGCTCACATCCTTTTAAAAAATCTGTATTTTATGAGACACAAACGCAGCCTCCTATCAGCGCTCATGATGTGCAGCTATATCTAAACGTATATTACTACAAACACTTCGTCTTTTCAATCTCTAATGTGCAATAATACTACACGGATGCACTTTGTTACGGTTCAAATTCTTTATTTATACAAACTCTTCGAGCATTTATATTTTCATTTTGAAAAGAATACAAAGGGAAGCTATTAATATTAAAACAGGTTAATGGAAATTGTAGTTAGCAATAAAAATAGTGTGGAACGTTGTTATGTCGCAGTAAATAACAGGAAAAAGCCGAGGAGAAGATTTATCAAGGGTTCCACTTCGAGCATGAAAAGGTTATTAAATGTTTTCGCCGCTCGTGCGAAGTTCTATCGCCCAGTCGAGATTGCCTTGTCCGCTCCGGCCAATCACATCCCGGATAGAGAATTCAGTTTCCACACTGAACTTCGGATTCCTGCCATCAACAAGTAGATTCATTGCGGGGAAGAAGGCGGGAAACTACATTCGACGTTTTCAGCAGCCACTCGGTCGGCTTTTAGACGCAAGTTAGGTCCTTCAAATGTGATCTTTCGGGGCAGCAATGAGTAAGAACTACATGGCAAGTTCAAGAATGTGTAAACGAACGGAACACGACTCAAAATAATACTGCAAGGTAGATTTATTTATTTAGCGTACGGCAGGATACAATCAATACAAAGAACAACTAAACAAAATATAACTGCAGCGCTGGGACGTTTACACGTTACGTTTAATCGTAAAAAGTGCAGTTTTTTGTAATACTCAAAAAACTGTACCAAACTCGCTGAAAACTAGTTCTTTTGTCTATTTATTTTGTAAAATTATTGTTATTTTGATAGAAATGAAGTGGGGAATCTATAGAAGATGGCCTGTGGAAGTGTACAAATTCAGCATTAAGAGTCTTGATAAGCTCTCAACTATATCAAAAATTCACTTAAAAGTGGCCATGGGTACATAGAGGAGAGACATAGGTAACCACTTCCAGCATTTTTATGGTCCTCACAAGATTGAACGTTTTAACGTAGCTTCTGAGAGCTTTTAATCATTCACTAAAAATCACAGATTTCCCCACCCCTATAACTAGTGAAAGTGTTTGTTAGATCGTGTGTCTAAACTCTCCAACCAATGAATGAATGGACGGAGAGTCAAGGAGCTGCATTACAAGCTCCTTGGGAGGCGTTGTGTACATTATATGACGATGTAAACCCGCATCTCACAGTTGCTAACAATGAGATTGATGGTTTGATCGTCTGCTCCAAACAAAAGCAGACAGTCTCAATCTATAAAGAGTCAACGCATCAACCCGATAAGTACTGTGAAGGTTTGACCACATTCTCCGTGGCAGGTCAAAGCCAGGAGGTCTGGAAGACTCCACTTATTGGACCAGTTATCTTTCCCACATAGATGCATCTCGGAAGAATAAGATGTCGGAGAATCTTCAGCTCTTGGCGATGTCGCGACTTGTTCCTAAGAACTTTCAAGCAGTGCCACTATATTCGAGGAGTAGAGAACTTATGCTTTAGATCACCTGATGTGAGGTGGGGCGAAACGCTTAGGGCCGACAGAAATGGTCTCAAATATATGTTCGAGCTTTCAAGTATAGTGCAATGCATTTCTTTTCTCACGTTGTTTTTTTCTGGTAAGAAGATTGATCACCGTCCTAAATACTTCATAATCCTAGCAATTTCGCTTACCTTCCCCAAGGGCTCACAAGGGGAAAGAAGAGACCTTATAAATAGGCAGTGATCAATTAACAAAGCAAATCACCATGGCAACATTCAATGAAAACCTACAAATCCAATGGTTACGTGGCAGGTATGTATTCTTGTCAGCTTGGACTGTGAATGCAGTGATTGCACGATGTACCCGCAGATGGCGCGCATTCTACACACCACATAGCATTTGCTAGCTTGTTCTACCTCGTTAAAATTCACTCCTTTTCAACTTATTGGATAAAAAAATAGTTGCGGAATTTCCCTCGCCGAAAACAGCAATATCGGATAGCGACAAACCCAGTGCGCATTTTGGAAACAATGAAATTATATTCCGGGCTTGTTACAAAATGCGATAAATCGCTATTCCTCCCTCGACGGGACATTATGTAGAGTCGGGCGCTGCAAATGCAAATGTGATTTCTCATCGCATCGCAAGCGGCCAGTGGCATCTGTTTGTCCGTGCTACATGAAGTTCAGACATTTGACAACATCGACATCACCCATGCATTCATGATTGACGTGGACTCAAGGCGCAAAGGCAAAAGCTGGGTTTTGCTTAACATTTTTTCCGCATCAGAGTTAATTCGCAATATGCCACAACTTGCCACTTGTCAAACGGAGTTCGTTGTGTACTTTTGGTAACTTGTGGTGGCACACAGCCTGTTCCATGTGTACAGGTTTGCTTCCACTTTCTACACATGATCCTGATGTGTATAGGCTGTGACAATCTGTGGTCTTGTCAAAATTCCAGACTTTTAGACTGTCAGTGTCAATGCAGTTTGTTTAGATGCTAAAATATGTATTTGCTTGCAGTAAATGTTCTTTTCTTCAAGGTAATACATGACAAATCTTTGTATTGATATTTTTTCTGGGGCTTAACGTCGCACTGTTCTGCAGCGAGGCTAATGGCGACGGATGAATGATTATGATGATAAGGATGGAAAGGTAAGGATGGAAGGTGGGAAGGAGGCGGCCGTGGCCTAATAGTTGGATAACTTCCCAGCATTTGCCTGTCGACTGAGGGAATACCACGAAAAAAAACCCAGTCAGGAAGGACGGCCGCGGGAATGGAACGCGGGCCTCCGGAATAATACAAGTTCAGAGCGTTACCACTAAGCCATATATGTTCCGTACTGATCTTACTGATCGTATTGATCTTACTGGTCAACCATAAATACGCATTCTGCGACTATTTGTAGATATTTCCTGTAACTGATCCTCCCACGTCTGGCTTTTACCCGACTACCGAGAGTTGCCATTTGGAAGGTTGCGACAGCACAAACGAACAAGCCTATCGTTTGCGTTCGCGTCCTACAGTCCATTCGGACAGAACTATTCAGCGCCTAAAGGCAAATGCCAGAACGAAGGGCCAAACATTTTAGCTGTATACCCCTTAGAAATGGGGTTGGGGGGAGGGGGGAGCAGAAAGTTGACGGCCGACAGCAGTCGGGCTGTTTACAAACTGCTGGGCCAGGCGGGCCGGCCCAAGTACAATAGAGCAGGTAACAAGAGTTAATGAGGCGTGCACTTGGGATTTTTATTGCTATAAGTATGAATTTTACCCCGTTTTTTATCAGTCTTTATAATAGCAAATGTTTTCATACGTATCACAAGTAATTGTGCCGCCTCAAAAAAGAACGAGAGAAATCGGACCATAATTGTGGAAGTTATTAAAACGGATCAACGGATCACGGATCAAAAACGTCTGCTAAAATATGTCCGATTTCCTAAAATAAAAAACCACCCTGCATCACTCTTATTTATCAATTATTATAATTCGTCCACCCAATGAATACTTCACGTTTAATTAAAGTTTACTTTTTGTAATGCAGTAAATTAATTCCAGGTAGAAAGGGTAGGGCGAGGACAATAGAGAGTGTGAGGGTCGCGCTGGCCGAAACCCGGAGCATCTTGGCTGGCGCTTGACTGTCACCTGCACAATGGACCTAAAGGACGTGCAAAATAGGAATTTCAAACTAAAATTATTTTTTTCGCTGTTGAACCTTCCTGTCCGAATGGACTGTAGGCATGATTTCTCTTCGCCGTGACATCTGCTCTGCCGCGCGATCTCTGCGACTGACCGATGCAAAATGAAGTTTCGAACAGTTTCCGACACTCGACAGCATCGACGAGTTCATCTTCAGACAGACGACGGAGTGCAAACTTCGTGTTTTCAAGCAAAAACAAGCACTAGCTCGACAGATGTCGCTGATTGGGACTCTAAGATACTCGACGTCATAATAGTCGGAAACTGCGACTCAGCTGAAAGCTCGGATATGTTTGCCCTGCTCAGCGGCGACGGAAACCGTCTGGGAATGACTGTCGCAAAGATTACGGGAATAAAAATTGAATAAAAAGTCAGTGATGGTTGAAAGGACTCGGCACTGGCAATCCGGGGATTCGGGATATATCCCTGGATTTCATATCATATTCGGGACACAGCCACTGGCAATCAAGTAGGGGTTAACAACTCAAATGGCTTGATATATTATGAGGACTTGAATATTTTTATGACTTCTATCTTGTGTCACCTTTTTCTGTTTTAACATTTTTGTCATTCATGATCTTTTAATTTGATGCATTTTTTGAAGTTTGTGACTTTTAATTAAATTGTTCGTGAAGTATTTCAGATTGTGCAAAATTGCATTCATTTTGTTGTTCAGTTTTTGCCAGCGGATCTGAAATTTTGCACACACTAATTAAATCTGACCTAATCTGTGAATTCTTTGAACAGGATCCTGTGATATTTTGAACATTAAAACTGGAACTGCATGACAGATCAACTTCAAATTTTGTATGGTCATTATTTGGGACTAAAATTTTAGGTATTTTTGCCGATTTTCAGACTAATAAATTTTTTCAAATTCCTTGACAGAAATCTCAGATATGTTTTCACTGCTTCTTTGTCACATGTCATGTAATACGAAGGCTCGCTCATCAACGCGTTTTCCTAGTATCATGTTCCCATGTGATATCGGGCTGTGACGCTGCTGGCGAGGGGTTGGAGGGGGGGGGGGGGGGGGCTGCAGGGGTGCATCGGCTCCAGATGACGTTGACATGGTTCGCACCCTTGAAGCGCTGTCTAACCCTTCCGTCTAACCCTTCCGCTCTCACATCACGAGGCACTATCACGCAGCATCTGCGCCTGACATTTTACCAAGAAATACTACTTGAAACTGGAGTCTAAGAGTAAAAAAGATTCGTTTTCATTGACGGATTAATTATCAAAATTTGTTCACAACCTATACGGCTATCTCAACTGAGCAAATTCTAACTGGGGGACATATGCATTTAGTAAATAAGTACCTAATCATTTTCTATCTTTACTTTATTCTGTCTTTTTTTTAAATATAATCAAAACTGTATTTAAAATACGATTAAACTATTGAAAAATTTAAAAAAAAATTGCATGTCCCCCAGCAAAATAAACAAGATCGGGGTCTGTTACTGGTTGCTATAGCAACCAACCCTATAGAATAAAATGCAAGGATCATGACATCAATTAAATTCACTATCATCATATCGATCTCCCTATTTGTAAAACGAAGTTGAAAACATCAAAGAAATGTTGAAATTGTATATTATTTTAGTGCAAGAAGTGCTGACATCTGGAGAAAACTAATCAAATTAAAACAAGACAATTTATGAGTTCGAGGTAGAATGATAAATAGTGAAGTGCGTTCCAAATGTGAGGTTGCCACCGTAATTCCCCAAGTATGTGTCAGTTGATTGAGTTAGTTTGCGTCTTGAAAAGCAAATTACAAGCTAAGATTTCATTTTAACGAAGTTTGAGACATCAGACGAGGGCTGTATTAACTTTTAGAGTTCAGATTTTGTCTTCGGGCTGTCATAAAAGCTGGGAACATTTTGCGTCGTACGCTTTATGACAGCAGTAACCGTTGTTATGGACATTACGAACAACAAATAGGTAAACAAACTGGCATTTACGATTCGACAACAACTTGTGACGAAAAGAGGAGAATGCAGAGAGGAAACTGAGTATTCGATCGATGTCTACTCTTTTATGTTCGACTTGTATTAAGGTGAAGGACCTACGAGTGCTCCGATATGTTCAATATGTTGAAGGTATAAAGTTAAAGTTGAAGAATTACTCTTTGAAAACCGCGAGCAATCTTTTATGATTTTCTTTTTCGAATGAGTTATGAGCTGTTAAAATTTGGAATAAAATCAAAGTTTGATTTTACATCAGCTCATAAATTTAAAGAGACAAAGATTCCCCATTGTAGCTCACAATTTTGAAATATCACAATTTTTGAAATTCAAAATTAAATTTTGACAATTTCTATGCGTTTTGGAAAGATTTTGGCGATTTGGTATGTGATAATCTACAGTATTTTTGCACAATTTGTTTTAAAAATACGTTTTTGTATTTTTGTACAACAAATACCCCCCCCCCCCGTGTTGAATTCATTACCGGTTGAGAAAAACTTCTCTAAAAATTTGTCATTGAACCATCTTGTCTATCGTCGACGAGACGACACAGTTTAAAAAATGTCAGTTTCGAGGGTGATCATCCCCTACAGCATCCATGAAGGAGCAACAAACACATCTTGTCGTGTCGTCATGGGCAACCCGAGCTCTGTGACGTCAGTGACAAAGTGTCGGAGATTCCAACAGCTCTTGCAAGGCGATGCAGCACAATGAGGAATTAATTAAATCCCGACACAATGGAACGGACACTGGCATTTGAAGTTCAGATTGCCCGCTATATTGGCATACCACTTCATAATCGCATTTCATACTTTTAGTCAGTGAAGCAGATTAGCTGTGTTATTAACGAAAACCATACGAAAAGATCGTAAAATGTATCGAATTGCGCGCGGGTCGGTTTTATATGTGTCGGAACCAAATGGATTAGTCCAATAAGCTCCGAATAAGTCGTATCCAGTAATTCGGGGAGCTGAAAAGTCGAGAGTACGTAAAATGGCCTTTCAGAGGATTAACAACTGAATTAATAGCATGCCATACAGGATTAAAGGAAATAAAAAACAAATTTACGAAGTAAACTTGAGTGCGCCGAAAAATGAGAAAAATCGTAGGTATGTCAAAAAATAGAGAGCATATTTTGGTTGATCAAATCTGACAGATCAAAAAGCAAAAGCTTTCATTACGTGATCTTGTTTTCGTTGAACCCTGATTCTTTATAGAACTCAGCAAGGTATCAGCATATTAAAAAGTTGATGGGGTAATTTGTACAAATACTTTTCTCAGCTTTACACTTTCTCTTTTGAATTCAATGTGCAAATGTCATTCGAACTTGTAGCTCTATTCCTGCAGGTGTCACCAGGAGTAGGAGTAGTGTCACGTGACCTACCTGTAGGATGGACTTGTCGAAGCTGGCGAGTAGCGAGCCTGGCGTGAGCGGCGCGGAGCTAGTGGCGCCGGGGGTGGCGCCTGTAGCCGGCACGGGGCGCACCACGCTGCGGGGCAGGCTGCCCGCATGGCGGCTCTGGTCCACTGCAAGAAAGACGAACATATTGGTCACTGACACGTCACAACATGTCGATACCTCAGACATAGACCTTCACTTCCCCAACCCATCACAAGGAAAGAGCGTCAAGTCAACTTCCTATGAAGCCAATGTTAATATTTGAATCTCAAAAGAGACCAGAGGTCACGAACCGTAGCGCTATCTTCCACGTGACAATCGAAGTAAATGAACAGTCGATGGCTCAGTCGATATTAATTATAATAATTATTTTTCACACATTTATTTATTTAAATATATATCGTACGTATTAATCTAAATATTTACGCATTTAGATTATACGTAACGAATAGTTCTCCCTAGTCCCACTTCCACAGATTTCAGGAGCGCTGCGGGTAGTGATCGACTATTTCAGAAGTTCATTTCGAGAGCGAAAAGTTGCGCCACTTGACATGTAGGTTTAGTCACTTTATTCAGCAATAAAAGGACCGACGTGCATTTCATTGATTTTCCGTTGCAACTTTTGGAATCTTGTAATCAAGCTCTATCAATAGCCATTTGACTCAAGTCAACAAATACAGTTATATTTAATATCGTACAAAATAAAATTATCTTACAAAATGACATGGTTTCACTATTACAAATATGATTGGATGAAAGCAGAACTACTAGTTTATGAGCTCACCTCAAGAATCCTTGGAATGCACATCGGGCCTTCTAACTCTGAGGTACAGACATAATATCAAAACACTATGTTAATTAAATTCTTGGGTATAACGTACCCCATCCAGAGTAAATCTTACATAACGACTTGCATGCCAAGCCGGGTAATCTTGGCATGAAGGTAGGAATTAAGGATTTATGTCCTGTTTGAATTTCTTAAGAATCACTGACATATATTATCAAACTTCCAGGCTTGTCAAGTAAGTTTGTAATCCCCATAAAAAAACACTCCGTGTAAAAATACCAGCCAAGTCTCTTCAACTATAAAAAATAAAATAAATCTAAAAATTCAGCACTGAAAAGGAGTGATATCAAAAAATGGGCCAAGTCCAAACTTAATTTTAAAAACCAAAATATACTTGGCGCATCGTGCATATAGATCGTTTAGAAGTATATGCCAGATGTGTATAATATACATAAAATCTACCTACCCTATAATGCCGTAAAAAACGGCATTCAGGGAAAATCAGGGAAAATTGCTTTTTTAGGATGGCCTCAGATGGGCGATGATATTAAATATCAACATCGTATCTTCTCAATTTGCAGTTGATATTTATCAGTCTCATCGTGATTATAAAATATTGTGTATCTAAACACGGATTTGATATCAGCGGGATTTTCTTGCGTTTTCCACAGTTACTTATTCAATTCAGATTTCACATAGGATAATGTTTTGTTTATCAATATCAAAACCATGTTTGCTTTTAATAATGTATGTTGTTCATTAATTCTAAATTCAACGAGAATTCTGCCAAGTACTACATTGCAGAACAACGATAATGATCGCACATGGCGTTTTTATTTATGTTCATATTCAAATAAATGTAGCAATTAGCTAATAAGTAGTTACGTCACGTCGCGCTACAAAATGGCGCCATCCGAAAAGTCGTAATGATGAGACCTAATGAGTGCTTGAAAATGAGCACGTGACAAAATGTTCGTTCCAATCGGGACAGTCGTTTGAGTTGTAGGACTCAAGTGGTGGGCGCAGAAGGAAGGAAGGTGACGCTTCACTGTGAACGTATTATTGCACTATGTGTACTTCCCTCAGAAAGGTGGAGTGGGGAAGGTCGGTTACGGGAAATCCAGGTTTCTCTCAGCCGAATACTATGGAACTGATGCTCAAAACGAGGATTTTTGACCGATTTTGCCAGCGTGGCCTAATAAGTTTGGAGAGAAAAATATTATAGTGCGTCAACACGTGAAATTATGTGAGCGCTTGTTCTAGAAGAAGTGCAGTTCAAGCAGCAACAGAAGTACAACTCCACGACTAAAAGCATTACCCATTAAATCGTGTTTGAGAATATGAAACTTAAAACATTCGAAAATCAAGTCTGGTTCATTGTCCAAAGAACTTACAATTCCCATAAATTGTGTAAGTTACAAAGAATGTTCCTTTCCTGACAGATGAGAATGAGTAGATGAGTTTGTAACGTTTTCAAATAACCTGAAATTGTTCGCAGAGCACAACTTTTCTTTAATGTTCTAAGTTAGATCTTATGCGAAAAGTTAACGGTTGCATTGTGAATGGGCAGGTAACTTGACAGCGTGGCAAATGGATCTTAATTCATACTACTTATCTCTTCCTCTTTCGTTCTAAAACCTGGGAAACACCGCACAACTCTTTTTTCCTCACATTTGGAGCCGGTTACGTCATCATGCTGACCCTTATCGTCCACTTATCAGTCGGGGTCCACACAGCTGCCAGCAGGGAGCCAAGTCAGCGAGACATCGGCAGTTTCCTCGGGAAAACCGCCGGGAAAACAACATTTCCCTTTTTCCATCAGCCAAATCACCTCGGACACACCAGCAGTGTTGACAGACATTTCCATTGGGCGGGGGGGGGGGGGGGGGGGGCATAATGTAGGGGACACAGAAGTAATAAGCAAGTAATGAAAATAAATTTGGGAAAAACTTTGGAATACACGAGAATTCACACGACGCACGAAAACAATAGAGGGGAGGGGAAGGGATCGGGGAAAATTTTAATTTCTTAAATGTATTCAGAGTCAGACAGTTTTAAAGACACTATAGACATGGCTCTGAATTAAAATTTCTTACGCAAATATACGTAATTAGTTTTTTGAAAAATACAGATATTTCTGTAATTTGCCTTAAATTTCGTAAGAAATTGAGTCATAATCCCTATATCCATCCATTGAAAAACTTACATAGGTACTGGAAGACAATTTACATGAGATATTGCATAACGTCAATTCTCTAATTCCTTGCAAGAGGGATGGGCCCCCACCCCCCACGCCTGGAGTGATCACCGGTCACAAGTGTTAACGACGCACGTGTCGCAACATCCGAGAGTGTAATCCGCCACCGCGAAGTCCTCCAAGAGCGCCACCTGCATCCGATGACTAATCGCTCTGTCGCGTCGTGATTCGCTCGATCACCCCCGTGTTTGCCGAGCAGGGGAGGGGGGCGGGGGGGGGGGGGGGGGGGTAACGCGACACCGGCACCCACATTACCATCATCCGACAGACTAGCGGCTCTCCATTACAGTTTTGTTTTTCTGCTAATTCACACAGAGTTCAATCGCCCAGAGAGCTTTGACGAACACGCAATTTCATTATTTTATAAAAACAAATGAAGCTGGCCGACTGCGATTGGACAAAGCAATGCTAATTAGATTGGTTTGAAAACAATTTATTCAACATTATACAAACGACTCGACAAACTTGAATATACAATATCACGAATAACTGATTCCTTCTGCTAAGGGTGTTCGCTTAATAATCGTAATCCGTATATTTTGTAACATCCGTTACGTTACCTGTCTCATTCCACTTAGCATTTAGTTCGCTCAGCTGTTGTCGATGAGTGGAGGGCGTTGTCGATCGCCGGTGAAACTGTCCCCTCTATTAGCGCGGCAATCAGGACGAGGAAATTAATCTGATTGGAGGGTGACAAGACACATACGTGTTCTGCACGTGCTCGAAGCTATTACGTTCACGGTGGCTCGGGCAGAAACCAGATATCATCGGCGGGGATGCGTCATTTAAAAATGTAAACCAGAGCCAAATGCAATGAACGAGTTATTTCGTGTACGCGCTGCTACATACCGAAGGTCCAGAGTTCAATTCCCGCAGTCGTTCTTATTGACTGAGGATGTTGCGTGATTTCCCTCAGTCGATAGGCAAATGCATGGGTTTATTATAATAGTCCATGAGGCCTATTATATCCTAACCTATTCAACACACCCTTTTCACGACCATAATCATTCATCAATCATTAGCCTCATTACAGAATCGTGCGATTCAACATAATAAAATTAAAATAAAAAATCTATGTACTTACAGAAAGACACTTTTTAGAGGACGTAACTTTGGACAAGATTGGAGTTTGATTAAACGTTTCCTTGCGTTATTTAATAACGCAGCGATGGCTCCGAAGTAATTGCAAATGTGCAATCTCTGCCAACAACCTAAGCCTCTGACAAACCGTAACGTAAGATTGCTTCAAAGCTTCAAGTAATTTGCGTGAAAAGCCACGAACCTCTTCAAGAAGCCAACATATTAGTCTCTCTCCACACTCCGTCTCCGTGAAGACCAAATAAATATAATATTCAGTTTGTAATATTCTCTACGAACGGAAGGAAAGCCGAGTTTCTTACACAACGCTCCCGGATCCGGAAGAGTCTTAGGCTCGGCAAAAAGTCTCCGGGAACATTTGCATAAAACTCGACCACAAAGAGTCGTTAGCGAGCTTCAACTTCACACCGACAACCGCAATGCAATAACCAAACTCCATCCGAAACTAATATCAACTCCTCTCAGTACTTCTGCACATCGCCTCTCTTCATTAACTATAGAACCCCCGTCCCTCGCCGCCCCCCGACATTATCCGGCGAAGATGCAAAGTTCCGTCGCACCGAAACTTTCGTCCACCACGGCGTGGAGTTATTGACTTGAGAGAAGGTTAAGTAGTTATTGACTCGACGAGAGAGGAGGAGATAAAAGGGCGACGGAGAGAGAGAGCGCACGACGGCGATACACTCGACGACGAGAGGTGGTATTTGCCGAGGAGTCCGGCAAACAAGAACGAGACTCTAATTACGAGGTGTAGTTCGCCCCGGGGAGAGAACTCGCTGAGGCGCTCGCATTATTCATCGTTATCTACGCGGAAATTCCGTGGAGGAAGTCTTTGAAGACGAGAAGTTACGCTAACAGAATTCACGGATTCTCTGTTCGAAAACCGATTGAATTGTCAATAAATAGCTCGAATATTTTGCCATCTTGCACGAGGAAGCTTACAGCCTTGCGCTAGCTTACGGAAAAAAAAACATTTTGTAAGATGGAGACAGTTTGTTGGTAGGAACATCTAGCAAAAGTTGATATTGAGAAACAAAGTTACTGTATTTATAAAAAATAAATATTTGTTCGCGATGCTTTGGTACCTATTTAAGTGACAAAACGTTGCAAGTCAATTACAAATACGCAATTAACTCAAAAGTATTTTGCAATCAGTATTTCAGTGTCCCTTCATTAATATAAATTTTTATATTAAGTGGTCAAATTAAATATTAAATTTTATTACAAATAAATAACATTTTGCAGATCGAATACAATTTCTATCACCATGTGTAAAAACCTTCTCTTCCAAATTTTCTTGATTTGATATCATTTCTGCCACCATTTGTAAATTCGCTTCCATTTTTTGAACTTGATGCCATTTCTGCCACTATTTGTGGATCGCTACATTATCTTTTTATTTATAGCATTTCAGCCCCTATCTGTAAATTTGATTACATTTATGCCATTATTTATAGTCTACTATCTAACAATCAAAGTCCACAAATGGCAACAGTAATCGTATTTTTTTTATATTACTACTGTATAATATAATTCAAGTTTTAATTGCCTATTGCATGCATTTAATCTGGAGTGATAATGGTAAAAAAATGCAAATTAATCGTTTGCGTAACGAACATGTAACAGCAACCAAACAGCAGCGAGTATATCGTTACGCTTCTTGAACGTCAACACGAATGAACCGCTCCACTTTTTATCTGCCGTTTGTTGAGTTGTAAGATATTCAGCGCGACAATAATCTCGTCCCAAGAAGCTCCATAAACCACGCGGCTAATGGGCGTAACAGGAGCACAAGCGCGTTATCTTCCTCCCACAGAGCGCGCGCTCGCAATCAGACGTAATGAGCCATCGGACGATTTATTAGTCGTCATCTTCGCGCAGAGTCTGGACCCGACGCGACGAGAGAAATCACGTTTCGACATCCCCCCCCCCCCCTGTCGGGGCAATTACTCCCCGTCTGTGACGTCACGGCAGGCAACAATGGCGGGAACAATGCCCGCGTGCAGGTCGATAGTGCGGCACAAAAGAAATGAAAACAGTCGCAGAAGCGGAGAGAAACACGGCACGGCACCTCCACTGTGTGCACGTGACGGGGCGCTCACGGCACCTCCACTACGCGCACGTGATGGGAGCGGTCACGTAGACAAACTTTGATCCGAGTCCATTTCTACCACTATTTGTATATTTAATATCATTTCTGCCACCATTTGTAAATTTGATACCATTTCTGCCACCATTTGTAAATTCACTACAATTTCTGCGACCAATTGTAAATTCACCACAATTTCTGCCACCATTTGTAAATTTGATACCATTTATAGATTTGATACCATTTCTGCCACCATTTGTAGAATGTATACCAGTTCTTCAGCCATGAGTAAGTTAATACGTTTTCAGCCACCATTTGAAAATTTGATACCATTTCTGACATCATTTGTAAATTTGAAACCATTTCTGACACTATTTTGTAGGTTTGATACCATCTCTGCCACCATTTGTAGAATGTATACCAGTTCATCAGCCATGAGTAAATTTAATACTTTTTCTGCCACCATTTGTAGATTAATTACCATTTCTGCCATTATTTGTGGAATAATTACCATTTCTGCCTCCATTTTTAGATTGATACCATGTATGCCATTATTTGTAGAGTTGACACTATTTCTGCACATGTGTAAATGTTATACAGTTTATGCCACTATTTGTACATTTGATTTCATTCCTGCTACCATTTACAGATCAAACCAAAGTACACAAATGATGTCAGCAATAGGATTATCAAAACAATGCCACTACCTAATATACATATTTCCAGTTAGTATTACTAATCGCATGCGTATAATCGAACTTGATAATGTTAAGAGCTGCCTCCACCACAAGCACGTGACCCCAGCGAGCGGTCACGGCACTCGGTGACACGTGGCAGCGCTGTTACAGCACGTGATCACGCGCGAGCAAAACATGTTGTCGAGAACGTGGCTGCGACGGTCACGTCAACGCTCGCCTTGATTTTGTTAACATTGAGAGATTACGTAGGTATTCGACTCGTTTCGAAATGACATCGGAAACTGATCTTGGCAGAACGTAAGATGACATCAAGAGTTAAGAGGAAAGGCGCCGCCTGCGTGTAAAAGTGGTTTCAGTGCTTTACCTTCTCACAATGGGCTTCCACGCTGCCATTTGCTCTTACTACGGAGCGCTAGGGAGAATTGTACCTTTTCCTTCCACGCATGCGTCTGTACAAAATGACAGCTAGATGACAGCTCACTTTACACTTCTTGTATTTAAAATATGTGCCAAACTGTTGTGTTCGGAGTGAAGGTAATTGTTTTAAAATGTAATATATACCTATTAAATGAAGAAATAGTTTCAATTACTTACTTTTTATACAGGAAGATCACTTTATGTTAAACAACTTATTTTGTTTTCAATTCAGACAAAGTAGCAACCTGTCAACAAACATTTGACTGTTGCCATAGCAACCAGGTATGGTCGTCGGTGGCGCGCTCTATTCTAGCTTGGAGTTTGGAAGCCTATTAAAAGTGTATTAAGGTGACTGCATATCACGTGACTTTTCAACCAAAAAGCTACAAATTTTCATTTGGAAGGGTTCAGTTTAGCAAATACTTCTCACTCATCAGATAAGTTAGGACACATCTGTTGGAACTAATCTACGCAGAAAAGAACTGCGAAAATAACATATTAGATGATTTTACTTCCTTGCACCTAAATATTCTCAAATCAAGACCTGAAGTTTAAGGAAATCCTACGAGTTGCCAAGAACAGCAAACTTTAATCTAATAAAAGGGAACATATGCATCACAAACCGGACACAATTTTGCCAACAAAACATGCGCTATTTCTTTATCTTTCCAACGAAATGTTGAGATATTAATTATATCCACTATTATGAATGTAATATTTAAAATAACAGCACTGGGTATTGACAGCTTTCAAACGCGTACGGATACACTAGATTTTCATTTATTTTATTCTTAAACCACTGCAAAAATAAATATTATTGACTGAAAATATTGATAAGCTCCAGTATGCAGTAAATTTACTTCATAAATCACCTTGGATTATTCAGCATGAACGATGTAAGGTATGTACTCATAGGTAACTATTTCTTTTGATCGGATGTAGAGAAATAAAGTCACGTGATATGCATTGGCCTTAAGGAGGGACTAGCAATATAATCACGGACTTCTTGAAATTGCTACAATTTTACAACAAAATTCCTATTTGTAGGAGGCCGTTTTACCATGGCAACACAATTTACAAGTACAACTGCACTTTTTAGAAGGAAAAACGTAAAAATAAAGCAGTAAAACCCTCATAGCTCGGTAAAACATCCACGAAAGTATACAATTAAAAATTATTGCATCTGATACACGCTATAGTAGTTTTTCAAAAAATTATATACGAGGGAAAGCTGATACACTTTTAAAAATATCAGCATGACTGTTTTCGTATGGTCGCAATGTTAAACTGAGAAAAAAACTGTAACTTTGAAGCGATATATCTCGAAAATTAGTTCATGTTCACCACTTTTTCTTGCCATTATGATGCAGAACATTAACATCTATTTATACGCCGAGTTCGAACGATATCTGACGAAGAGTGAAATTCAAGATCCCTCCTTAATTCAAATTAATTCGAATGCAAACAAAACCAATTATTTGACGTTTTGAAACCGAACCCGATTAGGAAGGTACTAAGGCTACGTTTCACCAAGATTCTAAACCCGGGTTAGAGGCGGTAAACCTGGTTTAGGGGCCTCTAAGGCTGCGTTTCACCAAGATTCTAAACCAGGTTTAGAGGTTGTAAACCTGGTTTAGGAGCCTCTAAACCAGGTTTACCGCCTCTAAACCGGGTTTAGAATCTTGGTGAAACGCAGCCTAAACCAGGTTTACCGCCTCTAACCCGGGTTTGGAATCTTGGTGAAATGCAGCCTAAATCTCATATGAAAATTCATTTAGTGAGCTTACATTATGTATGCGAGGTATAATTTTCAAAAAATCGATATTGAAGCAGGAAAATAATCAAGATTATTTTAAAGTCGGCGAGCTTTTCATTTCGCAATAACTACCGTGCAATAATGAGATTCAGTACTTGACTTTGGTTTAATATTAAAATATGAAAATTCGTTTGAACTTTTCAGAAACTTTTTATTAGACGTAAAATATACAACGTTTCGTTTAGTTTAACACTAAACTTTTTCAGGTATGACGGAGCGTTTCTTAAAAAAACTGATTGAAATTATAAATTCAGTTTTCCTTATTTACAATTTCGAAAATAATTGGTCTGTTTTTCTAAGATATATTTCGTCTTACCCGAAGAAAGTTAGTGAAAACATTCGAAATATTTAATTTTTGACATCAACCAAAGAGTGTGCTTAACTTTCGATGCAATTACGTAATTTTTAATGTTATACTGTTGGAGCTCGACCGTTGGAGCAAATTGAAAATTATAAAATGTTCCATTATGTTGGTGTATCTCTGAGGGGATGTTCACATGACCAGTCTAATTAGTAGCATTTTTTATTTTACTTCGGGCCGTGTTAGTAGCCGAAGGATTTGCAACAAAACCGCGCAAAACTGTGGTCAATCCAAACCCGTGAACCAGTTGAGGTCAAATTTTACAGGCGCGTTGTTCATGTCCTGAGGTGTATTATTTGGTACATTTTTATATTTATTTGTATAAAGCGCCCAGAAAGAAAAGAAAATAATTATTTTTATAAGAAAAAATTTATGGAAGTACTAATTAACGAAGAAAGCAATTAAAAATGTACAAAGTAACAACGCTAAGTTTGTCTTTTATCTAAATTTCAGTTAATTTCGTCAACCCATTTCGTCTCCAATCGCATCCACAAAAGTGTCTGCAGCAACTAGCAAAATCAAACGCGATAACTTATCGAAATGGAATTAGGTAATGTCTCTCAAATTGTGTCAAGAATACCTCGCGCCAGATAAAGCTCGACATCTTCTAAAAGTTACACAATCGCACACCGCTGTTGCAAATTGAGTTACAAAATGACCCCCGATTATCGCCATCAATTTGAACGAGCTCTACATTTTGCATGGAATGGAAAATATTATTGTTGGCATTGCGCGACAGTTGGCAAGCATGGGAATAATGAGCACATGATATGTGGACAATTAGGCACAGCGCCCCACGAGGATACACCACGAGCCACGGACGTGCAGCACACATTTGTTGTTGATGGTCGTCCAGGACAAAGAGGCAAAGAACATTGGGACTTGAGGAAACAACGTGTACTATTACCTGCAGGAAGGACTTGTTAAAGCTGAGTTCCACTTTGGATCAGTAATTTAAGAGGCAAACGGAAGCGAACGGAAATCGCACGGTTCGTCGCAGAGCGTTTTTTGAAATTTTGTCTTCCCACTAAATAATTTTAAAAAATCAGATAGTACCGAGTCTATTGGGCTGTTATGGGTCGTTACTATCCGATTTTTTAAGATTATTTAGTGGAAAGACAAAATTTCAAAAAAACGCTCTGCGACGAACCGTGCGATTTCCGTTCGCTTCCGTTTGCCTCTTAAATTACTTTGAGGTCGTACCAAGTGTCAAAAAGTACTGCAGTTTGCGGCATTATTTAGTCCATTGGGCTGTTATGGGTCGGTACTATCTGATTTTTTTAAATTATTTAGTGGGAAGACAAAATTTCAAAAAACGCTCTGACGAACCGTGCGATTTCCGTTCGCTTCCGTTTGCCTCTTAACGTTGTCAAGTTGTCGTTCTGGGTGTTATGATCGCGATCAAAAGCCCGGGTTTTATTTCAGGGGCGTCGAGATCCAAAGTTGGGCACTGTTTATTCGTGGCAGACGAAGGTAAAGGAAGAAACCAGCGTTGTTAGCGTCTCCATTTCAAGTCAATAGTTCCCGAGGCCGAATCATTATTTTATTTATCTGTATTCAATTCGCATTACAAGAAATAGAAGTGTCAATGTTTAGATCAATGTTTCTACAAAAGATTAATTACTATTATGTTCGTTCACCTACTGATTTTTAGCAAGATTGGTCTCTAGGTTTAACCGGAAAATTGATTTATAGTTTATACTCGTTTAAATATTCTGAAAGAGAAGCTGTGCTCTTCCATGCATTTCGAAGGCTCTCTTATCAACGTATTCACTCAGCTTTTTCCTAGTAATTTTCAAACAAATTTTTAGAGGACATGTGTATTTATTTATTTATTTATTTATTTATTTATTTATTTATTTCATAAGCCTTTTTTCCACATTACAATAAAAATTATACAAAATTTACGAATGTATAAAAGTTGTCAAGTAAAGCATACATATTAGTTGTACTTAAGAAGTCAGCTGAAAGAACATAACCAATTAAAAAAACACGTACATAATAAGCTAAAACATGCAGTTCAAGAAATCGTCAGTAGAATAAAACAAATGCTTTAGTAGCATTATCTTTAATTGTCTTTTAAAATCTTCTCTTGTCGGTGAGCTCTTAATAAACTCAGGAATCTTATTGTAAAATATTAATTATTAATATTATTAATGTACTCTCATATTTGACTGTTCACGTATGCATTTTCTAAACACAACACTACAAGAAATGTGTCGAGTCGGAACGTCTCGACGGTATAGTGAACTTACGTGCGTCGCCTTTATTGCCATTACGCTCTAAGGTCGACTATCTCATGTCTGAGCATCATAACATAGACCTTATGGTTAACCGCAATAAGAGTTAAATGCCATCAGGACATGTTGCGGTGACTGGACACGTCAGACGGTCATGTGGTTCAGATTACCCAAGAGAGATCTTTACATTTGCATTACTAAGTAAAGCAGTGGTCATGCAAGTAATGCACGAAGTACGGTTTCATACTAAGTGCATTACATTGCCGAGGACTGCATAGTTTTCAAATTGATACACACGATAACATGAAATAGCGTGAACCTTGTGTCTAGGAGAATCTGAAGTTGAACAGAATCTACAGCCATTACAGTTGTCTCAGAAATACCAAATATCAAGATTTATTGCCTTTTCAGTCGGATGACAAACAGGAAAAGTTTCCAAATCCTAGACTTTCAGTTCGGAGAAATGAAGTGTGCAATACAATCTCAGAGTGACTATGAGTCTGCTCGTTGTGTTGAACTCATTCTACACCATCGTGTATTGTGCAGGTCCGTGGCTAAAAGTTTGTGGCTAATTATGTTTTTGCTGTGTTACGGAGATTCAGTTTCGAGGAGTTGCGCGTATCTGTGTTTGCGTCTCAACGGTTTGCATTGAAAGTGTTGAGTAAATAATAGCACAGTTATATACCTAAAGCAGAATATCTTTTCAAGTTAATATCCTCAATTTGCATACTATCTGTAGCTCAGAGGTAGATGGTCCGAAGTCCATTCAAACGATTCTTTATGTGAGCTCACAAAACAGCAATTCTACCTTCATCCAATCATTTGTAACGGTGACACGAGTCATTGTGTAGCCAGAGTACTTCAATATAACTGTATTTGTTGACATCAGTCAAATAGAGCATATATTCCAGAAGTGTGCAACCCAAAATCAAAACAATGGACTTCCACTTCTGAGGTCAAGATAAATGGCAAACATATTTGATGAATGCAACCAACTTCCGTACAACACTTGAGAGTGAACTCACATCCTAACACCGGTCGGCAAGTGCTTCACTTCAAGAACGAAGAAACAACTGACGTTTATCACTCATCCCCACTAAGTTATCGACGTCTGTAGCAGATGAAGACGGCATTGCCAGGTAATCGCGCGGCAACGAAAAGCGCCCGCTTCCTCACACAGCAGACGCATGGAATCGAAGGAAAGCGCTTTCCCATCGATCCGCACACAACACCTTGTGAAAAGAATAGCGCGCGCGAGCGACTCCCGGCTGATCGCAAGCGAGAGCGGAGAAGTTGTTTTCACCGCACTAGGGATAATTCCCGGCTAAACCTAAACCTACACAACAAGCCGGTTGGGATTTCCAACAGAGTGTCAACGCTCTGCCATGCGTGATATACACCTGGCGATCCGGGATCCATTGAGGATTACATCGAGGTTTGAAAAGTGATATTGAGTTTGGGGAGTAGATACGGGCCGTGCCGCAGACGTATTATGGTGGAACAGTATCGAAACTTGGACAACAGACGTTTTCATTTGAAACCAAGAGGACAAGAAAGAAAGCCAAGAGGCCTCAAATCAATGGCCGTTCGTGAAGCTAACGTGTTGCACAAAACTAGAAGTAGGTCTAAGTTTATAATTGTCTTTCTTTGCGTGTTAACTGCGGTTAGTCACTTCCCATCATCACTTAACTTCGCCAGATTTTCAAGGTGTTTAGGATCCTATTTGTTGATATGTTTCAGAATTTGGCGATTTAAAAAGTATGTGACTTGTGGGAACGTTGTCTGACAAGGCGACGATCGATGCGAAGTAATACATTTTTAAAGTTAGGTACCAAAAGATATCGTTATGCTTCACAACTAACAGAAAGGTACGTCAAGGTCATAATTTAGACTAAAGAATACCTCGTGATTTTACCTAGTTTTTTATTATTACCGATAAAAGTTAATGTGGATAACTCAATTGATTTCTAAATTTGCGGCTAAGCCAATCAGATACTTTGAAATAATTGAAACAATTGTATTTTATCTAAAGTTCTTAATCCGCATAATCTTTCTATTGGTAAACCAACCGGGTCTACGCAGAATCCTAGGGGCTGCATTCCGCATGGGATCAAAACATTTAATTACAAATATATGCCATGTTCGTCGTTCTGGCGTTATCATCGCAATCACACGCCCAAGATACCTCGCATAGGCGTTTAGATCCGAGTTCAGACTCTAATTATTCGATTCACGATGAATTAACACCCAACAGGTAAGCACGTCGTTGTCAACGCTCAGCAATGTATTATTGACAGTGTCTATACCAATTAAAATTACCAGGTACTTCAACCCCCCCCCCCCCCCCCCCCCCCGCCACCTGTCACGCATGTTTTGTTTCCGCCGGCTGTCGGATAATTCCCCCCCGCTAAAGACGCGCCTGCATAATAGATCCCAGCGTCGCGACGCCTGTGACGAGGAGCCATTGAATTCACTCAAGAGGCTGTTACGAGTCCCGAGCGACCGACGCCGAGCGCGGCGCTGGAATATAACTCCTCGCGACACCATTCATAATCATTCAATCAGTCTCAATACGAGCTTCAAGAGTCTCGACGAGGTTCGAGAAGGAAGAGGTGAATTCAGAATCACACACTTAATGATCTTTGAATAACATCGCACAATCTATTTGTAGATAACTAATATTACTTGTGCAGGGCTTATAATGCTCTCTCAAATCATTAGTTAACTTTAACAATTACCTAGTAGTATTCAACACTTGAGCATTAGTCGTGGGAAATTATTTTACCCCGCCAACGGTCGTTTTGGAGCGGTTTTAAAGGGAAATACGAAATATAACTTGCATATTTGGCAAATGGTTATGAATATCGAAAAAGCAAGACTGAGGTGACATATGTATTGAACCTTTATCTACATTTTCATCGCTTACTGTCATAACTTTGCTCCTACTATGTGGTCAGTATGTGTCGGACACGAAAAAGCTCCGTATGAGCGACGGACGCGCGACGGAGCGTTTTCGTGCCCGACAAATGCTGACCACATAGTAGGAGCAAAGTTATGACATTGAGCGATGAAATTGTAGATAAAGGTTCAGTACATGTCACCTCGGTCTTGCTTTTTCGATATTCATAACCATTTGTCAAATTAGGGCGCTACACTTCAGAAAACTCAATGTATTACCATTTTACTGCAGTTTAATTCCGGTGCTTATTTCCTCAGTTTAGGTTAACATCAGGCTACATTGACTGCATCTGTCGCAGTATAATGGTAAAACACCATATTTCCCGAAGTGAAGTTTAAACTAACTGAAGCTTAAACTAATAGTAATATGGCCCCTAAGACCAATGTTTCAACAGGAGAGTTCTGTCATCTGACATTATAGGCCCTGAAGATGACAGGACTACATGCAGAAACGTCGGTCTAAATAAATAAATTATCCACGTATAAAATCCGAAAGTGCTGAATATAATAATACAAATACATGTCGTGAAAGCGCAATCTTTACTTTTACAAAGTAGACATTCCAGAAATGTAATTGGTTGTTGCCATGACAATTGAGTCATAATATACTGTTTCAAGCAGAGAATTGAAATAATTCCCTTATTGGACGAACAATTTCCCTCGGCGTTTCCAAAATCATTACATTAACTGGAATTGGAAATATTTCGAAGTGAATAATTGTAATATCAGCACCACCAGCTCGTTGTGCTAAATTTAATTGAGTAAAAACCCTTCAAAAGGTGATATTTAACTCGAAATATCAAAAACTCCTTTGATCTCGTGATTCTCTCTAGAGGAGCGACTTCCACTCAACTAAATTACACGTATTTTTCCAGAACATCATGATATACAACAGTACGTAACTACTTTCAGACAAATGTTCTACAAATAACATTTTCTCGCTCACTACATCTCGTATGCAGCGACTTTGTACATATTCAACAAGTCTCGACAAGAAAGCAACGTACTTCATCTATAAAATGCTTCGATTGTCACACGAACACTCATTCAGCGTCAACCCCCCCCCCCAAGCAAGTCGAATAAAGAGATAGTTTCATGCAAGTTTCAAGACATCCATCTTGAGGGTTCTTGAAGGAGATTCCGCGAGAGCTTCAACCCTTCCGGAGCAGAGTCTCTCAACGCAACAAACAAATTTACGCGCGACACCGACAAAGCTATTTCCCAACAACTTCCACTGCAGCAGTGTTCTGCATGGCCGTGATAAATAACGTGTACAAGGGGAGCGGGGGGAGCGGGGGGAGCAACCCTTCATGCTTGGCCACCGAACAGGAGATTGCAATACCGGCCCTCGAGCCACCTCGTCACAAAGCTGAATCAACTTCGTATACAGATGATCGCTTTGAATCGGGAGCGGCGAGAGGAACGTATGTACAAGAGAGTCGATAAACAAAAACACGCGGTAAAGAACGAACCGTAACGGCAAGCGCGCAAAACGCGTTCGGTGAACCAGACGGATATTATGGTAATTTAATCTTGGATCGAGTCGACGGCAGCCGCAGAACGTAAGACGCGGAACGTAAGACGCGGAACGTAGGACGTTGAATATCAACATCGTGCGGCGTGCAAGTGACAACCACGACGTTGAATAGCAATTTATGACGCGAATATCATACAAATAAACCCGTTTCAGCCAGGAGGACATGTTGATGGTCGAAATGTGGGCACACAGCATTCAAATAACCGTCTATAAGTAGACGTTTTGATATGTTGAGTGTAGGAATAGGTAATAATATATTTTTTTTAAGTTGACAAAGTGACTCAGGGCCACTTTTTCAATACTGATTACCATTTTTGCCATGACAATATAGTCTTAATCAACCGTTTACACTTTAGCAGAGTATTGAAGAACTATCCCTTAGGCCTAAGGTATGAAAACATTCTTCATTTTCCTTTTAAAAACTCGTTCCAATCCCTGAGCCCTAACTGTTCTACGTATTTCTTGAACAAATATCTCCAGCAACCCTTCTTTGATTGAAGTTGTAAGATTGAATTCTTCGTCCTGTCCTCCCCAAAGATTTGCCATTTTATTGAATGACTTGCTCTGATAATATTACGTTGTGTATCACAGAAAACAGTCACACAGGCACTTACATCACCATCCACGTGGTCTTCAGTCCAACTAGCTCGGTTCAAATCCCGCGTAATCCACTAAGTCCGTCACCACAGATCCAGTCCACGACACCCGACGTGCGATCGTCACTAGCCAGCGGGCACTAACGGCACATGGCACTAGACTTGTCACTACCGCACAGTGCTACACGGCGACGCTGCCTCGGCCGACGCTCGACGTCGTGTGGCGACGCCTAGCGTCGGGCCGGGCTGCGACGCCGTGCCGGGCAAGGTAGGGGGTGGTGGGGGGAGACAACCCCTCGTGCATCCCCCACCCGCTACACTGCGAGATGCTTGGTTACAAGGCACGACAGATTCCTGTGTTTACGAGGAAGGGGGAATGCGTATTTAGTAAATACTTTCGCTTACTTTGACGATTACTTCTTGTAATAATAAGAAGAGATTGTCCTAACATGAAACACAAATCTGTGATGATACACTCAGTGTTTGGTGTTATGAAAGCGCGAGCGTGCCCAGCATTACTTACAAAGCACTCAATGCTTAAGTACTGTTGAATACTTAACTGAGGTAAAGAAGGGTAACCGCACACCCGTACTGAAGCCAAATAAATATTTTAAAATGTGAACTTCAGTTTTAACAATATTATCTAGTTATCATAAAGGATATAATTTTTACTTCTGCTCCCTTGACTGGTATGGAATTATTCATACTTATAATAAGGCCAATTTACGATTTCAAGCAAGATGTTTCCAAGAACATAAAACGATTTTCCAACTCTCTCAAAAGATGAAATTGTCTTGTTCGGGACATGGTATAATGTAACGTCCGAACGACCGGACCTTACTGACAGCTTTAATCGCATTCTATCCATAGAAAGTCCATTTGTAAGTCTAGTAAGTCTATCGACTTCTTCGATTTTGCGTTGCTCACTTTTGGAATTGCAATTGCAAATTGACTGAAGTCAACAAATTACAGTTATGGAAATATTATCTTAGAAAATGTCCTGTTTTGTAAGCCATAATTTTGAAATTTTGAAAGCCAGAATTACTGGATTTTTAGTTCCCCTCAAGAATCATAGAAATGGACAGAGGGCCTCTGAGGTACAAAATCATTATGATTATGATGAAAGTGTTAAAATTGAGGTGACAATGAGGCTGTCGTAGCCTATTAGCCTCTCTAAACGCCTCTGTGAGGACGACCGGCCTGGGGGATCGAGCCCGGGATGCGAGAATTTTTCTGGCAAAGACGTCGTAAATGAGACATAAATTGACTGTGACCAAAACTCTAATAACTTACTTATTTATACAAATAGAACTCTGATTTAGAAGTGTAGTATACATACTAGGGATGGAGCAAACTTGGATTTTGATATCGACTATCGATATCATTTATATATCGATATATATCGATATATCGATACTTCGATATATCGATATATTGAAATATTGAAATATCGAAATATCGATATATTGAAATATTGAAATATCGAAATATCGATATATTGAAATATCGAAATATCGATATATTGAAATATCGAAATATCGATATATTGAAATATCGAAGTATCGATATATTGAAATATCGAAATATCGAAATATTGATATGGAAATAATATTTTGATGTATAGGTATGGAAATATTGATATATCGTATGAATGTATTAAATTGCTCCTAAAACTGCTAGGAATTGCAAAAGAAAATGTAAAAAGAAATAACACAGCCGTTCCAAAATATGGGGTCACCGGCCAGATAAGAAAGAAAATGTGAATAATCTGAGAAATTGTCCATAAATCTTGTAAACGCTGCACTGCAAATATGAATTATTTTGCCATAGTAGGTATAAACTTCAATTAAGAACATAATTGTATCATGCGGTAAGGCTTCAATATATCAATATTTCAATATATCGATATTTCAATATTTCGATATTTCAATATATCGATATTTCGATATTTCAATATTTCAATATATCGATATGTCAATATTTCGATATTTCAATATATCGATATTCAATATATTCAGGTATCGATATTTCGATATTTTTTTGATATCGATATATATCGATATATCGATATTTTCTCCATCCCTAATACATACTGTGTTATGACAACTATTACATCAGTAAAATGAAGGATATATTAACAAATAGTTGCTCTATTTCGAATTAAAAAATATTTTTTTTTTCCTCTAGAAGGTCTTCACACCCCAATTTCATCCCAGAACTATCGTAAATGTCATTTGAAAACATAATCTAGTAGGATCAACCATTTATTTCACTTCAAAACTTTTAAAACTAGAATTTTATAAAAATATTTTTTTCTCCCATTTACGAAGTATTTGCCAGCAAAATATTCGCGTCCGGGACCTCCGACGAGCACCACGTGTCGGAGGTTGACGAGAACGTGTATCGAAATGTCGCGTCCAAGACAAATGACTGGTGGATTCCAGACGCAATGTAGCAGAGTGCTCTCGGCGTCTCGCTGCGGCAATCACACTTGGTATTCACGCGCAGGTACACACCCGCAGACACATCAATTGCACCACGCCACCCACCAGCCACACGTGTAAGTGTATATGTGCAGTACACAAGCATCAGATCGTTCCGCGTTATTACATTCGTGGGGGGCGGGGGGGGGGGGGGATATTCCGATTTGATTATACCTATACTTAGTTGTAATAAAGGGGTTCGCGCACAATAACCCTAGTTTAATAGATTAATATCAATTGTCGGCTAAATATCATTTATTATTTATACTGTAATCATGTACCATTAACTAGGTATAACTTAGCGGCATTATTTTAGGGGTATTAGAGGGATCAGCTTCGTCTTGGTATGATAAAATTGTAAGAAATTTCTGTTTATGAACAGCTTTATACAAGTACTTGAGAAAAGTAGCAGTAGCAGGAATGACACTTAATGATAGTAGATTATAGAACCTAGTATTAGTAGATGGAAACCGCTAAGTGAACAAGTTGTGATAAGCGAGCATCTTATAAATTCCGATCAAACCAAGAGACCGATCTTGCTAGAAATCATGTCAACGAACAGGATAGTAATGAATATTAAAGCAATTCAAAGTTTTGGGATATTACAACAGTTTTGAAATTTGATAAGTTTTTGTCCTGAGGAAGGTTTTGATATAAAAATCGAAACTGTTAACAAAAATAAATATTTTTATATCAAACATGACGAAATATCCCAAAACTTTGAATTGCTTTAATAATAATAATAATAGTCATGAATCTTAAAAAACATGAGTAATGAATATTTTGCGAAAAAAATCTTCATTCGTTACTTCTTTTTTAACTGGAATACGAAAGAAGGAGGTGATATTCGAGGCATAAGTTTCCACTAAATAAATCAGAAAACAATGTGAATCCGTTTCTAGACAACGTGATATCGTTGAATTTCCCTCCCCTCGCGTGTCGATGTGAGCGAGCATGTGGAGGCAAGGCCGCGCAACAGTGTGCATGGAGCCACGCTGGCTGGCAGCTCCACTCTCTCCCCCCTGCATCGATCTCGCCCCTCTCCCCCGCCCCGTGGCGCATCGCCCCCCTCCCCAGGCCGCCGCGACGCTCGGGGGATAATTCCAGCGGCGTCGTGTTTCAATGTCAGGCGTCGCTTTCATTCACGTCTTGCGCCGGCCGCAGCCTCTCGCATTACATTCCATCTTTCTACGAGGAAAACGCTCAGTGCAACGCGTTGATAAGCGAGCACCGAAGCGGGGAACACATAGATACCATTCACTTTTAAAGAAAACGTAAACAGACGAGTCAATTAACAGCATAAGACGAACCACGAATCAATATTAAATAGCTACCCATTATTCTGATTTCATTGCAACTTTTGAGTCATCTAAACACTTAGGCCCGGTTGCACCAAGTCCCGATCAAGTTAGCGGCAGGATTTATCGGCTGAAACCATGGCAACAGCCAATGAAACACGGCCATCTAGACCGCTAAAGCTCACTTTAGGCTAAAGTGAACTTTATCTTACTTATCGGGACATGGTGCAACCGGGCCTTAGTAGATTATAACATTAACAGTTGCAGTGATATGGTCCATAAGGGCAAGTTTTTCAATGCCTTGCTAACTTTTAAACAGCCAATTAGGACTTTGCCATAGCAACAACCAATGACGATCCTCGAATTACCGTTTAAATCTTAACGTATGGTTTAGCAGACAAATGAAAGACCGGCCTTACAGGTATTTTATGAACATTTGCTATGATAACTACCTGATAAACCAAATAAATCAATTTTCCGATTAAACCATATGGATGCAATCTTGCTGGGAACCAATAGGTAATCAATCAGTAATGATTTGTGAACGAATCGAGCTGAAATTGTGCAAACCGGGTGTAAGCTGGTATTCCATACGGTAAAACATACGGTATTCCTGTTCATTGGGACCAACATTTAATCAGATTTTTAAAAATGTTAAAACTAATCGGTCAAAGCTTCATGAGCTATTGACATTTTAAGAAATTCTTGAGCTTTCAGTTTTGAAAAAGTTAACACTTTCATTGTTTAAAAGTTGACAACTTGGCTTTAGCTTTCAACTTTTTCAAGTTTTATACAATGCAAACGTAGAGACGGTTTCACAACTTGTATTCTGAAGCCATTAGGAAAAGTCCTCTCACACAACTGTAGTAATTGCATGCATTACAAAGTCTCGCTTACCAACGCGTCACACAAAGCGTTTTCCTAGAATGTAATCACTACAAACGCTCTTCCTCGCATACCGGGGCCACTTCTATTGATTGAAACGTGTCGAATCGCCATTCAATAAACCCTATCTTAGGGCGTCCGGCGTTCCATTAGGGCAGTCCGGCCCTCCTTCCAGACATTCCAGCCTCCCTTCACCGCTGCATCACCCTTCACGGCCACGGAGACGAAATGTGACATCAAAATGGGCTCTTGTTTCTGCCACTCGACAAAGTTGCAAGAACATGGGATTCTATACAAATTGCTCGATGCGAATTTATAGAGAAGAATAACGGGATGGAAAATAATGAGTAAAGTTAAACATTTTGGAGTGAGGATAAACAATAAGCGTCTTTCAGAAACAGTCGTCGTCGAGGAAGTGTTGACTTTTAGATCTTTTATAATGAACTCTTATTGTAAAGTTGTTCGTAGTATAGTTATTAAAAAAAAATCATGAATACAATTTTGCTTAAATTTACTCCATGAACAATAGCAAATGCTAAAATACAATTTACCGATTCATAACAAGTAAAAATTGAATTTAAATTGTGCCCCGAAGATTTCTTTTCGTTATACAATAGGATGTTTGTGAGATTCACCCAAATTGGGTCAGAAGTTTTGTACAAAATGTGGCGATCTCACGTCGGGACCGTAAGACAAAATTATTCGACGTACAACCAGGAAAATAAAAACGTCTCCAATGATATCGTACTTGAAATGCATAACAAATTTGTGGTAAATACTGCATGTATCGATGTCACATGAAACGACCGAGCTGATGCCAGGGATACGCCAGGGATACGTTAGGGACATGTCAGGGATACGTCAGGGATACGTCAGGGATACGTCAGGGATACGTTAGGGACATGTCAGGGATACGTCAGGGATACGTCAGGGATACGTCAGGGATACGTTAGGGACATGTCAGGGATACGTCAGGGATACGTCAGGGACATGTCAGGGATACGTCAGGGACATGTCAGGGATACGTCAGGGATACGTCAGGGATGCGTCAGGCATACGTCGAGATGTGGTCGAGATGCACGTTCATGTGACGTCACGACAAGCAGACGTCGCGAGGAATCGAATGTTTCATTCAAGGGAGCAAATCTATCTCCCGCCGCCGGCAGTAAAAACACATCGGGGAGGCAGTTACTTATTGATGTGCGGCTGCTCCAGTGGCAGTGTACTGCGCCATTCCACACAAGAACTTCCTGCTCGTGCAATTAACCTGGACACCTCACGGCGCGACATGTTCGTCCTCGTTGACGTTGGCACTTAAATGTGAGATATCAGTTACATCTATCTTGTGATTACATCTCATGGTCGGAGTTTCCCGCGGGTCAAAGCACTGACAAACGATTCTTTGTTTGGGATTCGCAAGTCTGTCGTCGACGTATGTTGACAAGCCCGCCGCCTCATTGATCAAGGTCAAGTCCTTCACGCGTCCGGCTGAGATCGTCTTGTATTTCCCCAGATTGCAGGGAAACGTGACACAAATACAACAATATTCTTATGATCTAGTTGTATATTAAATATGTATACATGATCTTATCGCAAACAGAAGTCATAAATGTATATTTAAGACGGCTTAGTAAATAGCGTGGCCTTGAAGAGTTTTTAATCGATTCTTATCAATATCTTTTTTCAATATAATTGTTAATAAAATAAGGCTTTGTACGAGTCTTCAGAACTGTTCAATGAAAATAATGTCATAGTTTGGAATGAGTTATTAGTTTTACTTCGTCCTACAGACGTTTAGTGCCATATTTTTAATAATTTTCAGGCACTAAACGTCTTTAAGACAAAATAAAATTAATAAACCATTCCAAGATATGAAACTATTTTCATGGAACAGTTCTGAAGACATGTACAAAGCCTTATTTTCTTAAAATTACATTGGTAAAATGTATTGATAAAAATTGATTAAAAAACACTTCAAGGCCACGCTCACTGCAAATTGCGGGATTGTACATCGACGAAAGCATTTAGTGCTGCAGCTACGGTCGAGGACAGGCAAAGATGAACCCGCGCTAGCATGGGCCTATACCTGCAATGCTAGAGTGGGTTCATCTTTGCCTGTCACCGACCATAGCAGTGACGAATCCCATGGCGTCCGAATGAACTAGACTCCACCACCGAGGTGCTACGTCACTATTGCCGTAAAACACCGTCTGAGTGAAGCGAGTGAACCCATCAAGATGTGTCCAGGTCGCAAGCAGTCAGCAGAACCAGGTCACGGCGGGATAAAATACTCATTTCTTTCCACCACATCCCAGCGGACGCTGAGTCATGAGAGACTTGGAGAAGTAGACGCTGGCTGGCATGGCAACTACAACTCCGGCGATGTTTCAAACTACTCTAGGACAACGAAGTTCTAGCGCATAGGGCATGACGTGCAAAGCTAACTAATCCGACAGAGGGCAGCACCCGAGTTGTGGAGAGAAACTAAATGAACAATCAGTCTGCAATGTGAACAAGAACATTTACACTAAGAAGGCGGTGATATTGATTTTTAGTTACAGAATACCTGCCTAAATATTTCAATAAGTTGATGAAAAATGCGTCCATATCAATAGCAAATGTAACTAGCAGTTAAAATATGTAAAATAATGTGAGCTCAAACATATTTTACGAATAATGTACAATCTAAGGTGCGATCACATAAAATGATAACTTCCTTGTCACGGTGACAAGTCCCTAGAAGGCCGTGAATAACATTGAGATGAGAAGCTTGCACCGTGATTTTACACATTTTATGTGATCGCACCTCTGGACAGCGTACGTCTAAACTATCACCAGATGAAGTCACCGTCAGTTGTCCTGCTAGGCGGAGAAAGACTTCATTGCGCGCTCACCTTGCAATGCACAGTTCGTTTTTCCTATGTTTGAACTCTCTACAGACCGTGCCACCGTCAGTTGTTATGTAAGGTCGAGAAAGACAGCATTGCAAGGTGAGCGCGCAATGAAGTCTTTCTCGACCTAGCAGGACAACTGACTGTGGCTCTATCTGGTGAGAGTTCAAACATACGTTGCCCCGACTGTAGAATGGACTGATGAATATCTAATAAGGGTCATGGTTGCCATCTTCCAAAGAATCGGAACCGAAAGATATGACAACATTCTTTCCCAGAAACCGCTCATGACCCATTTCGTGAAAAAATTTGCCTGGTCCATTACTTCGTTTCGCCTGTAATGTGAAAAGTGGCCCAGCATGACGTCACAAGTGTAGGTGTTATTGACGCCGGTGATAACTAATGAATAACGCGTGGGGTGGAGGGTGGGGGTGCGTGGAGAAGGGAGATAAGAGCGGGGGCGCATTAATCTCAGACGTCGGCCGCAGACTCTTGGCACTCGCCGTCGCGATCGGCTCGACTCTTACGCGGCCGAGAAAGTGGCCGATGAACACTTAGCCACCTGGAGCTGGGCGAGTTGCGAGGACGATTCGCAGCGAAACTACAACCACTGCATACAGAGTTTGGAACATTTCGCCCGCAAAATGAAGTGAAAACAGTTGAACATTGATTGGTTAACTTTGTTGGTTCGTCCGTTCAAACTAGAAGGAATCAAAAAAATCTGCACGTTTGCAAATGTGTAAAATGAATGTTTGTTGGTTTAGCCAAATAGTTTCTGAGAGAGTCAACACATTGTATTTGCTGCATACATTTGGCCAAAGTAAAAAGAGGTAATTGAAAAGAAACGGATTGGTTGATAAAAGTTTTATGGGATCATACGATGACGCATTATCAAGTAATGTAGATCGGTTAGATCGGTTAAGGAAAAATTCGAAAATCCTGGGCAGTAATATTTTTTCATTACCTTACCTCAAAAGTTTGTATTTCGATTTTTTATATATTTTAAAATAACGAGGAAAATACTCTCCACTTTCATGAACCGTAGTTTTGCCAAAACCATGTTCTGCTACTGCCACGTCACCACTTTAATTCTCATTTGAATACCTTAAAAGGAAACCACTATGCGAATAAAAAAGAAAGCAAAATAACTCGTAATACTGCAAAAAATTCCAGACATTTTTAATTCATTAAAATAGGTCATCGTGTGCTCCTCATCCAAAGCCGAGTCGAATTAATGGTCTAACGATCCTGGTAGATTCTACCAATAGAAAGGTTCGGTGTAAACAGCTCACTCTAAAAGACGGAGAAGAGAAGAAGAAAACGAGAACTGCGGCAAGATGGAAAAAAACTCTTCTAATAAATTGAACTCGAATTCATCTAACCATAAAATACAGATCTCGAGCCATTTTCAGCTCATATAATGAAGTTTCAAGGAGCAATCCAGTTGAAAAAATATTGAAAACTGGAGATGCAGAACCAATCGCGATTGCAGTTTGAATAGATCACACACTTGACGTTGAAAGGGAATATGCAGTCAATCAGGCACGAATATTCACGTGAAAGACTGGACAAGAGAAAGAAGAGCCTGAATACGGAGAAGGTAATCAGGTTGAAAGTAAGCAATTACATGAATATTACTAGGAAAACGCTCTGTGTAACGCGTCGGTAAGCGAGCTTTGTATTACAGTCAAATCAAATGAGCATTGAGAGAGAGTTACTGATCTACAGACCAGGGAAAACAATTGCAAGTATTATTACTGCAAGGTGCGGTGCATTACAATTTTGCGATATTTACCAGCCAGAAATATAATGAAATTGTTTTCAATTGTCATGCAAAATTTCAGCTTGATTGGACAAACGAACAATTTCACTTTTGAAGCAATCAGAGGATTTTTCTCATACCACTAATATGACAGTTATGTGTGAGCAAAATTTCAGGCGATTGGTTTAATTGTGCTATCTCCGAGATAGAAAAGCTTTTGTAGATTCGCCTGCAGAGTTCGGGCTTGGTCGACATCCTGAGCTCCGGTGACGAATTGGAATTGAACGAGTTTCGCCCAAAAACCGAGTTCCAGTATTGACAACCCGCCTGACATGGCAACCGCCACAGCCTCCCAACAGTAATTGAATCCTCGAGATGTGATCTCCACGAGATGTATCATCGACCTCTTATCTCTCCTTCCCTACTCAGCAGCCTCCATCCAGAATCCAACAACCACTCCACTCTCAAACAAATCACAAAAACTTTCAAAACATTTAATCAGATTTCCAATTAACGAATCCCGGTTATTTACTTTCCTTACAGGAATTGGAATACCCAAGACGAATGGGGCTCATTTAGATACTCTAAAGTGTGTATTAGAGCTCCTGCAAGTTTTAACAGGATTGCTAATATTTCATGAGTCTTGATTTGATTTACTCGTTTGAAACAAGTTCGTAACTTCCTCTTCTAATATGTAAGATAAGAAGGAATACTTAGTTCTGACTTCTGAGATATACTGCGATAAATCCACGAATATGAGAGAAACTTGTCCACATTTCTCAAATCCCAAGTATTTTTGGGAAGCAAATTGAAAATAATTTTGGACCGCATAGTAATGGGTCTGTACCACCAATGAAGGGGAATGAAATCCACACAAAAGTCTTTGTATCTTGGAAAAAATATGCGTATTTTACAAAGTTGTCACAAACCTAATAGGTAAATAGGTCAAATGTCGGTCTGTTTTGACCATTAAGCACAGGTACCCTTCAGAACCTCGCGATCAACATAAATAAACTACCCCATCCCTCTGACCAACCCCTCGCCATGAATAACCCAATTTAAATTAAAAAACCGCGTGCGCGCATCGATGTCAAAAATTCGCTAACATTATAATGCTACGAAATAGTATCAACGCACACAATTCACATTACCCGAGCAACGCCGGGTCCACGCAGTCAGGTACAGCCGAATTGTTGAATATTTGCCCTTGTTTGGAATTTTAAAGTTAACACAAATCAAAGAAATGTGTGGATTCACAACGTTCCGCTTCTCACGTGCTGCAGGAGCTGATTCCTGATATAAGCGAGAATGGGAAGAAAATACAGTGACAAAACTGTTACCATAAAGTACTATCAGGTTTAGACACTATATAATTATATTGGTCAAAATTATTATTCGTACTTCACTTCTCCTCGCATCACTGTCTCTAACTGCTTCTCTTCAGAGCAGAGCTCGTCCGGGGCGAAATTACGTCACGATGAAAATGCCAGGCCACTGCCGCCTTGTTTGACTGCAAGTGTTTGCTCTGCGTCTCTTTGATGTCGCGCTTCTAGAGGGCGGTGGCAAGGGGCAGAGGAATGGGACAAAGACCAAACGGAATGACAGTGCTGATACAATTTCTCCAGTTCGCACAGTTACATTCCTCCACTCTTCTGCCAAGGGCGTACGCAACCATAAAAGCAGAGGAACTGAATCTTGTCAGATTTTCATATTTATGACGCCATTTTTCAGTTTCGGTAATAAGGAAACTCCAGTTTCACTATTTTTATACTTCATATAAATGGCCGCCTGAATCCATTGGAGCTAGTTTTGTTCTAATAGTTCCCGGCATTTTTGAGATGAAGTAACTTCCGGTTTAAAATGAAGACACACACAAATCTAAGAGAATGTATCATCGGATGCATAACGTGCACGTGTGGTTAAAATTTCAGAGCAGTTTGGTGATGTTTCTAAATGTATCTATATTGAACATCCATTGACTTCACTTCACTACACTTCAAGATGTCGCGTATGAGATCAATGTTTTAAATCAATATAAAGCACGCCATAACTTGACAGCTAAATGATGACAATAATGTAATATACATGCATTGAACAATTTTAATTAAATGTGTCATACAAGTCCTGCCTCAAAACTTGATGTCGAGCATTGGTTAAAAAATTTGATCCTTGTAATCTAGGGTTTAGATACAATCTATATAAGCCTACTGTCAGTGCTCGTTTGTTTTCTGCCTCTCTGACAGTAATGTTACGCATGGGTTTATTTAGCATAGAAAGTGGAAAGGACCGAATAAAAGCGTAGACATTTGCTCGGGTTGAGCTACAATTCTGACGAGATGTTTGACTGACTCTGTGGCAAGGGACAACATGAAGATGGGAGGGCATGAAACCATTTGCTTGTCGGCGGTTAGAAGGAGATCAACTTCGGATTACATGCTTTACAAAAATATCCCTATAGAACCATATGGACACTGAAATTACATCTGTATGATAATGCAGTTACATACATGTTTTACTTCTTTCGTCATGTTATCTGTTTCCAAATACCAAAAAATCACATACCTACTAAATCTGATCTGTAAAAAAAAAATCATTTAAAAACAGGTGTACCAACGCTAATGTCTTTGATTTTAAACCAAATGTGTATATTTTTGTGGTGTTTAACGTCGCACAGTTTTGCAACTAGGCTAATGGGACCTGATAGCTTAGACTCAACGGATCGGATTAATATGGTTTAATGGCGCGTAGACTATACTACTTCATTTAGCACACACGAAGATTGTATTTTATACTTTGTTGATCATAAATGGGGCATGGGGAGAGCAAAGAGGGCACCGGTCCGGGGGGTCCGGCACTGATCACAAGGTTAGACCGGAATCGATGGCGGGAAGAAGGCGGTCGTGGGCTACTAACCGGGAACCTTCCCAACATTTGCCTCTTGACCGAGGGTAAGCCACGAAAAATCTCAGCCATGAAGGACGCCCCTATAGAGTGTAATTCCAGAAAGGAATAATTTTCAAAACGTTTCAAGTATGAAATAAAAGACAATACGTCAGCTGCCGCAGCTCTGTGGAATCTCGTAAGAAACTCACGAGCTAGTTTCTCCGCGTGAGATATTACTTGTCAGCTTGATAATCCGTGATTAGACGTGGGTAATACGCGTCGGAGCGACTGTTATTGCGATAACAAATCGCCGGCCGGAGATTAAATTCCGCGCTGTGTGACAAAGTGGCAGGTATGCGCGCGGCACTCGAGCGTCTTCAGTCAGCCGCGTGTGAAATTACCACTTGCGCGGGAGTTACGTTCCATTGTGCCGGCTGAGAGGCGGTGTTACGTTGCGTGGATGAGGGGTTTCATTGTCTGTCTTACCTCCATTGTCTGTCTACAGGTAGACGTAATGTGATGCGCGCTCGTGGCGGTTCTAATGAGAACACACACCCACGATATTACACTGAGACGCGGCTCGATATAAATGCATACCTCCACAATCCCTGACACAAAACTCTGCTCCCTCAACTTTATTTTCGTCACTGGACCGAAATTTCAAATTTTAAGTACTCAGTTGAACTATGTCCCGATGAAGTTATTGCTATGAGTCATCAGTGGAAACCTTGGCAACAACCAGTGTTGTGACAGATAACCTATTTACGTTATCTAGATAAAGATAAAGAGAATTACCAAAAAATTTCTAGAAAAGATAATAGATCAACATTTTAAAATATTATCTAGATAAAGATAAATCGAACATTCATCTAGATAATTTAGTTAGATAAAGATAAAAAAATGAAATGTTGAGAATGGCTGAACAAATATATTCCGTTTTTTGAGAGAAAACCCCATTCTTCATTAGGAATTATAATTATTTCACGTATTTTTTAAAGGATCGATGAATATAAATGCGGGTAGAATCAAAAAATGTATGAAAGATTTTCTAGTAGAGTTTCTTCAGAACATAAAAAATATCAATACTTTTTCCCATTTTCGTTATCTAGATAATTAAAATCTTAGATAAAAGATAAACAATTTATTGTCTAGATAAGATAAAAGATAAGAAAATATTATCTTGATAAATTATCTCGATTATGTCCATGTGTGATTATCTCGATAAGTCACAACACTGGCAACAACCAATGATACACAACACATCCATCTATAATTTTATCTTACTTATCGGGACATGAGAAAAAACTGGGTCTAAGAAAAGAATGTCTAAAAGAAAAGAACAGTCTAAATGATTTTCTTTATCCCGACTTCTCTTATCCCTGGAATGGATAATACAATTTGGGGAGGGGGCTTACGATCCCCCTCCCCTCATTGTGCCACGTAGAACGTTTATTAGATTTTGAACACAAAAGAAAAGAATTTGTGACGCTGAAATGTCTAGTTTAAACGTATTTTTTTTTTAATTGAGGTATGATGAAGAATTGATGATAGCAATGTTAGCATTCTTCCGCCTTACGAAGTGTGGTGAAACGATTTGATCAAGCTCATATGAAAAGCGAAATACTATGAGCAAGTTTACGTAATCTGTTTCTAAAGCAGCAAGTGAAGCATGCAAAAATCACAAAAATAAGGAATATTTAATAAAAATCGAACACCATCATAAAACAGACAAACTAATCAAAATCAAGGTGATTTTTAATAGGTAGTGTCTATTCAAATAAAAACACAGCAAGAATGTAAAAAAAATCAGAAAATAAAATCTAAAAATAATCCAGCGAGCACTAAAATGGTCTGGTTGCCATTGCCCTAAAGTATAAGCCTACTTTAGATGTTTTCCAGTCGTAATTCGCTGGCCCATCCTAAGTAAAATAAACGTCATAATTGTGATCGAAATTAATACTGCAGCAAATTTAATTTGCAAAAACGCACCTAATTATGAAACTAACAATACCTACATCTGCCATACCATGAGTGAATTGGCCTCATTAAGACATCAACTGAACAGAAATGAACTAATCAAGGCAATTAACCTAATACAGAAACACGAAATTAAATCACAAAAGCTGGTTTCATGAAACAACAGTATAATTATTTCCCAGATAGTTACTTTACTGTCAGGGGCTAAATTTTGAAATATCTATCTATAAACTTGTTAATTTGCATATACATCATTATTTAAAAACTAAATTAATTATACATTGATCCAACGTTGGAATATTTATCATATTATTTTAATTACAATTTGTCATTCTCATTTGTTGCAAATGGTGAAAAATCAGAATTTATTGAGTACACGGAAAAAAGCTCTCTACATACTAACGAATGGAAACGTGTTTTAAACGAGTAGTTACTGCCCCATCACCCCGACATTGGAGTGAAGCCCAGTTGTTTGTGACATGTACCCCCGCATTACGTAACGTGTGACTCACCGATTGGCTGCGGCGGTTCGACGACGATGGCGTCCGTCTCGTCACTCGTGGACACCTCGCCTCGACTCTTCACGTACACCCAATCATCTCGCAGCTTCCTGATCTTCTCCTGTAACAAGCAGACATTGTACTACATTAATAAGAAGAAACAACAATATAAACGTTTATTTTAATGTTCAGTCAAAATCATTGCAAACATTATTTTGTGTAGTACTTAACCCTGCATTCATGAGGTCCCATTTTTTCCCACCATTACGGAGGCGGGGTGTAAGAAACCCCAAAAGTAAAATAGCTTTTGCAACATGCTGGAATTAAATCTAGTATTTTGGTCTTTACAGAAGGGATTGTTATTAGTATTACTATGTACTAAGAGTAGAAAAGTTAAATATTTAAAAATAATTATGTATTTGTAAAATTTTAACAATAAATGCCTGCTTTTTTGGCATTGGCACACAAATAAAATCAAAAAAATTTAAAATGTAAAAATTTGAATTTTTAATTAACAATATTACTGAAGAAGACTCTTCGACTGATCATGTAGATGTTGTTTTCTTCCCGTAAAAAAATATGGAATTCAAGTTTTTACGTTTTTATCTCTTATGGGAATTCTGTGCTAAAAAAAATGACCGATAAATTTAATTATTTGTTTTGAAATTTATATCGAGATTTTTTAGGTCAAATGTTCATCAAGTGTCTTCTAATATTCACATTGATCAAAAAAAATTGTGAACACCCACTTTAATATGCTTTAATCAATATTTAATTAATATTTAGGTGTGACCTTGAAACTCAGCTTGGTCACGCCATTGCGGAGGTGGGGTTTCCTACACCCAAAATAATGTTGAATTACCACAATTATAAAACTAAGCATATCTAGTTCGATCTATCGATAGTTTTCATTGCTAGACAGTTCAACTTGAAGGTACTGAGTAGGCAGGGTTGATATTGCAACTTAGTAATGAAACAAAGGGGAAAAAACAATTCGTGGGGTTTGAGAAACCCCACGTTGGTAACGCAGGGTTAAAATCTTCAAATTTAGAGGGTTCGTCAACTTTCATTTCCATTTTTTACTATGACATACATAAATTTAAAATTGATAGTTTATCAAGATCCCATGAGGAAAATAAACTGAGTATTTATTCTAGCCAGGAGTAAAGTTCAAAAATCATGGTTCATTTTCTACCAAGATGTAGTAAATTTTTATTTTATTTTTCCATTGCTTCCTAATAGTCCAGTAATTCTAGTGAAAAAAACAGCATAACCCACCACTAATTGCAACAGAAGCGTTTTTGGTACGGGTTGATTCAGAAAAGTGTCCTCTACAACATATCCAAAATCGACCGAAATCGCTGTACGGAAAAAGGGTTTTAATGACTTTTTAAGTTAATTTCCCATGTTAATTCCATCTTTGCAAAAAAACTTTCTTTCATGTTACTCCGATTTTGACGAAACTTGGCAGAATTGTTCACCATCCTAAATGAACACAAATAGCTCTCTGAGCGTTTTCCTCTAAATCTCATCGTTTGGGAAATATGGACCTCGCAAAACGTCAAATTACACTCAAAGAGACTTAAATCTTCGAAAACATGTAAGTAAGTAAGTAAGTAAGTTTATTTCCAATAGACAAGGTACAAGTACAATGCATGAGACCCTTAAGCATAGATATGCTTTGTTCAGGGTGTATGGAATATCATATTGCTAAAATATTGCTAATAGTTAAAAAAAAATATATATATTTTTATGCTAAGAGTAGGTACCGTTTCTATGTTAAATAGACGATCGTTCAATATACATGGTTCCATTTATTCATTATTTCATTCATTCATATATTCTTCTAGCGAATAATAAGCCTTTTGCACTAGAAATGTCTTGAGTAAATACTTAAATCTATTAATATCTGTAATATTTTTTATGTTTTCAGGTAGTTTGTTGTACAGCTTACATTTGATATATTTTGAGTTTTTTTGTGTTTGTTTTGTTCTATAGTTTGTTGTGTGAACGTGTGATTTTATTCTTGTGTCGTGTGAGTGTATATGTTCGTTGAGTGTATGTTGTTGTATGTTCTTCTTAGTATTGAGTGTGCATTCGTATATGTACAGGCTGTGTGTTGTTAGGATTTTGTGTTTTATAAAGTGACTCTTGCAGTGTGGCTTTATGAAAGTACCCTTTTTATTCTTAAGCCCTAAGATTGTTCTGATTGCTCGTTTTTGAAGTTTAAATATTTTGCTAGCCTGACTTGAATTTCCCCAGTGTTCTATTGCGTATCGCAGGTGTGACTCAAAATTTGCGTAGGAGGCAATTTTTGATGTTTTCAAATTTGTTGTTTGTCTTACTACTTTAAGGGCAAAGCACGCAGAACTTAATTTATTTTTTAGAGTTTCACAATGGCGATTCCAGTTTAGTTTTCTTTCAATAGTGATGCCGAGAAATTTTGTATTATCTACTTTCTTTATTTCTGAGTTGTCAATGTTGTTACTAATTGTTTCGAAGCTGTCAGTGTCGTAGTTTTTGTTGTTAAAAAGGATGAAGTTAGTTTTGGTTGAATTTAGCACAAGTTTGTTATCCTGGAACCATTTTGTCGCATCTTCCACAACCTTTTCTGCATTTAACTTGAGATTCTCTTTGCTATTTGCCTTGACTATTATACTAGTGTCATCTGCAAATAGTTCGGCATTTTCTAGTGTGTTTGGTAGATCATTAATGAAAATTATGAAAAGAAGTGGGCCCAGGATTGATCCTTGAGGTACTCCTGTAGTTACCAGGAGTGGCTCAGATAAAAATTTTGATTCTTTATTGTGTGCGTCATTTGCAGTTATTTCGACATATTGGATTCTGTTTGATAGATAAGATTCAAGAAGTTTATGAGCTATGCCTCTTATGCCGTATCTCTCTAGCTTTATCAGTAGTGTGTTGTGGTGAATGCAGTCAAACGCCTTGTGAGGTCACAGAAAATTCCCATCACATGGTCTTTATTATTTATCACTTTGATTACTTTATCTAAGAAGTTACTTATTGTATTATTTGTTGATTTCCCTTTTCTAAATCCGTTCTGTTTATTAGTTAGTTGATTTTCTAGTTCCAAGAATGATGTGAGTCTGTTGTGTATTATTTTTTCTAAAATTTTTGATACTGCTGGAAGTAGGGATATAGGGCGATAATTTCCTACTTTATTCTTTTCTCCTTTTTTGTGTATTGGTATTATTTTTGAGATTTTTAGTTTATCTGGAAATATTCCGTGTTCAAGGCTAGAGTTAAATATCTCATTTAATGGATTACTAATGTTTACAATACATTTTTTAATAAGTGATACTGGTATGCCATCTAAACCGCTAGAATGTTTATTTTTTAAAGTGTACGTTATATTTACAATTTCTTTTGGACAAGTTGAATGGATAAAGATTGAATTAGTTGGTGCGCTTTCTACGGATGGCATGTGTTCCAGAAATGCATTTTCGTTTGCAAGAGAGTTATCTGTTAGATTTTTGGCCGCAGTGGCATATTCTTTGTTGAATGCATTAGATATTTTCTTTTGATCCGTTATTATTAGTTTGTTATCGTCTAAGATTTTAATGTTTTCTGAAGAATGTATCTTAATATTATTTGTTTGTGTATTTATTGTATTCCAAATAAATTTTGATCGTGATTTCACATCACAACTTTTGATTTTATTAAGTATATCTAGATTTTTAGCTGCTCTGAGAGTTTTCTTGTATGTCCTTTTGTAGGATTTATAGTATGATTTTGTGAAGTCACTCTGAGAGTGTTTATTTAACTGAAATAGAAATTTTAAGTTGAGTCTCGATACCTTTATTCCTTTTGTTATCCAGCTAGGTATTATTTGCTTTTGTTTGATTTTTACTATTTTTAATGGAAAATGATTGTCGAGTTCTTGTAGGAATATTGCTTCAAATGCATTGTATTTTTCATCTGGCGTAGATCTTTTGACCAATCAGTTTCATGAAGCGTTTCATTGAATGATTTGATATTTTCATCATTGAATTTTCTCCTTTTCATAATTTTAGGAATTGGCTTGTTTGGTTGTATCTGAATTGATATTTTTTGGGCAGTGTGATCTGAGAGGCAGTTTTCAATTACCCCAGTCATAAAGTTCTCGGATGGTATGTTAGTTATTATGTTGTCGATGGTAGAGGAGGTATTATGTATTTGATCAAATCTTGTAGGTTCCTTTATTGTTGCCCTCATGTTATACGCTAATAGAAGGTTTGTTAGATTCCTTTGAGGGGCCGAGTCTTTGTTAAAGTCTATGTTAAAGTCTCCTAATATTAATAAGTCTTTGTTTTCATGTGTTGTTATGTTTTGCAATATAGAGTCTAGTGTATTTAAGAAGATATCATAATTTCCCAGTGGGGAGCGATATAGTGTAATAATTATAATGCAGCGAGGAAAATTTTACCATGTTTTGGCCTCTCATGACCTTTGTATGACCTTTTAAATGGTCATATATATTTTAATTTGTTGTACTAATCATAAGCACTCATTTGATATGCTACTCGACTAGGTTGATATAATTTGATAATTTGAAAATGACAACAATGAGTTTAATCAAAATTTTGAAATTTGGCCCAACCACCCTAATCAAAAGTTGGAGAACTTTTGATATGTTTTAGACAGCATTGTTCTGTATCGTTTTACACCAAAAAACCTTTAGTTATAAGTACCTAGTGGCTAGGAAATAGGTATAATCTTAGATTTTGCACTCAAAATAAAAATTGCCCTTATAAACTATATGACAGATTCATTAGCCCATTCATGTTCAAAGAACAATTTTGGATAACTTTTAATATGTTATAATCAGATTCATATCGGATCAATTAATATAAAAAAGTTTGTTATGATCTTTATTAGGGACGAAGATACCGCATTTTCCTGGAATACTTAAAAATTTTGATTTTGACTACTTTTTGACCTCTTTTGACCTCTGTATCAACTTTACAATGGTGATATATATTTTTAATAATTGTTCTAAAGATAAGCTTTCATTTGATATGCTACTCGACTAGGTTGATATGATTTGATTATTTGATAATGACAACAATGACTTTTTGACAAATTTGGCATTTTGGCCCACCCACCCTAGTCTAATTTCGGAGAACTTTTCATACGTTACAGAGGTGCGGGTTAGGCCCCTTTTTGCAGCTTAGACTCTGGACTATTGACCGTGTATGGGGCCATGGCATCTACTGAGGTGATGACTTAACTCGGAAGGTCGCACAATAATTGCTCTTAACTGAAAACTGTTGGTCGCAGTAAAATTTTGTAAAATGCATATTGTTCACAATGAAATTGCCTACAATTTTTAATTCCACATATTTTAGTCTAAGTCCACGCGTTTCGTAATAAATTGAGAGCAAAAAAACACAGAAACGTGATTGGTCAATTCCAACAATGAAAAAATTAAATGTCGTTCACGGCGTATTTTTTTTTCAAGTCTCCACATTTGATTTAGATTTAGTGAATTATTTCATAATTTTTCAACCTTTCCTCTACCAACAATTAAATAATTTGTAAAATTTACGTTTTCCCCCATATTTTCTAAGATGGCCACCAAAAAAATTGAAGGCACGTCAGGTAATATTAAGAATGATGTAAACAATCGATAATTATGAAAAAATCAATTTCGGCACTCCAATCGAGCGGAATTACATTTGCTCCTGTACTATATCGGCTCTTGGCACTAAGAGGGTTAAAAGTCATTAAAACCCTTTTTCCGTACAGAGATTTTGGGCGATTTTGGATATGTTGTAGAGGACACTTTTCTGAATCGATTCATGTATTGAAACTTTCTGTTGCAATTAGTGGTGGGTATAATCACACAATTACTGGACTATAATGGAAACGTCTATGTTGGAGGAAGTGTGTGTTGATCTGTTGAATTATAAGTTGACCTCGTACTGACCTGCAGCTCCACCGAGACCGCTTGCTTGGCCGCTTCACATTCCTTCTCCAAGTTGGTGAAGTTCTCGAGAACTTCCGTCACCTCGGTCTCACGGTCCTCCACGCAAGTCTGCAAAGCAATCATTCACTCGGTCGACTCACTTAGCAGAAATAAGCTTGCAGGAATAGGATAAAAAATGTCAGAGCATAAAACAATTCTCTGGGAATAGGGAGAACCAAGTTATTTGGTTCACAAAATGAATGTAAAAATTGTTTTTGATATCTCTCAAAATTTAAAAGAATGTGAGAATAGAGAATTCCCAGGAGATAATTTAAAAACAGTGAGTGTGAATAAAAGGAAGGCTGAGCTTCTGACAGCGAAGTGGAGTGAAATATTAACAAAGATGTTGAGGAGAGATGAGTAGATCGGGGGAAAGTAAGAAGGGAGAAATAACAAGATGACAGAGAGAAAATGGAAAGAATTGTTGGAGTGGCAGTTGGAGGGAGCAGAAGCGTAAAATGGTGAGGAAACAAGAACGGCTAACCGGTTTCGGCATCCCAGGAGGCAATCCAGAAGACGATGGAATTACCTCCACCCCCAACTGAACAGTCATCTCGACTCTCACCATGATGTTGTCGATGACCCTCTTCTTGTCCACCTCCGGCAGCTCCTTGCTGATGTTGATGCGTGTCTTCGTCTCCATGACCCACGCGATGATGGCGTCGAGCGTGGCGGTGTAGCGCTTGAGCGACGACAGCTTGCACTGGATGTACTCGCGGTGCTCCGCCAGTCCGGTGGCGGCTTGCGACATCGCCTTGCTCGGCGAGGCGTTGAGCAGCGCGCTCACCTCTTCTTGTCGTGCCTGAGACAAGCAGAAACCAAGCATTTGAAGCACAAGTTAACTCTCTTCACAGTCAAATGGATTGTCAGGAAGTAATAGGCGAGAGCAAGACATATAGATTTGAAACCATTAGTTAAGCTGCGCATGAAATCAAATAATTCATGAACACACACTGCAGTGGAGTTCACTTCAAGCGTAGTATCGCACCATTTGTACGTCTCTCAGTACGATCAAGTGGGGATGATCTGACTGAAAGTGAAAAGTGACGAAAGTGACGGTAGCTCTCAGCTGACTGCAATGGAAGGGATGCTAAAAACGATTTTTTTTTAAAGAATTTTGCCAAATGTGGCTTGCTACTCTCAATAATTAGAATGCCACCAGTATCAGTACCACAAGAGAATAGGCTTATGTGGTCTACATAATTATGCTCTACTTCTGGGGTATATTTTGTGTTTTAACAACTTTTAAGTTGTCAAAAGTCCACTTTGAAGTTCGAGAAAACCTGAATGGTTGAGCTTTATTGCTTCTGAAACAGTAAAGTGTACTTTTGACAACTGGAAACCTGTAGAAACAAAATACCCGTAGAAATGGAGATTTGTATTTATCTTGTATTCTCTCTTCTCTTGTACAGAAAGCAATCAAATGAACAGTTACATAAATCCATCCAATGTTATATTTGATTTGGTTTCAATCTCCATTTTGAAATAAACTTTAATTGTTCTATTTAAATAATAGTGATGCAGTCCTCGAGTTGTTTACACAGTTACTACAAAAGACAAAAATAACTTCATCAAATAAACATGGTTTATTATTTCGAGTAATTCAGTACAACTAAAGCTATTTCTACTTCTTGAAATCCATTAGGAAACTGACTTTGTGTCACAGCAGTAATCTTGACCCGTTTGGCAGCCGAATGAGATGTAATTAATGACGAAGATGAGCAAACGCCGCCCACACAACAACGATATTCACAGAGCAAACAGGAAGCCGATCCACAAGTGCAGCAAGAACAATAAACACTGAACAGCCCACTCAGCCAGCGGTGACAATAGCTCAAGTCATTGGCCCGACTATTAATACCCCGAACCTTGGGCGGCTGCCAACGTGGTGTCACATCAAAGCCTCACCACTTAGTCGTTGATTGATCTATTATTGGAGGTGGCTTACCTTGACCATGCTGAGTCGGACGGCCAACGAGGTGTCGTCGGATGGGTTGGCCGACGAATCCAGCAGGGCTTTGACCTGCTCCAGGCTGACCTTGACCGATGCAGGGAGGTCCTTTGAGGTGGTTTCCGTGGCGGCAATTCTGAAGCAAAAGGATATTATATGATGATTGATGAAACATGATAATAAAAAAATAATCTGTCAACAAGTATCATCTTTTATTTGGAATCAATCATTATTATTATCATGCTTTTGTGCAGTTCCACAAGAACGAAATCGCCTAAATAAATCCTGAGATGTGACTGCATGTCAGTCCTTACTTCTTACCCAAAATAAGTTTCATACTAGTAGTCCACTCAAAAAAATAAAAAGCGAAGTTATCCGTTGCTTGCAAAAACTTTAAAAAACCACATACCAAGGTATGTATTATATGTATGTATGCCAAAAATCGATCTACATACTTATACAAAAAATACTACTAAATCTTCAAAACGAAGAAAATTTAAAAAAAAATCTTCAAATATCAGTCCAAGAGTGAAGTGTCCACAATCCAAATTCATAATCCAAGATCATAATCCAAGAAAATAGAGCAGACAGGCACAAGGTTAAATGCTGTCTTTGACAGAAACTGAATTGCACTTTGATTGAAAATGTTTCCCGACAAAGAAGTTATAAATTTAATTTTGCTCAGCTAACTTCAATAATTGGCAGAAAAAAACATCATACAAAGTAGGGTCACCGTCAAAAGAAGACGGTCAAATCCCCATGTTGGTTTATTTATACTTATAGGAAACCGGTATAGGAACAAGTGGAAGTGGGTGTACACAATAACATAACCAAACCAGTAAGTTTTGAAATCACTCTCTTCCCTGATGACTATAGACATCCATCAACAGTATTTCATAGTAGCCACTAGCCTGTAACCACAGACACAACATGCATACCAGCAGTGAACACAACGTTTTCACACGGAAACAACCGGGAAACTATTAAACATCATTGCACTGCACACAGCTGGCAGCTAATGTTAACCCACAGATTCATAGCCGTCATCTGCATAGGTCGGGCAGGAAGACAAAAACACTGGCACATGTGCAGATTGCACAGTTTTTACTGACATTTTAGGGTGTGCTTTACGACCTAGGATATTAGATTTGCAAGAATTCAAAACATAAATCTGGTAGAAGAAGCACTTGTGATGCCAACGTTATAGGGACAAGAATCATGATATTGAATATAATTTGGTCTCTAAAATGTTAATAAAGAACAAATAGAATAGATATTTGAAGTAGGTAACGACTTTTGGAATAATTATCTACATTTCTTTTATATTATTTTGAATTCTCTGATTGTCAAGAAAAACATTGTATTACTTAGGCTGCGTTTCACCAAGATTCCAAACCCGGGTTAGAGGCGGTAAACCTGGTTTAGGAGCCTCTAATCTTGGTGAAACGCAGCCTTAGGTAGTTTAGGAATTGCCGAATTGGACGTAGTAAGTAAAAAATTCATATACAGAGAAAGGAAAAAACATTTTAAAAATATGAAATTCCATAAACATTCTGAAATTTTGAATCTTCAGGGTAAAAAGTAAAAACCATCAGGCACAGAGACCGTATTGTACTCTGTGATATAGTTTGCCAACTCACCTATCTCTCTGCGTTGCAATGGACGCCAGCAACTGCTGCCACCTGGTGTTCAACTCCGTCACCCTCTTGCTGAGCTCCTCGGAGTCGATGTCGCTGGCGGTGTTGACCAGCTGGTTCATCGCGCGATGCTTCGTCGTCACCGCCTTCTCCAGCTCCTTGAGGCGGTTGCGCCCCTCGGCCGGCGTCGACCAACTTGAGACCTGCGTCTCGGCACGCGTAAGCCAATCGCCGAGCAGCTGGCAGCTGTTGGCGGCCGAGTGCCACATCTCGGAGCATTTCAGCCAGCGGCTGCGGAGATAGAGACATCATCAAACCAGGATTTAACTAACCATTGCGTCTCAATGTTGATCCACAGATGGATGTTTCTGCTTTCTAAGTAAGATAAATATGTTCTTCCAAATAAATGTTTGTACTTGTAGTCAGAAATAGTTTCAACAAAATCCAAATTACATTATATTTTAATTTACCATCAGTAAATCAGTATCATCAATTTACCTGTGTACTAAACAACATATTTGTTGGTAAAAAAACACTACTATTTTTACATAAAAAGCGTAAATTTTCATTCATAAATACAGAAATTAAAAATCGGTGTAAATTTTGGCGGGAAAACGCCATACCGGCCAGGGATGTCATTTTTAACAACCAACAAATGATGTTGCCATGACTACAATAAAATATGACATCACTCGCCGGAATGGCTTATTCCCGGAAAAATTTACACCGATTTTTAATTCCTTATTTATGAATGAAAATTTACACTTTTTGTGTTAAAATACATAGTGTGTTTTACCAACAACAACAAAAACGTTATTTTGAAATATTGTATTTTAACAGCATTAAAAAACTTTTGCATATTCCCTATTATTCCTTAATGATCATTGACCACAAAGCAGTTCTAAATATTAATTGGAAGTGATTGTTTGGTTATGTTCCAAAAGAATGATTTATTTCAAAATTCTGAAATCATTTCAAGGTGCAAGGATATCACAGCACTGGAATGATTTTTTTATGATTTCCAGCGCTATGATATCCTTGCATCTTGAAATGATCGAAGACAAAGACAATTTCATGTCAGTTCTGTGGCAAATGCCAGATAAATGAAGAGTCCTTACGCATGCCTCTCCACGAGCGCTCGGTTCAGCTGAGACCACTCCTCTCTCAGCTTGTCCACGGTGCGTCTCACTTGCTCTCCTTGTTCCTTGTTGGCTTTCTTCATCACCCTGTCTCTCTCGTACTCCACCTGGTCGATGCCGGGCTTCAGACCGTTCACAGCCTCCTTCGTCTGGAGCAAGAAATACGGAATTTAAACAACGCACCTTAGAACTGAACAAGAACAACCACAGAGACCACATTCCATTAAAAGTGCTGAATACATACATTTTGACTAGTACCAAAATAAAAAAGGTATACATAAATGTGGTTAGACAGTAGATACTAGATACTTGTAGGTACTTCAAAATTAGCATTAATAATCTATTGTTTATCCCATTTTACAGCATATTTGACAGAATGGAATGTGAAGATGTCTAAAAAAAGAGTAAAACTCTCTGTTCAACTGCTCCAAAATATTACTCAAATAACGAAAATAATTAGATTTGCTGTTTTCATGAGAAATATGGTGAGGAGATATATCTTTAATTGGTTATAGGAAAATTCACTACGATAAAGAATATTTTTGTGAGTGTTTGTATCTTAAACCATTTTAAAAATGACCGTCTCCAATGAATTTTGTACACAAAGAGACTTGTGTCACTGAAAGGACATGAGACTAAATGTCATGTAAGAGTTAATTGACCTTGTTCAGATGTTCCTCTTGCTGAGTGAATTGTTGGAAGTCAGCGCCCCCGAGTGGCGGCGCGGAGAGTCGAGCGCCGACGACAGCCACAGCCTCTCTGGCTCGGTTCACTCGGATGACAAAGTCGCTGGCGGGCGTCGCGACCGGGACGCTCTTCTCGCGACTCGACTTGCGGTACGACTCCAACTGGCCGCTCACTTGCTGCCATCTGCAGGGTTTCAGAGTGGATTAGTCACGGATACATTTTCAGGCATTCTTCAAGCATCCATGACCATGTCCATGATACAGCGTAACAAAATTCATTAGGTACCTACCTTCCTCCACCCTATTTTTAAGTAAAATTCTGAGCAACACAAAAATCCTAGGAAAAACATTACAACATACCTAATTCAGTTTCCTGGAAAATGAACTTTAATTTTGCAGCTTTTCAAATTCACTAGGTAGACAATACATTCAAATTACAAACTAAAAATCATTCATTTCAAAAATAAACTATTTATAAAAAGTAGGTAGTTTAGGAAAAGTTATATCACACAACATATGGTCGGTGACAGGTAAAGATGAACAGAGATTTAACATGGCCAGGTATAGACCGACCTATGCTAGAGCAGGTTCATCTTTGCCTGTCCCTGACCATACACTCCCAACCCTCCTCGTAACATATTGATAACATCCTCTACTGTAATACAGTACTGTAATACTGTAATACGTAACTGTAATATATGGACGCCCCCTTACAACTGATTGCAAGTTATTGATGTATGCTGACAATATCTTTAAACTAGAGATGGGCCAATATCGGTCAATTTTAATGCCATATTTGCGATACTTTGATACTTATTACTTTTTTGGTTGAAATTTTGAATTGTGGCCGTTTTCCCGCCATTGGTGCTTATTGGCATCACGTCAGTGAGCTGTATCACCATTGGCAGATGCCTCAACCAATCAGAGCCAAGGTTGCAACTTGCAAGTGACATAATCTCCAAAAAAATCTCTAGTTTTGTGAATTTTGATTGAATTGAGACTTTGGTGGACAGGAACTACAGAAATATAAAGAAACAAAAGTATTGGCGATACTATCGGTATCGCTAATCTTAAAGTGAGTATCGGTATCGGTATCTGTATCGGTGAAAAAGTGGTATCGACCCATCTCTACTTTAAACAAAATTCACTCCGATCTCTGCACCAAAGTGTTATGCTGACCTCGTGTTGACTTCTTCGGGCTCCTTGAACGCCACTCCCATCTCCCTGAGCTCCTCGCATCGCTCGTTGAGCTGCAGGATCTCCGCCTCTTTCTTCTCGAACTCGTCTCTCAGAGGTTGCAGCTGCGTCTCGTCGTTGTTCGCTTGCTGCAGACGCAGGTTCACCTGACACAGAACGTACGTTGATTCCCTCTTACAATCCAACCCTGGTCAATAAACTATTACATCCTGCAGGCATGGAAACGATCCTCAGAATATTTATACCTTATTGTAATTCGCCACTAAGGTTGAAATTATAGTAATACGAGTACATCCTAAGAAATTAAAGTAACCAACAGGCGTTTTTGGATTGGAAAATATTATTTCATTTTGCCGTCTCTTACTTTTACCTGCTTGTGCACAATGCCCCATTGTTACACCACGCTGTCTAGGATGACCTCACTAAACGGTTCACAAAAACAACAAGAAAAGTCCAATCCAGAGAGCGCCTGTTGGTTATATCCTATTCCTTATACATATTCTACTAGCTCTGAAAATAGTATGTTTGGTCTCCCATAAACTTGAGTGATATTTTTGGAGTATTTGAACAATAGATATTCCAAATTTGGGTTGGAATTTTCATTAATTAAAATATGATCTAAAGGCCTCGTATCAATCTATCATTTATTTATCCGTGAAGCCACTGCTTGAAATGTTCAAAAGTTATTAACACTCCAAACTAGCAGGGAATAGTAATTAGTATAATAGAAAGTGAACACGGCTACATGACTAAACACGAAACTAAACAGAAACACAACTAACCCAGCCAATTAGATTCTTATTTTTCTAATAACACGTTAGGGACAAACGAGTGGCAAGTGTCATTACATCTTGTGATTGACTCACCTCCCTGGTCCAGGCTTGCAGCTCCCCGAGCCTCCTCGCATACTCTCCCCTCCGCTCCTCCGCTCTCCTGGCCGCTGTCTTCCTCGTGTCAGTTGCCGCCTTCACTTCGCTCCAGCGCCCTCGCAGCTTGTCCAGAGTTGCTTTCTTCATAGAGTCCGCAACGGCCGGACTCGTCGAGTGGACAGTCATCACGAGGCCGTCCCCTCGACTGATCAAGGTCGCAACGTCCGGGGCGAGTTGGTTCATCTCTTGGTCCAACGTGTCGAGCCGTCGGCCGGGATCCGTGTCCCCGTCCGACTTCTCCACATTCATCAACATCTCATCCATCCGTTCCAATATAACATCTGCCTCACGTTCGAAGGCAGCAACTTCATCTTTCCAAGGAGACTTCGTTGGGATCTTGCTCGGGATTCCGGTGCTCTTTGCTTCCGGGGTCTTCGGGCCATCTTTCTGGACAGTTTCCGTCACGGTTTTCACAACGGTTTCATGAAGGACGACGCGTTGCGGGATACGGGAGGCCGGCTTCGCAGGGGTAGCCTTACGTCCCGCCAACATTTCCTGAAAGTTCATTAGCCAGATTAGCAAAGTACTCAAGATATTTGTTGAAGTAACTCTATTTGATTTTGAAATTAGTGAGTCAAGAACACAAACACAATTTGTAGTCTAGCTATACCACAATAAAACAAAAACACAAGTTTAGTCACTTATTAAAATCCTCACATAAAGTCTATTAACTACAAAATATTACGATTATGTAAACACTACTGGACCGTACACTCACATTTGTAAGTTCCTACTGGCCTTCTAATGGTTCTCATGTAGATTAGGAACGGACAAATCACACGAGCCGAGCGAACCCACCTGACTGAGCATCGGGTCATCGTCCGAGCTCGTCGAGTCGGACTCCTCGAGCACCATCGCGTTCTCACCGTCGTCCGAGAACACGACGGCTTCGTCGGTCTCTTTGTCGCTGCCGTCGAAGCTGTCCACCTCGTCTTGTTTCGGCAGACTCGGCTCATCGTTAGCGTCAGTCAAGCGTTTCACTCTCATTCCACTCCATGCGGGGTCATGCACGACAACACTCACCCGGATTATCTCTTCATCGGACTTCTTACTCTCTACATTCGCCACGTCGGCGCTTCCACCCTCGTCGAGTTTAACTCTCTTCGAGGCGTTTCTCTCCTCTATCTCCTCCTTCAGCACTACGCTGATCTCCGCGGACTGTTGCGTCAACGCCTCGCGGAGAATTCTACTCTCCTCCACCTGATCGTGTGTCGCTCCTGCCGAGTCCTTCTCGACAACATCCATGGAATCCTGCTTCTGGAGATGTCTCACTGGACTCTCCTTTCCGTCGTTCTTCCGGACAATTTCCGGAGACAGTTTATCCTCGTCGGTATCGTCGTCGATGATCTCGACCCTCTCAACAAGCTGCGGCCCGCTCTGCGCGCTGGGATAAAAGTGATGGTCCATCGGAGACACGACCGACTTGACAATCTCGATCTCTTTCACTTCGACGACAGTACATTCGTCTGCCTCGATGCGCTCCTTGGGCCTCACGACCTCCGATACTCTCAGAGTGTTGGTGGAAACTTGCGAGAAGAGCTGGCTGTCCTCGGCCAGGCGGAACGTCTCTTCGGACATCTCCGTTGATAAGCGCTTGTCTCCCCCGTTAGTCTCCAACCAGCTCTGCAAGCGCAAGCATTACGTTGGTATCTGCGCAGTGAGTCCAACCATGACCGATGACGATGACTAAGCCAGGCATGAGACGATGGCGTGAATGTATTCGATGATGGAACCAAGCAATGTTTAGACCGCCAAGAAACGAGTCAATACCATGAGTCATGACTTATGAGTTATTCGCAAACCATTAATGATTGATTCCTTCACCTTCACCCCCTCAATGTAAATACATTATGTACTGTTGACTATCTACAACAGGCAGTGTGGTTACTACAGTAAGCTTGCAGGATTGATTATGGTGATGACTGATAAATGATATTTTAAAATAGTTGCAGAATTGTAAATAGAATATTTATTATTATGATGAAAGTGTGTACTCCCTGTCCAAATTATGTTTGAAATAAGCCAACATGGCAGACATAGGGAAAACCCAAACCTATTTCGTCAGATACTGCAAATTCCTATTTCATACATAAGTTGGACTGCATAGTTGAGCGAGCGAAGCGAGCGACTCCATTTGGCTCTTTTAGCACGGACCTCTGTTTTTTTTTTTGTTTTTTTTTTTGTTTTTGTTTTTGTATGCTAAAGGAAGCAATAGAAGTCGCACCGTTTCACCGATCGACCTGAAATTTTGCACACATGTAAAGACAACCTTCTCTGTTTGCAGACCCAATTTTTTTTTGAAATCCATCCATTGGTTCATTGTTAAAATAAGTATCTCCTGATAGCCTAAAAAATGAAAATGGTCTTCGAGAAATGTGATCAAACTCATATTTAGCATGGTCAGTAAGACCAACAATGTCACTTATTTTACAAATTTTCAGCCGAATCTGTCAAGAAAGTATGCACTTATTGACATTTTTAATAGCTGTCAGAAATGAAACATTGAAAATGAATGTCTTTCCAATGCAACTGAATCTGATTTGCTTTAGGTACAAGAGTGTTTTGATGGTATGTACACTTTTTTAGTGAAAAGCAGATATTTTTATGTTTATTGAGTTGATCAAATTTGAATAATTCAATTTGGATCATAGTTTCCAACAAATCATTTCGAGTTTTTAAGGACCTTGATTGTCTTTTCGTCAATTCGTAGTTCTGATGGCCGTGCCTCCCGTGTTTCTACTTGGCTGATTTTGCATCCAGGAGGGATTAGAAACATAAGCTCACATTTCAATAATATCATTGAGTGGCGTTTGTTCTCTTCTAGCGTTCACACGTCATTCCAAATCTCTACTGCATTTTGCTTCTTTTCGTTGATAATTTTGGCAATTTGGTGTACTTTGTGAAGGTATTAGTAAAATTGAATCGCTTTTAAAGCATAGATATTAGGTATCTACAGTTTTTGTCCAGGGGATTGATTATTTCAAATTATTTTCTTCTTGGAAACGTTGGATTCATTCCGTTTCTAAACTAGGTAGTTACTATTTTACCTGATCCGTTTTTTTGTGTGGAACTTTGATTCCTTTCGCTTATTAGTTGAAAGGTGTTTACTTTATTTTCATATTTGCGAAGTTTTGTTCAAGATTCATTTCGTAACATTACGACATTGAATACATTACGTCTTTGAGCACACATTTCGTGCATTTCAAACATTGATTACACAAATATTATTGTACTTTAATTAGGTAGGTACTCTACTTCTTACTTTTTCATTACCTATCTTATCCCTATTTAAACATGCCGAAAAATGGAAAGACTTCTGCTAGAATGAAAGCCATAAAGGCGAAAAAGCGTCTGCGTGAAATTGAAGATCAAGAAACTGACGAAGCTAAATCTAAAAGGTTGAAACAAAATGTCGTTAATAATAAAGCATCAAGGAGCAAAGAGACCCCCGACCAGACTGCTGCAAGGAGATACTCAAACAATCAACGCAATACCCGCTCTCGTGCAGCGGGTATTGCCGATTGACCGACCAACTAAAAACTTCGCATGGTAATTGGTAGCCACATTTAAGGTATTTTTGCCAATTTTCAGTCTAATTTGTAGTTATTTTCAAAAGTTTATCATATCATATGAGTGGTCCCAGGTATATTGTTTGAAGAATATCATGTGATTTTTGAAACTTAACAATGAACCGTTCAATCAAAGGTTTAATCGATCAACTTAAAACTTAGCAAGGTTATTGGGACCAATATTTTTGGAAATTTTGGAGATATTTATACAAGTCTGTGACGAAATTCAAGAATTATTGGCTTTTAATGACATTTTCGATAGACATAATTTCGGTTCGAGGTGTTGCGTGTATCCGTGCTCGCTCATCAACGCGTTACTCAGAGCGTTTTCCTAGTGTGTAGTGTACAGTGTTAATTCAAGAAGTTTGGAGAATTTCAGAATCAGATATTAAATATTTAAGGGCCAGTCTTTCAATACTCTGCTAGCTTTTAAACGGTTGATTAGGACTGTATTGTCATGGCAACAACCAATTGAAAGACTAGTTTTGTACTAACTAACTGTTAACATCCAATTGAGGCTTTAGCAGAGTATTGAAAGACCGGGCCTAAATTGGAGTGGAAATGTCAATGCATTACACATTACTGACATTTACAACAAACTGGAAAAATTTGACAAATAAAATTGTGTTGAATTTCTTTATGTAAGGGTTTTGAAGTAAATGAGGAAGACACTTATATCAGGTTTAAAATGCAAACTTATATAGGTAACTGTTCTAGTAACTGTGTGATTGTGCTTAAACCATGCAAATATCTGTGTAAAGCATTCACCAAGTATCAAGGAAGGGTTTTAAAGACTGTGAAGAAACAGGTTGTGATAATGACCGATGAATGATTGGGAGCAAGCCAACGACAACGCAGGGAGAGACAAACGCCGACGAAGAAAACGCTGACCGTGTGCCCGCCGACATAGACTTGCTGTGATTGGTGCAATACCCGAGGAGAAGCACTGATTGGTCGACACTAGCAACATGTGCAGCCAATCACCAGGCACAACTACGCTAACAACACATACTTCCACCAGTTCTTCACAAATACCAGTGCCGATTATCACACAATCATGATATGAAGCATACGTTGTGAACTGCATGGTGTAACATAAATACTCAGACCAAAGCCACACAACAAACTATGCAGTAAACGAAAATATTGAATTTAAAATTGAATACTGAAAGTAGTAGTGATACTGATCACTTGGAAGCAAAATGATCATGTAAAAATCTAAGATTGATCACTATTGATCATCAGAATTTAAGACGATGCTATCAAGATGCTCATGTTACTAGTTAGTACAATTACATAATCTTTGATATAATAAATATGGTCCTACAATCTATAAGAGAAATAGCAAAAAATACAAAGCATTGTTTTTAAGGATGTAATCTTCTATGAGACTATTATTTCACAATAATATTGGACTATTACTACTTTATACATATTAAATAAGATCATGAAATTTAGTGTTTAGGGTACCTATAGATATAATTACATGTTGATATCTGGGCACATTGCACATAATTAGATAACAAAATTACAATTCTACTGTTCCTATCTTCCATCTATATCAGATTTTTTCATAATTAAAAAAATACATATTTATTTGAACACAAAAAGAAGTAAAATGACAATACGAAAGATTTGGATATTAATCTATGGATTCTAGAACACATAACACAAAATAACACAGTGATATGAAATCATTGCCTACCTTGAGCCGGCCCTCGATGCCCTCGATCTCGGAATCAAGCTCGGACAGTTGTTTCTGCACCGAGTCTCCCTGACCACTCTCTCGGAGCTCGGCCCCGAGCTCGCGCAACAACTCCACGCGCGGCTTGCGCGACGTCAGTTCGTTACGCGCCTCCTGAAAACACAGCACACACTGACACGTTCAGCACAATGCTACAACTTAACAGGCTAAAAGTTGTTAAAGCAAATTTATTTCTTTTAAGGAATTAAGTTGCTACTATTAATAAAATTTTATTTTTCTGATTTTATTGTACACAAATGTTATCAAAATCTGATCGGAAAGAACCATGTATTCATTCATGAAAACTAACGCTGGGACCAAGAAGAAAACAGCCACGTGATCAAGTTTATAAAGTGGACCACTGCCAAATGTCTCATTGTATCAAGAGGCTACAATAATATCTTGGGAAACGCATTTAAAATGTGTTTACTGTTTAGTGTGCCAAATTTCTTCATAATTAAATGCAGTTTATAAAGTCTTCTCTTTTGGGTAATTGTAAACAAATACCCAGAGTTGTGCATTGTAAGAAAATAAAACAAGGGTGAATTTTCCTGCAAAAATATTTAATTTTGTATGTTTGCATACCAAATTGAAATCAAGCTACCTACTACTAAAATTCTATTTTGATTCCTGTCATTTAAAAAAATCCCCCAATAAAAATAATTTCGTAGATCTGCCAACTGGTGTATTTTTTAAAATTAAAGCTCACTAAAAGAGAAATTTACTAAACAATTTATAACTTCATACCTTGCCATCAAACTTAACTTATTTGAGTACATTCAGGTATGTTAAAACCAGAAATACTATCAAACTTCACCAAAGAGCAACTGAACATAAAAAAACTAGCAGCACAATAATCTACCACTTGATCCAACCACAGATTTCGACTGACTGCACCAATGTGAGGGAAGCAAGGTGGCGCTATTAATAGAGCAGACAGAGAGGGAGACAGCTGCCAGACTGCGAGGGGGAGGGAGAGAGAGATAAACATGTGAGATGAAACACAGCTGACATTTCAAAGCTGTTCAAATTAATGGCAGAGAAGGCTGTAAAGAATGTTTTGGTGGCATAGGGCGTGAGCATGGGAAGTTTCTACACTTTGAAATGACACTGATGGCTGAGGCACTCATCAAATGTAATTTTTCAATGTTTTGATTGATTGAAGTTTGGACTGAGATTGAAGATGAAAGTTTTGGTTCACAACAGATTGTGAGTTCATTTTGAAAATTATAAAAAGGAACAGAACCAGATGTGTCAGTATATTAGAAAAATTGTTCAGACTGAAATCAAAATTCACACTGAGCCTAAAAATATATTTAAAAAATTGTAAATTAGTACTAATCCGATTAGTGTTTGTGACAATAAATTGGAAAATATTTTTAATTCCCTACCTATGTATTAAAGGGGGGCTATCACGGTTGAGCCCAATTTTTTATTATTCAAAAAACATGATGACATTAGGCATGCAATCACAACGGCAAAAACTAGAGCTCTGTAGGATATTCCTAAACGAAGTTACAACACAATTCACAATTCACACCCAACTCAGCCGCCAAAGCCAGCAAAGGTTGGGTGGGACCTGCGTCACAACAACCAGGTTTTTCAAACTTCGCGGGACTCTAGCGCCTGAACCAAACATCGCATCGTGTTCACATTTTCGGCATACTACTTCTGGTTACAACATATACAATATTTTAGAATTGTTGACCATGACAGCCCACCTTTAAGAATATTAGAATCAAATATTTAATAGCTAAATTTTTGCTGCTACAATAAGTGAACAATTTAATTTTTTATGTGCTTTTTTTTACTCAAGATCAAATTTTGATTTTCATGTAAGTAATTCAATTTTCAATTTTTTGACATGGCTGCTGCATTTTCCTTAATTCCAAGAACCAGCTGGTAGTGTAACCAAATGTTTGTTGTAACTATAATTCCATTCAGGGATGTCATTTACAGAAACAATCCCGTTATGTTGATAAACTTTGGAATGAATGAATATAATAGCAGTAGAGTAAAAATAAATATTCATTTTGTATGAGGAACACCCCTCATGTTGTCCCTAAAATAAATAAACACACTGAGACCCTTGCTCAACTGTCAGCACATACTAACAAACTAAATGCCATCTTATGGTGCTGCAAGCGCGAGCGATTCTTCTGCTTTTTGTAGACACTTTTTGCGATACGATTGGAGACGAAACGGGTAGACCAAATTATTTGAAATTTTAATCGTGATTAGATAAAAGACAAACTTAGGGTTATCCCTTGGTACATTTTTCATTTTTTGTTTTGTTAATTAGTAATAATTAGTGGATTTTTGGTGAAAAATTAGCTATTTTCTCGTCTCCCTGGGCGCCGTATATAATTAAATTTAAAAAATGTGCCAAGGGATAACCCTAAGTTTGTCTTTCATCTAATCATGATTAAAATTTGAGATCAATTGGTTAACGGGTTTGGTCTCCAATCGTATCGCAAATTTCATCGTTTTACGCGGTTTTGTTGAATAACCGGCGCCTAATTAACGATGCAATAAGCAAAAATTAAAAAGTGCTACTGATATACAATCAGACTGATCATGTGAACGTCCTGTAAAAGTTACACTCACTTATGAAACAGTTTTTCTCTCTCAATTTTCTAAAACGGCCGAGTGCTAGTATCACCTTATGACCTGCACATAAGATGCTACTCAACTCTCCAGTAAGTTGATACGACTCCTTTCTTGCTTCTTCACAAGTCACTAGACAGCTATCTAGTTAAAAAAATTCAATCAATTTATACAATTTTCTTTACTTCTTTGTACCTACTTAAACTTTTGCACCCTTTTGTACTCTTTTGGCTAGGATTTCTACTTTTTTATTTTCCCATATGTTGGCGCAATGCAAGTCACACCGTTTCTCTGATCGTGCTGGAATTCTGCACCTATTACAGACCACCTGTCTGATTTGCTGTATAATTTACCAATAAAATCATCCGATTGGTTAAAAAATGATAATGTTCCTATCATGTTGAAATTTTGAAAGGTTATCAAAACCATAATATTTTACTAATTTTCAGCAAAATTGTCAAGAACTTAAACTGTACGTACCGACATTTGAAGGTAATTTTCAGTACAGCATTATTATGCGCTTCGTTTTCTAGAAATTTTATTTTGAAGTAGAACTACGCCATCTTCAGGTACACTTGGCACAACTAAAATTGATCGTCCAATAAATCTGATAGACTGAAAATGTTAGATCACACCCTCAGAAGTCCATCCAAGCGATCTTTCTTATCTCACTCTAGTAGGTGACCTCTAATTTCAATGATAATAACAAGCATTGATTGTTATGGAACATGACCAGCAGTCAATCAAATTTGTTTACCGATCAATTTTTGTTGTGCCGAGTGTACCTAGGTACATAATAACGCGGCCCCGACACGTGGCCTCAGTCATGTGAGGTGGGGAGGGGGGACTCAAGGTCGTAGGTAGTTTTACGTTAATTCACAGCAGAAGAATCTATTTCGACCCCTCTAAATTTCATCTCCAAAAACCATTCTGTATTGTTGACTTTGCCTAAAAGAAGTTTTCAACTGCATTCATTGAAATGTAGTAGGTAAAATAAAAATGCCATTGGCAATAGATCCTCGAGGTGATGCTTCACATTAACATCCAACAGTTTTGAATTTGCTGTTTTCAATGTAAATATGGCCCACTTTGCCAGAACTGCTCATATTGACGCAGTGCAGATATTTGTATGTTTACACTACATTGCCTCATAGCCTAGTAAACTGAACATTTAAGTAGAAATGTAGGAGGCCTTACAAAACAGAAAATTCATATAAAAGTGTATTTTTATCAGACACAAGTTAGAACGTAAGCAGTTGGAATAAAATTCACATGCAAGAAATACCTAATAAAGTAATCTAGATCGGATTAGCTTCTATATTCACAACATCATTACCACAGTCCATTTCGAAAATTTGACGATGATGTTTCGAGGGACCATAAAAATAAACTTAATGGTTTTTCCGCAAAATGAAATTTGGTGTCTATGGAAACGACGCTGAATAGTTCATTGTAGAAGAGATATATGATCTATGAGGATTTAATAAGTTCATAAACTTCTGTTTTCTTTAACAAGCTCACCTCTATTTCAGCCAGCAGCCTCGCCCTGTTCTCATCCTCCGCTTCCAGCTTCTCCACTTCGTTGAGTCTGTCCGACAGCTCCGCCAGCCACTCCTTGATCTCGCCGAGACTGGCGTGGAACTCCTCGCACTTGCCCACCGTCTCACGCTGCGCGCTCTCGAGCGTGGTCTTGAGCCGCGCCTCCAGGCGGGTCCACTTGGAGCCGGTGTCGGCAACTTGGTCGCGCAGCAGGTCCAAGTACACGGAGTCGCACAGCTGTAGACAAGACAAATACATCGCTCAAACTCTATTCATCTTCTAGGTAACTTGATTTAAAAAAACCATAACAAATTCAGAGGTAAAGTGAAGAGTGTAGAAAGGCATTACAAAGGGAATTAGTAAACGTAAACGTTTAGTGCTCAATTAGTGATGTCAAGACCTCCTAATCAGTGGTTAATTTGTAAAATAATAAGTGGGTGGACGCTCGGCTATTGTCAGCGAAACATACATATTTGCTTACGAAAACAATGACGGGTTTGGGGGGAGGGCCCCCCAACATAGTGCGGGTCCGGGCGCATAGTGCCGGGAAAATGTTGAATTTCAGGACCAAATTTGGTGCCTTTCTACGCGATTTGTACACAATTTTAAGCCAATTTTTAATTCTATGAAACAAAAGCGGACGGCGTCCACCCAGAAAAAAGAGTGAGGGGATGCGTCTGCCCTCGTTCGCCCCCAAATTAACCACTGCTCCAACACTAAGAGGAAAAGATCCATAATTTTGGAAATATTCACAACAAAGTGTGGGCTTACCAGCAAGGCCACCCTGAAATATTGTACATCATAAGAATATGGGTTTTGAGCTCAATTGGTGTTTTAGATCCCCCAGTCCCAGAATAGTGTGCCTTTATTTTAACAGTAAATGGCACTTGTCTGTGGGCGGTGCCCCCGCACGGTAATGAAATGTAGAAGGAGTATTGCCGCATACCTTGGAGAAGCTTGCGTACGACACGTCGATGTTCTCCTTGACGCAAGACCACTTGGGCACGTCTCGCTCAAGATACCTGCGAGTTACTTCCGCCCTCAATGTCGAGTCTGCCTCGGCAACTTCGTCCAGGCGATGGTTGGTTGCGTCCAGCCATTCCTCCAGTGCCGGTATGTCAGCGTGCAGGTGACGGGCCACCTGGAAACATTGTCATGGATTTAATAACCACACAGGTCCGGGTTTCGCTATATTATAAAGAAATAAATAATAATAACTGATGCTTGAAAAAGATGTCTGAAGTCAATGAATTTCACCCGTTAATTATTTGTTGTATTCACTTAAGAATTGAGTGACAATTGTTCTCAATCCATTGACTGAGAGTATGGATGATGTTGTAACTTGTACTGATTTTGGTTCTTTGGTCGAAGCTCCATGGTTGTGTTGTAATGTTGGCCTTAAAAGGGCAGTTTTTCATGATGTTAGTTCATTAAACATCAGTTGAATCTTCGCTAACATCACAGAAAAGTTTGTAAAAAAAAAATGCTCTTTTCACGGCCAACATAAAAACACAACCACGGAGTGTTTACTATTTACCGAAGAACATAGCTGATCTGTACTCCAAGTGGATGAGGACATCTCTAGCTTGGCTGAAGAGAACGTACCTCTAGTGCCGTATCCAGGTTGGCCTTCGTCTCGGTGATCTGCGAGCCCAGCTTGTTGTAGAGCTCCTTGAGCAGGTCGATCTTCTCGGTGATGTTCTGCGCCTCGCTCGGCGGCGCGTCGTCCACCATCTTGCGTCCGCTGCGGATCACGTCCTCCACCTTGGGCTTCATGTCGCTCAGCGTGCGGTACACCCTGCCACATCAAACATGCAACAACTTAGTTGGACGATTCAGAATGATGGATATTTAGATAGTTTCCAAATTCTGAAATACTATCTTAAATTTCGAGAGAAAAGCTTTAGGTACCGATACCTAACAAAAACATTGAAGATATGTAAACTTAGGTAGGTAAGTAATTTTCGTACGTACCTACCTACTCAATCAAAAATTACATTCGTTTCTGTTCTTTTAAGAAAATTGAACTTTCATTAATGATGCCGGTTTCATACTTATCGCAATTATCCATCCATAACTGAACAATTGCATATTGAATGATAATAACATTGTTAATTAGGAAGTTCAAATGTGATATGATGAACAAGTTAAATTCTCGATTAGCAATGCAATTGTCACCCATTTTGTTTGCAGGTTAATAAAATGTTAACACAAAATCTGTGAAGATTCAACGTACCCCATGCAGTGTTTGAGTTGCCCCTCGATGCCCTCCAGATCGTCTGAAGCGAGCTCCAAGAGACAGGTCGAGTCCTCGACGGCTCTCAGCTCTCGCAGCATCCTCGTCAACTGCGGCTCGAGGTTGCTCGGGGATCGGTAGCGCTGGAACTTGCTGCGCACGTCCGTGAAGCGCTTCTACGCACAAACAAGCACAAGCATCCCAATAAAATTCACTTGTTATCGATCAATTAGATTGATTTCACAGGTTTCTCATTGAGATTAATTATATTTGTTTGATTTTATTTGCATCTTCTAGCCGAGTGCTGTGACTTTCCTTATTGAGTAAAATGAAAATCAGCTATTTTTATTGAACCCATTTTCAGCTGAGAATGCACTTTTTCATACCAAGATATAAAAAATGTGTAATTTTCATGTATAGGTAGAGAGAATAAATAATCCGGCTTCAAGTATATAGTTTAGATAGGAAAGAGTAAACAAGTAGGTACCTACATAATACTGTGAGTTCTTGATCAATACAATGGAGTCCCTTCAAAGGTACACTTATCTGTTATATCTTAAACTCAAATGAGTTGTAATAAAAAGAACGGAAGCCAGAATGATGCAGCTTACCTCGATGAGTTGCATCTGCTCCTGAAGTCTGGCCGCAGCCTCGTGTTTCCCGGCGGCTTTGTACGCCTCCACTTGGCTCTCCATTTCGCTCATCGACGCCTCCTGCGAGCGGAACTCCTCAACCAGATGCTGCAAGAGCGAGAGTCCAAGGTCAACCACATTCCTGAGTAGAAGCTCTTCACAAGAAACAGCATTATCTAGCGATTTATTTTGTCAAAGGGTGGATTTTCTCACAAATAATTTGTAAGATTGCAATTACCAACATGGATTTTTGAACATTATTCTCATAGACATCAAAGTGACTCACCATAAGCCCTTTAAATTATTTCAAGGCTTGTGAGGAGAGTAAAATACATATGACAAATTATAACACAATCAACTACTTGAGTCTACTAGGACTGACGACATTCTTCAGTTAAACTCATACTCCTCCAAAATCACATCTACAAACATTTAAGTTAAACAAAACATAAACAAAGAAGACAGAAAGTGAAAGAGGACGTAAACCAAGAGAGCAAAACAAACAAGCAGAAGGCACAATAGCCATTGGTAACAAAACAATCACATTGTCTAACTACTTGGAAAAAAAACATGCTTGGCAAGAGAAGAGGGAAATGCACTGGATTGCTTAGAATCAAAAAAATAACGAAGTAATAAGAGAATTTAAAAACTAAATGTAGACTCGGTTCATAACAAATTGGCAATCTATTAAAACGCAGATGAACATATTTCTGGCCGCTCCGTCCTCAATATTTGGGAATGAGAAAACTACAAAAAGCATGATTGAAAGAAATAGAGCATGTAGGACATAACACAATGCAGATGCAGGATAACAAATAACAAGTCAAAGTTTCCCATAATTGAAAACCTCATTGAAATACACCTATCACTCCTCAATCTAACATAAATGTAACATATTATATCTCGTCGTTCGTTCAAAACACTTCAATGAGTTGATTTGTGCCACGGTTCACCAGCTTCAAAGGAAGATGGTCAATTAAATAACAAAAAACATAATTACTGGACACAAACTGCTAGCAATTAAAAATATCCCCCACAATCATCGTACGCCCACATAACAACAATCATCGCCCGCCCACACAACACCGTCCGACACTGACCTGATCGTCGTCGGGTAGGTCATCCTTGGTCACGTCGTTGACCTCTCTGGCGGTGAGCAAGTTCTCCACGTGGTTGACCCAGTGTTGAAAGTCGATCACCTGACTCTCCGACTGTTGGGCCTCGTGCACGGAACCCTCTAGCAACGCCGTGCGTTCCCACGCCTGCGCACGCAATCATGCGCCAACAGCCATGCAAGTTAGTCCATGGCATGCGGATCGGACAGGCACACGTACGAGGTGTTTTGTTGCGGCACAAGTGCCTTTAGGTGAGGGGGTCTTTAGCCATATTTTATCTTATTTTTTAATTTAAAAGTAGAAGAGTGACTTGTAAATATTCAAAAATTAACAGTCTTATATTTAGAAAATAGTGGGACTGCTTTGGCAGATACCTATGTAACAATAAACTTTCATGCAAAGAGAATTCCAGTCCTATTTCTTAGTGCAGTTCAGTACAAAACTAATCTAATAAATAAGCTCAGAAAATCATATAGTACATTCTTTTTCATGAATAGCAGTGGAATAAAAATGACTGATGGGCTTGGTGTTCAAAACGTGAACTTTAGTAGCAAAGCGTAATTGTTTAAATTATTTATTTATCTAGGTGAAGTAAAAGAACACAAAGAAACTAAAACCATCTAGTAGTTTACAAAAGGCCACATGTTTTACACACATTAATACTTTAAAAAAATATTAATCTGGAACACTAAATACCTACTTGCAGATAGAGCAATAAGAAAACCAAGAGCAGCCGTATAAAAAATTAAAAATTACAGAGGGCAACATGAACAATGCAGAGTTCCAATGAACAGGTCTAACTAACTGAAGTTCCAAAAATTATAATCAATTGGTCCTACTCACTCAAGGTATGTATTTTAAGAATCACTCTATACCTATTATGCGAACAAGTCTGTTATTCTTTTATGATAACTGCTTGATTGCTCTCCTCCTCATCTAAAAAGGCTCGCTCCTGTTACTTTGCCACATCCGCAAGCAGTTACGAAGCCCCATGCACCGGCACTGACCTGCTGACTCAGCTGACTCCACCTGGCCGTGATCGCCTCGGCCTCCTGCTGGATAGCCTGAGCCATGATCCCCTCGGCCACCAGCTTCCGGGCGATGTCCTGCACGGAGCTCAGCCGGGACTCGGGATGGTTCCGGATGTAGTTCTCCAGGTCCTGCGGGAGAGAGGGGATGTCAGTTTGAGCGTCCACAGACATGTGCAAAGCTCAAGCTACAGGGAGAGGTTTAAGCTCGATTTCAGGCTTGGCGTCTACTTTGGACCACTATTAATTCTACTATCACTGACAAAGGAATGTCAAGGGCAATTTAAAATATTTTGTCATGTTCAGAACTGGTGTTGCTTGTTTTGTTTCTGTCTTGTGAAATATTTGACTGGAAAAAAGTCTGGAGATTGACGAATGATGAAATACCAAGAAAATAGTAGATACGTACATAAATACTCAATATTTGGTCAACGTCAAAAAGTCACATAGCCTAGCCACAACAGATGTAATTATTTGATTGTGGGGAAAACTATCAGCTTCATTGACAGAATGTACATAATGGTGACACTTGAATAAAATTTAAAATTAATCAGTCCATGTGTTGGGTATTGCAATTAAAATTCATTACAATGCATACAACTTTGAATAAGAGTGCCCAAGGGGCAAGGACATCGTAACGCAAAGATTAAATCTGAACTCAAATGGCCCTCTAAGAACACACCTCCATAGGTGAACTTACGTCCAACTCCTCGGATATCTCCTCAGCGTCGGCCGCCGACTTGGGCGACTTGCGCAGGCGCTTCTCGAGCTTGTCGAGCCAGTCGAGTTCGAGCGCGACCAGCGTCTTGAACTTGCCGTACGCGTGGGACGCCTCGGTCAGGACGTTGTGTCGAGTGTAGACGCGGTCGGTCACTTCCGTCCATCGGGCATTCAGCTGCGTGAATCTAAAGCAACAAACTCACATCAGGCACGACTCAAACCATTCCGAGTGATGTTTCCATCTGTTGCAGCAACGATTAAACACAAATACCGTACGACATACAATAAGTTAGTAAAACATCCAACTCAACCAACTTGTTGATTAAAAGACATAGAGTCTCTTTAAATCTTAGGAAAAAGATAGATAGGCAAAACAATTCATGATGATACATTTCAAATGTTCAATAAAGCAAGTGCTTCTTAGGACTCTTCCTTTCACTTAAGATATATTTCAAATTGAATCAGAAGAGAATATAACCAACTGTTAGTGTGGAAAAGTGTAATGTCTAGGCTTAGGTCTATGTGACAAATTTAGGTTAAATTCCAAAGCTGAAAATAAACTTATCTTTCCATCCGATAAAATGTGATTGTACGAAGACTGTAAGCCTTCACTGTGTTGCTGTTCACAACTCACCTTCGAGCCAACTCGGCAACGCTCGCACCCTCGCTGCTCAGCAGCAGATCATTACCGACTTCGTTGATGGCTCGGAACTCCTCAGTTCGTTTCTCCACGCGATCATGAAGAGCCTGGTACTTGCCTTATAAACATAAAGTCAATAGTATATATTAATGAACTAGTGTAAACTTACTGAACAGTATGACATGACAAAAGTGGGAGTATAATCACAATTCAGAGTTAGGTTTACTACTATTTTTCAAGTTCCAACCTTAATTCCTTTCATTTTGAAAAATCGGGTTCGACAGAATTTCAGTTACACTGCTTTACAGTTACCTCATTCCTTGAAATTGCATAACTGCTAAACAGTAGCTGCTAATGTGTTTCCCCTATTTGACAACCATGACACCACCCCCCACTTGGTCCCCACTCACCCTTCTGTTGGAAGAGCTCTGTTGAAGAGTTGACGACGGCTGCGGGCGGCAAGTCTGCCTCCAGTTGCGCCAACCACGCGGTGAAGTCGTCGATGCCGGCCACCACCTGGCGGCTCTTCTCCAGCGCCGTCTTCAGTCTCGTGTTCTGTGTCTTAGTGTCGCCGGTGACGATCTGCCACTTGCCAAGCAGCACTTCCAGCTTCAACCGGATCTCTGCTTGAAACCTACGTACAAAGTCATCCATTAGATCGAGCTTCATTCCTTTGGTGTGTCAACTGCAATTGAGGATGTATGATATCAAGATATATTTGAATATATAGCAAGACAACTGTTGTTTAAGTAAAAAGTAAGAAATTAAATATTATTATAATCAAGTATGTATTTTCAAATACAAAAATGTAATTTTGATTTGATCAACCCTTTCAGTTACTGCATTATCCATTGCAGTAATAAACATAGCTTAAACATTGTTTTGTTTGCATTTGTAGTAAACTTACAACCTGTCAATATCTCGTGGATGTTCGGGTGTTCTAGTGTGTTCGAATCCAGTGACAGGCTGAACTGTTTAGTGATCACGGAACGATAAAATTTAAATAAATTTGGGATATTTCTTACAATACGTATCTCCAAGCAAACGCACTTCAAATGCATACGATACAACACAAAAATAATTTTATATCTCAGAAAGGGTCTCCGTTATAATATGAGGTAGGTATCAGAGTGTGAATAACGTTGGACAAACCTCTCCTCCGCCGACTCCAGCAGGATCTGAGCCGTTGCCTGAAGTTTGCCGACGTTGGGCTTCAGCGTCTCCACGTCGTCCTGCAGAGCGTTGGACTGCTCCAGCTTGGCCTCCAGCAGCTCCACGTCTCCCACGGGAACCTCCTCTTCATCCCGCAGGAACTGCTCCACCTCCAGAAGCCACGAGTCTAGGCCGGACATCTCTTCCTGTAGAACCAGGAGGAACACCAACATCAGGATTATTACATTCTGACACTAGCAACAGCTTTAAATAAAGAGCTTTTATTTATACAATTAAGATGATAATAACACAGCCAATATGAGTGACTGAGTAAATTATGTCTGGTATTACAACTTGTAGAAGAATCGAAGATTTCACGAACCTGGAACTGATTCAATGTTTCGATGTCTCTCGTCAGCTTCTTCTGTCGCTCCTCTAGAATTACCGGAATGTCGCTCCAACGTGTGTTCAAGTCCTGTAAGAGATTTCATGTGATATAATTTATTACAACAATAAAATAAGGTCTTAAAAATAGCTGTCGCCCGTTTCCAACACAATGTCGGGTCAGGGGGTGGAATTCCACATTAGATCTTGGGCCTTCACTTCAGTGATGTCGGCTGACCAGTCCTGACACATCACACTCTCTTTCATCTTCCTCTCTCACTTCCAGCTGATGATATTTCAGAGAATAGACGTTATGGTTTCCTAACATCCCTTAGGGCCGGTTTTTCAATACTCTGCTAAAGACTCAATTAGCTGTTAACAGTTAGTTAATACAAAACTCTGTCATTCAATTGGTTGTTGCCATTACAATACAGTCCTAATCAACCGCTTAAAAGTTAGCAGTGTATTGAAAGACCGGCCCTAACAGTGCAGAAAACACCCTGTCAAGATATTAACTTCACCAGTTCTTTCCCCTCGGTCTCCGAGCTAATATGTGTAGGTACACACCTGCAACTCCTCTCGCAGCCTCTGTTTCTGTGCATCGCCGCCGACCCGCTGGATCAGCTCTTGCCCGGTCGTCGTCACGTACTGGAATGTGTCTCGGTGCGTCTCGATGCTGGCGCGGAGGTCTCGGAACTTGTCGGCTTGTTCGAGCATGATCGACTTGTCGGTGACGACGGCGTGTTCGGACAGAAGTGTGCCCTCCACGTTGTGAGCCCAGCGCATCAGCTCTTCCATTGAATCCACGTATCTGTCGAGAAGATATATTGTTACTAATAACATCCTCTCTTGTTAGTTTATACAACTTACTATTTAATTTAAATTACAAATTATAATGTGCCAAGGTTAAGGTAACTCTCAACTCATGTGTTGCAGGAATGGTTTTCTTCTACAAAAATTAAATTTCTTTACTTTGATTTAACTCAAATCCAATTTCGTAATGTTCGTAACACAGAAGTCCAGTAGGTAAAGATTAAATGTAGAAAACTATCAGTGAATCTATGATATTTTGTCATAATAATAATAATCCATCCCTGGTTCCAATTTAATGGGTTTTTTTTTTGTCATATGAGTGGTTATTGTTAGAGATTTTTCCATATCCTCTAACTGTTAATTAAACTATTTAAACAGAAAAATACCAAAAACATAGATTGAATTTGCAAGTTATACACCAAGTATGCACAATGAACAAGGTGTGACGTCCCATGAAATCAATTAATTCTTTAAAAGCCATGCAGTCGGCAAGGAATTTGTACCTCTTGGGTGGAGCGAGAGCGTTGCTGAGCTCCTGCTGTCTCTGACTCAGCCTCTCGAGCAACTCGGCCCAGCGCTCGGAGAATCTGGCGCTGTCATCGAGAAGCGCTCGGGAGTCGGAGCCCGGCGCTCGACTGGCGCTCAGGCTCTCGGCGCGAGTCTGAAGTCCGGCGACGCGATCCTTGTGCGACTGCATCGACTTGACCTGCAGCAACCACGCACAATATAATGACACAAGTAGGTATTCATATTCAATGTTATTAACAGTAAGAACTCAGATCCTACAGATTGTGATCAAGATTTTTTGCTCTTCAGAGCTTGAAATTGCACATTAAAAATTGACACGTAATTACAGAATGACCTCTACAGAAAAATTAGAGAAAATTAAGGTTGGATATGAAATCAGAAATTTATCAACATCAACTGAAATTTGCTACAAATTTGTCAATAATATGAACTTTATTTGTTGAATTTGAATATCTAATGACTAATGAAGAGTGAAATTCGACAGTCCATCCCTAAGAAATCGGAAGTTAACAAAAACTTTTGAGAAAATTTGCAAGCTTCTCCTCAAAGCACTATCATCGAAGGGACGTAATTTCCGTCCGTTACAGCACTGACAAAAGCTGTACTTGTTCCCACCTTGACTCGACACTGCTCCAGCCTGTGCGTGGTGGGCATGGAATCCAGCCACTTGGTGTAGCCGTCGAGAATGAGCTCCAGACTGCCGAGCTCGGTGTAGAACTGCTTGCGGTCCGACAGGAAGTCCGTCAGCTGCTTGCGGTCGCGAAGAGCGGCGGAGATTAAGTCCCAACGGTCAGTCACCTCGGACACTTGCGCTTCTTCGTCGTCGCTCGGCTGGTGGTCTGTCCGATCACAACCATTCATGTACAATGCCGCTTCCTGCACTCATTGTTATAAAATGTGGAAGATCCCAGGTTTGAACCCAGGATCAGCTGGATACTTTCTTATTTCCCACATCCTTCCAAAACATTTTGGGACAAATATTGCAAAATACGGTTAATTCTTGAAGAAACTACTGACATTTTTTTTAACAGAAATTTTCCATCTTCCAAAATGGTAAGGAATAAATGGATGAATTAGTTAACATCTACAGTAGTTAAAATCTACATGAACTGAGATATGCAGACAGACAGATATATCAAACATTCCCTTCCTTCCATCCAGATTTCTAAATATCAGCCTCCATACAATTCAGTACTAAGTTAAAAACTAAACACGTAGGTATATGGTTTTGTATTGCAACCTTTCGTTTACAATTATGAAGAAAAGATATGCACAAATGTTCCTCGTGAATAAGCCTCACCACTCTTGAGCTCCTGCACCAACTGATTGCCCAACGCCACGACCTTGCCGACCTCCGCCTCCCTCCCCCGCACCTCCCCCTCGATCTCCTCCAGCAGCACCCTCTGCTCCTCGACGCTCAGCCCCTCGAACACCTCGGTGGTGGCGCCGCCCTCGCGAGGCACGAGGGAGCGCTCGGTGTGTCTCAGCCACGTGTCCAGCTGAGCCAGCGCGGACGTAAACTCGGCTCGGGCCGCGCTGCCCACGCGCCGCTTCTTCGAGCCGCTGTGCGAAGCGTCGGCGCGAGGTGAAGACGGCTCAGACCTGTGTGATAAGTTAGTCAATGCACTGAAAATAAACTAACAACGCTTCACTGAACTACAAAATTGCTGAATACGGCAATGTGATTATTGATTGAAATACCTAATATGAGTACTAAATATATAGTGAATTACAAAAAAATACAAGTTGGCAACATAATGGAAAATAGTGACCAGTTGTAGCCTTGAAGCAAGGAGTAATGAGAAACCTCCAAGCTTTTACAATAACTAATGGAAATCATTATGAAGTTGGTCTGCAAACTAATAATGAAGTTAGATGGGAACCGAAGGAGAACAACTGTACCACAGAAACGAATGGATAATTCAAGTACCTGGGAGAGTAAGTACGCGTCTCCGTGTATTGGAATTCAGCTGCAGGCGAGGAGAAGGTCTGAATCTCGGTGTAATCTCTCTCCGAGCCCGGCAACACGGTTCGAGTCTTCGAACTCGCCCATTCCGAGCTGCAGACAACAAGGTAGTTAGAGAGACAAACTTCACTGGGCAACCTCACTTCACACGATCAATAATCAATATCATAAATCATCAGCGAGTATGAACAACTTTATAAAGCACAACTCATAACTTGGCCAAGTAAGATACAGTGTAAGAGGACAGGTACACTGCCATGTATTTTATAACTAAAAAAATATAATTTAGTCTGAAATTATTTTGCTGTCGTTAGGATGACATGATTATAAACGATTTCTGGCCAAAATGATTTCTCTTAAATTAAAATTATAGAATAAGGGATCACGGCACATGTGTGAAAAACAATGTCAAAGGAGAGGTGTACCTGGGCACGTGAACGACTGTGGTTGTCTCTGTCTCCCACTCTGTCCCCGGGAACACCACCCTCTTCTCCTGCGTGGGCGTGAATGTGAACTCGAAGCCTGCGCTCGAGATGCGCTCCCCCTGGACCTCCATGATCTGCACCAGCGCGTCCCAGCGATCCTGCAGCGCCTCCACTCGCTCAGCCGCGCGGTGCGGCGCGTTGTCGCGCAGAGCGGCCTCGTGCAGCGCGCTGATGCGGCGTTGTTGCAGGTCCATCTCCACGCGCAAGGACTGTACAATGAAAACATCATGTAACTCCATTACATGTTCTGTTCTGTTTATGTGTTTCATGGGCAGGGAACAATAAAATTATAAACGAAAAAGTATGTCCACCACGGTCTTTTTTATAAGTTCTGCTTTACTCCGTCTTTAAGTCTACTCCAAATTAATTTTTATTGCAAAATTGTAATTTTTGAAGGGATTGGAGATTGATTGCGTAAACTCACAATTCATTGCATATTAAAAATCAATTTGGTGTATTCAAGTTTGCGGATTATGTCATCTCAGCTCATTGTTGCCTGCCACCATCTTGATGGCACACAGAATAGCTGTGGTGTAATTTGGTGAATTCAAGTTTGCGGGTGATGTCATCTCAGCTCATTGTTGCCTGCCACCATCTTGATGGCACACAGAATAGCTGTGATTCTCTGCTTTTTTGACAATATTTGATAGTTAATGATGGGTAACTAGGAAATTGTATACTTAGGCTCCGGAGATATCTTTAGTACGAAGAGGAATCACTCACATTACAAAAATACATCGATTTACCTCAATAAAGTTATATATCTGATTGTCAACGTGCCAGCAAAATGTCCATCCTCAGGTGGAAAATTTAATAATTTAGCATTGCTGATAAAAACAAAAGCTTGTGCAAGCTATGAATGAATTGGTAATAGAAAATAAGTAGGAAGGAAGGCTTAGTCATCTTCTAGTGTCGATGCACCTGTCGCATCTCACCTGCAGCCTCTTGATCCTGTCGTAGACGGCGGCCATCTCCTGCGCCGGGTTCATCTCCATCTGCTTGAGCGACGCCTCGCGGCTGTCCAGCCACGCCTGCACGGCCGCGCAGTCGTCGGCCAGCTGGCTCCGTCTGGTGGAGGTGTCCTGGAGCTTGGCCCAGCGCTGTTCCGTCCACTGCACGATGTGCGCCCAGCGTTCGCCGAGCGCAGTCAGCTGGTCCTCGATCTGTGAGTACGCTGCAACAACAAGGACACAAGTTGGAAATACTGTTGAGTATTCACTAGAATTTGTCAGGGACTCAAGAAATGAACGTAATGTAGTTTGTAAAACTGCACTTGATAACAAATGGAAAACCAAACTGCAAGTGAATTATTTAGAAACCAGAGCCAACCGATAAATTTTGGATTGGTTTATTGAAGATCTAAGGTAAATAAATGTAATGTTAGCTATCACAACAATGAGTGCTGATAGTGATTGTGAATGAGACGAAGTTATTCAGTGCCAACTGTTGGTAGTGTTACATAAAACGCACCACTCTCCGGACTGGCCTCGTCCACGACGACCACCATGCTGGACAGCTGATCGACGACCGCCTGCTGCTTCTTGAGGTCGTCCTGCAGCTCCCTGTGCTGCGCGATCTGCTGGTCGTGGTCGTCGACGTCGGCCATGTGCGAGATCCGGTCCTCGGCCTGCGTCAGCCAGGCGCGGAGCTCGTCCAGGCGGGACTGCTGCAGCGACATCAGCGCCTCGTGGATAGCCGCCTGGCGCGACATGGCTTTCACGCGCAGGCTCTCCCAGCGCGAGTTCAGCAGGCGCATCTGCACGCGCACCTGTTGAGACACAAACAAGTTTAATTACGAGGTTCACGACTAGTCCTGACATTCATTCAACTGAAATACCTATTAAATATGGAGTTTTCAGGGTTACAGAACTTTCAAGTATGGTAGATGAAGATGAATAAGATCAAGATGAATAAAGTATTAGTACTAGTAGTCGAATTGTAGCATGAAGGTGGAATGAAACCCACCAAAATTATGTGTTTCTCTTGACTTTTCTTGGTAAATCATTTGATGGTAATCGACAATCGTTTTCAAAATCGAGTATAAAATGAATGGATCCGACAGCTGAATACTAACTTTTGAAAGTACCAACTAGAGCAAAAACAAAAAGAGTATAAAAAGTGGCTAATCTCTCTTGAAAAAGCAAGATCAAATAGTGGAACATAGTTGCCAGCGGAAGCCAGGCATTTTACCTTTTATTAAATGGCTTAAAAAATCAGTGTTAGAATTTAAACAAAATAAAAATCCTTCTCTGAAAACTGTTATTAAGGTTGTGCATCCCAAGAGAAAAGCATCCTCACCTCTCCCTCCTCGTCATGTGACAGTCCCCCCTCCTGCAGCATGCGCGCCCCCTCCTCCAGCACGGCCCCCACTCCGCCCTGATGTCCAGCCAGCTCCAGCAGGAAGCTCTCGTGCGCCTGGAACTCCTGCTTGACGGCGTCCAGCTCCTCCAGGTCCGCGTTGCACCGCTGGAGTCGGTCCTCGGCCTCCAGCAGCCACGTCAACACCTCCTCCAGCGCCACCTGGTAGCCGCCGAGCTCCACGCTCACGTTGGTCGCCAGGCTGATGGGCCGGGACACGGGGAACATACTCGCACCCTGGGGGGAGAAACACACAACACTGTCAAACACAATCCTTGCAATATACTAGATAGAGAAAATCAATTATAATTCAGAATAATTCATCTCTAACAACTTTAAAATCGAAATTTAAACATTGAAACACCATATGAAAAAAAATTTGAAGAGTATCAGTCACCGTATGGCACAATTAGCAAAGGCATCACTGAACTGACTTTATTCTTGTGAGTTGTGGGTATAAAATCTAAGTGCACAAATTGAAATGATATGAAAAATAAAAAAAATCGGACTGTTATTATTATGAGGGTATGAAAGCTGTTAGACTAAACATTTTCTTGTCAGAATGATTGACAAGTTCCTTCATTTTGTGTATTTCTGCATAAGAGATTTGAGTTTGTTATTTCTTGTGCAAATAAGATGCTTCAAAACAATTAGGTAATAGTGACAAATTTCCATCGATCAAAAAAATCATACATAAAATAATCAATAATTTGTTGGGAATAATTTAGTACCTATATGGTGTTGTTCACTTTAAATGTGTTCCACTCCTGTTTAATGAATTGGTTACCTCGGTGGACAGCGGCGAAGGAGACGCCAGCTCCGTGAGCGTGTCCATGTCGACTGCATCGTCCACGTGCGGCATCGACTGGAAGAAGCACATCACGTACATCATGATGGACTTCTTGTCCGGCACCGACGTGTTCACGTCCTCCGGGTCGAGCAGCCGCTCGATGCCGAAGTTGTCGCGCGCCAGTCGGAACGCGTTCTCCAGCCGCGCGTTGGGGTGCTTGCGAGACATCTGCCCGAAGTCAAACAGCGACGGACGCCAGCGGTGGAGCAGCGCGTTGAACGCGAGGCCGTCGGACCAGGAGGTGGTGAAGTTCTTCACGTTCACGCCGGGGTAGTCCTGAAACGGAGAGCTTGGATTAGCGTCGGCAGACAGTATAAAACACACAAACAAGAACAACATAATTAATTCTTAATACAATGAGATTAATTGTAGGTAAGAGGTTACAAAGACTCTGGGAGACGGTCAGATGACACTGTGGGCTTTCTGCAGAAAGTAACACACAGCGCACATTTGTGAAAATTGAGTTTAGAGCAGCATCATTAAAAATGCAATAGTTGATTCTAGAGTCTGCAAATGCTAATATTTCTAAAAAACATTTAATTCCAATTTCAAAAGGGTTGATAGTGAAAACTAAGTATGTTAAATATCCATTGCCATCATTTCTTATCTTCTTTGCATTGCCTGTGAGCATTAGTAGAGTGTGCATTAACGAGTTTCTCTTCATAGAGAACTCAACAGAGTGACTCAATTAACTCGGAACTAAAAAATGTGACTTAATGTGTGGTGACTTTCTGCAGGAATGTGTATTATTAACTTATTTTATTGGTGCTCCAAATGTTGTTTGGACTTGGGCCTATTAACTAACAAAGTTCAGTGACCCCACAGTCACTTCAAGCACCAATGAACATTCATTCAATGCATCCAAACTCAAATTCCAATTTTTTCTTCACAGATTTCTTAACAATCAACTTTGTCCCAATTAACACTGGTATGAAAGTCTTGTGGAGGCATCGTCAACACAATGCTTAAAGAAAATAATGTAGTATCTGTTTTATGGGCTATCAAAATTAAGAACAAAGACAGATTGTCATATTCATTAATGTGGCAGCCACACCATGTGGTGACTGGTGATGTCATCTATCTGCTCATAAAATTGAAAGTACCAATAAATTTACAATTGATAAATATCACTTTGTGTGATAGAAAAGAGTTAACAATTCTATGGTATGTCCACTCTAAAAGCTTCTACAACCAATCTTCATCAGCGTAGAAAATATGAACAGAGTGCTGAGCATTGTTTCAAACTATAATCTTTAAATTGAGGTAAAAATTATTGTAATTCTGAAGGGCACTCAACTCTATAAGTGCACCAAGGCACCACTTATGCAGTTATTGCATATTGTGCATCCACTTAAATGCACATTACTTATGCAAATGAACAAGGCTACAATGTGATTGTGAATATTCTCTGGAGTATTGCTCTTGCATCAGTCCTTCATCAGATAGAAGATACATACCTACATTTACATATTGTAGTACAATTGATTTGATCACAAGAAATGTAGTTTGGACATGAACTGATTATTTTATCTGAATTTCATAAAAACGGATATCTTAAAAACTGTATGAAAACTGTTCGGGAGTCAGGATGATAGGAAAGGATGTGCAAAGAAAAAAAGAAACATCTGGCCAGACCAGGGCATAAATCCAGGATCTTTTATTTGCTGGGCGTGAAGTCTACCAACTAGAGCAAGGTTCAAGCCCCAGTTCAGCCAGATTGTTTTCACTTTGCACATCACTTCTTGTATAGGTATGTTCGTTCAGAGAGTAAATTGCATTTTGCAGAATATTGTTTTTGCACCAACCAATTACCGAAGAAAAAATGTGAGACAAAAATGTGAAAGCTATGAAGTTATATTTATAAAGCATCCACAGTTTCGATCAGAAATTCATATCGTTATGAAAAACTATTGAGTATTATTACTATGTCGACTCACCTTGGTAGTCTGCCTGCACCAGGCTAGCAGCGTCTTCTCGAGGTTGGTCTGCTGGAGCTCGGACATCAGATGTTTCAGATGGTACTGCACCTGCCAGTGCAGGATGATGCTCCACACGAGGCCGAGGATCAGCTTCGGGTTGCCGTCGACGATGTCGTTGCTGCTGATGTTGACTAGCTTCACCTGAAACATCCGGTCGTTTCAGTATCGTAGTAGTAACAAACAAGGCTTCGTCAGTGCAACGGAGAAAACCAATTGCAACTACTGTGCAGCAATTTATTTTAAAAGCACATCATAATATATTGTTTAAAATTTAAGCAAAGTAAACTCTTCCACACTTCATGCAACTTTGATCCTAGTCCATAGGTAATAAGAGCACCAAGTCCCCTGGTTCAATGTATTGGTCAAACTTGTTTTCAGTTTCAGTTTTATTTTTCCTTTACACAAGGTAATTTACAATATACAAAAGTACATGTACACTCGGCCAAACAAAACTTGAACGTTGACCAAATTTGTATGACTGCTGGTCATGTCCCATAACCAATCAAAGCTTGTTATTATCATTGAAATGTGAGGTCACCTACAAGAGTGAGACAATGAGTTCGCTTGGACTGACTTCTGATGGTGCGATCATACATTTATCAGCCTATCAGATTTCTTGAACGTTCAACTTTTGTTTGGCCAAGTGTACATGTACAGTTTTCATATTTAATTTAAATATGATTTAAGTTTAACCAAATTTCTGGGAGTATAATTATGACGTTCTCACTTACATTATTATCTTCTTCAGTTTACAATATGCAATTATTATTTTCACTTCTATGAGAATTGAGCAAAAGTTTTGATCAAGTACATTGACCTGTGTGCAAGGTGCTGCAGTCTTTTCATATTCTTCGAGTTCAGTTCTGTACTTACATTGTTCTGCTCTAGGATCTGCAAAGCTTTGTTCACATTGTTCAGGTGATGCACGCGCATGCGCCCTCGTTCTCGTTTCTGAAAGTTGAACGGAGAAAAACATGAAGCTCCATTTATTAAAATCCTATGAAAAAATATTTAAAATAGAAAATTTTAATTAATTAGGTAATTATTTAGGATTACTCGAAATTTCCTTTCATTATTATTTTGCATATATCACAAATTACAGCCAAACTTTGGAAATGGTAAAAAGAAATCAAAACTCAAAAAGTGTCTCCCATGACAAGCTCCCAAATGTATTATGTGAATCACATCATCACATGGAGCTGCCAAGTGCTAGACAAAGGCTGGAAGATAATTGAAGAGTATTTGTGTATAAACTGTGTCTCGGCTTACATATTGCTTCCCTGTGAGGACCTCCAGCAGTGACAGCAGACAGTTGCCATCTTGAAGATCAGTGAAGAGATCGTTCACAGTTGGATAGTCACTCTGGAACATCACAGAAACACACATCAAGAGTCAAGACACTTATCACACCACACAGCCAGGGGCGGAAAATACGTCAATTCCCTGCAGCTATTTATATTTCTCATCTTTTTAACTAAAAGTGCATCTAATTTTATATTCTTCCTTCACCTTAAATAAGACATGTAGGTACCACATCGGAATCATCATCACGTCGGAATGAAAACAACTTGTTGAAGAAATTGAAATGAGATGAGAAAATAAGTATCTACTGTCCTCTTAGAACTAACTAGATTTGCATAAAACTTTGAAAACCAGCTTCAGAGATAAGTTTTTAAACTTTATGGTACAAACAAATCACTTATCTACCATTGTCCAGTATTATGTGGACTTTTGGGTACTTATACTACCTAATTTAGATACTACCTACCTCATAAGAATTTTTCAACATTTTCTTATTGTGGGCAAAGTTTCTCAATACTCAGTCAAGAAATGTCATTGGTTGTTGCCAAGACTATAGTCCTAATCAACTGTTTTAAATTTAGCAGTGTATTGCCCGTTTTTCAATCGTCTTTTAAATTTAAACAGTTGATTAGTGTTCGATTGCCATGGCAACAGCAAATATTCCTCTTATACTTAGCAACTGACTAAACAGAGCATTGAAGAACAAGCGCTCAACGCAAGTTTAGTCAATGCTTATTATTCGCTAGTCTTATATGTTTCTGTTTTCCCACCCCTGGCATCAGCATGTATAATATAATGTACTCCGACGTCCAAACAGTATGAGAACTACGCTAGTTAGTACCTTGATGAGCTGAGAGTTGATCCATTTGGCGAACGTCTTCTGCTGCACATCCTCCCGCTCATCTGTAAACAAGACGCGACTCTAATTAGCTGTTTGTTCAAACACTTTGTAACATTTGTTGACCCTCTCTGAGTCTCTTCTCACAGTCTGTGTTATCATCATTCGCGGTATTAGATACATAAAGTCAAACAACAGCGGCATTCAGTTGCATCTGTGTGGTTGTGAAGGGAGATTGAAACCATCTGGCGCAAAACACATTTCTACTAGAAATCTGTAATCATAGGTCTGGTTCAATGATACTTGAGGTGAGCCCAAAAATCAGTACTAGGTAGTAATTCTGCCTTCATACAATCATACCTGTCACTTCGTAAGAGAATACTTCAATATAACTGAATTGTTGACTTCAGAAATTGCACTTTAACATGATTCCAAAAGTGTGCAGCGTAAAATCGAGAAAATGAACTTCCGGCCTTCTACCTCTGAGGTACAGAACTAATCTTATGAAAACAATTAGTGAGGGATCATGATAAAATGGCGGGAACCGTATAAAGTCATCCCAACATTGTTCTTCGCTTAGTGACCGCGAAAATGGTGCCTTATTTGGGTGATAAATCAAAATAAATCGAAATTAAATAATCACAACTTAGTATGTTGTGACTGTGTGATCTAGTATCTACCTACACGTGTTTGACAGTAACACCTGACCTTTCACTTGCTACAGAGTGAAGCTACTCGTGATGTTGTCGTTATACCTACACACTATTTCAAGGGAATGATGTCATTTGATTCCAATGCCAATGTTTCTACTGCCTCTCGGTACCACAACAATATACAACAGAATACACACGGAAGGGTTCAATTTCTTGAAAATCTACGCGTTGGGTAAACCCACTTATTATTTTAACGTTTGTGTGAAAAAGTATAAATCCCATGAAACACCTTTCTGATACGTTTTCCCTTCCCTTGATATACAGTAGTTTGGGAGACAGTATAGTTGAAAGAATCTCTTGGTTTACATGATTTCCCCGTAGAATAAGCTACATTCACAAACCTTAACCTCTCAGCTAGAAAATTAAGTATAATCAGACCAATAATTCTTTCAAAGCGACAGAGACTAGTGATTCCGACTTCTAAAAGAAATAGCGAATCGGATTGTAGACACTAAATTGAATATAGTGCCGAGAAACATGTGTCTCGACGAGCTAAGTGTTTGTAGACAGAGTGTAGGATCGAGACAATTAGTTGGTGCCGCCAACAGAGTGGACATGTTCGCCTAATCTTAGCCCCACCATTGACAAGACAATTGGCGATATATCTCCACACCTCGTGACCGCCCCCGACGTCAAGTAGCATAACTTCTGACCCACCAGTTGATTAGTTTCAATTATACGATATGACATTTTGTTTGTTTTCGTTTTGTTTTTAGATATTTTTTGGCACGCAACAGGTCAACGGTGTTGATTTGATAAATAATTAATTGGGGTGTAGCGAGTAAATATAGAACAAACAAACACAAGCGTTAACAAATGTGATAGGTTATAATAAAAGATTACATCACAGGGCAAATATAACAGTAGACGAAAAGAAATAGAACATCACGATGTCTACTCATCTGCATAATTAAAATGTGTCGACCGTGGGAATAATGATACAGTACATTGAGATTAGATAAGATAAGAGTGTACAGCCACAATCAGACTTGTAACTATTACCATACATTACATCGACCCAAAAATTCATACGATAAAATAGTGACACATCGACTTTTAGTAGGTAAACAATACAATTCAAGACTACCCTTTCAGTACTTTTAGGGGTGATGTATATTATTTTACTAGCGAGTGATGATGGTAAATTTCACTTGGCTTGGCACCTATTTTTATAATACCTGTGATATTATCAGACTGCGCTTCCGTATTGTTGCTGAATTTACTACCCAAACAAGCGATCTTGGATTGAAAATGAAATTGGTTTTTATTTTGCATCCCTTGCGTTCCCTGCGTGCGAACAAGATACCGCACGAGTTACTCACTAAATGGTTCGCAAAACACTGGTGTTACATGAAAAGTCCAATCCATAGATCTCGCCTGTTGGTTGTGGCAAGCTGTTTTATCTAGTGGAGCGGTCGCTCCACCCAGCCAAGTCGTACCGTACACTCACACTCACTCAACATACCGTTACTGCCTAATAAACTGAGGAGCAGACCAAACACTTTTACTGTAAGCAACAACATAGCATTTTCGGCCTACTGGATCATAAAATTGGAAAATCTCACATGTTGTGAAATATCTTAATTACGAGCTATGGCCCACCCCACCACATATACCAAATTTGGGAACAAAAGGTTATGCCATTTGCGAGCTAGAGGGCCGTGAAAACAGTGAAATTACATCACTTTCATCTTCTTCTTTAGATGATGATTCAGATATCAGAAAACACCGCTGTCACCGTCACAGCCTAAACGGCTGAGCCGATCGATCTGAAATTTTTACCACATGTGCACTTTTGGCGTCTGAAGATACCTTGCCCATACGAATTTTTTGTGTCGCCATTTTGAAACCGGAAGTGACGTCATATCTAGTAATCGGCTGGACCGATCGGAACGAAATTTGCTCCAATCGATTCAGACGGTCATCTATATGAAATATCAATAGTCGAAATATACATTTACTATTACCGAAACCGGAAATGACGTCATAAAAATGAAAAATCAGACTTTAATCCTTCTTACTGCAATAACTACATATTCAGAAGGCTCATAATGATACATAACATTTATATAAATACATTCTAGTGGCAGTGATTTCAGCCGCCATTTTGTTAACCGGAAGTGATGCCATATCTCGAAAACGGCTGGACCGATTGGAACAAAGCTTTCGGTTTTCTTCATGTAGTATTATTTTAAGCATTATGTTTACTAAACGCACCTTAAATTAATAACCATATCGGAAATGGCTTATTTTTTTATAGGAATTAGTCATTGCTGCTCCTACATATTGTGTTACAAGTGTGTGAATAATCTAAAAAAAGGAGTGATATCCCCATAAAAAACACTCCGTGTAAAAATACCAGCCAAGTCTCTTCAACTATAAAAAAATTTAAGAAATCTAAAAATTCAGCACTGAAAAGTAGTGATATCAAAAAATGGGCCAAGTCAAAACTTAATTTTAAAAACCAATATATACTTGGCGCATCGTTTTTTACGGCATTATAGGGTAGGTAGATTTTATGTATTGCACATCTGGCCTATACTTCTAAACTATCTATATGCACGATGCGCCAAGTATATTTTGGTTTTTAAAATTTAGTTTTGACTTGGCCCATTTTTTGATATCACTACTTTTCAGTGCTGAATTTTTAGATTTCTTAAATTTTTTTATAGTTGAAGAGACTTGGCTGGTATTTTTACACGGAGTGTTTTTTATGGGGTCCCTTTCTACTAGACAAAAGCATAGTTTACAGTTTAAAACAAAATTCAATCAAATAAAAAAATAGCTCATGGAACGAATTATAAAAATTGGACTAATTGTGTTTTTCAATAGCAAAATCGGTATAAAACCCGTGTAGCAAAAATAACTTATTAGTTTACTAACAAATTGAAAATTAAAACTAGGTACCTAGTAGAGCTTATTTCAAAATAAGACACCAAATTAAAACAACGTAAAAACCTCTCAAACTTGCTGACTTTTCAAATCAACTACGTAAATCTTTAAGAGATTCAATCTTAACGAAGCGGCAAGTTGCCAACCCCTTGCCTTGGGTATCAGTCACACACTGCATGAAACCCGATGACGACGGGACTCGGTCACGGCGATGTTGTCATATAGAACTTAGAAGCCATACAAACAAGTGCACTTCTGCGCCGGAAGCCAACTACTTGTATAGGTGTTCAACCAAACAACCTCCAAGACAGTGATTGCATAACAACAAACACAAGCTCTGTCCGGGGGGATTTGTCTTTGTTTATCACACTTTGTATTGCAGATTGTGTGTTTCTGGACTAGTCTTGAAGGCAAGGCAAATCAATTCAAAATTCATCTTCATTTTTAGGATAAAAAATGCGAGCTAAGGAGCACTGTTGATCTCACTACAACTGCGTTTCACATTTAGATGTCCGGTGAGATATTTTGCATACCCCTTGTCCAAGAGAGAATGGTCTCGGAAGACCGCGCGATCGCTCACAGCGACTGAGGGATGGACAAAAACCCGGGTATATTTGCAACATTAGGGGCCATGTCTGGCGGTCAGCTCCACGTGAAACGTTACCAAGTTGATCTAAATTATTCGTCAAGAAATAATGTGATTTATTTCTCCTCAATACCAAGACATATCATCAAATCATTGCTCACTTCGTCAAAACTAGGAAAACGCAGTGTATCGCGTTGATAAGCGAGCCTTCGTATTGCATGGAATTGCTGTTCTACACTTCTTGGAAACAGCTTTCAAACCTAACCATTGCATTAAAATGTGCAGTTAATCTCGATACAATTTTTAAAAATCATCTTAAAACGGAATTAACTCTTTTCTTGACCAGCGTAGTAGGTAGCTGAAAATTCACAAAATCTAATAAAATATTGGTCCAATGAATTACTGCCAAACGGTTCATTTTTACTTTTCAACCAATCAAAGGAACTTCCTCTTATTTTGTTTGGTAGTGTGCAAAATTTCAGATTGGTTGTTCGGTGTGACCTGTAGTAGGTGCAAAAAGCACACACAGACAGGCGGCTCACTCCAAAACAATTATCCAGTTTTTTGGAATTTTTCTGGTTTCTTTCACTCTGCTATGTTCTCTTTACGCGAGATTTGTCGTTACTTCTTCGCCCTCGAGTAGTCTTCTGTCTCTCTCTAAAGCCTGCACTGCAGCACATCCCAGCAAGTACGCGCCACTCCGCAATGATATCTCAGTGCCTCCTCGATCCAACAGGCGTGGCAGACATCCAAGAAGCCGACAGCGATTTACCACGCTGCTGTAATCTAGCCGCGCTGTAGGCCTCATTAGTTGCGCCGACTGTCACCGACCGTGCTGCTATTTGTAGCTACACACTTCCATCAATCATACGCGGCTTCAACACGCGTCGGTCACGTCCACGCTGGAATAGTTCCAACTGTCATAGGTCACGGCCGCCGCCTTCTCACTCCAAGTCATACCTGTTGCATTAGACTTATAACACAATCATTGCCACACTTGCTGGAGTGTTACCATGGTTCTTCTAGTCAGATCAGCAAGCGACATCGTGCGCGGCCAGTTCTTGGATGGGTGACCGACCATACGCAATCTGGTTTGCTATTGCTGCCGTGGGGCAATAGAGACTGGCGTATTTGGAGGTAGTATACCTACCTACGTGTCACGACTATCCTCTGCCTTCCTGCCTGATTTATGCAGAATCTAATGCAGATTTACCTAGATACCTATCAAACTTGTTTGTTAGAATTGTCTAGATCTGCCAAGATCTTGTAAATCTTGCTTAGATCTTGCAAAGAGATTGCGTAATTTTTCTAAGATCTTGGCACGATTGCACAAGTTTTTTTAGTGCGGTGTATCGTTTGAAATTGTTTTATCTCCTTCTAGCTTTTGTCTCCGTCCGAAGCGCAGAAAGTGTATCTATGCTCGTTCACAAAAGACCAGCACATCGTAAAAATCACATCAAAATACTCCTCATCAGTATTCTTCAGATTCACCTCGAACATGAGATGGGCAATCAATGGCCGAGAATACAAAACAAGCAAATGATTCTACAGACACTTTCTGCGATTAGGACCAACGACGTATAGTATCTAGTCGAAGATTATGACAAAGTTTATGGGAAAAGAGGGCATAACACAACTTGTAGCCTAGAAAATTTAGTTTTCCGTCGTATGTTACGAACTTTTGTTACGAAAATTAATTATGGAATATGGGATGTGGGGGGTGACATGTTCCTCCTCCTGCCCCTCCCTATGAACGCCCAGATTGCTATGACACCTAGACGGTAGCTCGATGTACAGCTCGACAGCTTCACGGGGGGTCCTGTTGCGAGATTAATATCGGTTGTGATACGGTGATCTGAACACTGACAGACACTCTGTCTTCGCTCTCTTGGCGCTGATCTCGACGAGATCGGGCTGCTGTGCACGACGCTTCTAGGAAGTCCGCGCTTGCAAGTGCAACGGGAGGACAACTGACTGATGCCACGCAGGAATGTCGCTCTCGGACGACTTACTGGCAGACTGAAGCGGCGTGCATTCAATCAGACACACGCATCTTTGTGCATTTGGTTTTGACACATACACAATGCATCTTGGCACATTTGGATTATTTTTGACAATCGAGATTCTAAAATGCGGATCTGACTTCCTGATCTTAGTTCGTGATTGTATTGTTGTATTTGTTTTGTTTGTCAACTTTCAACCGCATCAACTTTTTAAAATATCTAGCCGCTGATACCTAAAATAATAATTACCTACAATGTGTACACTGTACAAGTAGTAGGTAGAAACTGCGTAGAAACAAATTTTTTGTTAATTTACTAAATTATTATAGGGTCCTACGAACCTAGCCTGCCTGCAAGTGATGCACACACTAGCGCACTAGGGTTAAAAATATGTATTTTATTTAGGTATCCACTCAGGGGTGACGAGTAACCCATGGCCATTAGATGATTTTAAAAAAATGTAAACGAGAGCCTAAAATAATTTGAACCTTTTAGTGGAAGCAGCAGTTCAGTTTCCTTTCGTTGAATTGAAACTCCCCAACGTAAAGCTATTCGTATTTTTTATGTCGCGAGCTAGGTCAGGACGGTCAGGATGTGTAACCTGGTCAGGATCGTCTCGCCTCCTCGGAATGTTGAGCTCCACGACAATGTCATACATAAGTCCCTGCGCTCGACAATCATCACGCCTGTCAGAAGCCCCACCTCGTGAATGCGATGCCATCACACCACATGCCGGCAATTACTCTCTCGTGTTAATCACATTACCAGACCTTGCTGGAGTTTCCTGGCGGTTCATTCACCGGCCTAATCGCACGGCAAACGCAGCCTTATGTGGCGGGGAACTTGCAGCACGTCGGCTTGCGTAATGCGAGACAATCCAATAGCGATGACAGCAGAATGAATTATGTCATCGAAGCCAAGCGTGTTATGAGATAAGAGAATTATACAATTCAGATTTCAACTATTTTAGATTCATAGATAAATTAGTTGAACAGTAGGCTCTAGACCCAATTTAGATTTAGAATCAAGATAACAATGATTCACACATTCTTTAAATCTGACATGTCTGCGACGACGAGTATGACATCCTGGAGAGGTCAATTCTTGGTGCTGTCCTGACAGTCCTCAACTTAAATTTTTGATGAGTCATCGGGCGGGGGAGGAAAATTCATTGAAAATGTACTACCTCCTACATTCCAGTGGCCTTCACTTCGATGTTGCCCCCCCCCCCCCCCCAATCGCGTGGGGAAGAACTTGGGGGGAGGGAATTTGGATTGAAAGAAAAACATAAAATAATTATAACGATAGTAGGTAATGAAAATATTTGAATTATCAAATCGACCATAATTTGTATTACAATCGCGTTAAATGCACTAGAGTCCATAGTGAAATTCTAAAATTCTCTGCATTGGATGTTCACACATACGAATAATACAGAATACCTTCTAAACAAAAAATTGCCCCACTCCACAACTTGGCAGTGGTGTGTAAACAATATATTTAACCTTCACATATATTTTTTAAGAATTTTTAAAAAATAACTTTTTTAGGGGGAGGGGGGCTGTTAAAAGGTTAAATATGGAACCCCCCCCCCACTACTTTTTTTACGTTGTACTTTTTTAAACATAATTTTATCTTCTAGCCCATTAAAATTTGCTTCAATTGTTAAAAAGGATCAACGTTTTAAGTCAAACCGTTATTTTTATGTTCAACACTACCGACTCAAATTTGCCTTTTTTGGGGAGGCGGTATTTCCCGAACGGACCAATTTTGAGAAAAACGCTGAGAGAGCCATGTGTTTCTTCAGGATGATTGATTACTAACAATTCTGCCAAGTTTCGTCAAAATCGAAGAGGTACGTGAAAATTTTTCAATAAAAATTTACTGTTTTGAGCTTCTTCAAACTGATCGAAACAGTTGAATTAACTGTGGTAATACCGGGTTTTAGGAGATCACAAGTCGAATAAAACTATAGGTAGGACCCAAACCAAAAAATAAATGTTGATACTACTAAAAGAAAATGGAGTTATTTCGCACCCCGGACCCGCATGTCGCTAGAACCCCCCCCCCCCCCCCCCCCCCCCCCCAGACACCCCATTGTAGTCGCTGCGATAATATTTTACCATGATTTTACAGCACCCCTTGCATTTACAAAAGTCTGCTCCCCTGCTTGCAAGGCCCCAACAACATATCCCACGATCCGCCACTGGCTTCATTCACTACCAAATCAACCTAGTAAAAACCTGCACAATGAGCTGCGTTGTTTTCCCATAAAAGCCTTGTCGAGGGCAAGATAGGAAAAACCGGTCCCGCAGTAATCGTGTCATGTCGCCGATATTTGGTAAGATACGTCCTCCCACGCTCCAGAAGAAGTGTGGGTGTAATGAACGACGAGATCCAACATATTTCACTCTCCGCAAGCTGCGATATGCTGGACTTTCTGCCTCCGAGAGCAATCAAAACCGGTGTTTCACCGTTAGAAAGAGTTAGAGTGACACTTGGCTCGCGAACTTGTCTTCCAGACTCGAGTTCGAACCCCGCTCGGAGTCGTTCAAGGTGACAGTTCATGTTGGATGTTACGCTACAGAAAAAGAAGTTACGTAATCGACTAGTTTCATAGCAAAACACCATGACAATTCATTCGTGTTTTAAATTCCGAAAAAGTTACAGAAACAAAAACGTAATCGTCTAGAAAGTAGCTGTAAGTAGGCGCGGTTGCTACCAGAAGACCAAAAATTAAACTGGTTCACTAATTATTAAACCATCTGAGTATCAGTAACTCACTCAGCGTTATCATAGCAACAATAAACAATAAACTTACCTATATAAATCACCTCCATTTGAATTCTAATCACAGGTGGCAATAATTATCCAACTGTTGCTGATGACACGAGGGTTGACAAACTTGCGGTCAGCCATGCATGGTCACTTCACTCCCAAAACCAAACCAGACACAATAACATGACTGTGCACAACACTGAACACGCTGGGATATTGCAGCCACAGACCCACAAAGAAATGTTACGATAATAGCACGAGAAGCCACAGAAGGTGTAGGTATAGATGCAAGCTGATGATGCAGCGACCACTTAGGTGCAACAAGCGATGCACCGCCGAGATTGCAGTTCAACTAAGTTGTTGACGCGATGTTAGGCTTCTTGCAGAGTTCGAACAAACGTAGGAATGTACTTGGTTCAATTGTCTAAATTGGTATATTGTCTAATCTTAAACGAAATAACACGCTTATAAATTACAACGAATTCGCTAAGCGAAATGTTGTTTACACTGACGTTTCTCAACAAACTTCTTGTTTGACTGGCTGGAGGAGGAGGATACCAACATTCAACAACACTCCGGCATAGATGGCAGCACCTAATGACGATTGAAAGTGTCAAATGAACTCACCACACCAGCCTTGAAGTGAAATTAGCTATTAGATCATTGTTCTCACCCGTATGTAAACAAGTTGATCGACAAAATAAAGACTGCGTTAAAAGCGTAATTCTAATGGGCATTCCGACAGTTTAAAGTCAAGGACATTTCGCCGACAAATGAAATTGTCACTGCTCCCGGAAGGTAGGTGACCACTGATGCAACTCTGTAGTGCTTGTTGTATGACTCGCAGGCGTTACTGGCGGGACATCATCTATCTGGCCCACTACTTGTTGAGATTAGCGATAAGCAGACTTGGGTAAATTACTTTTAAAAAGTAATGAAATTACGTTACAAATTACATGGGTTAAAATGTAGTAAAATTACTTTACCGTTACAATTATTAAGAAGTAATGAAATTACTTTACATTTCATGAACAATAGTAACGAAATTACTTCGAAATTTTCCGTGATTTCCGAAATGTACACAAAACAAAATAAGAAAAATGGCGCCTATCCTACAACCAGCATGCAAAGAGATTCTCGTGTCATTTTAGTGAATATATCCATTTGACATTATTTTACAAGGCGATTCTAGGTGTTTATGAATAAAAAATCGTCCAAAAGATAAAGGTAAATCAATTCAGGCTTAAATTCATCTTACTCATCGTGAATTTAGTTCCACAACTTGCAAAAGATGTACGAAAACAACAGTGGAGGCGCGACAATTTGTAACGCGTTACTAACCTCAAATTACATCGAAAAAAGTAATGAAATTACTCGGACGTTACTTCAAAAATTTTGTAATGAAATTACTGGCTCGTTACCCAAAAAAGTAATTTCGTTACAGTAATGCGTTACTTTCGTTACGTTACTACCCAAGACTGGCGATAAGGCATGTAAATATTTCTAGGGGAACTATGCGATATTAGCAAGAATCAATAATCAACATTCCGAGATTGGCGCCAGAGTTGACTTTTCTTTCAAACAAAACCAATCTGACACAACCTTTTAGTATGTTTGAGGAAAAGTGTGTAATATATTATTAGAACGGATGAGATAAACAGATGGTTAACTTATTATCAATAGCGCAGTCTTCTTTTCCTTGTGTACACATTTTTCTACCATAAAACCATAAAATATTCTAGTCAAATTAAATGCAATATAAAATAAATTAAATCAAATTTGAAAAAAATTGTCATCCGTTCTAAGGACTTATTTCACTAAATTACGAAGATTTAGTGATTTTCGTAAACAGTGTTCACTGTTCACTTTTAAATCGCAAATAAATAGTTACTAGGAAAACGCTCTGTGTAACGCGTTGATAAGCGAGCACGGATACGTGCGACACCTCGAACCATAATTCCTTAAAACACGGCAATAATACACTGAAGGCTAGAAGCATGATTCACTAAATTATATAAAAAATAACTGCATTTGTGTCTCATTGCAAGTTAGTAACAGACACACACTCATGTGTATTTTTTGGAGTATTTAGGTGTGTATCAAAGGGATTTATTCCAAATAATAATTACAGAAACAAAACAGATAAATAAACAATACAGATAAATACAGAGATTGAAACTCACAAAATAGGCAACTTGACATTATTTAAGTAATAGTATTCAAACAGTTACTTGCCGTTCCGTACAATAGAGCAATTTCCTATTACCCAACACATTGTATTGTAACTATAAATATAACGTGACTGAATAAATAAAATAATTCATAAACGTAATTTCATTTATCAACCAACCAACCAATCTATTTCTACAATCAAGCAGACATTTTGCCGGTCTACAAATAATTTGTTAGCATTTGAAAGGATTGAAAGTACGACTGCATGTTAAAACTTTTATAAACAATAAATACCTATACTATCGGTTAAAATAAAATAAAAACTATAACCTCGCAGGTATTGCTATAACTATACCTATTTAACGGTAAAACGTATTCTAACAATAATCTATAGACAGCTGACTGCTTCCGAGTTTGTTTTGAATGGAGCGCATCGAGCGGCCGCCGCACGGACTCCTCGAACCTACAAGGCTATTTATATGGGAAAACACGATTTTTTTTATTTATGGACGGATCTTTCTCAAAAACTATACAGGTCTAAGTTAGTATGAGATGAAGGTGTGTGCAAAATTTCAGATCGATACGTTGACCGGTGCGACCTGGGTTGAAGCGACAAAAAAAAACACACACACACAGAGAAAGTGCCGTAAGAGTCAAGTAGAGACGCTCGCTCCGCTCGCTTAATTATTCTTCTTTCAATATGACTTGTTACAGCTCATCTTAAAAATCATTGAAATGGACCTCTGATGTACAGATTTAATAATGACTAATTAGGTATTAGTCGTGTGTGGTAATGCAATTCGCATACCAACATTACTAGGCAAACAAGAGTGATTAATGAGATGGCATAAACAGGCACATAAGTTGGCATGGGATGACATAAGAAGACACTTAAGTAATCATTGTGTGACATAAGTAGGCATTATATGACATAAGTAGGCATGATATGGCACAAGTAGACATAATGTAGGTATAAATTATTGCAAAAAGCCTGGTTAAGTAGCAATGTTAGCGATAGTGATTGATTCGTAATCATTGATTTACTACACCAAAATGTCGATAAGATATCAGCGGGACTGTTTACGACTTTTCTCTGTAAGGAGTTAATACGAAGGTCGTAGGATCTAGGATAGCTGCCCATCATTGTTAAAATGGTAAAGGACCTCACCCTTACAATGACAATTTATTTTAATAGTTTTCCACGTTTTCCTTCAGTGAAGAAAATAATTTTTTTTTAAATCTTAAATTTTAAGTATTCTTAGGACCAGTCTTTCAATACTCTGCTAACTTTTAAACGGTTGATAAGGACTGTATTGTCATGGCAACAACCAATTGAAAGACAGAGTCAAGTACTAACTAACTGTTAACAGCTAATTGAGACCTTTGTTGAGACTTTAGCTGAGTATTGAAAGACCGGCCCTTACTCAACTAATGGATTAATTTTATTCTGCTGTTTTATTTGTTGATTTGATTTAGTATATTTTATATCTATTAACTTTTGTCTTGTCATATTTCAGCAGTGGTTAATTTGGGGGCGGACGAGGGCGGACGCGTCCCCCCACTCTTTTTTCAGGGTGGACGCCGTCCGCCCACTTACTTTTCATATTTATATGAAAAATAAGAGAATTTTAAGAGAATTTTCACTTATAAGAGAATTTTTACTTATAAGAAAAATTCTCTTAAAATTGTGTACAAATCGCGTAGAAAGGCACCAAATTTAGTCCTGAAATTCAAAAATTTTCCCGGGGCTATGCGCCCCGGACCCGCGTGGTGTTGGGGGCCCCTCCCCCCAAACCCCCCATTGTTTTCATAAGCAAGTTTGTTTCCTGGCATCGCCGAGCGTCCGCCCATTTATTATTTTACAAATTAACCACGGCATATTTGATGCACAAAAAGGATTGAATAAAGTAAACTATTAAATTATAACTTTTCAAGGGAAACAGTTTATTAATAATTTTCCTTCAAGTTCCATAGTTTTCATTGGCTTTCCTCTATGGGATGACATGGTAATATATTATGAAAACACTATTTCTGGGGAGGTAAATTATTTTCCAGCCAAGTAGTTGGCCCCGCAGTGCATTTACATTTTTTACCGACATTAACATCAAACAGAAGCATATATTTCACATCAAAATACTGATATTCTTGAGTTGGCACTATCGAGTAATTTAATTATTTATGTGCGACAGCACCACACTTAAATTAACGCTTCAAGGATAATTAATGTAAGATATCGGTCTCTTACTCAAAATTTAAAGTTAGTAATGAAACTACCGATAACATTCGAACAAATCCACTTCAGCCAATGAGTGAGGGGAATACGTACTTATCCAGTTATCCGCCACTAACTTCATCGCAAGTTCCACATTGTTGAGGCGCGGAATGCCGGGCAGCGAGCTCGGACTGCTCGCCGACATTGTTGCACTCCGAACACCAATTAACACATCACACTATTACACACCACGTGACTATGCCTTAAGAGCCGTGTGTAGAGTTACAAGCGAAGTGTGTCACTGGCAGTTCGGTTACTGATAATCCATTATCACTTGGTTCCTTATTATCGATAATCGTGATGTTGGTACAGACTGACACATAGATAATGAATCCAAGGCGATTGCACTTTGCCTTCAAGACATTATCACTGTGTAGTTACTTGCTGTATGAACTACACTATACATTGCTTCGTTTCGTTGAGTGGAAATAACTTATTTTTAATGGTGATTTTAAAGACGTAAAGTATGTAAAATGGTGAATGATTGTAATGTTGTTTAGTTGATGATGAAGAATAGGGAAGGATTGATGGTGGGAAAGAGGCGGTTGTGGCCTATTAGTAGGGAACCTTCCCATCATTTACTTCTCGACTGAGAGAAATATTCAGGAAGAACGGTCACAGGAATCGGAGGAAATCAGGCTGATTGAGTGAGAAAGAAGATCATTTTTCGAAAAAGTTACGCGGTTTAAAAAACTGAGATAAACGAGGTTTTATGTTGAAACTTGTATCTATCTTCCATAAAAATCGATATTTCAATTGCGTTTTCAAGAGTTTGTGGTAATATTTACTAAAACCCGAGGGTATATTCTGAAAGCCCATACAAATCAATGCAAGATTACACATTAAACTATTTTTTTTTAAATTGTATTATATAATATGTTTTGAAGTGATTAAAATATTTAGTGTAAATTTATAAATATATTTTATAGATATTTATAAAAATATATTTTATTAAATTTTAGTTGTGTTCTAGTTGTATCCTAACCAGTGGTCCTTAACTTTATGCTGACTCTTTTTCAAATTGTTTTCAATTGGTTTTGATCTAATATCAAAATATCAGTTATTTATACTCGTCTGAATCTACTTTTACACTACCTCGCACACGCTCGCATCTTGTCAGACATCATTAGTCAATGCCTTGTTAAACAGTTTGAAAAATACTTGGAAGTACCACGCTCTCACACAATCGGCTGAACAAATAAGCGGCTAGGAGGGGTTAACATACGTGTTAACCTCCTAAATCCATGGTGGAAGCTAATCCAGAGGTTGCCTATAGGAATGTTGAAATACATTGGCATTCCATTCAAAAAAATAAAAAAAATGTGCACCACTAATACACTAATACACTATTACAACACTAATGCCTATAGTGGAACTATCACTGGTCGTAAAACAGTAATATTCTTCTACCATGACTAATGCCCTACTCCAATTTTACTCCAGTACAATTTAAATTTTGATTTTATTTTCATTTTATTTGATAAAATTGTCGTAATGGTCGTAAGAACATCATAATTGTATGGCAGCAGACAAACATTACATACCTATTGCATAAATGAAACAATTTACTATTTTGACTATTACTTTATTACAATTGTTTTCCTATATTATTTACTATTTACTCGCTCTTCGCATTTTTTAATCACTCTAAACCCTACCATTTATCAATAATTTTTCAACTGTACAAAATACTATATTGAAATTTAAATTGTGCGTATGTGGGAGTTTATTTAATTTTAAAATTAGATAAATCTAAATCTAGAGATACTGAAATAATATGTAACACACTAATTTTTAATCTATTGCCTACTTTTATACTCAAATAGTAACACAATGTTGAAATTTTAATTGAAATTGACTTATTTCAATTGACATCATTAACTCTATTTTATTTTTCTCGAACCTTTCCCTGTTTTGGGAGTCCAACTCGATTTCATCGACATCTATATTCTGTAAAATCTGTTAAAATTGTTAAAATCATTAAAAGTTATGCTGATGACAGAATTAACCCTAACAAAAGAAGGTTGAGGTTGATCCAACAATTGCGTACAGCTGTCCGTCACTTTGTGGTTAGCTCTGATTGGTTGAGACAGGTCACGTGACGGAATTCTCGCTGAAAGCTCCGTTGTCGACGTAAGTGGCGCAGTCATGGAAAATCCCCTTTACGCTGCGCCTAACCAGAAGTTCAGAACCCTTGGGAACAGCCGTACCTACTCTTGTAACAATAAGTAATAAACTTCAGATATGTGTGGAACTCTATTTGTTTTCGTTGTTGAACTGTTTTCTAGTGAGACCACAATGAATGTTGCATATCTATATTTTAATACATTTATTTTGCAACGTTGATTTTACAGTGCAAAGAACGTACAGAAATTTTGACAAACGCGAGAAAACATTAATCTAAACAATTAGCAAATTGTCATATTGATTGTACGCATTATTTTCATTTTAATAATTTAAATTATCATAATTTTACCTTCTGATATTAATTAGCATGTATTATTTTAAACGTTGGCAAAATAAACCAATGTTCTGTTTGCACTATACACCATGTGTTACAAAGTGTACCACCCTTAGTCACATGTGCTACACAACATGTCACATGTGTTAGTGTTGTACTACTTCAAGGCTACTACTAAGTAGAGTACACCTACATTGCAATCGCAGTACAATTAGGCCGTTGTTTTTGTGTCCCATTTCGTTGCATTCTTGCACCTATTGCAGTTTAGCACCTGCAGCGGAACTGATTCATGTATGCAATTACACTTGATTTACAATCCCATGAATAAACTTCTGGCGGCTTCCAGAAACATCTAAGACTTTCCTGTCCTAATTTTCTGTGTACTCTATGTACAAAATCAATAACATTATTTTTGCTAGTTTAGAACATAAAACAAAAAGATGTAAATAATAGGGTCAAAGGAGCATGAGACTAATTTAACACAATTTGGTAACTGTACTAAATAAACATAAGATTTAATTTATGTGACAATACTTTGTTGTTTTTCTGTCTTGGATGAAAAGTTTGTGATCCATTTCGTGGGCGGAAGAAAAGAAGCTGTGTTTGATTGAGTCTGGCTGGGTCTTGTTGAGATTTGTCTGTGCCAATGTCTCGAGAACTGCTATACTTCTATTTCCATGTGAACCAAGGAGTCATTCTTGCCAAAAACTCACATTAAAACGTGAAATAGTGCTCTTGGCTTAATCATTTGCAGCATCTGTTGTTTGGTGCTCTAAACAACTCGCGAAAGAGTTTGTTAGAGTTCATAAGAGCAATGAGGGTGCCATCATTATATGACGTCACGTCTCAAGAGAGGGTGGGGAGGGGGAAGGGTGCAAGAATGGGGTGGGTGTCATGCATTTGTGATGTCACGTTTCATAGAGATAAGAAGCCATTATTGAACCTTTTTTTATTCATTTGCCATTTTGTATGTGAATACGAGGGTGACCAAAAGAAACACAATTAGTACAAAATTATAGAAAATTACAACAATAATCATTATATTGAAACGACTTAAACTAGAGTAATCGTTTAGTTAATTGAGGCAAATAAATAAATTAATATTTCCAATAGAAAAAAATAATGGAATCCCAACCACCAATTTTATTGTCGACACAATTATTTGAGTCAGGCCCTTCAAGAACAAGATTTTCTTAAAACATATATCAATAATTTTTGGGTAAATGGGAATTTATTTTTGACTTGGGACAATGGGAGAAAGAGGGGTAAATTAACACATTCTTTCTGCTAATTATTAGGTACGGCACTCACGGGATGCTAATAATTACTTAATTATGAGCTCGAAATATTCATTACGAACAAATTTCAACATGTTCAAACTTCCCCAACAAAACTAACGATGGTAAAAAGTGTAAAAAGCAACGAAAAGTTAACGTGAAATTGCTGACTTTTACTACGTGAGACGTTTTCCACCCCCCCCCCCCCCCTCCCCCTCTCCCCTCCTAACTTACAGAAGTAATAGAACGCATGGGGACACTTTGTTCAGACAAAGAAAGTACTTCGGAACTTTTGCATGGTGTTTTTATATTAGCTCCGTACTTAGCTGGGCTATAATGACGACCATTTAATTTACTAAGCCTCACCTATAAAATGGTGTTAGGGTGTAAAATAGCTTGAAACAGATTAAAGAGAAGTGTTCAACAAATTCGTTTAATATAGAAAGTTTTAAAGTAACCTGGGGAAGCAGAACCCTCAAAAACAAAACTTTACAAGGGAAACGCTCTGTGGAACGCGTTGATAAGCGAGTCTTCGTATTGCTTGGGAATTGTTTTGCGTTTGCAAGCTGCTCTACAGACCTTGGAAAGAGCCGAAACGAAATGCGTCACAAAAGCAGTGATAAAATATCTTACATTTTCTTCAAGTAAATTGACAAATATTTCTAAACAACCATAAAATGTCTGTAAAAAGTCAATAAGTTTTGACTTTAGTACGTCGTGTGCTAAATTTTAGATCGATTGGTTAAACAGTTTGACCAGACACTGCTGGCAAAAAAGAGTTTGAAATTCCACCTCTATATTCTTTTTAGAAAACATGCGCAGTTTCTCTCTGTGAAGTTAATTTGTAGACCCTTTTTTTGGATACGATTGGAGACGAAATGGTTTGACCAAATGATTTGAAATTTTAATCATGATTAGAATATAGACAAACTTAGGATTATCCCTTGGTAAATTTTTTACTTTTTGTTTCGTTAATTAATAGAAAATGTTCTGCTAAATCTCAGAACCACTTTTTCGCGATTATCTCGGAATATGCAAAATTGCAATAGTTGAGTTTTGATCCGAAGCTCCTCAGTTCGTGACGTACAGAATTTTCACTAAGTGGCTCACGATACTGGCTGCTTGTACTCTTTTCTTCGTTGTTTTATTATAAGCTATTTAATACTGGAACAAAAATGATCGGAAACCTCTTGTTCATGTATTAGTCAGCACTTATGAAGAATGTCAACTCGGGGTCGAACCAGTGACTGCAAGATCACCGCCTGAACATCCATTAGCATTCCTTAGACCATTAAACTCACACTCAATTCCAACCAATTGTCATCACTTAGACAAGAATCTTAAGTGTTCGTTAAACGCCGCTGGAGGTTGGTGGAGGTGGAGGAGCTAGTGGAGACAATGCATATTATAGATGGACAAAATCATGGAAAAATACAAAAATCACATATTGTTGGAATCTGTCATTTTACAAAATGATTAAAAAATCGACCTCACGTTTACATGCCTCTAAAGAGGCATAGTCTGCCTCTTTTTTCTTTTTAATTGCGAGATTAATTTTTGAACTTTATTTTGGTGATAAATCAACATAGGAATTTCCAACAATATTACACCCATTATTGGCGCCACCCAGGGCGTTACTACCCCTAAAGTAAACACCATGTATTATCAAATAGACCTACCAATAGAAATTGCATATTTTGTTGCATTGTTGAAACTGTTGAATTGTTGTGAAAGGTATTTGGGGAAAAAAGCAAATCAGAGCTATACTCACATATCTCAATTTAGAGTGAGTATACGTTTGAAAGAATGATATTAAATTCAGTACTAAATGACAATGTAATATATCCATACACATTTAAGTAAAATTCATTTAGAAAAGTAATTAACCTCTTTTTCTGTTTGGAAACATTTGGACGCCACTTGCAAATATCCAATATTGCATATTAAAACTCGAATGTTGACGAAGTCTCCAAATGAAACGACCTTCCATTTATAAAACTGATCTTCGAACACCTCTGACTGAGCTTCCGCAAGCTTCTCATTTAGCCCCGTGTTTATTGATAGAAGACTTTGCTTGCGGCGTTCCATAATCCTAGCCATATTGCCGCCTGCCCTTCACACATTGCAATAACACTTACAAATCCTGAGTTATTAAACACAGGTTTAATCCCGCCTACTTATCATCTCTGTGTTTGTGATCGCTTGAATATTGCCAGATAGAAACCAGAGAATTAATATCGGTGCGGGTAGAAATTGCGTACGTTCATTTCGTTTTCCAATAATCTGTAAAGGGTTTTCAGCTCAAAGATCAGAAGCGATGAGAATTACGGGTGCCTACTAAATACCAATAGATTCACGATGAATCAAATGAGTACATACCTATACGGTCGGTGAAAGGCAAAGATGAACCCAGTTTAGCATGGCCAGGTAGAGGACGGCCAATGCTAAAGCGGGTTCATCTTTGCCTGTCACCGACCATACATTCGTCATCAATGATATCGATTCGTTGCAGTCAATTCAAAATATTTTAATTAAAATAATATACAAAATGTCAGATTTTGTCAAACTTTAGCTGAAAGAAACCTTAAAATATGTACCTAATTTCAATATTTACAGTATTTTAAAAGATCAAAATTGATCAAATGATTTTAATCGATCAAAATCATTGCTTTTGTTCTCTCGGTTTTGAACCTAAGGGCCGGATTGACCATTAGATTAAGCTATTACTGCGATTTAATTCTGGGGCATATTTCTTCGGTTTAAATCAACATCAGGCTACATGGACTGAAGGTTTTTAGCAATGCCGCAGTAATGGCACCACAATTACCTAAGTTTAAACTGAAGATTAAACTAATGGTAATGGCCCTTAGTAAAATACACATAGAGTTGAGTAAGAAATTGTCGAATTATAAAACTTACAAATATCGTCATCCATGATGTTGCACTGCTAATCCTTCGCATGGTCAGTGAATTCACCATCCATCACTATCACTGTCACCATCACTGCCACTATCACTTGTCAAGCACATCACACAAGACACAGCACTGAATCCTAAATGCACACATCACAGAGGTGAAGAAACTGTCACTAAAATAAAAATCTTTAATAATACTCCGATAATTTAGCACTTTACGTCGCAAATTTCAAACATTTCATTCCAATACTGTTTACAAAGTAAAGAACGCAAGAGATACACAAAACGGAGTATAATTGAGAAGAAAGGGAATGACTGGCATTTCACCAAAACTAATAAAACAGTGTTGCAGCCGAAGTAGCGAGGTGTCACTCAGAGCGCTGAACTGTAGCGACCTGCTGCCAGCGACGTCGAGCACAGACTGAGCAGCGGCGTCGTGGCGGCGTCGTGGACGTCGGTGGGGAGGAGAGAGCGTCGTTGTGTTGATGTTACAGTAACGACGTCCAGCACAGACTGAGCAGCGGCGTCGCGGCGGCGTCGTGGACGTCGGTGGGGAGGAGAGAGCCTCGTCGTTGTGTTGATGTTACAGTGACGACGTCCAGCACAGACTGAGCAGCGGCGTCGTGGCGGCGTCGTGGACGTCGGTGGGGAGGAGAGAGCGTCGTTGTGTTGATGTTACAGTGACGGCGTCGAGCACAGACTGAGCAGCGGCGTCGCGGCGGCGTCGTGGACGTCGGTGGGGAGGAGAGAGCGTCGTTGTGTTGATGTTACAGTGACGACGTCGAGCACAGACTGAGCAGCGGCGTCGTGGCGGCGTCGTGGACGTCGGTGGGGAGGAGAGAGCGTCGTTGTGTTGATGTTACAGTGACGACGTCCAGCACAGACTGAGCAGCGGCGTCGTGGCGGCGTCGTGGACGTCGGTGGGGAGGAGAGAGCGTCGTTGTGTTGATGTTACAGTGACGACGTCCAGCACAGACTGAGCAGCGGCGTCGTGGCGGCGTCGTGGACGTCGGTGGGGAGGAGAGAGCGTCGTCGTTGTGTTGATGTTACAGTGACAGCGTCGAGCAGTGATGATTCCAGGGGGGGGCATGACCCTTCAGTGCCCCCCCTTGGAAAGTTTGAAAATGAAGCTGAATTATAAAACTGATGCAAAGTTTGTAAATATGACGCAAGTCAAGTTTTTGAATGCATAAATATTTGTCTCTTCTATTGAAATTTGAGGTTAATTATAGAAAAATATATAATTTGGACTGTCTGTGTTTTTAAGAAATGCCGTTTCCCGTAGCTATGGGACCCACATAGGAATCACCCAGTCATTGTTTTAAATGCCAAATGCCAGTCAAATGCCATGCATTTATTATGTGTATTATGTGAACGTAGAATTGTCGAAATGTTTGTCCCGTTTTTCAATTGCGATTATAAAACAGCCATGATTTTCTGTTTGCATATTTATTGTGCCCACCAACGTTTTGATTTGATTTTGAACATTTCTGATATCATCACTGACGTCGTCGTCGAGTAGTATGAGCAGGGGACGTCGTGGCGACGGATACGTCGGTGGAGGAAGAAGAGGAGTCGTCATGTCCACGTCGACGGCGGAGGGCTGCAAGGAAAGGAGGCGTTGAGAGGCGGACGTGGGGACGGATACGTCGGTGGAGGAAGAAGAGGGATCGTCATGTTCGCGACGACGGCGGAGGGCTGCAAGGAAAGGAGGCGTTGAGAGGCGGACGTGGGGACGGATACGTCGGTGGAGGAATAAGAGGAGTCGTCATGTCCACGTCGACGGCGGAGGTCTGGAAGGAAATGAGGCTTTGACTTTGAGACGCGGACGTGGCGACGAGGACGTCGGTGGAGGAAGAAGAGGGGTCGTCATGTCCACGTCGACGGCGGAGGTCTGGAAGGAAAGGAGGCTCTGAGACGCGACGTGGCTTCGGGGACGTCGGTGGAGGAAGAAGAGTGGTCGTCATGTTTGCGTCGACGGCGGAGGGCTGGAAGGAAAGGAGGCGTTGAGACGTGGACGTGGTGTAGCAAACTATATACAGATTAACACGTGGCTCAACAGATAAATTCTACCTTAGACAATACTTCTTACCGCACTACTTCCTGTAAGCGTGTACCTACTTTTATCTTACAACTTAGCTAACAGTTCGCACCGACAAACAGATGCAGGGTAAACTGTTTGAATTGCCAAATAGTTTTTGAGAGTTTAAAATGTGTGCTTATGCCATTTTCATTTTTCAAGCTGTTAGAGAATTTTGAAATATATTTACTGAAAATTATGCTGTAAAGTACAATATGTCGAATACGGAATACATTTTTTGTATAGAATCAAGAAAATCTTTCTGTCTACTTTACGTCTTTTAGTATTCTATTTTCAAAACATATTTTAGATGTAAATGATTATTGTCGATAAGTTCACACCAAATCATTTATTTCAAAGTGAAAAACCTCAGTAATAATATATCTATAATTTTCAAGGAATTATAAGCCTTTGGGTATGATCATAATTTTGAAAATCTTATCACGTTAAAAAAAATCTAATTCGATGTACTACTATTCGGCATGCACTGCTTGCCTGGCCTGTCATCTGTTGTAACAATCTGAGAGTGAGAACTTAGCAGATTTCCTAGTTGAAGTTGACTAAGTTGGCTGCCAGATCCGCAGCCTCTTGAGTGACTGACTCCCTCCATGACCAAGAGAACTATATTTACCAACAAAATCTCGCCGACTATTTCCACCGCGGCGATGACGCAATGTGACTGATTTATGTCAAGAAGAGACAATCGAGCTCGTCATGTCGCTTACCCAGTGACTCCGAGCGTGGCCGTTGCTGGCAGAAAGAACAATTGTTTACCTCCGCTTTGTGATCGAGAACCGACTGTGTCAGGAGTGCAAACAAAGTCTCGTCGTGTTTATAGGCGGCGTGGAAGCTAGGTCATTACGCATCTGGGATATTGGGAGATGAAGATGAACGCATTGGCATGGGTGTTATGGGGAGGGGGATCCAGGAAACCAGAGTAGATGTGCGCATTCTTCGAAATTTTATCCTGAAGATAATGACAATGTATAACACTGACAATTCCATTAGTTTTTGCATATAATTTAACACGGTAATTTCGTAACTTCATCGCAAGACCCCAATTTTACTTGTTCAACCCCATTTTTACTTCGTAGTCTCAAAATAATTTCTATTGTGCTCAAATTGAAAAAAAAACTCTGAGATAAATGACTACCACAATCCCTTACATACAACTAAACTGATGTATTTTTTGTATTTTCACAATATTTTTCACATGTATTTTCAAATAACTTATTCTCGTTGGTGTCATAATGATTTGCAGCAAGATCGGTCCAATAGTTTTATCGGAAACTGGATTTGTAGTTTGTACTCAGCTGGCAATGGGGATGAAAGAACTGTGTGCCAAAAAACTGGAATCTTTTGACCGATCATCACCAAATTTTGCATGGTCATTGCAAAGGGACCAGCATGCTTTTTGCAGTGCAGTAGTGCTTTTTGACAAATCTGTAATGAACTTTAAGAATAATTTACATTTTACTGATATTTTTATGCTTCATTTAAATATATGTCAAAATACACTCAACCAATTAAAAACGGTACATTGCACAAAACGGATTGGCTGCTGGTCAGGTTCCTTGACAATAAATCGTTTATCAATGAAATCAGAGTTCCCCCACTAGATAGATAATGCATTACCACAGACTTCATGGGATGATGCCATCAAACCTTTATCAGACAATCATTTTCTTTCGAGGCACCGTTTATTATTTGTTCGAGTGTACTACGTACCTATTCATTCAAAAGTGTACATTCAATTTTTATCACTGCCTTTTTTATGAATGAGTTAGATTATCTTCAAAGGGATTCTCAAGGTCTGTAAATGGATGGACATGTTTTGACACACATATTAATTCGCATGCAATACGAAGGCTCACTTATCAACGCGTTATACAAAGCGTTTTCCTAGTTTAGATATAATTTATAAAGACTCAGTTCATGGATAAAGATTTCATACCTTATTCTCAAAGATAACAAAAGCAAAAAAAGGAAACTTCTAAAAGCTTAGATGGAAATTTCCTTCGTTCACAACTGAATCACTCTAGATTTTCCATAACACATGTATTTTATATATTATTATATTTTTAGTAACTTGTGGTAACTTACCACAGTTGTAAGACAATAACGTATATCCTATCGGAAATATTACAAAACGCACGTGTCAGTCAGTTCATCCTGTTTTTAGTAGAATCCTTAACCACATCTTCCCCTTTAATAAAACCACAGTACATTCAGCCCTGGCTGATTCCTCTCCTCCCCTCACCATCATGTTCATATATATAAATACAAGCTGTGCTTTCATAATTCACAATCTCATCAACATGTTCATCTGCAAGTGTCTAGTGTTATCACTATTCTGTGTAGCTCTGGTTCGATCCCAGACGGGGTTGGGGTTGAGGTCACCAGACGTCATCGTGTCAGTGACGAGCTCACGCAATCAGTCGGGCCATTGGACAACGCAGGTGAGTGAGCAGAGAAACAGCACAACTGTCTAAAAGAGGATACTGCATGGAGACTGGAGGTAGCGTACCTTTACTCAGAAGTTGACAAAACGCCGGTATAATTTTCAATTCAGAGCTGCATCTGTGCTTGTACGAGATTTTGTTTTGGAATAGAAGCATAACATTTGAAGGGTACAGGCTCTTTTACTTTATGGTACAGGGGAAGAACGATACAAGTATTTTTTCAAAGAAATTGAGATAGATTTGTGATGGTAGTGGTTTGTATGAGCTTTCGAAATATGGTCACTTTTCACTAAAAAGTAAAAAGTGAACCCTTTATTGCCCCCAACAGTTGGAATAGACTACCTTTGGGGCTGTGCATAAAGGACGTCACGCTTCAGGGGAGAGGGGGGGGGTGCACCAGTATAGGACACAGTGTGACAGGGGGGTGGGGGGGGTACTGGAGGCAGAAGGACGTCACGTTTTGATATAGATATTTTCAAGCATTTTAAATTTCAGTTGATACGTCGGGACCGGAAATTTCGCTAAGAACGAGAAATTCTGATACATTTTACAGTAAAAAATATTCTATTTAAGGGGGGGGTAGAGATAGATTTGTGACGTCCTTTTAGGGGGGGGGGTCTCGAAAAGTGTGACACAGCGTGACAGGGGGAGGGGGGGGGGTCAAAAACTCCCATTTTTAGCGTGACGTCCTTTATGCACAGCCCCTTTAGAATACTAAAAGTAAAAGCAATGACAATCACTCTGTTCTCGGAAAATGACACGCTGTCTCTGGTCTCATGCCTATCTTTCGTGATGATAACGTTACATATCACGGCCAAATTCCAAAAAATATCAGATTGCAGGAAAACCTGACAAAAACCTTGCCTATCCCTAACATATTATAGCGATTGTCAATTAATAATTATTGATAATAATTTTATCCAAAAATAACTTGTTATCTTGAAAGTAAAAATGCATGCTTTGTTGAAATCGAAGAGGGTCTGGAAATAACCTGTTGATTCCAATTGAATTAAAATTCTTTGTTCAGTTGTCTCAAGATATCGACAACTCCCGGAAATCAAAGTCTGAGCTGCCGTCGGTGGAAATCGAAAGCAGTTCCTCAGGTTGCACTGGTCCGAAGTCTTCCTACCACGTCAACGTCAAGATAATAAGTGAGTATGAAATATATGCAGTGGTGAACCTTTCATTGTGGTACCTTTTGCCAGTTTAGTCTATGCTTTTGCTCAAGATTGTTTGCTATTGTCCAAGTTTACGCCTGCAGCTTATTCAGGATAGACGTGTTACTCTAGACGTGATATTGCCCCCAGCATATCTAGTGGCGTAACCTCAGATTTTGCCCTCTCTAGAAGACCAACAGCCCTCTAGAAGTGTTGCTATTGTCCACAGCACCTCCATCAACATCAACAGTCGGCTACGAACCCATCATCGGTCTGAATAACAACAAGAGCTACAAGTTTCACGCCACTGCCGCGCCATAGTCACGTGCTAAAGAAGGGTGGATAGAATAGCGCCTAATGGAATAACGCCTAATTTGGAATAATGTCTAAAATACCGTTAGATGTTATTACAATGGAATAACGTCTAAAGAGTTTTAGGCGTTATTCCACATGAAATTGTCATTTTAAATTAGATGTTGTTCCACTGGAATAACGTATAAAATAAATTTAGAGATTATTCCAGTGGAATAAGCACTAATATGAAATTAGACGTTGTTCCTATGGAATAACGCCTAAAATAAAATTAGACTTTAATCAAGGTCAAAAAGATGATTAGGTTCGCGAATAATGTAATACCGCCTAATTTGGAATAATGTCTAAAATGCCGTTAGATGTTATTCCGATGGAATAACGTATAAAGTGTTTTAGGCGTTATTCCACATTGAATTGTCGTTTTAAAATTAGATGTTGTTCCACTGGAATAATGACTAAAATAAAATTAGATATTATTCCAATGGAATAACAGCTAAAATGAAATTAGACGTTGTTCCAATGGATGAACATCTAAAATAAAATTAGATGTAGTTCCAGTGGAATAATGCCTAAAACATTATAAGGTATTTTTCTGTTGGAATAACGACTAAAAGGGAATTAGTCGTTGTTCCAATGGAATATCATATAAAATAAAATTAGATGATATTCCAGTGGAATAACGTCTAAATCATTATATGGTATTTCTCTTTTCGAATAACGACTACAAGTTAAATAGTCGTTGTTCTAATGGAATAACGTTAGATGTAAAAAAAGGTGTGGGGGGTGCCGGGGTAGCTGTTTACTTGGCACCCCCCAGTTTCACACCTTTTTTCTTAATAGCTTTTTGGGGGTAGTCGCACTAATTCTGGAACTAGTCGTACTAATTCGCACATATTTCGCACTAAATATCTGCAAAGTTTGAACCTTTTATCTCTTGTGTGTGGGGGGGGGGGGGGGGGGGTGCTGTTCACCTGGCACCCCCCCACACCTTTTGCTTAATAACTTTTTAGGGGTAGTCGCACTAATTCTGGAACTAGTCGCACTAATTCGCACTAATTCCGCACTAAATATCTGCAAAGTTTGAACCTTTTATCTCTTGTGTGGGGGGGGGGGGGGTGCTGTTAACCTGGCACCCCCCCACACCTTTTGCTTAATAACTTTTTAGGGGTAGTCGCACTAATTCTGGAACTAGTCGCACTAATTCGCACTAATTCCGCACTATATATCTGCAAAGTTTGAACCGTTTATCTCTTATGGGGGGTGCTGTGAACCTGGCACCCCCCAGGGGTAGACGCACTAATTCTGGAACTGGTCGCACTAATTCACACTAATTCCGCACTAAATATTTAGAAAGTTTCATCCCTCTAACTTGAGTGGGGGGTGCCAGGTTCACGCACCTCAGTTACCCCTGTGGGCATTATACGCAGCAATACCTGCCTTCCACTCATGGAACTCATGACTCACATTTCAACCCTCGTACACCATCTTTGGAACTCCCCTCGTACTAATTACCAACATGCCAACGTCATTGATGACGTCTCCATTTACGGCGGCAAATATATATTTTTTAAATCACAGAAGGAATCATACCATGCACAATCAAATTGACTGCATTGCTCATCGTGAAATGAAACTATATTTGTAATCTTGGGGTGAATCCACGCCAAGGCATCAAAAAAATGTTTAAATATGAGGGTACGACTCCGATTTTGTTCATATTTGGTACCTATACATGTTAGGAAGCCGAAAGAAACACATGGCTCTTTCAGCGTTTTTCATATTTTGAACGGGGTCCGAGAAACGGGCCCCTCAAAAAGTCATTAATTCTTTTTAGAAATGAAGATCTTAAAATGAATAATTTGATTCCAATTTTATTTGGGCACAAAAATGAAAAGAGTGGGGGTGATTCACAAATTTGTCATTAAAAAAGTATTTTTTGATATTGAAAAAAATGCGTATTCGTATTGTATTTTTAACATCTTTGCAAAGTTGTAGAGTGATAACCTTTACGGTATGGAAGTTATGCGGTAAAATGAAAAAATATTACTAGATTTTTGCATTATATTTCACTACCTGTAATTTAGTAGATCATGAGCCAGCCGAACAAGACCCTTCCCACCCTGCCACGGAAAGTTTGAAATCTGTTTTGGGTATCTCCAAAGTACACACATTACACTTTAACTTGTTTGGCATCCGTGCGTAGGGGGGGGGGGGGGGGGGGGAGTCACACTTTTGCCTTTTTCAGACAGGTATTATTTTATTGTGGGACAATGGTGCAAGATAAGTTCAAACATATTTCATATTAGAGAATAGTATGACATTTGCAAGGAAATTAATATTTTTGGAAGGGGCAAAACCCTTAAATGGAAATTTTGTAAATGTTGGATATCGTGAGTACTACCGCGCCCCCCCCCCCCCCCCCCCCCCGCCCAACGCACGGATGCCAAACAAGTCAAAGTGTAATGTGCGTACTTTGGTGTTACCCAAAACAGTTTCAAACCTTCCGTGGTAGGGTGGGAAGGGTCTTGTTCGGCTGGCATCATGATCATGATTAGGTAGTGAAATATAATGCAAAAACCTAGTACTCTTCTTACATTATACCGCATAACTTCCATGCCGTAAAAGTTACCATTCTACTACAACTTTGCAAGGATGTTAAACATACAGGATACACATATATATTTTTTACAAATATCAAAAAATACTTTTTAAGGGGGGGGGGGTCGTTTTAAGGACAAATTTGGGAATCCTCCCCACTTTTTAATATTTGTGTCTAAATAAAATTATAATAAAATTATTCATTTTAAGATCTTCATTTCTTAAAAAAAAATTAAGTCTCTTTCACTAACGGTTATAAAAAACAATTGTTTTAAAAAAGCAAGGCCCACCTGAAAATGACTTTTTGAGGGGCCCGTTTCTTGGACCCCGTTCAAAATATGAATAAAAGCTGAAAGAGCCATGTGTTTCGTTCGTTCGGCTTCCTAACATGTGTATACCAAATATGAACAAAATCGGAGTCGTACATGAAAATCGATTTGATGCTTTGGCTTGGAATGACCCCTTGGTTGAATCAAACGATATTACTAATATCAGAGAACAAATGTTCCTTATCACTTCCAATATAACATTAAAACTTGGCTTACATTATACATTATACGACTAGCAAAAAATATTAGCTATGCTGTTACATCCGTTCATAATCACATTCATTTATTGATCAAAAGTCATTTCTTATTGATACAATTGATACTAAACTGTCAATTCCTCTATGTCATAATAATTAGAAACTCAATATCAACGTGACACTTTTTATTCTGATAATTCTGGATACATTTCATCATGTATTTTCTAATTCTTTGTACCTGACTTGGGACCGTCGATGCTTCCGAGATAACTATTCGGTACTTACAAACAATGTGGCAGAGGTGACGTCATGATCAGTGAAGATATTTTTACTTCTACGAGACCAACACATTTACAAGATACATTGTTACAGAAATAGAAATGTGATTTTATTATAAGAGGGAAAAATGTTATCAATACTTGAATCACTGAAAAAAAAACGGAAAAAACCCCCGGAAAATAAACCCTGGAAAAAATACCCCTGTAACGGGTTGATGAGCGAGCACCCAAACGCGCAACATCTCCAACCGGAATATCGTAACATACAGAAAACATAATAGGTTCAATTGCGTACTAAATCCACGCAATAGAACATTGCCAGTGAATTAAAACTATAGTCAATTAATGGGTTCAATTGCGGGAAAAAATTACACAATCGGAGACCAAGCTTAATGAATTGGTGACATCACTGTAGCGAAAAATCTGCAGCAATGTCTGCTCTCTAATAGAAACAGGACGCGAATTAGTTGCTTGAAGGTGCACTTCCGGCGCTAGTCGTTCCTTCAGGCTACATGCTAATAATAGAGGGATAGGGGAAGGGGGTTTTGTCGTCACTTAGTAGGCGCTGCGCTGGGCCCGGTAGAGTTGGCAATAGAGGGGCAGAGGGGAAGGGGATGATAGTGGTTGGACAGTGGAAAATCGTTTTTTTTTTTAATTTTAACCAATTACAGAATTTGGTTGAAACTTTGTAATATTTGAGACAATGTAGGTCGCAATGACTTGGCAAAATTTCAAATTGATCGGACGTTCAATTCGGAAGTTATCGGAAGTTAATTTTTTCAAAACTCAAAATTTTGGTTAACCAATTATCTGATTTCAAAAAAAAAACTATACAGCAACGCCCAGAGATGGTCCGAACATGTGTGCAAATTTCAGCTCGGTCGGATAAAAACTGTGACCTGTATTGCTCCAGTAACAGAAAAAAAACACACAAGAAAAAAACAGATGCCCGTGCCAAAAGAAGCCAAAAGGAGACGCTCGCTTCGCTCGCTCAATAAGAGGGAAAAATGTTATCAATACTTGAATCACTGAAAAAAACGGGAAAACCCCGCGGAAAATAAACCCTGGAAAAAATACCCCTGGAAATAAAACCCCCGGAAATTAAACCCATGCTTCGTATGGTGCAACATGCAAGCACTTCCTACAGCCGTTCTGTTATGTTTTCAGTGCATCGATTCCTATTTTATCAAAAATATCTTGCAATTCGCTTATTTCTTGCGTTTGATTTGAATTTATTTGGATTTCATTTTTCACCTGATATTTGATAACTGTCAGTTATTGATAGTTTGAAGAGTTGAGTTACTTCATGGAGTTATAATGTTACAATGAAAACAAATTAATAATTAATATAGCTTTATAAAATATACTTATATTATTTATAACTTTTCCAAATTGAAAAATTACAGAAACGTGGAATTATTTCTTGTCCATCTTCCTCATTCTTCCACCATTTCAAACATTCTCTTTCTATTTAAAAGAACAACAACTCATTTTAGGCCTAAAACTGTTTTTCTGACAATTCTAATTATTTCAACTGCACAAACATAGTATATACCTATTAAGGATGAACCATCGCTTTGATTGACTATATTCATAACATGAGATAAATTAATTCAGAAAACGCATGTTTAAACTTTAAATCATAGTTTTATAATGTATTATGTGGAGAATAACGATATGAGGTGATGAGGATTTTTTTAACAACGTTTTTCGGTGAATAATTTTGTTAAGAATACAGCAGTGGTTTTTACTAGTTCAGTTGGCCATAATTATATCAACATTTTCAAACATTTAAAGGCCATGCATTATCTCAGAAATTAAGTCGGTGACAAGAGTATTTTAAGTTTTCAATGCATTCAGTATTAGTCGAAGAATAGACCACATTTTAAATTATCTAGCTAGCTCTGCTTTTCAAAAAATTTCATATGCAGTACCGTGATCCTCATATCTATTCATGTTATTATCCATTGTTGAAAAACACTAATAGATATTAGGATCACGGTACTGCATATGAAATTTTTTGAAAAGCAGAGCTATCTAGATAATTTAAAATGTGGTCTATATATCATTAGTTTTCTGTTGAAATTGTTGGTGCGGATTAAAAAAATTTAGAAAAATGTAGGAAATAATTTCGTTCCCCCATAAGAGCCATGTAAAAATCTCGAACTTTGAAAACGTTTTACACAAAAGTTAGGTCTGTAAGGTACACATTTTTTTTATCTTATATTGTAGATAATACTATAAGGAACAAAATAAAATTGATTTGAAAAAAATTGTTGGTAGATGACCTGGCGCTGGTTCATCCTTAAAAAAATATAATTTCTGCATTGTCTTTCATGTAGTACCAAGTTATTTTTGAGCGAGCGAAGCGAGCGTCTCCTTTTGGCTCTTTTGGCACGGACCTCAGTTTTTTTTTTTTTTTGTGTTTTTTTTTCTGTTACTGACGATATACAAGTCACAGTTTTTCTTCGATCAAGCTGAAAATTTGCACACATGTACTGACCATTTCCGGGCGTGGCAGACCCTAATTTTTTTGAAATCACCTGATTGGTTCAAATTTTAAAAACATTATCTTTCGATTGGTTGGTTTGATCAATTTGAAATTTAGCAAAGTCATTGCAACCAACATTGTACCCAATCATAATAAATTCCAGCCAAATCCTCCCATTGGTTCAATTTTGAAACCATTTTTCCTGTGATTTTTGAAATTTAAACTAGAACCGATTGACCGACCAACTAAAAACTTTGCATGGTCATGGTACCAACATTTAAGGTATTTTTGCCAATTTTCAGTCAAATCTGTCGTTATTTTCAAAAGTTTTTGTAATTTTAGGGACATTTTGTGTGTTGGCTGTCAAATTCACGGCGACTTCGAATCTTCAGTTCAAGGCAAGGTAGTTAGAGCAGAAAGTTTCAAACGAAATGATACTAATCAACAGATTGATCTGATATTGTGAACACACTAATATCATATGATTTGAGTGGTCCCAGGTATATTTTTTTTAAAGAGATCCTGTGATTTTTGAATATTAACAAGGAACAGTTCAATCATAAAGGTTGATACTAACATTTTAGTAATATTTAGAGATTTTTATTCAAGTCTGACGAAATTCAAGAATTGTTGGCTTTTAAAGTGGTCCCACTGCTCCAGCCAAGGTGCTTAGAATTCGCCGTAATTCATACAAATCTCTGATGAAATAATACCTCAAACAACAGCATAAAACAATTATATCTTACCGTGTGCTCCAATTATATGTTTTTAATTGAAGTTCCAATAAACTGTCCCAAAATAATTCATATTTGTAGTGCAATGTTGCCAGATTTATGGTAAATTTTACACATTTTACACAGTTTCTTTCTTATTTGGCCCGTGACCCCATATTTTCAAACGGCAGTCTTATTCTAAAAATTATTATCTTTAATTTGAGACTATTTTCAATAATTTGTCATTCCTCTTGCGGTTTTAGGAGCAATTTAAGGCCAATTTTCCAGGACGATTTCATGTCTCCCTGTGTTATCTTATGGGGGAAAAGATGATCTTCAATCAAGAATATCTAATTATATGATACCGTAAGGGGCAAATACTTTTTGCTAGTTGTATGTAATATGGTTTCATTAATCTTTGGTGTGAATTACAGCAAATTCTCATTCCTATGCCGAAACGATGGAACCACTTTAATGATATTTTCGATAGAACAGAATTTCGGTTCGAGGTGTTCTGCGTATCCGTGCTCGCTCTTCAACGCGTTACTCAGAGCGTTTTCCTAGTTAACATAACAAAGCTTGTGATTATTTTATTATCTAGATATTTTAAGCCATTTTGCAATAAAGTTGCTATTCTATATTTTGCTCCAAGCCACCCACCGTAGTAATATGTTAAGTAGGTAAGTCCAGATTTAAGTAAATTGGCAATGAAATTGAAAATTTACCTTCACGACCTTCATATTTCATATTACCTTCATATTACAGCGGGGGTTTTATTTCCAGGGTTTTATTTTCCTGGGGTATTTTTCCGTGGTTTCTTTTCCGTTTTTTTCCCCCTTTTTTATTTTCCGCCAACCACAATGCTTGAATGCATTTTGTACGGCAGCATATTATTTTATTGTAATGATAAATTTAAATATTCAGATTGTAATAGCTGTGGACCTCACAATGACGTTTTAAATAATGTGAAAAGAAACATTCAATCAATTATTTCCTATCGTACTTATGACGTAATTGAATGCAATGATTGCATCAAGTCATGGCTGGGGTTTATTATTTGGAAAATAAGTCACATTCTCCACTGTGATTTCGATGTTGCAGCCACCTAAATCGCGGTGGGGATGAAATGAAGGTTCATTTCATTAGGGTAGTCCACCTAACTGTCCTTCTATGTCTAATAATAAGCCTAGATTTTCTGGGCTTTGAATATCAAATGTATTTGCAACTGCACTAAACCAGTCACTCTAATCCAACCAAGCAAACAAGCTTTATCTCAGACTTTTGGCCACCGCGACAATCAACGTCTAAATTGACCCATCGAGTAAAACTCTGAACAAAAAAAAGTTCAGTCAATAAATAACATAGGTATATAAAATGGGTAATAACAGAAGAAGGGGAAATGGGAAAGCAGATTTCAACGGGATTGTGGGAAGGTCGGCTAAGAAGAAAATAAGTTTTTAATATTTTTTAAAATATTTTTTTAATAAAAAATCGAGACTGATGAGAAACGTAGTATAGTACGTTGTAGGTGGGAGGGTGGATGGGGGGGGGGGGGGGGGGGGGGGTTGCATTGCATTTCCCCCATTCCACCAAAATGCATATTCAGGGCCAGTTGTTTATGGTTTCCGCGATAAACGCGAAATGTTTAGAAACATGAATTTTCTGTCATATCTTTGCGTTTCATACACTCCTGATTCCAAATATATGTATCTTTTTCTCGCGAATTTTCGCGAAATAGGTGTTTTGACGCGATATTGACGAATTCTCGCGATTTCACGCGATTTTGTCCCAAACCTACGTGTTTTGCAACATTTCCCGATTCCGAGTATATATTTTACGAAAATTTCCTCGATCTGTGTTTAAAGTACCACGAAATAGACAGAATCACACTGTTTGCTTCGTAAGCCAGCTGTCAGTGCCAGCCAAAGAGTGTATGGGGGTGCCAGCTGATTGGCTGCTGAGCATGGAATGACGCATCTACATGACCTTGAACAGGGGTGCACATGCGCACGCGCCGAGTCTCGCTAGTGAGAGGTCGCTCGCGCGTCATATTTCACACTTATTCTTACAGAAATCATTTTTTTCCCATTTCACCACCAATCGCGAAAATTAACATAATTATCACCACCATTCACCACTTTCAGAATGTAGAAAACGAATTTTGGCTTTTTTTATCACCACAAACAACTGGCTCTGTGCATATTTAACAACGTTAGATATGTTATGTTTACAAGGGCCTAATCTTGCTTTCCCCCCCCCCCCCTCCCCTATTCCCGCTCAATATTAAAACGTAATAAATACGCATTCTACTGTCTTCCTTCCTCTATGACATAATAATGAAACTCAATATCAACGTGACACTATTTTATATTATTCTGATGATTCTGGATACATTTAAAGAATTTTCTTTGTGCCTTATTTATACGCTAACGAATTACTTTTTTACAGGCACTGCTTCCACAAAGAATTACACTTATGTGTACCGGATTTTATACAATTTATTTCATATTTTTAAATGTAAATTTCAAATTTTGTCGTTTATTTGAAAAGAAAGTATTTCTAGTAAGTAGTACTAGTAGTAACAATTTGGGTGTTATTAGATATGATAAGATGGAATAATATGCATTGGTAAGCAATTATTAACATTATATTATAGTCATATTTATAGATGACGTAGTCGCACGTGATTAGCTGCTAGGTCGTGACGTCATTTTCGCAACGCGCGGTACTGAAATAACCTCCCTATGCAATCGAGATGGGTGCGGCGAAATTTTCGGTGTTTTTGTTTGGTCAATAAAAAACGCGAAAAAGCGCTTTCTGTGAAACCGGCTTCAATTTAAACTAGGAAAACGCTCAGTGTAACACGTTGATAAACTATAGACTTCCAATTACATGCGAAATAATCTACGTGTGTAAGCTGCACACGCACAGTTGCTAGAGCTGCAACTTTACAGTTGCTCTTGCTCTACAGGTCCTGAAACTGATTTGTCAAAGAAGAATCTTTGAAATGTCTTTGAATAAATGTCTTAACTCCTGAGTTATTGATCAATTTATCTAAAAATTTTCAAAACGGCTAAAATGTTGGTCCCAACGACTAAGTAAAATTAATTTACTTTTTATTATTTTACCTACTTGTTGCCTACATAAATTTCTTTCCACTTTTATGATAGAATGAAGTCGTTAAAAAAACGATGCGCCAAGTCCTTTTGTAAAGTATTTCTCGGTGTTTATTCTTTTATTTCAAAAATACGATTAAATATTTGGAAATGTCAATGACTTGGCTCCTTTTTTGATATCACTCCTTTTCGGTGTTGAATTTTTTTAAAGTAAAGAGACTTGGCTGCCATTTTTACACGGAGTGTTTTTTTCTGGGATCTGTTTTACAGTATTTATACTGTAACCTGTACAATTGCAGGCTGCAGAAGAAGTTCCTCCACTTTTACAAACTATCTTCAACTAACCGATTGAAGACTGTCAAGTCTTCAATGAAGACTCTTCAATGTAGACTCTTCAATTGAAGACTTGACAACGTAGATACACCAAAATTGCCGAAAATATACGTTTTTACATTGTTGATGTAAAACAAAAGAAGCTCGAGCAAACTATGAATACATAAAAAGTTAGAAACGGCGATTCGGAACCTTTGCAAAATTGGCAGGTTTGGAACGTCCGGTGAACCCACCTACTAAAAACTACTTTAAAGACAATTCAAAGATTGTATCCCTGGTTCGTTGACAAATCAATTTCAGAGTCATGCAGAGCAGTGCGTCCGCGCTTTAGTGCGGTTTCACATAGAGATTCACAAAACGCGAAACGATAGCGTATACCCAACAAAATATTAGGACTACACCACTGCTAATATTTAACGTTTGTTTTGCACTAGTGGCAAAATACATCTGATTTTATTTTACATCTAGACGTTATTCCATTGGAACAAGGACTATTTAACTTGTAGTCGTCATTCGAAGAGAGAAATACCATATAATGATTTAGACGTTATTCCACTGGAATATCATCTAATTTTATTTTATATGTTATTCCATTGGAACAACGACTAATTCCCTTTTAGTCGTTATTCCAACAGAAAAATACCTTATAATGTTTTAGGCATTATTCCACTGGAACTACATCTAATTTTATTTTAGATGTTCATCCATTGGAACAACGTCTAATTTCATTTTAGCTGTTATTCCATTGGAATAATATCTAATTTTATTTTAGTCATTATTCCAGTGGAACAACATCTAATTTTAAAACGACAATTTAATGTGGAATAACGCCTAAAACACTTTATACGTTATTCCATCGGAATAACATCTAACGGCATTTTAGACATTATTCCAAATTAGGTGGTATTACATTATTCGCGAACCTAATCATCTTTTTGACCTTGATTAAAGTCTAATTTTATTTTAGGCGTTATTCCATAGGAACAACGTCTAATTTCATATTAGTGCTTATTCCACTGGAATAATCTCTAAATTTATTTTATACGTTATTCCAGTGGAACAACATCTAATTTTAAAATGACAATTTCATGTGGAATAACGCCTAAAACTCTTTAGACGTTATTCCATTGTAATAACATCTAACGGTATTTTAGACATTATTCCAAATTAGGCGTTATTCCATTAGGCGCTATTCCGCTTCCCCCTAAAGAAGCGTGTGAAGAAGAGGGTAGTAACTTGGTCATCGTCAACTCTGAGACCGAGGCCAAGGCTCTTGTTCAACTCATAAAACAAAAGCAGACAAATATGATCGGATCGACTGACAAGGACATAGCTTGGGTTGGAGTACTCGAGTCGAAAATAACTAACGGCCAATACTTCACGGTCTTCGGTAAGATAAATGCTATTGATTAATGCTAAAAAAAATCAAACATTAATATGCTATTGATTTTGCTATTAAACAATTATTGATATTTGAATAATAAGCTAACTTAAGCGATCCCTATACAAAGTCACTCCGTGTAAAAAGACCAGCCAAGTCTCCTCAACTAAAAATTGATGAAATCCAAAATATGGTTATTTAAAAGTGGTGATATCAGAAAATGGGACAAGGCAACAAGTTAATTTAAAAATAATTTTCAATAAACAAATAAGTATGGTGCACAGTTTTTTTAGTGCATTTAAATTTTGATTTCTGGCCAATACAATTTTATAATTTTATATGTCACAAGGTACTACGTACTTATTGATTTTTAAAAATAATTTTTGAAATAACGTGTTGATTTGGCTCCATTACCAAAATGGGCCAAGTCAACACATATTTAAAGAAATCATAACATAGAAATCAGAATAAATCTGGCAGCAACGGTTTTAGTGAATTTTGTGTAGAGACATCACTAGTTTCTGGCCAATAGTGTGAAAGTATTGTTTCTCCTGCAGGAGAGCCTCTGGCGTCAACGGGATTCATACGTTGGGACTCTAGTAACCCCGACAATACTGCTCCAGGTGACTTCTTGGCTCTTCACACTTCCGCCGATGGAAGTTTAACTGACGAACAACTCGAAAGCCGTAGGATATATGCATTCATTTGTGAACAGTCTCACTGCTAATGACCTAAACCAGGCGTTCTCAACCTGTTTTGCTTCATCCCCCACTTCCCGTAATCCAAATAATCCAAAATTCAGGCATATACATGAAAATTTGCATGAAATTGCATAGTACTGCATGAAATTTGGTGGATATGTTCCTTAGCACACATGAAAAACATTTGACTATGATATCATCTTAGATTTTGACCGTGAGGTAAGTATCGATCCCTGTAAGTTACAAAACTATGCATTTTGACACCTTAGAGGTCATTCCTGACACTCACGGTCAAAATCTAAGATGATATCGTCATGTGTTTTTCATGTAAGGAACAAATCCACCAAATATCATGCAGTTATCAAATTGCGTTATTGTTATGGCTCATTCCAAACCACAATGAAATCAAAATTTTGCAATTTTGCACTCATTTGTGCCCTTTCCCGCAACAATTTTGGTTTTAATGATCATTATTATCACTTAAAAGACTGTTCCAAGCCATTTTTTTAAATGTAATAGTCTAAGAAATACAATTTTTGTCATTTGACCCCAAATGACCCCAAAATGGCCCAAAGTGAAAATTTTAATAATTTCGTATTTTGTTTCAAATATTATTCATAATGAAGCAAACATTCACTCAAAATTTTGATTCAATAGTGAATTATGAGGATTTATGTTTTTGAGAATGTAGGTTTCTGTGGAAAACTTCCATGGAGTCAGGATGATATGAAGGGATGTGCGTTGTGAAAAATATCCGACCGAACCGGGGCTCGAACCCGGGACCTCTCACTTGCCGGGCGAGAGCTCTACCAACTGAGCTACCCGATCGGACGGACGGACACTTGACACAACGCACTGAGCCCCGGTTCGGTCGGATATTTTTCACAACGCACATCCCTTCATATCATCCTGACTCCATGGAAGTTTTCCACAGAAACCTACATTCTCATCATTCGAGCTGAAAAGCAACTCGTTAAGTCGAGTAAAAGAGGGTTGCGCACGCAAGTGCAAAGAGACATGGTGACAGCATCGTTACCGATGGTCTGATAGCTTGTAATGTCCAATCATTACCTTCATTCCATTCTCCTAGGAGATCTCTAACCCTCATCAGTGCGTTGTGTCAAGTGTCCGTCCGTCCGATCGGGTAGCTCAGTTGGTAGAGCTCTCGCCCGGCAAGTGAGAGGTCCCGGGTTCGAGCCCCGGTTCGGTCGGATATTTTTCACAACGCACATCCCTTCATATCATTTATGTTTTTGATCCCCTAGAGGTCACTTCTGACCCCACGGTGAAAATATGAAATGATATCATAGTCAAATGATTTTCGTGTATGCCAAGGAACATCTCTGCTAAATTTTGTGCATCTATCGTATTGTATGGTATTATTATGGCATGACGGAAACCATAATTGAATCTAAATTTTGATTTTTTTGGCCCATTGACCCCCTAAACCGCAACAAATTGGGTTTAAATGATTGTTATTACCAATCGCATAACATTTTCATCTCAATTTAAAATGGGAAATAATGAAATATTATAAGAAATAAGATATTTGTAATTTGACTCAAATTACCCCAAAATGACCATATGGTGGAATTTTCGGAAAATGTTGAGTTTTTTAAGTCGCATATATATAGACATAGATAAAAAAGCTAACATCTACTAAAAATGTTAATTCAGTAATTATATATAAAGATTTTTGTAATTTGACCGCCAGAGGTCACCACTGTCCCCGGGGGCAAAATCTCGAATGATATCATAGCCAAATCGATTTTATATGTCCTAAGAAACATTTCCAGCAAATTTCATGCTATTATCACAAAATGCACAATTACACCTAAATATTCCCCTTAGCCGCTCCAACAATGTCTATAATACTAAAAAGCTACTATCATTTTGAATTTCTATACTATACGGTACAGTAGGGAGGGACGATAGGGACAGCACATTTTCGCACGAAATGGAGGGTGTGATTACATGCGGATCCGGACCGCACAGACCCGGAAATTTTTTGAAATTTACGTTGATACATTTGAACCATTTCTATGCGTTTTGATTTTTTTTATACGTTTTTATATTTTGTGATTATTAATTATTCACTATTATCTGAATTACTTAAAAATGCGATTTTGGATAGTTACGTCTACAATTCCCTGGAATCTTACCTTCCCTCCGGTTGAGAACCACTGACCTAAACACTGTGAGAATAATTATCTATAAAATAACGTGTATGAATGTCTTTCTTTACTAGGTCGTGTTTAGTACATCGAACAAGATTATATTGTTAAATAATGTGCTTTGTACAATGTATACAACAAATTAATAAAAATAAATTAAACGAAATTATTATCATATGTGATATGCTGAGAGGAATGCTATTTTGAATGTTTGAATGTTCCAGTTCCTAGCGAGAATTTAATATGAACTATTTTGGTGCGATCACCTGTACATAAAATCAGTTTCTATAGGTACGTGGCGATGAACAATACTTGAGGCTAGTGGTCCTTCATTCATGACCTATCTGCATCGTGGTCATAAATAACCACTTCCTCTATTTATTCTTGAAATCACATTTTTTCCGTCATCAATATGGGCCTAGTGAGGGAGGAAAAATTGAAAAGGGGAAAATTTCCTCTAGCATATGCGGGTCAGGGATGTACATTCCCGAAAAATTAAAAATATAAAATTCTAAACCAAATTTGAAACATTTTTACACATCCAATTCGAGTAGGTATAGGTATTATTGTGTGAAGACATGTGTAAGTTTGGTGTTTCTGGACACAATTTATTTATGATAATTTATCAATCTAATTAAGGGGGTTCCACGGTTTCGGCATAGGAATGAGAATTTGCTGTAATTCACAACAAAGATTAATGAAACCATATTACATACAACTAGCAAAAAATATTTGCCCCTTACGGTATGAAATAATTAGATATTCTTGATTGAAGATCATCTTTTCCCCCATAAGATAACACAGGGAGACATGAAATCGTCCCGGAAAATTGGCCTTAAATTGCTCCTAAAACCGAAAGAGGAATGACAAATTATTGAAAATAGTCTCAAATTAAAGATAATAATTTTCAGAATAAGACTGCCGTTTGAAAATATGGGGTCACGGGCCAAATAAGAAAGAAAATGTGTACAATGTGTGAAATTTACCATAAATCTGGCAACATTGCACTACAAATATGAATTATTTTGGGATAGTTTAATTGGAACTTCAATTAAAAACATATAATTGGAGCACACGGTAAGATATAATTGTTTTATGCTGTTGTTTGAGGTATTGTTTCATCAGAGATTTGTATGAATTACGGCGAATTCTAAGCACCTTGGCTGGAGCAGTGGGACCACTTTAATTATTGGAGAGCCTCCTTATTTTGTGATAACAAATTTGTCGTGATTTCTCTTTAAATCATAATTTTCCAAACTCTGTTTAGCAGCTTAGCAGCACTATGCTCGGTTTGACATCGCCGACGAAATGACACAGTGATAACAAAATCTCAGCAATCACCTATTCACTTTGAATAATCGCACGTAAATGCTTATAATGATTACAGAGTTGATATTGCAGAGTCTTTGTTGATTTGCCGCTCTGCGAATCACAAGCTCAGTAGACTGCAGCGTGAAAACTCACAGCCTTGACTAGCGTATGCATACTTCACTCTTATCATAAGTGTTTATCATTCATATCATAGAAACTGCAATTCATGCGCGTACGTTTATAGTAGGAGAAGCATTATCGCTAAAGCTTGTGAAAGAGCTCAAATAAGATAATATTGGCGTTGGATTTCATTTGCTTACATTAACGTTGGTTTTAAAATACACAAATATAGTACAAAAATAATTTGGAATGCAATCATTGCTCTTGTTTAGAAAAAATAATCGCCTATATTTTCAAGAAATTATTAATACCGACTCATTTCTCATAATATTTGTGTAGGATCAACTTCATCTTCCGATAATCTTTTCTTGATTACTTTTTTCTGTATATGACAGTAGATCTTCAAGATGACCGAGGCATGATGTGACTAAATGTCGTGATCAATGTCCTGTAACAGTGCGAACATAGCAATCCAATCATCATACAACCCTGGGGCTGGATTCACGAAAGGTATTATATTCTAATACGTATTATCTTTTGCTTTAATACCAAAAACACCATGTTAAATAAAAGATAATACCGAAGATATAATGTATTAGGAGATAATACTTTTTGTGAATCTGGCCCCTGCAGATTCACAGAACTTCACTTAGTTGTATTTGTATACAGATCAAGAAGATGGCTGTCCTTCCTGACTGATGATTTTCATGATTTCCCTCAATCGATAGGAAAATGTTGGAAAGATTCCGCCATAATTAATAAGCTACGACCAACTCCTTAACCTACGTTCTTATACTTCTCAACATTGGTCAAAAAGGATAACACCAGGAGATGTCTCAAAGTACAAAAAGAAACATCGTTCGACTAAACCTATCGTTGTCGGCTTCGGTCTGCGTTAGATAATTGTTTCAAAGCAATCCACTTGCATTGCAACTGATTAGAAGAAGAGTCTAACAGATAACGCTGTTTAATATATACTCAGCCGTGTAGTGCAGTTAGCCAGTCATCATGGAGCGTTGGTCAGGTCGCGTCGCTTTGGTTACTGGCGCCAGTGCTGGGATTGGCGCCGCCGTTGCCAAGGAGCTGGTGGTCAAGGGGATGAGGGTGGTGGCGGTGGCCAGGAGGGTGGACAGAATCGAGGTGAGCATGTTCAAAGATCAAAAGTTTGCATGGAAGAGATTATTTTGTCGAGAAATAATAATTAATAATTCTGTTTGGTTTTTGATGCAGAATATATTTACGATCAAAGAACGGTTCGTGGCTTCGTTAGGTTATACTTGGGTTATATCACCCCGATTGAAATACACTCTTCCTCCCGGGGTTTGGAGGGGGGGGGGGGGCGATATTCGAGAAGGTGGTGGGTTATACCAATTTACAAACAAAAAAAATAAAATACTAAATAGCAAAGAGAGCAAAGTTGGACATTTCAAAAAAATGTATAGGAAAAATATGATATATTCTTAATTTGAAGAGGTAAAAACTTATTTTTCTTGCAATTGAATAACATATTAGAAAAAATTACCTGTCTACATTTTATTAAAAGGGCGAGATAAGAATAATATGGTGATAAGAGAAACTGGAGTATTGAGCAACTGGAGGGGAAATATGGTTATAAGTAAATTAGTGCCATTATTATTATTGGATTACACATTTACTGCTCAATCATTTTCAATAATTCCTTTTCATCGGCGAATAATGAATATACTAATCTACTTGTTATTTGGTAATAATCTAGGTGTTGAAGAAGGAGCTAGAGAAAGCGAGTGGTCAACTCTACCCGCTGAAATGTGACCTCACGAAGGAGTCAGACATCTTGGACGCCTTCCAGTGGATCAAGAAGACGCTGGGAGGCGTCGACGTGCTCGTCAACAATGCGGGCGTCGTGCACGACTCGTATCTAGCAGGTCAGTTAAGTTGTCTTTGGTAGACCATACTAATGCTCTCGTGCACTTAGCCAAACTAAAAACGGTATTCGAAAGATTTTATGGCATCATCCAAAGAAGTCTATTGTACAAAAACAAAAACTTGTAAAAAAAACTGCCAAGCACCTTCCCACTTAAAACAATTGAGATCTAAAAGAAGGGCCAAGCAATAATATATTGTTTAAACATTTTCGCACTTAAAATTCGTGAAATCATTTCGCCCAGTTACTGCCGCCAAGCACAACACTAAAAACCTAATGTTGTGTCCAAATTTGAAGAATAGGTACAATCTAAGTGAACCATCATTGTAAATTTAACAAAATTATAAAAATTAAAAACGACTTCAAAATAAATTTAAAATTGAAATTAAAAAAATTAAAAATAAAGCTAGGCGCATTGTGTCAAGAAGAAGGCAACATAAGAAAGAAGATGACGATAAAGGAGCCGAAGAAAGACAGAAAGTAGGAAGAAGATAGAGGAAGTCTACAATATGGTCGGTGCAAATTCAATGCGCCAAGCTTTATTTTTAATTTTTTTAATTTCAATTTTAAATTTATTTTGAAGTCGTTTTTAATTTTTATAATTTTGTTAAATTTACAATGATGGTTCACTTAGATTGTATTCTTCAAATTTGGACACAACATTAGGTTTTTAGTGTTGTGCTTGGCGGCAGTAACTGGGCGAAATGATTTCACGAATTTTAAGTGCGAAAATGTTTAAACAATATATTATTGCTTGGCCCTTCTTTTAGATCTCAATTGTTTTAAGTGGGAAGGTGCTTGGCAGTTTTTTTTACAAGTTTTTGTTTTTGTACAACATGTCATATGGGGTATAAGTTTATAGCAGCTTTCACTGATCATTAAGTGTTACCTATCATTACAGTTAACGCCAACAACGTCACTTCTTGTCTAAAGTTTTCTGTTTTTATTTCAATAGTTCCGAAGTTAGTATAATGAAAGGGTCCATTTCTTTTGGTTGAATTTGAGTTATATCAAATTATAATTTGTTAAAAGTTCACAGCTTTGAGTCATGTGAATAACGTAAATTGTAGGTGTATTGTTCCGGTGTAAACCGGAATTTGTGCGTTCATCTCGTAAAACGCGTATTTGTCGCCACTAGGTAAACTGAAAGGTACACGAAAGATGATTGCAAATGCGTTTCCTCATTTTTAAATTCTCCCATGTTCACTCTTTTATGTCAAAGTTCCGAAGTATAAACTCAATTGGTAAAGCGTGCAGGCTTACAGATGTTTACAACACATTTTAAATAAAATCCGGATGGTTTTTGGAAGGCAATGTAACTTAAAAGGAACGTAGTTAAGATTAACTAGCTGAGCCACCTGGTGTTTATAGTGCTGGTGGGAAGGAGTATGACGGGTGATGAAATTTACGCTACCCGCCTTACTCGCCTATGTACACGGATAGCATGGGCCGGCCTATACCTGGCATCTCCACCTCTCTGCCTCTCCCTGTCAGGTCAACTTAATGTTTACATTTGTTTGTTCATGGCAAATACGATCGATGTCCATTTAGTATTGTTGTCTTCTTCTATAGGTACTTGTAAACAGTTATCGAGCTTGCATTTTAATTAGTCCACTGATCTTATTTAGTGATTATTATATTGTTTTGTGATGTTGCTGTGGAAGATAATATATTCATATTTTCAAACCAGGAAACAACTTCGTGCTATTGCCTAGATACTTGAAGAATATTATTGTATTGCCGATGTAAACAAGCCAGACCACTTTCGTATATAACGTTCGCATCAAAACCAATGTTTATTTTATTAGTGTCAGATTAGGAGGAACATCAGTTTCAGTTTCATTTATTTCCATTAAACAATGTCACTTGATGAGACTTTGACTCACAGTTTGGAAATAAATCATGACAATTTAAAAGCGTTTTATTATTCTAACTTTTTAACGTAAGCATTGTTGGATGATGAAATGAAATTTAAATCTCTCATACCCACAGATTTCCATTAATTATCATGGACCATTTAGTGTAGTTTCTTGTTTATTGTAACCGAGCTTCTAAGATTGACAGATTACAACATCTGAAATAATGAAATAATTTTTACTAAGTTGTAAACACCTAATAAACCTAGTAATGGAGCCATTTTGTGTGGTTTCTTGTTTCGTATCTGAACCATCAAGATCGACAAATTTGCATAATATAATTAATTAAATATATTTTAGAAACTTAAAGTTGTGGTCACGTAATGGATGCACGTAATGGAGCCTTTTTGTGTGGTTTCTTGTTTCGTGTTGTTCTTGTTTCTTGTTGAGCCACCAATATTGACAAATTAACTCTATTTTAAATAATATATAAGTGTGACAAATGAAAAGTTGTAAACACGTAATACACTGAATATTAGTAATGGAGCCTTTACTGAATTTTACTATTTACTAAATTACCTGAATTTTACATAATTAAATAATTCGGATAAATTAAAAGCTGTGACAACCTTATGCACCCAGTAATGGAGCCTTTTTTGTGTGGTTTCTAGTTTAGTAACTGAGCCACCAAGATTCTGTTGATTAGCATGACCACGAATTGTTTTATTGCACAACTTTACGTACAACGTGTACATTGGCAATCATTATTAGAGTCCAATGAGTATAATATTAAAAAGAGTTGCTATGTAATCGTTGAATGTATTCGGATTAACATTTTGAATATATACACAAGAAGGTTAAACATTTTTTAAGTAAAGAAAAAGATAAAAAAATAAAACATTTGTTACGGGGATCGAACCCGGCAACGCCGTGATCGAAGTCACTTGCCTCATGTGACCGAGCCAATTCGCCACACTGAAATTAAACCTGTGTAGTATATCAAAGAAGAAAGGTAGAGCGTAAAACGACGTGCGCAATTCCTGTTTCCCTGATATCTTCACTGTTCACGATGGCAACCGGCGTGCCGCGATGGCGATGTTTCTGTCTATTGATGATCTTCACAGCATCCATTGGTAGTCTCATTTATTAAAAATGTACCAGAGCACCAGAGCATTAGTCTCTTAGAGTATTAGGAGCAAAGAGCACCTAATATACCTAGTAATGGAGCCTTTTTGTGTGGTTTATTGTTTCGTAACTGAGCCATCAAGATTGACAAATTAGCATAATTAAAATAATTAAATTAATTTTAGAACCTAATGCACGTAATGGATGCACGTAATGGAGCCTTTTTGTGTGGTTTCTTGTTTCGTGTTGTTCTTGTTTCTTGTTGAGCCACCAATATTGACAAATTAACTCTATTTTAAATAATTAAATAAGTGTGACAAATGAAAAGTTGTAAACACCTAATACTCTGAATATTAGTTATGGAGCCTTCACTGAATTTTACTATTTACTTAATTAACTGAATTTTACATAATTAAATAATTCGGATAAATTAAAAGCTGTGACAACCTTATGCACCCAGTAATGGAACCTTTTTTGTGTGGTTTCTAGTTTAGTAACTGAGCCACCAAGATTCTGTTGATTAGCATGACCACGAATTGTTTTATTGCACAACTTTACGTACAACGTGTACATTGACAATCATTACTAGAGTCCAATGAGTATAATATTAAAAAGAGTAGCTATGTAATCGTTGAATGTATTCGGATTAACATTTTGAATATATACACAAGAAGGTTACACATTTTTTAAGTAAATAAAAAGATAAAAAATAAAACGTTTGTTACGGGGATCGAACCCGGCAACGCCGTGATCGAAGTCACTTGCCTCATGTGACCGAGCCAATTCGCCACACTGAAATATAAACCTGTGTAGTATATCAAAGAAGAAAGGTGGAGCGTAAAACGACGTGCGCAATTCCTGATTCCCTGATATCTTCAGTGTTCACGATGGCAACTGGCGTGCCGCGATTGCGATGTTTCGGTCTATTGATGATCTTCACAGCATCCCTGGACCTCTCATTTGAATATATATCCATGAAGGTATCATCGCTTATACAAATTAAAAAATAATATATGAAAAAAAAAGTTTTCCGGGATCGGGAATCGAACGTGTTATGCAGATGTCGAAGCCAGCTGCCTTCCTAACATGAGCTATCAGTCCGATGGGAATTAGAGCCGCTGTTTAGTGTATCAAAGAAGACGGGCGGAACGTAAATATTGATAATTTTCCCACTTCCGGTTTAAATTTATTGATTTTTCTTGAAGTGGAGTGTCTAGCAATACATTGTCTTTATTGTTGCCAAATTTCAAAACTCTCGATGGACCCGTTTGACTTTTAAAATATTTAAAATTTAAAATTGTAATAACTTCACTTCCGGTCAAAATGTTTCAGATTTTCTTTCAAAGGGCACTGCTATAAATATGACTCTATGTCTCTGCCAAATTTCAACTCTCTAGGACAAACCGTTCAACCTGTGGAGAGGGGCAAACAAATTGACCGTGCCTAACTAACTAACTAACTAACTAACATGAAAGTCAATCCTTGCATGTTTGAGGCCCAAAATTCACCCCGAAGGGATGATCGCAGCACTTTGATATTTGGTTAGGTGTTGTCAGGTGGCTAAATATACCCGATAACCATGGTTTTCAACTTTCATTTCTAAATGCTTGCATGCGTACTGACACCCCGAAATCGGGCCCGAAGCGCTTGCAGTATAAGTCTGGTAGTAGCTCGCACGTTGTATTAGAGCGGTGCTTGGCAGCGTCGAGCTAGCGCCCGACTAGATGATAACTCAACTCTAGTATGTGAGCTCTGATTTCATTGATAATAAAAAAGATTGACTTAAGCCAGACCAGCAGCCAATCCGTTTCGTTCAAATACCAATTATATTTGTGCCAAGTGTAATTTTTAATATTTAAAATTTTACAATTGGTGGCAGATGTGGTACAAATAATTTTACTTTTGAAAATTGGTGTATAGTTTGTTCCTGCTAAAATAAAACAAGCCTTAAAATAGTATAATACAGAAGTAAGGTAATTTTTTATTCATTCAAAGTTTATTTTTGTTTTACAAATGGCAGCAGCCAAGAGTTATTTTCAAAATTTAAAGTTTTACAATTGGTGACAGATGTGGGTCAAATAATTTTTTTTTGGAAATTGGTGTAATAGTTCGCCTTCTGATAAAACCAATCAAGCCTAAAAATAGTACAATACAGAAGTAATGTAATTTTTTTTATTAATTCAAAGTGTATATTTGTTTTACAAAATGGCAGCAGCTGCATGCCTACCACAATGTTAATGGAAGAAAGGTGGTTCAAAGAAAGAACGACCCGTTATAAGAAGTGAGTGATGCAATTGACTTTGTAGACGGTGATTCGGACAAGTGGCGTCACATCCTCGACGTGAACATCATGGGGTTGAGCATCTGCACGAGAGAGGCGATCAAGTCGATGCGAGAGCGCAACGTGGACGACGGACACATCGTACACATCAACAGGTATTACCTCTTGGAAAACCCAGTACCAAGACACGGAGGTCTGACGCAGAAGATCTGTGTATTTACTTATTATCTAAAATTGCATAAGGTATAAAGGGGGACATGCAAATCATGGAAATGGAGTAGGTATGGGTTCAAATGACTTCATAATACTGCTCCAAATTGGGCATGGAGTGACGTTAAACAAAGAAATCACTACAGACATAGAAAAAAATCTACGATACCAAATAATTGCAACATAGGTAGGTAACACAATAATTGTAAATTTTCATAATATGTTTCCACAAAATTCGGTATAAAAAATATATTTTTCTTCTTGTTTGGGGTCTTTATTTTTACATAGGGATCTCCAGAACCCAGGAAAACCACATATTCTGGAAGAACTGATTTCTCCCTACCAATCAGAAGTGAAGTTATGTTATTATATTAGGGACTCAGTGATATGTAATAGAAGTATCACTGTAATGAAGAAAATATCCTTTTCTCCAAGGCATTATGTGAACAATTAATTTGTCTTGCATAACAGTATTGCTGGCCACACAGTGGCTGGTCTGCCCGGGTTCGCCATGTACTCGGCAAGCAAGTCGCCGTCACAGCACTCACTGAGGGACTGCGCGCAGAACTTTGCCCTGGCATTATGTGGACAGTGTTCGTCTTGTGTTGTAGTATTGCTGGCCACACAGTGGCTGGTCTGCCCGGGTTCGCCATGTACTCGGCAAGCAAGTTCGCCGTCACAGCACTCACTGAGGGACTGCGCGCAGAACTTTGCCCTGGCATTATGTGAACAGTGTTCGTCTTGTGTTGTAGTATTGCTGGCCACACAGTGGCTGGTCTGCCCGGGTTCGCCATGTACTCGGCAAGCAAGTCGCCGTCACAGCACTCACTGAGGGACTGCGCGCAGAACTTTGCCCTGGCATTATGTGAACAGTGTTCGTCTTGTGTTGTAGTATTGCTGGCCACACAGTGGCTGGTCTGCCCGGGTTCGCCATGTACTCGGCAAGCAAGTTTGCCGTCACAGCACTCACTGAGGGACTGCGCGCAGAACTGGCGGCGCTCAAGACCAACATCAAAATCACGGTCAGTTCGAGGCCCTTTTCAACTCAAACTAAACAATACCTAATGTTGACATCAAAACGTAAACCATAACTGAAGAGACTTCCCCCACTCCATGTAGGGGGTGGGGGAGGTGTATGTCGAGTTTCTTTACCATGACATTACTTTTTTCGGGATGTCTTATAAAATGAAAGATTAATCATTTTTCGTTATCTTTTATCTCGAGATTATATCTCATAAAAGAGTTTCCTCTGTCTGTAGGAGATATAAAACTAATTTAATTCTGATACCGTAATAACAACATATACTTCATTTGTCAGGGACTTTACAGCGCCTAAGGGCAAATGCCCTAAGGACAAACTCCAATAAAATATCACCCGCAATATCACCCCGTCTTCTCCGTATCACCCTCAGAAATGGTTTTTTTTTCTTTGCTCCTCTTTTATTTGTTATGGTGGGAGGAAGTGGTACAGGCGCGTAGGAAGGGGGGGGGGGGAGTGGGGGTCAATGACCCCACCACTTTTCATCTCGACACCCCCAGATATACAAAAAATGTGATAGGGAGATCCAAAAATGCACAGATTTGCTCCATTATGAAATTGAATTCTCAAAATTTTCCCAAGTTTTGCAAAACTAATTGAACAGAGGTATTTCCAACCAATGAGACAATAACTCATTTGTCCAACATAATGTAATATTACACGTTAAACTATGATACCATAACACAGAGGTACAGATTGGTCTTATTGCTCATTACTGTTGCTTAATATGCAACCTTTTTTAAAGGAATTCCAAAATCGATTCATAATCGACTCTCTTTTACTACAAATTCAAAAAATTCCCTGCGGGGCCATTGGGGATTATATCAAATAAAAAGATAAACAGTTTTTAATGTGACTAAACATTATTGTGACTAAGGTTTTCCAAGAATATTGCATATCAAACATTTTAAATTTTTTTGAAAAGAATGCCAAAAATTATTCAAATTTGATTCTTTTGTATCAAAAAATCAAAAAATTCCCTGCGGGGCCATTGGGGATGTTATCAAATAAAAAATTTACAGATTATAATGCATTTTGTCTAAAGTTTTCCGAAGAATATTGCATATCACACGTTTTAAATATCTTTGAAAATGATGCCAAAATAACTTCAAATTCGATTCCTTTGTATCAAAAAATCCAAAATTTCCCTGCGGGGCCAATGGGGATTAAGCAAGTACCTAGTTACAGATTATTGCATATCACACATTGTAAATTTCTTTCATAAGAATGCTATTTAGCTTCAAATTCGATTCTTTTGTACCAAAAATTCAAAAAAGGCCCTGCGGGGCAAACTGGGTGGCGAGCCCCCCAGACCCCCTTGTAACGGAGAACTACTTTTTTCTCACATTGATCGATCCCCGATAATTTTGACCCCCCCACTCAAAATAAAGTTCCTACGCGCCTGAAGAGGTAGTGCCAGAAAAATAGCAAAAATAGGCGTGAAAAATAGGAATACCAAACAGAAAATAGTTTTCACTGCTGCAAATTCCGTGACAAACGTACTAGAACTCAAAATGTATTTTTGGTGATGATTCTTGTGTAGAGTTTGAGTCCGGGAGCTGTGAGGACAGAGATCATGGACCACGCTACTGTTGACGCTAACGTCGACCTCTACAACAAGTACCCCTGCCTCGACCCCCAGGACATCGCCGAGGGGCTCGTCTACGTGCTGTCCACTGGCCCCAGAGTGCAGGTCAGTCACCTCCATAGAGTAGCAAACCGGACAAATCTATAATTTACAGCCATTTTACAGTAACTCCATATATTTTTCCATTCAAAGACAAATGTTCAAAGTTTCAAATTTCGAATACCTAATTCAAGTCATTTTTTTTTTAGTAAAACCAGTAAAACTAACGTATGGATATCAAAGACCTTAACAGTGGTTTCACCGATAGTAAGGTCTTTTTGGATATTGTCCAATAATAATATATAGTACCAAGGACTGGAACCCAAATGTATATCAGTTCCAGTTCCAAGTTTTAAAAAATTTGGTTCCATCAAATTTAGACAATAATTTTTTTTAAATCGACTTCTGGGAACTTACATGAAATGTCCGACATTAATTTGATTTATTTGAAAAACTGTCAATGGTAGTAAATAATTTCAGATTTGAAAGGCAATGAAGTAAAATTTCAATGAAAATTAGTTTTTAAGGTGCTGCAAGCGCGAGCGATTTTGATGCTTTTTGTCGACACTTTTTGCGATACGATTGGAGACGAAATGGGTAGACCAAATTATTTGAAATTTTAATCATGATTAGATAAAAGACAAACTTAGGGTTATCCCTTGGTACATTTTTAATTTTTTGTTTCGTTAATTAGTAATAATTAGTGGATTTTTGGTGAAAAATTAGCTATTTTCGTGTCTCCCTGGGTGCCGTATAAAATTAAATTTAAAAAATGTGCCAAGTGATAACCCTAAGTTTGTCTTTCATCTAATCATGATTAAAATTTGAGATCAATTGGTTAACGGGTATGGTCTCCAATCGTATCGCAAATTTCTGAGTTTTGTGCGGTTTTGTTGAATAACCGGCGCCTAATTAACAATGCAATAAGCAAAAATGAAAAAGTGCTACTAATATCCAATCAGACTGATCATGTGAACATCCTGTAAAAGTTACAATCACTTATGAAACAATTTCTCTCTCTCAATTTTCTAAAACGGCCGAGCGCTAGTATCACCTTAAGAACCCTTATGGAAGCGAAATAATGTTCAATATTAATAAGTGTTCCGGTTCCACCTAAAAAAATATGGGTTCCGGTTCCAGTCCCTGTATACCTACTAGATTTTTGGTCAATAATCTTCCTCGAAAATTCTGCAGTGAACTCTATTATAAAGCTGGGGATCCCCATTCAGACGACTAAGATAACGAATTTTAAGAGGAAGTCAAGTTCATTGCGCATTTAACTGAAAATCTCCTCATCATAATCATGACGTCTATTTCTATTTCTTTCAGGTACATGAATTGACTATCAAACCACTTGGCGAATATCAGTGACCTCGTGTAGACAAATGCTTGCAATGCTCTGCTCTTGAAAGATTAGCCTACTCTTCAAAATCTTCATCTCCTGCCTAAATGAGATAATTTGGCAAGGAGTTAAATAATTCAACACAAAACATGGTCTACAGTGTAACATATCACATTTATGGAAAATATATTGTTATTATAAACATTGTTAACAGGGTGACTCTTTTCATGTCCTTCAAATATAGTTTTAGTAATCATTTTGTATATATAAATAGAAAACAAAAATTTAGAACTAATCATGGTTTCACACAGTACCTAGTGTTCTCTTTCAGCTAGGTGGTATAATAAAATAGCAATCAAAATTATACAAATAACAGATAATTTAGTAGTATATATTCATGCATTCATTTATATCATTCTAGTAAAATATAACAATTTGTTTCTCAGTAATTTCCTCTACTAAATCATTGACATAATTTCAAATCAAGTCGTGTATAAAAACAAATAAATATTGAATGTCGATGCATACCACCATCACTGAAAGGGTTGTTGAAAATAGCTCGCAGGAATTATCTTAAAGTAATCACTTACACCACAATGTGCTATTAGACCATGGAAGTTAGACATTGCACTTTTTTACTTATTGATTGGGTGTATGACAATTTGTGTACAACTTTGAATATTAATTGATGGTATTTGAATTATTTGAGCAGACTACAAACTAAATTATTAACTAAGGACAATTGTAGCTATACATCATTCATTTGATAAATTATCAGAAAAATTCTATAGGTACTTTGTACAGAAATATACACATTATAATACACCTCATCGTACATCCAGAGTAATGCGTGGTTTTGTCAAGAAAACTGCCAATTTATGACAATTTCCGTAAAATCAACAATAAAATAATAAGAGCTATGTGTACTGTCAGGTCCACATTTTCAGAGTTCCGTTCCAAATGTAAATATAGTGAAAAATACAAAATATTCACCTAGATATTCTTGAACAAAATATTACAAAACACAAATATAGAGAAAGAATGGTTTCATTGCACACAAACATCTGAAGCAATATCGATAAAATCAGGAGGCCGATTACATCAAAATATCAGTTTAGTTATCGGTTTAAATTATCTACATTTATATCTAAACATGCTCTTAAGATAATTGGTCAATTAAATATTACTATTTACAAAGTTAATTAAATTATTTTTGATTCAGAATATTCACATTTTAAATGCGAACTCTATACCTAATGTAGGATAATTCGTTGTTTATAAATAAAGTTATATATTTATGTCATGCATAAATAAAGAATAATTAACTGTTAACGGCCTGTAAAGGATTTAAGTTTCAGTACAACGTTGGTACTTTTGAAGGAACCAAATTTTTCACTTGCCAATATTTACACACAAGGCGAAAAATAATTATCAAATTCTTGCAAAAATCTTACGCAATAAATATACAAAATCATTATTTACATACATTCTCACACGACCCATTATCACGAGGGTAATACTTAGTGGTTCAGTTACCCACTTTGGTTTAAGAAGTCCCTGAATCTATCGCTACTCGCAGAGTCGCGAAGAACAAACTTGCACTAGGAAGTTTCACCGGACCGTGGTCAGATGCAGTGTTCAACCAATCAAAACGTAGATACATTCCCGCCATTTTGATTAGAACTCAACAAAGCACCAATATCTTCTTGCATCAGACCTCCACGTTATTTGATTTACGCACTAACTAACATGCCTTGTTGTACATTGTAGGTAAAAAACTGTACATTTATGAATAGGTACCTACATATTTGGATATATCACCAATGAAGACTTTCTGTCATTTGTAAGACTGTGACTAAATGCGTTGGAGCAACAAAGTTGTCGAGAATAGATCGCTTTTTGACTGTGCATTGTTGTTACTTGTTATTTTTAACCTTTTAAACCTGCAGAATGTTCATATTTGCCATTTGCCAATATTTATGAGCATTCACTGAAAAGAGTGTGTAATTAGCCAATTCTTAAAAGATATATGAAAGTTTTATTCGAAACTGAATTACCATTGGATTAACTCTGTAGTGAGAGGTTGGCTCTGGAAAAATAACGTAGCAGTTAAAAGGTTGAACCTCGATCTAAAATATTACAAGCACTAAATTAGCCGATTTGAAATTCAGTGAAATTCATCATTTTATATCTTCTAAAACTTTTCGTGACAATGTAGGTAAAAGTCAACAATGCAAGAAAAGTAATTAATTTACATCAACTTAATCGCCAAAGCTTTGGTGTCTACTTCAACGCAACAGTCACAACCTTAAAAATGGCATAATAGGGTGAAACTTTCTCTAAAACAATATTAACTTTGATTTCTAATGAAACATCTTGAATCAATCAAGAATTATTCTAACAGTCTGATCAATAAGTTATATCGATCTACTTGATCTTGAAGACATGGTAATAACGTGAAGGAAGAAGCGACTGTGTAGTACAGTCCGACAAGAAACAGCTGGATAACGGTGGTAATTCCGTTGGCCTGGCGTAGGTGAGATGTCACGTCGCCACTGCGTTGCTCGCAGTTGTCAGTACTGTGGTCGCGATGGGTAGCCCGGCCGGTCGGGGAGGCGGGGGGGAATGGTTGGTACAGGGCGCCTACAAAACAACACAACCAAAATCAAATCATAAGAAAATCCAATATAGAAGAAAGCAGAGGGTGGAAAATATGAAACAAATAACGAGGGAACCTTAGGAAGATGAAGATTAACGATCTACAAGCATAGCCAAAGAAGCATAACAAAACTGAAGAACATGCAGTCCATATTATGAATTAATATTATACGGACACAAGGAAGTTAGGTTCAATTAAGTATGCCACAAATGCAAAAAATTAAAATTTGAGATAAAGGAGACATGCTTCGATAAAAAAAATTGTCGTTGAATCAAACAAATTTGATTGGTATAAAAATCGTATGTGAAATACCATTTCCATAAGGACTATTATTAAGAATAGAAGGACGTGATGTGATATTCGAAACTAATACACTTGTTGCATTTGAAACAAAAGCACTACAGAATGTTTGATATTAGTTTCTGTAAATGTAAGTAATAGTTGAAATAATGTTTGTAAATGAAGGTATTTCTTTTGAATCAACAAAAAATCAGTAATAGGTAAAACAATAGGTATTAAATTCTAAGTAATAAAATGTGACATTATTCGTTGGTAAAACATATTTATTTTTCAATTAACCAACGAGTGATTATGATAACAACATTTTCATTATGTGAAGGGAAGTGTCTTAACAACAATTATAGTTTACATGAATATACAGAGTAGCTCATATTAATAATATAATCTACAACTATGTCGGCAAGAGTTTGGCGTTCGGCTGAAACGCAACTCTCGTCGACGGCGGAATAGTTTAATACCTCGCAATACCTAGCTCGATTCAATAGCCGCAATGCTCTGAGACCGCGACGACAGACTTCACTTTATGGTATATCACAAAACTAATTACAATTATTTTGTAATAATATATTTTACTTTGTCATAATATTGGTGCAATGTCCTATTTCGCGTGTACCTTAAAAACTAAATTACACATGTGCTGGGAACATCGTTTTACATTGAAAGTTCAGTAAATATTGAAATAATTAAGTTGAGTTACCGACCTAATAATCGCACGCTACCTATGTAGAATTTTGACAACTTTGGTAAAAATAATCGAGCAGGGATTCGAAGGCTTCTGGATCAAGAATGGAAGCCCGTTTTTTTAATATTCTTACTTTTGACAAATGAAATGATTACATGACTTTCACATAAATAAGACACATAATCGTTGAGTGCAAGGGACGAGAAGAATCGAAGCACTAACGATGAGTCTACCACTTCCAAGTTCTCGAACCGGGCACAGAATTTTCAACTGCTGATTTTAGAGAGCTTGAATTTTATTCTAAGCAAATTGCTTTTTCTAGACGGCAGGACCATTCAGTACATTGTTTTAAAAACCGCATCGAAATTCTGTGCCAGGCATGAAATAACATTGCGTTTTAAGTATTTTTATTCCTACTTAGGATACAGTTAGATTCATTTTAAGAGCTCAATCTACAGTTTATGTTTATTTAATATTAATGATGAAATAATTTACAGGAATACACGACATCAAAGAACCTCACAGATATTTCATAAAGCACTATAATTTGAAATAATCCTAATTCTTATTAGTATATTATTACTTTGTTTCTATACATAATACGTTGTACCGAGTGAGCGAGAGTTAGATGACATCGTCCAAGGTCGTCTCGGTCACTCTGGTATTTGGTGAGATGCACGCCCTTGTCATATATATACACACGTTGCAGCTTACGTTCAGCATTCGAATCGAACGACAGAAACACTCGCATATAAGCCGAGAATTTCCGTTAGTCGATTCTTACCAAAGCCAAGTGTATAAACATCAAGGCTCGAAAAAATACTGTGCACCTTTTTCCATCGTTATGACGTAAATAAACTATAATTGACTTGTATACATTATTCCTTTGCTATTCTGAAGAATAAGTTATAGCTACATTTTACTGTACACACGTAGAATATCTGAACTCATCTTGGGAATATTTAATATTATTGGAGTGAAAATAATGGGGTCAACGTTTAGAAACGATTAAGGACAACTAGATTTATGAATGACTGATACCTGCAATATGAAGACTACAGAAATGTTCTTTCACAATGGAAAACATCAGTTTGCAAAATCTTTTTTGTGTGACTTCATCAAACTTCTTGAAGAAAAATACACGAACTTCTGGCAATTTTGAGCTATTGTCGCTAACATCGATATGCACATCAAATAAACTCTAGTACGCTCGGGTTATAGCATTGTTTAGGGAATTTGAATTCTATGTTTAGAGTATTTGGACTGGTAAACTTGTATACTGAACAGTACTTCACAAAAGAGTAAAGAAAAGAGAATTTTAGTACGTATTTGACAGCTATTTCTACCAGAAACTCTCAAATGCTCCAAAATACCAGCTTCACATAGGAATTTTCTGACAACAACTTTTAACAATAGGTAAACCACAAGTATTTTTTTTGTGATTTTAGAAAGATAATTGAATCGATCTGCTACTGTACAATATGCACACTAACTGCCGCCTACATATTGTCACGCCATGGACTCGTATGAGAAATCAACAAGCTAATAATCGTCGCCATGTGCGCGGTGCCAAACTTTCATCGCTAGACTGCTCAAACAATCAGCTAATAGGCCCATAAACCTGCTTTAACAATTTTATATATATAATATATTCTTTATTTATTATGATTATGCTTAGCTCACATGTATCTATTCTTCTAAGCTACAAACTACATAGTATCTTGCTGTCTGTACTATTGCCGTGGTAACGATTGCTCAGTAATGATGCATTAGGTATTGCTTACTCAACGGAGAGCGATTTATATTGCAAAGCACACACCAAAATCATATCGAGCTTGATCTACCTCTACGAATACATCCATAGAGAACTAGAAACTCTCTTACACGGCAGTCCATCTCAATATAACTTGAATTCGGGATGCAACGGATTTGAATGGAATGTTAAGTTTGGATCGCTTTGATTTTAAGACAGTGCAGTGCCATTGCTTTTACAGAGATCAAACCTTCACAAATAAACTAACTTTATACATACAATATCATCTAAAATATATCATTAAAATATTATAGAAACCATGCTAAAAATATATAGTTTACCCGGTTGAAAATATTACAATATTAACATCTCAGAGAGACACGAAGGAATTAGGGTTCTTGTTAGTTTATCAAAGAAACTCTTCAAATGGTTACAACTGAATTTTGCAACTAGGAAATTATAAATTCCTTGAGAGAAAGAACCGATTTAAATGTCCATGGCAAAAATACCACTTATTTCAATCTTATTCACATTTAAATAAAATTGATGACTATCAAAAAAGTTTCTCTAACAAGATTTAATTCAGCTTCGAAATAATGCAATTCGAATCCGAAACGGAGTTCGAACCCGGACACCGACTCTGTCGAATGACTTTACTTGGACTTGGTTCTGGAGAAAGCGTTCATCATTTCGTTGACGGCTGCCGTCGTGACCGCCTGTCCGACCGCCTGTTGGACTCGTTGCGGAATCTGCGGCATGTTGCCCGACGATGATCCGAAGCCCAATCCTTGCCCCTGCGATCGGCTGCGGCCAACACAACAACTCCATTTACTAGCGCTCAAGGCCGGTCGCAAACGCGGACAGACGTAGGAAGAAAAGTGCGGAGTCTTCGACGATAGTGTGTCTCGCGAGGCATGCAAACTTTTACGGGTTTGTTTGACAGGGAAGATTTTGTGAGTGACGACAATATCGCAAACAGAAAAACAGTACTTTATGATACGATTATGTTGGAATCGTAAGCAGATTATAACTGCCAACATTTTTCCGATGTGAGAAGATTGGTTTCACTGTCCATTGGAAATACATCGGCATTCAATAACATTATGTAACATTAATTAAGTACGGAAGCCGCATTAAAATGTTTAAATAAACACAATCTGTAGCAATCTACCTCAGTATTCGTTTGGTTGAGTTAAACATCTGTAAATATACATATTCCCAAACATTGCAAAGAAAACAGTAGGTCGGGTTATATTATCGGAACACAAAGAACCATCGGAAGGTGGTTAGAAGAGATGTCATGGCGTAGAAGGGTGGTTATTTGCAAAGCTCATGCGGCACGGGGCAGATTACTGCCGTCGTCTGAAAGAGAGAAACCACGCCACACATCACCCAACAACTGTCACAACGCATCCAAGCAAATCATCACTAAATGTTAGCAAACGAGCAGCAAGCGGAAACGTTTCTACAGAAGAATCACACGCGTATTTTAAATGCAAATTTATTTTATTTATTAACCTTAACAAGATTACACGCTTTGCTAAGTATATTACAAAGAATTTTATTTTGCTTCATGTTTGCTAACATTGATGAGGACTTAAGTGAAGACATGATTTAAGGCAATAAAAGATGCAATATTACAAAGAAGAGCAGAGAAACATGAGAAAGAAACATAGACAAACAAAACAAAACATGGATTAGGAGAAGTATTAGATCATTTCCCCTCAAAAGGTCTGAAGATTCGATCAAGGATGACTGATATTCAATAGATAATTGATTATTTTTAGCAAAACCAAAACCTTTCTAGGATCATTCACTCACAGCCTTCACCTTTCCTCTAGTATAATTTTGAAATGAATTGTTGTCATACAGTAAGTAAAAACATAGAATGGTAAAGGAGTGAGTGAAAAAGCTAGGCTCGAAGTACAATGCTTGCTATAGTTAAGTAAACAATTTGAGAAAGTGTTGAACTGTCTAACAGTGAATTTGAAACTAATGTCTACTACTCAGTGCAGAAATAACTGTTGAACTCAGTCTTGATTCCCACCACGGTGCTTAGAATGATATCAGATCATCGCTAACTCTTCATCGATCAGACAACAGGTGCCACACAAGAAGAGAAGAAAAGAAAGAGATCAAAATGATACAGTAAAAACAACTTGATATTGTGAATGTATAGTATTGTAAGAAATTTTAACAAGTTAAGAATAACAACTGAAATATAGTTATGTTACACAAAACAACTTGAATATTTGGAATGTAGTATAAAATAATTGGGATTTTCTTTGGAATGCCATGTTCTTGACACATTCAATTATTCCGTTTTGCTGTAAAGAAGGGAAAGCTTGGCAGCCATCTATGGAGAGGAAAGAAGAGGAAAAGTAGGACAAGAAAATACTCCGTAAGCAACTAGTGGCTTTTCGGTTTTTTAAAAGCCACTAGTTGCATATTACGATAGCTCTCAGACCCTCAGTCAACTCAAATACTCCGTAAAATAAATACTGGAAAAATAGGCAGGAAATCAATTTTGGTAGAAAGTAACGTAAGTCAACCAACCCATCTACTATGTTGCTACCGTCTACAAACTAAATGTTTTGAATCTCAAAAGAGAGAAATAATTTCTGGATTTAACTACTAGGATGATTTAGCCCTCATTGGACTGAGTTCATCAAATGATTCTAGTTTTTAATCAATCAACTGTCACTGTTAATCACTCTCAGACAAATGTAAGAAAACAAGAAGTGTAAATTCCCCAGGAAAACCGTTGACTTAGGAACATGAATGTTGATAGGTTATTTCTGCGTAGAGTGCAGCAGAACCCAGTAGAACACCGTTCATATGATTCACACTTATACGTTTGTACACTGACAAACCCAAAACATTAAATCAGCATATTATGAGAAAGAACAAGCCTCTAAACTGAACTGCCATTCTCAAAACTGTGTGTGTGCCATTCACATTTGTTGAAGATACATTATAAAAGTATCTGAAAAGTTGTAAGGTGGATTCACACGGCCGTTTCAAACTTCCCAAGTTTGCCGAAGTTCCGAATCGCCGTTCCAAAAACTCACGTGTGAAATATGACAGTTTGGAACTCAATCTTCGCAGTTCGAATCTTTTCATAGTTCACACAGGAGTTTTTGGAACGGCGATTCGGAACTTTGGCAAACTTGGGAAGTTTAGAACGGCCGTGTGAATCTACCTGTAGAGAATAAATTACTCTTTGTGCAACGTTAACCACATTTTTTAAATTAAAATTTGATCCAAATGTTGAAGAGCAGTTTTGAAATTTCAAACGGTGCGGTAACATTTTAGGCAAATTATAAATGCCCATAACTTTAAGATCAAAATTTAAAAATTGATGAATGGTGCATTTCATTCCCTACAACTTTGTCGCTTAATATTATCTTCAATAGATTGTTGCAATCTTGAGATCGGCAAAGGTCATCATTAATTGTACCTCCACATTAACATTTCATGTTTCTATGATCGTTGTATATTCGGCTTTAAATCATATAACTGATGCTCCACTCTTTGAGTCCCGCATGTGAAGTGAGAGTCACGCATACGAATGTTCTACTCACGAAGGTATGAGCGGAGGCGGCAGTCCTCCCGCCGGGGCGCGTCCCCCCTGGGGCATGCCGGGTCCGGGGCGGTTGGGGATGGCCGGTGCTGGACGTCCGGTGGCCGGGACGACGGGCGGCGCTCGGGCCTGTGGCGCGGACATCGGCTGCATCGCATTGCCGCGGCGCGGGCCTCCGGGCGACGGAGGAGACAGTCTGGGGAGACATTGGAATGTTACAGGCAATCTCATACATTCACATCCTCATGGTCAGTTTCTAATCGTCTTACCTATACAGATCTTAGCTTGCCAGTCGCAAAATATTAATCATTATAATTAGTTTCTTTGAGGGTAGGATGTTTTCCGATAGAAAAATGGTAAAATTAACGATGTACGAGTTCATGCTACTAACTCCTCGATGGCAGTAATAGGTAAATAAGTATTGTGGTTGAAGAGTACCTACCTAAATGTAAGATTACTTTTCTTTTGTAAATGCTGAAGTTTCTATAATCGAAACTGACCAATGGGAGAAATGTGTATCTCTCTCACAGTTTGTCCTCATTAACTCATAGTTTTGATTATACAGTAAATTTTCTGTTTTCCCTTCTAAGAAACGTATTCACTTTGAGCTTATTTATTACGAATAGCCAAGATTAAAAGTGAATATTACTTAAATAGTAAAGAGAAAAATATTATTAAAAATTCTGGAGAATGAACATTACTGAGACGAGATCTCACGATTTCTCAAGGGAAACAATTTCCTTTCCAGTAACAAAGCAGTTACTACTTTAATCAAAAGTAAGGCTCGAAGCACATAACAGACAAACTGTCTACTATTTCCCTCCCACGTCAACTGCCTACGAGTGACAAGTAGTAACATACCTGGGATTGTCTAAGCTGGCAGGAAGCCAATCGTTCTTGACGGGCGGAGGCACCGGCGTTGACACGGTCGCCATGGAAACGTCCCCGATGATGCGCAGCGCCTCCTTGCAGGCGTGGTACATGCGCAGCATCTCTTCGCGCTTCGTCGCCTCCTCCGGTGACTCTTCCATCATGGCAGCCTGTGCAACGTTCAGGGTTCGGGTTAATTTAGGGAGTATTGTGGTGTGGGAATGTACCTTAACCCCTCAAGCCGGTACTAAAATGTTAGGCGCGCGAGCCGTCAGGCGGTAGTTCTTTTCCTGTGGGTTCCACAATTTCACTACATTTCCATCATCACTTTGGTCACTCTCTCATGCACTGTCACTCTCCCCACTATCACTGTAATCACTATCATATTTATCATTACGAGTAACATTTCCCGATGGGTCGTCTTCTTCATCAGAATCTTAAAAAAAAGCATTTATGTCAACACCTGACAGTCGCTTCAGACGCCATTTTGCAGACGGAAGAATCGTAGTAATCTTATATTTTAATTCAGAAGGCTATGAGAGATTCTAAAAATATTCAATGCTGCCAACAGTCAACACTAAACCACAAGAAATCATAAGTTCCAAATAGTTCACCAAAGTCCTGAGAGATGGCACTTCTAGCACTGTTTGAACATAATATTCCATAGGACGTATAGGTCACGTCGAACCGCCTGAGGGACGAAATTTAGAGCGCGTACGGAGTACGTCAAACCGGCTTGAGGGGTTAAGCATTGTTTTCTACATAATATTATTTTAAATAGGCTATCTGTGCATCTACTCTTAGAATAATAAGTAAGAAGTGAACACAATGTAGGTACTGAATGAAGAGTTCAAAATGTGGGTCATTTTAGGAGTCTTCTATTACATTATAGAGAAACAATACACTCTTAAAATGTGAATACTTTTGGACTATGAGAGAAGGGAAACAGAATCTATATAAAATCTCCTTTCCTTATACATTTTAACAATTATTAAATTGTTTCAAGACCGCTTGGAAGGGAAAAAAGTGTAGATTTATGGACCAAAAAGTGGTCTTTTGCTAACTTAAAATATGTCAAAAATCAAAATAAAAAGCCATAGACCGAAGCTCATTTATGTAGGTACATTTTATTTTTCTTTGCTCATGGTAGATATAAAAGATTGATTGTAAAGAACTATGGACACCTATTGTTATTTCTGCCAAAACCTTAAAATTTTTAAGAACAAGTTTACTCATTTTTAGACGAAAAATGTAATGTTCAATGTATCAGGCGCTTGGCTTAACTGTGCAATTATTTACACTTTTACTAATAATTAAAAATGAACCTCGAAGAATCGAAAATGAGCCTTACAAACACTTTTAACTGAAACAAACATCTCTGTGTCTCGTCCCACCTGATCGCCGGAAGCGTAGAGATGAGCGAGCAGCTCGCCGTTGATGAAGTCCTTGGCGTTGTTGATGATGAGCATCATGATAGTCTTGGGGACGAGGTCGCGCGTCGTCTTGGTCACGATCTTCATGTACGAGTCGACCAGGTTGCGTATCGTCTCCACCTGTCGCTCCAGCATCGGGTCCATCGACGCGCTGTCCTGCTTGCCGCCCTGCGCAACCAGTCACGTTCACGTCATCGTCGCGCATAACACGTCCAGCAACAGCACATTATAATACAATCTTTTAGCTACCGTTTGGAATTAATTGTACAACTGGACGCAAGTTTTAATATGCATTGAATGTCATTGATATGAATGCCATCATTGACAGTGACATGATGACTTTAAAATTCTGATGAATGAAGCATACTAATTGAATCATTGATGAAACTAGCAGTTAAAATTAATTATTGTAGTCCAGCTACGCTTTTAGAGGAAATAGTGGGATACAAGTATGATTTCTAATAGGTACTTTGTAAAAATTGCAAACCTCTTGCAAAATTACAGATTGAGGCAAAACTGTAGTGCAGAGAGTAAGATTTGATGATATGTATAAATAAACTCTTGCTCTGCTTGAAATTACCAGCTAAACCTCAAGAGGCGAACAATGCCACCTGAGATTTGATAGCAGTTTCAACAAGAACAGATATGCAGTGCAAAATCACACAAATATAAGAGTGTTCAAAATTTAAAATCAAAATCACACATAAGCAATAAATAATTTTTAAAGAGTTCCATAAATGTTCGTTCAAAATCAATACCAAATACAAAACAGAAAATTCAAATACAGGTTAAAAACTCCTGAAAATAAATAGTAAGTGCTAAGATCTACAAAACACACTTCTTCTACGCTAATTCCAGTTACTACGCTAGCCGGCACACAACTACCCAAGTTAGTATTTCACAAACCTCGTAACCGTCCTGGGAAGAGGAGGCAAAATAGACATAAAATTGAGTAGAATGTCAAGACTGTCAAAACTGACATATGGTTGAAAAACAACACAATTAAATAAGTAATATCCACTCTGCAAAACCACTGCATATCTGAGAGTAGATGAAAGTACGGCACAATCGAGGCACAAAAGCTTATTGCGATCAAACGATTAGATTGTCAAAAGGTGTTAAAAAGAGTTATAGCGGAGAATGAAAAAACTGAAAACCAAAAGAGGCATTCCACTCATATAGGCAACAACATTCCACGGCAGTCAATGTTTTAAAATGACGCTGAACAGTTTCCTCATACCCTCTAGCTGACCTATAATCTTTGTATCACAGGGATTTTAGCTGTTGATCCCATTTGAGATTTCAATTCTACTTCAACAATAGAATAATTATGATGTAATAATCTTTCCCTGGTTTCAAAACATTGGCCAGGGGTGGAGCGATTATTCGCACACCAAAACTAGAGCCACATGATTCAAGATAAAATTAGGCATACATCGAGTAAGACCGAGGATTAAAAGATTGACACTGTTTCTCTCCCGGAGAAATTTTGGGTAAAGTATTATTTCTCATCTACAGATTGTGTATCAGTTCTCATAAATATGCAAGAATATGTAGTTATTTTGCTTGATTTTTGAAATAATTTATGTTGGGTGTGGTACACAATGTTTGAAAGTACATACTGCCCATCAGTTTTACGACACCTATCTCATTCTTCTACAAAGAACTGCGTCGGATACTTGTGGCCTATATGAACGCAGTGCCGAAGTGCTTATTTGAAATGAAATGCCAGCACCGCTTTCGCATCTTCGTCGTCCCCGCTAGCAGCGTCCGACGCCGACTCACTTACCCTTCTACCCTGGAAGATAGACATACACCATCTCTAGCCACCACGACACACGACCATGTGGCAAGATTCCACTCTCACTTTCACAGACTTCGAGGGTCCATTCCTTTCCAGTACGATTTTAATCTTTGAACTTTGGCAACAATATCAAAAATTTGTTTTCAAACTAGGTAGTATCTATCTTTAATGTTAACATGAAGGGGAGTGAAATTGCGTACAGGAATTACTCACCTACAGAAGCCTAGCAAACTGAGCAATCAGTTATCAGTTAAAACTTTCATGACATTTAAGGCCATCAATAAATAATTGCTGTAACTTTGGCAACAGGAATCAAACCAGAGGCCTCCGGTGTGCAAGTCCAGCGCATTACTGCTCAATCTAACTTGCATTGAATGAAACTCTTTACCTTAGTTATCACCCTACAGTCAGGAACATGCAAAATAAATGCACTGAGGTAGTACCTATTATTATTTATGTGAGAGTAGTAGATCGTGACTGGATAAAAAAATGTAAGTCACCAATTTATCCAGTAGAACAAGCGTAGGTCATGGAAATAGGTTCCTGTCACCCTCCTTTCCCCTTTCCATGCATTAACGTTAGTTTCCCCCCGGCCCTTGTTTGTACTGGAAAAGTTGTTTGAATGGGGTGAAGGGTGAATAGAGGAATGTATTAGAAACTTATTTCCACGAGTGTACATGTACTTGAAGGCAAAGCAAATAAGCAGCTATCTTGATAATAAGCACGTTTTGAATATCATTTGGAATTTAATGCAATAGATTGTTTAATGCCATAGATTGTATGGCGCATTTGATAGAAAGAGTGCTGTAAAATGGTGGAGGAAGATTTCCTATGTATCCCAAATGCAGTAAGCGAATAAAGCATCTAGTACGAATGTAATAGTAGGTAGGTAATGATAAGTTCACAAGTACCCAAGTCACAATGGCTAGAGACTTTTGTAGTTTAACGAGAGATACATTCATTTTCTTAAAATACACATTAATCATGTCAGAAGATAGACATCACACAAGGTCACGCCCAACTCTTTCGAGGGAAAAATGGGGATGGGTCGATTCTGATTTCTCCGATTCCAACGACTTATACATTCAAAGAAACGTGATTCTTCAATTCAGCAGGAAACATTTTAAATGATTCAAATTCTTTGAAATTTCGTACCATATTTCTACTGCAGTTTGATTGGATTCATTTGCCAATACATCAGCTTAGTGTTTGCTGCTAAGTTCACACTACTGCTTGAAGAAAATTAAAATAGCTGTCGGTTAATTGTTAGCTTTATTATTGTTGCTGTTGAACGATTATATGTTTTAAACTAAAATCAAATTAAATAATTTGCATCTAGAAAAATACAGTGTGAAATGTAATTAAGTAGGTACTACGTACCAACTAAAATGTTATATGATGAAATAAATATCACAAAATATAAATAATCGGAATTGAAAGAATCGTTTCAAAGAACATCTATCGCAATTGGAATCGTCAAAAATTAGAATTGTCCCATTCCTGGAAACAGAAAAAAAAATACTTGAGCCAAACCATAAGACGGCCTGGATGTGCCATACGGACGATGGCGATATCGCATAATATGACAAGAGAACGGGTTCGCTCACCGTTTCGCCGTTGTCCACCTCGGTGGCCTTCTCGGGGTAGACTCCGGCTCGGAGGAACGAGGCCTTCCACGAGTCCACGTCGTCTTGGTTCTCGCAGCTCAGCTCCAGCTGCTTGAAATCCTGGAGCAGAAGAAAGTTCCTACAGACACCTCGGCCGTTTCCTAACCACTAGATTCACGCGGATGAAGCACGACAAGGCACGCCCAGGCCAACAATTTCACAAAGTAGCGAAGCGAAATTTACGCGGACAAAAATGTATGATGTTTAGCGTTGATTATCTACGCATAACAACAACGTAGATGAGCCATTGGACACTGCGCTGCGGCTTAGTTAAGGGTCTGCGTTCCAAGCTATTTTGAATTTTATAGTTCTGAAATCATTACAGTGCCAGGTTATAATGGCAGCCAGTTGACTACAGGCCACAATTAATTCATTTTATTCTTTGATATGGTCCCAGAAGTTATTAAAAGCGGCATGGATAAGCAAAAATGTAGAGACTATTATCTTGGAAAGCAAATGCTATGGTTTGTGTATGGACAAAATCATGTTAGATCAGAGAGGTTGTACAAGCTTATGTACAGGCTTAGGTATGTACAGGGTTGCCACCGACCAAAGGGTCAGCAAAAATATGAAGAATATCATCATATCGTAGCCAAAAAGCGCCATAATTTTCCCAGGAGGTATCAGACAGCATGGTGAAATTATCATCAATCAAAAGTGTTGGAATGTAATTTCAATATGTAGTTGCATTTTATTTTATTTAAATAGAGAAAGTATCTCTTTATGGATATACTAGTAAAAGTAAAGTCTCAATGCATTCATAAGAATTAACCACGTTTCTTACAATGCTGTTGAAATCTTTCAGAACGCAGAAACCATGGCTTCAAAAAGCACAGTTTGCTTGACAAATTTGTATCAACTATTTTTTAGCTACAATACATTTTATCTTTATCGATTTTTTTTGATTACAAAGTGACATTCAACTTTAAAATAAATTGTATAAAAAAGTAAATATATAATTATCTGATATTACAAATTTAACAAAATAAATTCAACTCTTTGAGCGAAAGAGATGCAAAAAGTGGTTTAGTACCAAGGTTAGGTACGTAACTGAAAAGAATTAAGTTAGTAGCCAACTTGAAAAAAATACTTTAAAAGTGGCAGCCCTGTTCATCTTGGGAGAGAAAGATTGTTACAGTATCGAGATATATTACACCTCCGGAAAGATGCAACTATGATGGCTTTAAAATTCGTCACACAATAAGAAGTTGCATCTGAAAGTGTAATCTATCTTTATGGCTACAGGACCTAGGATCAGAAAACTATGATCTTTATACCCTGTTCACACTGAGAATTCGATCATGATCCAGTTCAATTACAATCGAAATCAAAATGGAGGCAAGATTCAAGTTAAACTTTATAATGCATGTTACATGCAATTAGAGCATGCATTTTTAAGTTTATATTTTTAAAATTCGTAATTTCTTTTGTTTGACATTGATCTTCTTTTGTTTTCTTTTGTTCGATCATGATTCAGATTTCGATCGCGTTCTTACAACTCAATCGAGATTTGGATCATGATCGAGTTCGATTGGTTCATTTCACACACATTTTCGATTGCAATCGAGATTTTGGATCATGATCTAATCCTCAGTGTGAACAGGGTATTAGGGGGTTCCAGGGTTTCATCATAGGATGGGAATTTGTTGTGAAGCATACCAAAGATGAAACCGTATTACATACAACAAGCAAAACATATTTGCCCCAAACCGTATGATATAATTAGATATTCTTGATTAAAGTTCCTTTTTTACCCCATAAGATAACACAGGGAGACATGTTATGATCACTGAATATTGTAGGTAAATTGACAAAATATTGGAGATGTCTGAATTTAAAGATATAAAATTTTACAGACTTCCGTTCAAAAATATAGGGTCACTGGCCAAATAAGAAATTAAAGTTTATAATGTAATAAATGTATCATAAATTTGGCAACACTGTGCACTTCAAATTTAAATTATTGTGGTATAGTTTAAGGGGATTTTTTTTTTGTCTGGGGCTTAACGTCGCACTGTTCTGCAGCGAGGCTAATAGCGGCGGGTGAATGATTATGTTGATGATTGGGAGATGATGGTGAAGAGTAGGTAAGGATGGAAGGTGGGAAGGAGGTGGTCGTGGCCTATTAGTAGGGTACCTTCCCAGCATTTGCCTGTCGACTGAGGGAAAACCACGAAAAAACCCCAGTCAGGAAGGACGGCCGCGGGAAGGGGAAATTCAATTAATAGCATAAATTGGATCACAGACAGGACAGGGTACCTATATTGGTTTTATGCTGTTGTATGAGGTATGGTTTCATCAGTAATTTGATTTGTATTTTCATTTGTATGAATTACAACAAATTCTAAGCACCATGGCTGGAGACCTGGTCCACATTAACATCACATATTGCCTCCAAACAAAATGGAAAAACCAAACATCCAAACAGGTGTTAATAAAACCAAATGAGATGAGCCAACGATGGGACGAGCGAGTGCATGATGTTCAACCCCAGCCCGAGCGGGCAGCTATCAAAAGTTTACCGTGGTATGCGCGAGAAATTGAGCTTTTGTCGGCAGCGGCACACTTACCCGCCTATGTTCCTGTAGGACAGACAATGACCTTGGCAGTTGAAATTAGACATGCATCTAAAATGTTAGCGTCTACCCAAAGCCCGCGGAGAGCGAAATTAAGAAGCATGCACGGAAGTGGACGGTAAACTCTAGAGTAACTCTCAAATGATAACGTCAGTTCAACTACAAAGCCTCTCCAGTGACATTAACCCTTTAACCAGTGAGTTAATTTGTAGGTAGGTAGAGGTAAAAATTCTATATCTTTTTTGCGATGTGTTAGGAAGCATATTTTTGTATTATAAGAAAATAAAGCTATCAAATATTAAACAAATTTTTAAAATTTAAAAAAAAAAATTTCAAAAAAAAATTTTTTTGCAAAAAAAATTATTTTTTCTCTCTGTATATGTAGAATGCTAGCACGTACGAGATACGTGCATACCCGTTAAAGGGTTAAATACATTCTTTGCATAAAATTACAATGAAGTGAGCGTAGCAAGGGTCATCTCATCACGGTACTCTTATGGCACTTTTACTCTGTTTGTTTTTTTGTATTTTTGCCTGCAATGCCCAGGGCAAATCGTTTTTAATTAACAATCTGAAATTTTGTACACACAATTTCACAAGAGTGGTCTCTCGTGTCTAGTTTTTGAACAGGATCCTGCGACTTCTTAAAAATTAAAAGTTCAAAACTGGAACAATTTTACCAATCAACTTTAACTTTTGCATGGTCATCGGGACCAACATTATAGGTGTTTCCATAAAAAATTATTGACATTTAACAGACATTTTATGAGTTTTGGGATTTATTTGTAAAATTTCCTGAAGGAAATTTCAGATATTTTATCACTGCTACTTTTCGGCTCTTTCCAAGGTCTGTAGAGCAGAAACTTGAAAACGCATATCAATTCGCATGCAATACAAGGGCTCACTCAGAGCGATTTCCTAGTTTTAAACAATAATAAAATACCTTTTTAATAATAAAGGCAGTTATATATCCCTCCATAAGAATTCTGAAAATATCATTTATGATAGGATTGTAGTTTCTCTGTTGATAAGTAGAAGGCGAAGATAGCGATGACGAAATATAATTCAAGATTAGAAGTCGAGTTTACCTTCCACTTAGAGAGCATACGCCTGCACAAAGTTTGCCGGATTTAGTTCTCTAAAAACTTTTTCGTTTAGAAAGACCGTTGACCAATACACCTTTGTTATGATTACAGCTGCAAAGTAAGGAGCGGTCTTTGTATGTGGACCTTAGATCAGCGGTCGCCAACCTTTTGGATCTCCGCACCACTTATAACACAATTTAATATCTCGCGGTACTCTCAGGCGCATAAAATACGTATGACGGTTGACGGAAGTACAATTGCTCAGGGAGACAATGGGGGGGGGGGGGGGGGGGGGTCTGGGGGAAGGGCCCCCCAGCAGCAAGCGGGTTCGGGGCGCTTAGCCCAACAAAATGTTTTTAAAATGACTTTTATTGAAAAAATATTTGGAAACTGAAAACTTGGAAAGTGATATTATTTTCATAATTGATAGAAATACCTAGTGAACTGAATAAACAAATATTTTGGTAAAGGCTTGCATTGAAAGTTAAACTTAAACTTCCAAATTTCTCTGCAGACCAACCAAAATTTCCTCACGGATCACCAGTTGGCGACCGCTGCCTTAGATTGCAAAATACACCACCAGTTTGTTTGTTGAGCTAAACTATATTCCGTAAATGTAGGTATGAATTTAATATACAATAATTTAATGTAATAACATTTCTATCATGGCGGTAGGGGTGTGCGAATATTCGAATTAGGCGAAGTATTCGGCCGAAGTCGAAGTATTCGATCTCGAAGTTGAATATTGATTTATTACATGTCGAACACTTCGAAATGTCGAAGTATTCGTTCAAATTCGAATAGTGCGCGCGCGTCGGTAAAGAAGTTCATCAGACCAATCAGCGTACATCTCACCCAAGGACAAGGTTGCGCGGCGCGCGCATAATACACACTCCCCCCTCCAAGTTCCAACGCCAAAACTCGTCTCGTCGTGTGTCAACAGTAGACAGCTGATTTCAATTTGTTGCATTCGCCGTGCCAAGCTTACCTGTGTTTTGTGTTGTGTTTTTAATTTTGCGAAATATTTCCGACACGAAGTCGAACTATGGAATCTGCTAACGCAAATTTAGAGCAAGGAAAAGTGGCTTTGGAACTCTTTTTCCCCTGGCCAGGGCGAAGTGCAACACGCGTCAAAGCATTTTGAAGACGCCTTATCTAAAACTTAACTTAGGTACAAGCTTATTGAGCAGGAAGTAATTTCCTTTCGTTAATAGCTGAGATTACATACAATATTTTGATATTGTTTCAATTTTGTGTGCCTATAGGTATTTAATTTTTACTGTTCAATACCACGTTGTAAAAAGTATGTTTTTATTTAAAGGCACAATACCATGCTACCTACCTATGACTGATACTGATCCTACATTAATTTAAAAAAATATATAAATCTTAATTTCTTGAATTCTATTTTAAATTTGTTGGTAGGAAAAATAGCATTATTTACAAAAAATATTCGACTTCGAGATACTATTCGAGAAACTATTCGAGAAACTTCGATATTCGAATTCGACTTCGACTTCGAGAAATTCATGGGCAACTATTCGACTTCGACTTCGACATCAAAATTCACTATTCGCACACCCCTACATGGCGGTGAATTTCAAGTGTGATGGTTGTGTTGTGGTATCAACAATAATAACTTTAATACCCGATCCCACAACACAGGTATTTAAGTTCTGATTGTGAGCCCAAAATGCAGCCTTTAGGTAGTCATTTGACAGTTTGAAGAAATTAATAAAACATCACATCAGTAACATCTTAGGGATAAAATTGTGGTATTTTATGTGAAAACAATAGTCTAGAAGAAGAATCATGTTAGTAAGATGCATGATTCCTGGCGGGCGATCACAGGCTAGTTTGTGGAGACATCACAAGCATCGAAGCAAGATGCCAGCTTACCTTGTAGACGTTCCTGCCCTCGGGATTGAAGAGCGCGAACATCGGGCGGCGCGACATGAACCCTTGCTCGATGTCGCGCAGCTTTAGACCGTCCAGGGACAGCATGTACTTCTTATCTCGCTCCTGGAAACACACATTACCATCGGCGTTAAGAATTTTATTAAAGAACTAGTATGCATTAGAAATAATTGTACCTAAGTGTTTTTTTTCTACTGATGCTACTCGTGTATAAGACGCAATTATATGTCAATATTTTGATTCTGAAAACAGCCCTGCGTCTTATACACGCATACCAAGCTTTTTTCCCAGTAAATCCAAGGTGGATGTTTGTAAACAGAGCTGTGGTAGACTGCCACATGTTGTCTATCTCTGCCTTTCCCTCTCACTCTGTCTGGACTACTCATACTGTGTCTAGACACAACACTATTAACATATTACATTTTTGCAACAAAATGTTTTCCCTTGCATTTAGATCAGGAGACAAAATATATGTTTACGTCTGAAAAACATTGCTCTGACAGACATAAAATAGACAAAACACTGTTGAATGGCGATCTTAATGGAAGGGGAGGAGAGGAGTTGGGTTTGTTTTGGAATGCAGAGGAAAGGCAGGTGCATGCCTCTTAGAGCAAGCAACAGCTGCTGGGAAGAGACTCCCCTCCCCCCTTTCTCAGAAGCAGGAAATTACCGTTTGTTTACAACAAGTTGGCAGTGATTTTCATTCAAATAGCTCAGTTAGCTGGAAAACCAACATTAAGATGGATATCATGTATACAAACACACAATGTTTTTCATCATTTTACTGCGTCTTATACACGCATGCTAAGTGTTTACTTAAAGTAGACTTCTCAAAACAAGGGTGCGTCTTATACACGAGTGCGTCTTATACACGAGTTAATACGGTAAGTCCCTCATTAGTCATTAGTCACTAAAGTGCAATATTAGAGATTTAAGTTTAAGTCTGATTCAGGCTATTAACCTTCGGTTGATCAAATTGGTTCTGCTTGTGCGCAGAGTCACTTTGGTAACGATAATATGATACAAGTGTAGTACCAACTACCAAGTTGACCAAAAAGTTGCTAGTGTGGACTGGCTTTAGGTAAGCAATACATTTAAAATTATACTACTCTGTTTAATGTGTAATTTTTTTCCGACACTTGAGTTAAACAAAAATCTATGTAAATTAGAACAAAAATTTACATGCAAATTTGTAACCATAAGCTAAATAAAATTGCTCATTAATTTAATTTACAATGTGTATCAAACATGAAAAATTAGTACATGTTTGAAACCGTAGGTGTACCAAACCATTAACCAATATAACTTTTCAGATTTTACAGAGATAATATAATGGAATTCTTCTGACACCTAAAAGACATTGAGGGATAAAATGTGTTTGAGAGTTAAAGTGTGCAACGACGCGAATGCTCTCACCTCCTCGTCCTTGAACCACGAGATGTTCTCGGAGGTGAGCACGAACCAGTAGTCTCGGGAGCCGCCCTTCATGATGCCGAGGTTGTGGATGCACATGTAGCCCTTGCGGATCACCTGGTTACCCAACTTACGTCCGGCCTTGTTCGAGTTCTCGGACGACTGCTGCGCACTGAATACAACACTTCAAATGCAAATGTGACTCATACGGTCGGACTGGTCCGCTTTGGGCCGAGTCCGAGGGTCACCGGACCATCGGGGCTGGGCTAGCTCGATATGCATCGATTGCAGCTGTATTAAAAATCAGTCATATTTCTGGTTCGTATTTTGTAAATACAAAAATATTAACCAATAATTTTTCAACAACACGTATATTCCCGAGATTTCTTACTCCCCATTTCACATTCTTAAAAACCAAGGAAGTAGAAACTATAAATATATTAAGTAAGATCAAGATACTTTAAATGTGTAGAATAAGAAGAAATGTTTATCATCATCAAAATCATCTTGAATATATTTAATACTTAAATAATAAATAGTAAAGTAGGTATAATATTAAATTATGTAAAAATGTAGGATGATGTTTTTAATATTAAATGCTGGAAGTCTATTCTAGAACGTTTTCCCAATTCCATTCTGATGGAATCGGGTAACGGCCATAAGAATTAACATTACATGAAATTGAATTCCATCAGAATTTGGAATTCAAAAGTTCTAGAATTGGGCACCCTGGATATCTCAATATGAATTCAACTCTACATACTGTAGACACTTTGTAATCAACATTCATTTTCTTGGCTATGAGTAATCACAAAGAAGAATAAAACTTGTTAAAATGGCATACATTTACAACGTCTGTAGTTCAGCAACCAATTGTCTTCGGTGTGAGGAAATAAACAAAACGATTTAGAAAGATCTAGTAAAAGAAAGCAACAAAGAAGAGAATGTTCGAGTAGAAACCGGAGTGAAGCGAAGTCAGTCGTGATGTTAAGAGAAGTGATCGAGTATCCCAGCCTCACTGATCGGATGAGAAAGCAGCGATGCAAAACCCACGTCACACAAGCACGCTACCGTCAGCTCTAGGCCACATAAAGCATTGCGTAGCACAGACAATGAGAGAGCGACAAAGAGAGAAAACATACCCACTTGTTAGCACCGACAATACCAACAACTTGCTAGGTTAAACATAATGTGGCGTGAAAACCAACACAGAACTTCAAGTTTAATTCACTACACTTGATTTCATTAATGAATGCATTCACATCAGAGTAGAATACTTCAACATGTGTATCTATTGTAGTGCTGTTTAAAGATAAAAGTGCATGCAAGAGGGGAAAGAAAAATACCCTTATTCCACAACTAAATTTGTCCTCCAGCTTTTGTCCTTATCTAAGTTTGTCCTCCAACTAAGCTTGCCCTCTACTACGCTTGTCCTCCAACTAAGCTTGTCCTGCAACTAAGCTTGTCCTGCGACTAAGCTTGTCCTGCGACTAAGCTTGTCCAGCGACTAAGCTTGTCCTGCAACACTTTGTATGTAGCAGCTTGCAATCTACTTTGTACCGTCTAACATTATTTTGAAATGCTAGAAGGAAATCTGCACAGTTTTGTGTTGAAAAAGTGACGAAATTATAATAGACTGAACATCAAGCAACATTTACAACATTACCTCCAGTTTCTTGTGGTGATGACTATTTACCTACTCTTTACCCAAGAAGTGCACTTTTATCTTTTAACAGCCCAATAGTACGTCATTCTTTGTGTATACTACAGTATTTACATCTTGTATAAATACCTGTTTTACTTTAAAAACGCTTTATTTTAAGCTCATTTCCAAATCATTATGCAATGTTATTTTGTTGTCGAGTTCACATAAATTGTTTGTAGGAAGTTGAAAAGACCAGTGTGTGATTAATAAAGACATTTATCCATAAACAAAGTTGTTTTCATATGTGGTTCTAAAACAAATAGCATGCCAAGGTATAATTGAACAACGAACAGTGGAGAGACTGAAGGACTCTTGACAGGGGCAAGTTAACGACTCACAAAGTGTAAGGTTGTGCATCTCTGCACCTCGTAGAGCGCGTCAACGCGCGACGCTACTCACTTGGCGAACCCGATGAAGTCCTCGTGGTTCGTGTTCATGTAGGCGAGCTCGCAGTCGATGAGCAGGATGATCTGCTCCTTGCACATCTGCTCGCGCTGGCGCACGTATGTCGTGATGATGCGCTCCGTCTCCTCGCGCAGGCGTGGGTAGCGCGACATCTGAACAAGGTGATGACAACACTCGGGATCATTACGATTTAATATGCATTGGTGTTTCTGATTGATTTTGCCAACGGAAATCTCAAACACAAAAACTTAAACACAATATTCATAGAGATTTGAGTTTGTGTTTGTGTCACCTGTCTTCACTTTTCACCACTTTTCTAATTTGGGGGTGAAATTTGATTGAAAACGTTCAAGTGTGATTAGGTATTGCTTTCACATGCTACGTATCACATTTTAAAAATGTTGATAATTCAGAACATTCACACAATGAACATTATTAGAAGTGCACGGTAAAGGTGAAGACTAAACATACAATCTTCATGGAAGTAGAAAATGGGTCAGGGGGTGGGTGTTCCCACCAGCACTAGGGCCGCAGGACTACTGGAGACCGGCTGGCCACATCTGGCGACGGCGTCTCCTCCTCGTCTTCTTCTTCTTCCTCCACTTACAATTGTTCCACAAATTGCCTCTACCTTGTTCTGTCCTCCCACTGTCTCTCAGCCTCCAACTCAATCCAACTTCCTCCTCTCTCCAACACATCCTTCTTAATAACTAATAACTCTAATCCACCTCTCTCTTAGTCTTTCTACTTATGTAAGCTATCATAACCTCGTAGGTACCGATTAGAGTTCGGTTGAGGAAAAAGAGTTCATAGAATTACGAACGATTATTCCATTTTTAACATCTATTCACTCTTGCGTGAAAGTTTCTCTCCTCCCAACGAATGCGAGGTCACGTGAAGGACTCACCCTGTCTGTGCACATGCGGACAACGTTGGACAGCTCGGCCACGCACAAGTCTATGCACTTCAGACTCGGCTCCTTGAGTCGGTTGATCTGCTTCTTGACGATGGCCTCGAACGCCATGTCGGGCGTGAACAGACCCACTCGGATACCTGTGAACACGAGTACGCTGCGTTGCTACTCCGTGTACTAGTGTGATTTAGTTGCACTACCCTTATGTTTACCTACCCAAGTACCTTGAAAGTGCTATTGCTATGGGCGTGAATTTTAACCTTTTCAGTTTTCACAGACATATCGGTCAATCATAAAAGTCCTTAATTTATGCTAAGGGTTTTACGCTGCGTTGCTACTCCGTGTACTAGTGTGATATACTTGCACTACCCTTATGTATACCTTGAAAGCGCGATTGCTATGGGCATGAATTTTAAACTTTTCAGTTTTCACAGACATATATCGGTCAATCATAAAAATTGATAAAAGAAACCCACAAATGATAACAGTTGAACCAATAAAGGTATTTCAATTTCCATCAAAATATGACTATCCTTATCGTTTCTCTACTAACGTTTAAAAGAATCTTTTCAAGTGTCCTAGTGTAATTTTAAATTTATTTGTAGTTGTACCAATTTTAAGCCTTCAAATTAAAATCCATTGCATTTGGAACTCATGAGAATTTATACCTACATCAATATTCTTGAGCCTATTAACGTAACTACATTCTCCCCTCCTCTCTGAAGACGCAACCCACCGTGAATGTTTCGAATGGCGAACGCGATCTCCCGACGCAGCTCCTTCTCGTCGAACTCCATCTTGACGATCTCGAACGGGAATCTCTCGTGGAAGAGCCGGTTGATCTTCGCTCCGCCAGACAGCTCCATGGTGTTGATCTGCGCGGAACCCGAGCCCTCGATAGTTCGCTCAAAGTCCGACTGCAGGGACTGGATCATTCTAGAAAACACAAAAACAAATTAAATCACACTGCAAATAATTGAAATAGTCCTGAATTTAATGCTACCTGTTCTTTTTAGCATTAGATTCTCTTCTTTTTTCACTTCTCTATCTTCTTTCACAAATAGAAAAATAAATTGTTTTGATAGAATTAAAGAGGTAAATATAAAATTATCAATGATTTTGTAACTCAAATTATTGAAATTTCCTGTACGATCGTAACTCTAGTCAAAGCTTCAGCCTCTAGTTTCTCATGCTCTTTCATAATTCCCAATTCTCCACCAACAATGACGAGTGATGACAAATCTTGAACTTACTGCAACATCGCCTTGGTTTTGAACGCCGCGTCATCGGGTCGGAAATGCTTATATTGCTCCACGTCTTTCTCCAGAGTCAGGAGTTGTTTCTGTAATCAATCAGAGATGGAATATTACAAACAGAAGACTAATGCAATTCTTACAAATTAATACAATTCAAACTGCAACTTCAGAAACATATAAGCCACATTCACTTCAGAGTGGTTTTGAAGGAAAGCATTTCTTTTTCAACCAATGAAAACATTAAGGCCCGGTTGCACCATGTCCCGATAAGTAAGATAAAGTTCACTTTAGCCTAAAGTGAGCTTTAGCGGTCTAGATGGCCGTGTTTCATTGGCTGTTGCCATGGTTTCAGCCGATAAATCCTGCCGCTAACTTTATCGGGACTTGGTGCAACCGGGCCTAAATTTCCTTTGATCCAGAGAGAAAACAAAAGCCATGACCTTTCGCAGTTAGGAAAAAGCCGCTCAAATTCCGCAAAATGCAAAACTGCTCCAATGCGAGTGAGGATAGAAACATCGTCACCACAACAAGAGTCAAAAATAATTTCCAATTCTGTAAATTTATCTAAGTTTCGGAAGATAGCAAAATTAAGGAATGGCTAATTTTTAATAGTGAGAAATTTCAAAACTTAATATTTTATTTGAAAAAGTTTTAATAGCCTTCAATCCCTGCAATCGTGTCTGTCAGTCCAAGCAGTGTGTTAAAGAGCCGACCCACCTGTAGCTTGTCGCGTAGGCCGGGCAGAGTGTCTCGGATGTGATTGGTCAACTGTTGGTTGAGCACTCGTTGCAAATATGGCGTGCCCATGCGGTCGGCTATGTGGCGGTACGCCGGGTGGCTGCAAGGACACTTCCATTAACGTTCAACCGAGTACTTGCTCGTAGTCTAACAATATTAATATGGCTTCAAAATGTCTATTACTAGCTTCTCACTCAGAACCCCATCATTGTAGTACCTATGTAGATACCCTCTTACTTTTCAGTACATTTTAAATTGGTACCAAATTCCAGTCTGTTCTACTCATTACACACTTGTTAACTATAATACCTCTTTTCTGGAGAAAAATAATTCTAGAAAATATTATCCATATTATGTAAGTAGACATTAAAACATTTTCAAAATAAAATATATTATTAGGGGTGTGCGAATAGTGATTTTTGACTTCGAATACGAATATCGAATAATTGACAAAAATATTTCGAATATCGAATCGAATATCGAATAATTGGAACCTAAATTAAAAGACATAATATCAATTAACAAAAATAATTGGACACCAAACTCTTTTCAAATGACAGAATGAAAGATGGCCATGAAGTTATATGCAAGGATCATATTGTTGACACTAATTATCACAAAAAATTAAATTAACAGGAACAAAAGGAGTATGAGGAAGGTCTATCTAGAGGAACAATAACCTACAAATAATATTCCCTCGAAATCAAAATGGCGGCCATGACTATTTTCGGTTGGAGTTTTAGACTTCGAAAAGTATTCGAAATTTCGAATACTTGATTTTCGAATACCAAATCGAATATTCAAACCAAATATTTTCAAAGTATTCGACATTTTCGAATATTTGCACACCCCTAGATATTATGTAAATATTTAAAATCATGGAAAATCTACAAAACAATATTGAATAGGTACTCATTACTCATTCTCTAATTCTTAATTAGCTCATAATTTTTATTTTTCAAGTGGTAGGACCAGCCCTGCCCCAAAAAGAGAGTGCAAGCCGCAGTCCGAAGACACCAGTAACCTCACTAAACACAACGTTTGCCTCACCTCAAGAAGAACTTCCTCTCGGCAGCCAGAGCCGCCTTGATGTCCTTGCGTCCCTCGATGTCCTTCTGGCTGCGGTTGACCACGCCGATGTATCCGCGCCGCAACGGCAGCAGCTTGTTCTCGAGGATGTCGCGTGCGTCCGTCCCCTCGTCCATCAAGTCGAGCTTGGTGATCACGCCGATGGTGCGGATTCCTGTCCGAGACCACACAACACTCTTACATCGCATTGTCATGATGCAATAACATCAGTAATGATGATCTGTTCCTTTCTGAATAACTATCTAGGTGTGTGGATCCAGGTTTTTAAATTCAAACCCGAATTCCAAACTGACTCTTGAAAGGCTTACGAATCAGAACCCGAATCTGCAGCATCTAACTTCAGCCTAAGGAATATTTTCTTCATATTCACTCATTTATGCTGTATTGTTAAAGATGTTACCGAGAGGGTACCAAATTACCCCACAACATCCTGAACCTCACCCAAGTCACGTGCCAAATCCACGATTCAAATAACTATTGGGTAATTTTTTTTTACACATTGGTTATCTCAAAAATCATTTTAATCGTTGTAAACATATTTAAATTTCACATGGAAGCGAAGGTTAGAAAAATTCAAATCCAATATTTTTTTGAATCCGAACCGAATTGGAGTTGGATTTGTTACAAAGTTCATGGATTTGCATACCCCTAAAAATAACACATAAATATTCTCTCACAAAGGAATACATTGACGTGGATCAGGATGTAGGTTGCCAAAATAGTGTTCTACGGCCAATTAACAAAAAACCGACTGGCTGACATGAAAAAATCTGGCAAGAACTTGGCACAATCTTACAATATATTGGAAAACTCTGGCAAGAACTTGGCGCAATCTTACAATATATTGAAAAACTCTGGCAAGAACTTGGCGCAATCTTACAATATATTGGAAAACTCTGGCAAGAACTTGGCGCAATCTTACAATATATTGGAAAACTCTGGCAAGAACTTGGTGCAATCTTACAATATATTGGAAAACTCTGGCAAGAACTTGGCGCAATCTTACAATATATTGGAAAACTCTGGCAAGAACTTGGCGCAATCTTACAATATATTGGAAAACTCTGGCAAGAACTTGGCGCAATCATACAATATATTGGAAAAACCTGGCGTCCTAGACGAGTTTCTCGCAAAATATCTTACCAAGGATGCACCTGACATTTCTGGCTTTTCTTCATCCACTACAGTTTCTCCTGTGTCCACATGCATATTGACAAAACTGAGCTGGCAAATGACCCTTGTGTCCTTACACAGGGTTTCCAGCCAGGTCTCAAAAATTTATGGGCAATTTTGCTTAAAAATATGGGTCCTTCAATGGGATTTTATGGGTTTTAAACGGTACATTTCTGATAAAATGCATTACATAGATGCACTATATCGCATTTATTGAATACACATTTTGATCAGCTGAAAGCTATTTAACGCACTGCACAAAAAATCTTGAATGGGGAGAGCTAAACAATGAAAAGTTAAAAATCATTAGTCATTAGTCATTACTCATTACTAACTGAAACCAATTCTTCCTTATCTTAAAATTGCAGATTATTCGGTTCTTTACCTATTTTGCCCATTCCCACTTTCGCTATTCTTCAAAGTAAAATTCCCCCTTCCTAGCATTGTCGAGCTCAAAAAGTGCATTTCAATAATAAGCATAATAATTATTATAATTTATTAATTCACATTTAGACTAGGGTTGCCACCTTTCAGTGCATGCAATCCGGGACAGAGGAATAGTTTATACTTTTCGTGATGCAGTATGGTGGGGGGGGGGGGGGGGGGGGGGGGGGGGGGGATCGCCGAAATGTGAACTTTTTGGGGTATTCCCTGCTTATGGCATCAATTGGGTCCTGGGGGAGGGTCTCCCAACAACACGCGGGTCCGGGCCGGGCAGGCCCGGGAAAAAATTTTAATTTCAAGAATGAATTAAAGCCATTTTTATGAGTTTTAGACTTCAAATTTAAGCTATTTTTATCACCAAAAACTACCAGGTTATTGCAAAAATTTAGTTTAAATGTATTAGTTTCCATATTTCTATTCAAATATTTAAATATCTTAAATTAATCACCTGGCCATGATCTGGCAACCCTGTGCAAGCGATATGACACGGTAGATTTAAAATAATGGATAATAAATATTGCGTTTTGAAGTTCAAAATTCAGAATTCCGACTATTGCTGCCCCCAAATGATTATTCTAATTCTGGGAAAAGGACAACAATCCCGAAATATCTGGAATGGGCGGCAAACCTATAGTTTATACGGGACAATACTTTGGGAAAACTCGCTAAGTTGCACTTGAAACATTACACATGAAGCCTCAAATCTCATGCGGGTCCGGGCCGCACAGGCCCGGATTATTTTTGAAATTTAGAAGTATTTTTGGGTTATTTCTATGCGTTTTGGAACGTTTTCGGCGATTTATTTGGTAATTAATTGAAAAATATAATATGTGGAATAGATTCCTCTTCATTTTATGGGTCAGACCTAGAAAAGTGGGAATCATAGTGCCTATAAATTGAAATGCTGGACCCATTCCAAAAGAAATCAACGAAGACATATTTGGTGACCTCCTCCGATCTTGATGAAATTTGGTACACATACTAACACAATGGCATGGTGTATTTGTAATTTTTTTCAGAATTTTATTGTTCGTATTCTCCGAGATACGGGGTCACTAAATTTTGACCCTCGGAGGGGTCAAACTGGTCGCGCTAGACGTTTTCGCTAATAATTTGGCTTCTAATTAAGTTACAGAGCTGCAAGTGGTCTCATTTTACAGGTAATAAAATTATCTATCCATAGATGCCACATAAGTGAACATTAAAAGTATTTATCTTGTAGATACAGAGGGTCAAATGTTGGTGAGGTCAAAGGTCATTTGCCAAAATACCTATTTTTTTAAATTTTTGAAACTTGGTGTGAATTTTCTACATACATGTAGGTACAATGTCAGAAAAAATTGAGGTGGTATCTCCACAGGTTTCTGAAAAAATAATTATTGTATTCGCAATTACATATAAGATAGCGTATTTGCTGCATCCAGGGCCTGTAAAAGATTGGTTAAAATTGGAATTTTGGTCAATCTTGTGAAAATGGCATATAACTTTAAATCCTATGTAATATTGTACTTCATTATGTACCTGCTTTAAGTGTTCAAAAGTGTTTTGGTTGCTTTTGCACTGTCAGCCGCTCTCAGTTTGTATGTTCGACCACCTTGACCTCTATAATGGAACTAGTAGAGGGCCAAGTGGTTTTACGTACGATTGTCATGAATGGAAATTGCCAACTATCTCACTAAATACATAATACATAGATACAAAGCCTAAAAAAATTGGTGACACCCCCCCCCCCCCCTCCTCCCCCTGTCAGGGGCTGGGGGCTTAAGTTATTCATTCCTGTAGCCGAACCGAAAAGACACAGAGGACTATTTTTTATTTAAAACATCAAATCTTCTTGCCTTATTGTGAAGAAAAATAATTTAACAAAATTTTGGCCGTCATCTTGAAAAAATAATTTTAAAATCTAAGAATTTATCTACACTTGAAAACGGTAATTTGACGAACTACAAATGTCTCAAACAAAAATTGAAGTACTCATGAAATACAATAACTTTGTAATTACTAATTCACCATTTTTTCTACCACCAATACTTTATGAGTAAGAGACGATTTAGGGCAGGAGCTTTATTCTATATCTTTTTTTGATCTCGTCCCGGCCGCCTTCATTTCGGGTAATGCTATCTTAATGGCAGTGAAACGAAGGCGGCCGCGACGAAATCAAAAAAAGATAAAGAATCGGCAACCTTTTTTGGTGGAGGAGCCAATTTCCCAAAAAAATAAAATTAGGAGCCGCAGTTGAGGCAATCAAACACCGAAATACACCGAAAATAATGCATTGAATTAGGTACTAGTTTATTTTTGATATTTTGACGAAGCCCCTCAGTTGGGGGGAAGGCCCTGGGGGACAGGGCGTATTTTTAGAATTTCAATAATTTAAAAGTGATTCTGGGACTCTAAAATGAACCAACTTAATCAAATAATCGTCCAATTGTGCCCCGCCGGGCGTTTTTTCTTTGAATATTCAAATTTTTTCGATTCCAGATCTATATTTAAATTATAAAGAGCTATTCAAGAACAACCAGAGAGCCGCAGGTTGCCGACCCCTGAGTTAGGGCATTTTTTCTGAGTGGGATAGGGACTACGCAATGTTAAAGGTGGGCTGTCATGGTCAACAAGTCGAAAATGTTGTACATGTTGTAACTAGAAGAAGAATGTCGAAAACGCGAACGCGATGCGATGTTTGGTTCAGGCGCTAGAGCCCCGCGAAGTTTGAAAAACCTGGTTGTTGTGACGTAGGTCCCACCCAACCTTTGCAGGCTTTTGAGGCTGAGTTGGGTGTGAATGACGCGTTTCCCACCCCCTATCCGTCTTCGCTGGGCTATAACTTCGTTTAGGAATATCCTACAGAGCTCTAGTTTTCGCCGCTGTGATTGCATGCCTAATGTCATCATGTTTTTTGAATAATAAAAAAATGGAGCCCAACCGTGATAGCCCACCTTTAATTGCTCTCGGGGGGCCTTGAACGGCGTGAATTTTACCACTTTTTTTATTAGGTACATCGTAGCGCCGAAACCGTTCATCCGATCTAAAAATCTTAAAGGCATATGAAAGGTACATTCTATGTGTTAACTTTCCTGATTTTGCAACAATGTGCATTATTTCAATTTTGGAGAAAAAAATCTTGCATAGAAATCGAACATATTTTTAAGTCGTTATTCAGGAGGAGAATGTACAATCAGAACACTTTTGAACACTTAAAGCAGGTACATAATGAAGTACAATAATACATAGGATTTAAAGTTATATGCCATTTTCACAAGATTGACCAAAATGCCAATTTTAACCAATCTTTTACAGGCCCTGGATGCAGGAAATACGCTATCTTATACGTAATTGCAAATACAATAATTATTTTTTCAGAAACCTGTGGAGATACCACCTCAATTTTTTCTGACATTGTACCTACATGTTTGTAGAAAATTCACACCAAGTTTCAAAATTTTAAAAAAATAGGTATTTTGGCAAATGACCTTTGACCTTACCAACATTTGACCCGCTGTATCTACGAGATAAATACTTTTAATGTTTACTTATGCGGTGTCTATGGATAGATAATTTTATTACCTGTAAAATGAGACCACTTGCAGCTCTGTAACTTAATTAGAAGCCAAATTATTAGCGAAAACGTCTAGCGCGACCAGTTTGACCCCTCCGAGGGTCAAAATTTAGTGACCCCGTATCTCGGAGAATACGAACAATAAAATTCTGAAAAAAATTACAAATACACCGTGCCATAGTGTTAGTATGTGTACCAAATTTCATTCAAATCGGAGTAGGTCACCAAAAATTTTATTTTATTTTTCGTTGAATTGTTTTGGAATGACCCGCTGGTGAAATGGGTTTTAGGGGTTTTATGGGCCGCCTGGGAACCCTGCTTACAGATTCACCTTACAATGCAGATTGTTTGTGCGGAGACCTACTAAGGTGTCAACATTACTGGTTCACTTGACACAGGGGAGGTAATTATGCCACGTTTGTAGTAGATAAATGCATATTTTGGTGTATTTTCAATGTTCATCATAAATATTGATCACCTAAATAAGCATTCCATTTTATTTAAAATTGATTTGTAATCTTATGTTATTCAATGCCTCAATAATAATGTAGTATGTAGTAAAATCAGATAATATTTACATAAATCTATTAGGTACTACATTAATTTGAAATTTCTTTAGATTTTAAGGTAGCTCGAGCGATCGAGGTATGGTCTCAGATCTTCATAGGTAACTTTTTGTCTCCTTATTGATAATCATGCCATACACAATCCCTCGAGAATCTAAGATAAATTGAGTTAAAGATCAGTTGATTCTTCATTATATAAGGTGGCCAAGAAATATCCTGTCATTTTTAGGCTATACATGAATCTAATTTATTCCAAGATTGCAACGTTTGCAGACACATGCAACGTTTACACTTTGCACTGTTTTAATGACACAAATTGAGAGTTTTACTTCATTTCTAATAATTATTTTATCTTTTTAATAACTTGTGACAACTATTCATAGTTTGCACGTGACATCATCTCATTGTTGTGCGGCCATCTTGGAGGTAACATGTCAGAACCGCTGTAAATCTGTTTTTCAGTATTTTTTTTTTTTCGTATTTATGTTTACCTGTGCAACTGTAGGCTGCACAGAAGAAGTTCTTATGGCTATAAAACCACTCATTTACAAACTATCTACAACAAACCGATAATAATTAAATTAAATTGACTTGACAGCTGTATACCCAAAATGGCCGAAAATATGCGTTTTTACATTGTTGAGGTAAAACAAAAGAAGTTCAAGCAAACCATGAATAGACCGATTTAAAAATTATCTAGGTGGCTCTGCTTTTCAAAAAATTTCACATGCAGTTTGGTTTTCCATATATTATCTATTGGTGTTTTACAACAATGGATAAAAACACCAACAGATGGAAAACCAAACAACATATGAAATTTTTTGAAAAGCAGAGCCACCTAGATAATTTTTAAATCGGTCTATTAACTACTAACTTCCTCAGGCCCGGTATTACCAAAGTTAAATTTGCTGGTTTAACTAACTTTTGAATTAAATTCAACTGTTTCAATCATTTTGAGGTATCTGATTGGCTGTGCCGTTATTTTAGTCCAATATTTAGTTAATCCGGCTCAGATTAACTTTGGTAATACCGGCCCTCAATCCACTTTACTCAAGATTATACTCTCAGAGTTCAGAAGCATAGGAAACAGAATGTCCCCCTCCCCCCCTCCACCAGGTATTTCCACTCTGGAACTACTCACACATTAGGTACCTTAGACGTTGGTTAGTCTAAGCTATTGCTACAACAATATGGTTACATCACTTACGATGAGTTGATTTATAGGAATTAATTAATTATTATTGTTTCAATGCAAAATATAATTACGAGTTATGAACTTATGACTATAAATATTTATTATCATATTTCATAATCTATGAGATTGAGTTGAACACAATATGTAGGGATCATAATATGGTCTCGTGCGAAGCAAACTATCTTACAGGGGGTGAGTGGAAAGTGAAAAGAATAGTTCTTTCAAAACACAAAAAAATTGTAGGTACAAGGAAGGCGGTGAACACGATTTTTATACGCTACCTACGGAATATCTGTCCAAATATTTCACTAAGTGTCTCTTTCCTTTGATATAGCATTAAAAATAAAATATAGTGCAAGTAGTCGAAATGTAAAAATAAGAAATATCAAAGCAATTCGGTGTAAGTTAAACATTCCAATCCAATTGGTTGTTATCTTTTTTGACCTTTAATTTCTACACTGACTGATATTGGCTGATAAAAGTCAATGGGAATGTTCAGCATTAAGCAAAATATATTAATTAAACAATGTTCAGCAGAACACAGTGCAAATTTGTTATTAATTCAAGACGTAATTTGGTTTATTCTAGAGATTTTTTTTTTGAGATTTCATTGTCAAATCTGGGGTATGAAATGATAATATAAAATTACAACTTTGTTCTTCACAATATTTTTCACAGCCTTCTCGAGTGAGATGAGAAGCTTGTCAAGCGACAACATTTTATATGATCTGATCATACGGAATAGGTAGGTATTTAGTAATGTCTAAATGCTGTACAACTATTTTTTACTTCAAAATATCTCTCGCATTTATCTGCATAATCATACATATCAAAGGGGTTGTGCATACTTAATAGACCTCACACTTGGCGGGGGAGGGGGGGGGGGCGGGAGGAGGGGCTCAGAACCACCAGACCTTATTGATTTCTAGATATTAAAAAAAAATTGAATATCCGTTGAATCGGGACCATACATTTTGCTAAAATCAATGATAAGTGATACCTACATTCGTGGTCAAGTTAGGGGGTGTCGTTTAGTATTGTGCCATCCTATACCAAATTGCCATCCTTTAGTATTGTGCAAAAAATGCCACCTAAATGATTTTTCTATATCGTTGATTAGTGATTACCGAGTGATTACCTACCAATGTTTCAGAATCTGTATTTTGAACAAAATATAAACTAGATTTTATTATACTTTTATACGAGTATACACTTTTAAGGCCTTCAACGAATAACAAACGTTTCTAATTCCCGTAGGCCGTAATGCATTTATACAAGCTATACTTTCAAATTATATATCTATAAAAAAAGATAGATAATAAAGGTAGCAATTAGAAAGGAGCTTCACTTCGAAGGCATGGTGATGTCTAAACTACTTGATAAGAATAGGGGCTCATATTCAAATAGCTTACTGCCATCCTCTACCCTCATAGCTTTGTCCTACATTGATAGACCACTTTATGTTGATAAGGGGAAACAAGAGGAAACTTTCATATCATTAACAAGTCTGATGAACCAGGATGCCTTTTCTTGATTTGAATCCCTCAACGAAAATGTTCAACTACACACAACCATTTTGAATTAATTGTGCAACTCAGGTAGAAATGTACAACAAACGCAGAGAATACCGTATTCGAGAAGAGGGCATGTCATTTGCTCAGAAACATTACATAGTGGGTGTATTTTTTTAACCAACATCCTGGCTCTTCCATATAACATGGGAGGGACATATTATCAAGAAAGATAACAATTCTTTGAAAACAAAGTCTACATCAGACAGATGTATGTATACCCTCCAGAACTGTGTCAAATTACAGTACTGTAATAATAAAATAAACTAGGTCTACCTACTTCATTAATTTATAATATAGTAGTAGGTACTTACAAGATTAAGTACCTAACCTATATAAATTTAATCTTCGTTTAGCTCAATAACAACACTTCATCATAAAATCCTTGTAATATTGTGTTAAGTAAGAGTTTATATTTGATGAATTCTACTTTTTTCTTAAAGGTGGGCTGTCATGGTCAAAAGTCGAAAATATTGTAAGAATGTCGAAAACGCGAACGCAATGCAATGTTTGGTTCAGGCGCTAGAACCCCGCGAAATTTGAAAAGCCTGGTTGTTGTGACGTAGGTCCCACCCTGGAACCTTTGCCGGCTTTTGCTGCTGAGTTGGGTGTGAATGACGCGTTTCCCACCCCCTATCCGTCTTCGCTGCGCTATAACTTCGTTTGGGAATATCCTACAGACCTCTAGTTTTCGCCGCTGTGATTGCATGCCTAATGTCATTATGTTTTTTGAATAATAAAAAAATGGGGCTCAACCCTGATAGCCCACCTTTAACGACGGGCGGTCCCTACTTTTTCTTAACAGCTTGACCGATTGTCTTAAAAATTGTAGGTACAGAGGGTGTGTTGATAACTCATTCCGCGCACTCGGCCAGCGCTCGATCTGCTCTTTTTTGTTTTATAACTCATCTGGCTTGCGCTCTGGAGTGTTTGATAACTCCGCACGGTACTGGCGGAGCGCAATCCAATCACGAGGGACAGATTGCACTCTGGAAAACATGGCGGCTGACACTGACATGTATCAGTTTTCAACGTGTCAATTTACTTCATACAGAGCTTCATAACACACATGAATGAGCATACAGTTGAATCTCGTAAGTTTTAAAATATTACCTACACCTATAAAAGGTATTTATGATTAATTATGCATTATATTATATGAGGTTAGGTTGATGGCCGCCATTTAAAATATCGCGGTCTGTTCAAAGGTTCAAACGCGCCGCCAGCAAAGTTTGTTTGATAAGTCCACATTTTCGAGCGCGCGCCGAACAATCTGCTGACGTCACAGATCGCAAGCTGAAAATACTTATCAAACACACCCAGAGTGGTCTAGATCTTTATTCCTGTTGTTTCTTTTTTATATTTCTTTGATTCATGACAGGGGCGCAAAAGACTCATAAATGACTCCAGTTTGACCCTCTGCAATAAGGGTAAAACAAAAACCATCCTTTTTATTTTTTTAAATCATGGAGATTTTCCATGCTGTGAAAATATTAATTGCACTATCTTAGAAAAGAAATTCAATGTAGGTAACGTAACCCTGTAGGGTAGCGAGCGATTCTTTAAAATCCTATAGAACTGTTCGGATTGCAGTGGGTTGGAGCTGTGGGGAAGGCATGCAGGAGCCTAGCTCGCCTTGGAGAATAATGAAATGAGTGCTTCATGGGCAGAGGGATGGGGATTTTCATTGTGTTTATTGTTTATGTGTGTCAAAAAAGTATGCAAAAAAAAAAAAAAAAGCAAAAAATTATTTTGATAAGAAATAGGTAGGACCAAGGTAATCGACATCAATTGAAAAGAAAACTAGGTACTGGCCCAGCATAGGTAATCTGAAGGTAATATAAACAAACAGCAAAACACCCTTGGAAATAAGAACTGATTCTGGCATTGATAATAGGAAAGGGGTGTGGTTTAATGATCTGTCTGTCTGTTATCGCTTACCCTGAGGATCTGTTTCCTTGGCAAGCTTGAGGGCATCACTGTTAGCGAGATCAGAGTTGGCCGGAGTCACGGCCAGGATGAGACAAGCCTCTCGCGTGATGAACTGCATGATCATCCCCTTGATCTGCGCCTCGATATCTTGCGGCTGATCACCGATCGGCACTTTCGTCAGACCCGGAAGATCGATCAGTGTCAAGTTCAACACTGTAGGTAAGTAGATAGAAGAAGCACAAGTTAATTAATGTGGGTCGGGTCTTTTCTAGAATGTAGCAAAAAAATAATGTTCAATAAATTAAATTAACTTTGATTACCATGTGGGGAGTAAACCCGCAGGTTGATTGGAATATTGGAGATGCCTTTGTTCGAACCAGTGATACGGTCCGTCTCATTTTCAATCTCTTTACGGACTTCATCGAAATCGACAAACTTCTTGCCCTTGCAGTGTAAGAACTCGGCACATTCTATTGAGGAAAAAGGAATTATTAGTAAGTTTGGATTTATTAATTAAATACAACAATATTGTAGGTAAATTAAAACTATTTCCTACCGGCTGTGCTGTTAATAAGCTGCAATATCAGTGGCCGTCGAGTAACAATGCCGCTTCCTCGTGGCAAGAAGTCCCTGAAGAAAAGTTAATAGGATTGTTGAAGTCAGCAATTAATCATAGAATTAAGTCTACTATCAGTATCTGATCAGAGGAACGTAAATAATTTTTCGAAGTAATATTATACAAATGATGCTCGTTGCATGTTGAAAAAGACCCAAACAGGATGGACGCAGACGGCCAGGCTGCAAAAATGTGGATTTTACACACATTTTTTTCCATTTGTGCCGTTCGTCTGTGTCGGAATTATGAACATCACAGTGACTTCACCATATTACCTATCTTAACATCGTTTCTGTTCATGTTGTTGACTTCATGTCGGCCGTCCACGTTAATCGTGCATGGGCCTTAATCATAATAATTATTAAGTCCACAATTGACAATTATCCGCAATTATCATACGAAAAGGGTTTGACCCAAATCAAAGCATTATTGATTGGCATTATAAAAATTGATCAACCAAAAAGATCAATGAAAGATAAAGACCAATGGGTAAATTGTTAGTAGCGAACTGTCAGTGTCATCCTATGAATCATCACACCTTGATGGTGATGTCCGTGTCAAAATGAAGTGCAACAGTGGGAGTGCCCACGCCAGTTTTCCCACGATACCGTCATTTTGCAAGCAGATTTAATAGTAAATGATGGCATGATCAATAGAAGCGTTGTGTACACAAGTCTAAATTGACACTAAAAAACAGAAACTACGTCAGAGTACAAAGACAGTCATTCTAAAGATAATGTGAAGTGGACTTGCCTCCCAACGAAGTTCTCCAAAACCGAACTTTTGCCAGCACTTTGTCCTCCCACAACTGCGATTTGAGGCAGGTCCAGCTGCATATGCACCCCCAGTTGTGTGAAGGCATCTTGTAACTTATTAACTATTGGGATAAGTTGTTCCATCCCCGTATTTCCCGTTCCCGACATTTTGTCGAATTGTTTTGTTCCCGTACCCAACCACTAGAACGTTTCTGTATTCCTACAGCGGGTATTAAAACGAAGATGGCGAAGAAATACCCATAGTCCTATGCGAGTTAATCGAAGTGTTCCATGGCGTATTTGAATGAAGTCAAATTCCAAGACTTTTACAATTTACTTCCTACGCAGGATTAGTAAATTCAACTTGACAATTAGAAAAATTAAAACGAATATTAAAACAAATTCAAGAAATTCTTGTCCAGCACTTGCCTTCTTTCGTACACTCTGTTATTTTCTCCTCGACATTTACAAACTGACAGCGCGAATCACGATCGATTTGCCGCCTACGTATGAATCTACTTGACAGATCAATACAGTTATAATATATATTTTTTAACCTTTTCACCGGAAATGTTGAAAGAAATTAGTTAATTATTTTACAAAAAATATTAAGTGGTTACAAGAAGATACAAACGAAATGAGAATAGCGTTAAGAATCACCGAAGTAACGATTGAATCGATACGGAAAGCTAGTGCGCAAGGCAGTCAAGCATTTGACCTATATTTTTGGGGAAAATCTATGAAGATCACTGACCATAGAAAACATGAATCATGAAACCTGAACAATGAAAACTACATGCCTCTGCGTTTCTCACGAAATTTGTAAATTAATGAACACATTTTTTAGAAAAGCAAATAATTCTACAGAACTGCTAAACAGCAAGTTGATATGCAACACGCTTGACTGAGACGAAAATTATTGTAAGCTAATAATACCTATGTCACGAGAAAAGGGATAAATTAGTATTTGTATTTGTATTTGTGTATTTGTAATTAATGAACACATTTTTTAGAAAAGCAAATAATTCTACAGAACTGCTAAACAACAAGTTGATGCAACACGCTTGACTGAGACGAAAATTATTGTAAGCTATGTCACGAGAAAAGGGATAAAGTTGTATTTGTATTAATATGTGTATTACACGTGTATGATCGGCAGTACTATATAAATCCACGTATTTTGTATTTCAATGTATCTCTATGGTATTTCTTACCCCATGCAAAATAGACACTTGTGATAATTTTTTAACAAATCTGTTTAGTATCATAAAAAAAATCTTTGTATACCTATTTTAATATAATTTTAAACTTTGTTTGAAATAACAAGTAAACTTAATATTTCCTTCTAATTATTATATTTTACATTTTATAAATTTTGAAATTATTTGAAGAGTGTTCATTTGAATTTCCCTCCTATATCACGGCCACCTGTTCTTGGAATCGTGTCGTGTCTCTAGCCGACCGTGAAATCTGGAATCTCGTCTTGTCGAGTTTTCAAAATGTCGGAACTCGACAAGTGGATTGACATAGCAAAGGAATGTAAATATCTGCCAGAAAATGATTTAAAGGTAATGTTGCAATAAGTATACATTTCACAATTTAGAATTACTCCCACCGATTAATATGTATCAATTTAAACCAATCTTCAATGCCATTTAAATGAGAAACTTGACATGCAATAAAGCCTCTGGAACATCACACACCCCATGAGGGGTGAAGCAGAGCAAGCACCCAGACTTCATTTTGACCTTGATACTAACAATAATGTTTTATTTTATAGAAATTATGTGATATGGTTTGTGATCTCTTGTTGGAAGAGTCCAACATTCAACCAGTATCCACTCCTGTGACAGTGTGCGGAGATATTCATGGCCAGGTAATCTTTATGACAAAAAACACTGTTTCAGTTTGGAGGTTATCTTACCCTGCTAATAATAATTCATTTCTCGACAGTTTTACGACTTAGAAGAACTATTTCGTAATGGTGGTCCTGTTCCTGACACGAACTACATTTTTATGGGAGATTTTGTAGACCGAGGGTATTATAGCTTAGAAACATTTACTCGATTATTGACACTAAAGGCAAAGTGGTCAGATCGGATCACCTTACTCCGAGGGAATCACGAGTCTCGTCAAATAACACAAGTGTATGGATTTTATGGTATGTACCTACATGTCACTATCTTGCATACCATAACTGACAGTTTATTTAAGTTATGTAAGATTGCCATTAACCAATTGTCATCCATTTTCAGATGAATGTCAAAACAAATATGGAAATGCCAATGCTTGGAGATATTGTTGTCAAGTGTTTGATTTGCTCACCATTGCTGCAGTAAGTTAACAGTGTAACTGTTTTCTAAATTTAAACTAGACGTAAAGCTATGTACATTATTAGAGTGAACGTTGCAATGAATATGAACTATAATTTGTTGCAGCTTATTGACGAGCAAGTGCTCTGTGTACACGGTGGTTTGTCGCCGGACATCCGAACACTGGATCAGATACGAAGCATCAAACGAAATCAAGAGATTCCTCACAAAGGTAATTAAACAGTAGCATTTATTAGCAATCTTAAACAGTCAAGAATCTCACTGGAGACACATTTCACACAATTTATAATATTGTAACATTGTGTACTATCCAGAGATTAAATTGACCTTGATGATTTCTGGAATATTGGAACATTTAAAAAAAAATTAAAACTCAAATCTGATGTACTACCCTACTAGGTAGCCTACTTTTAATTTATCCACCAGGAAAAGAAAAAATTGTTTCTGCTTGAATAATTGATTGAACAACATTTAAATGAAAATATGACAATACCTATCGTCACCATTTATGATGATCTGGCTCAAGCAATTCGAGTGATAACTTTTACCATTACCTAAAGATTGCAAATGCATGCACAATCCTCTAATGGTGAGCATAAGCATATCAATGATGGCTTAGTCGTAGGGTTGCCAGCCGTCAGGAATCAGGATTTTATCCGGACACTCCAGAATTGGACAACATTGTCCGGATGCCGGAATTACCTCATCCCAGACAGCATAATGTCCGGAATTGTTGAAAATATGAAACTTACAATATACACAATTCAATATTCAGTAACTAATAGTATCATTTTGTCCAAGATTGTAGGTAGTCCAGAACGCATGAAAATGGCCCAAATGCCTGTTTATAATAAAAAAAAATCCCGGGCCTGTGGGGCCCTTGCCTTCCCTCAGCCCCTCATTGATTTCTTGAAGATCGCCTTTTCTTAAGCATACCTATAATTGTTTTCCCAAAAATATCATATTTGCGAGACCTTTTTTGCCTCGAGAATTTTAGAACTACAATGTCCGGAATTCAATTTTTATAAAGTTGGCAACCCTACTTAGCCGATATGATTGAGAATAGAAAATTCGAGATAGAAATAACAAACGTTCGAGATTCTTGAATTTTCGAGACTTCATTCATTTGCACATCCCTATATGTTGCCACCTGTTGCAGGAGCGTTCTGCGACCTAGTCTGGTCAGACCCGGAAGAAGTGGATTCGTGGTCTGTAAGTCCAAGAGGTGCTGGCTGGCTCTTCGGGGCGAGAGTTACACACGAGTTTATGACGCTCAACAGTTTAAAACTGATCTGCAGGGCGCACCAGTTGGTTCACGAAGGTAAGATATGCCAAACATGGTAATATTGATTTTGCTGACATTTTATGTAAACTTTCATCTCTATTGGGAATGGGGTTTGAGCTATAACCGACTAGAGATGTAAAATTACCGGTCATTTAAAAAATGGTAATTTTACTGGTAATAAATTACCAAAATCTTGTAAAATTGGTAATATTAGAAAAAATTTGTCTTTCGGGTACAAATCCATCATGGTTAATTTAGGAGCTACTCTGCCTACTATGAGTGTACATACGACTGTCGTCTAATACGAATTTCCATGTATTTTCATATGATATTTGACTACATTTTCTTGTGTATCGGAAAAGATTCAATGATGATGGTTGAACAATGACCACTTATTTTATCAAGTTGACACAAGAGCAAGAGCTTTGCTTGACCCATAGAGTGGGCTTTTACGTAATCGCAAAAATAATAGTACCTAATACCTATACAAAAAACCGATAATATCATTATTCATCTTTTATTACCATCACATAATGCCTAAAACAGCAATCCTTAGAAGTTTAAAATACAAAATGTATACCTAGGTAGTACTAGTAGGTAATGTATAAAAAAAGATAATATTACTGTAAAATTGCTTAGTAAAATTACCGTAATATTACCAAATTAACGGTAATATTACCAAGCACTTTTACGATAATTGAGCGAGCGAAGCGAGCGTCTTCTTTTGACACGGACCTCTGTTTTTTTTTTGGCTGCTATCTGGAGCAATAGATTTTGCACCGTTTCATCGATCGATCTGAAATTTTGCTCACATGTAGAGACAACCTTCTCTGTTTGCAGACCCTAATTTTTTTGAAATCCATTCATTGGTTAAAATTTAAAAAAACATCTCATAGGTTGAAAAATGAATTTGGTCTTCGATAAATCTGATCTAACTCCTATTTTGGCTATACAGGTCAGGGTTTTTCTTCGATCGAGCTAAAATTTTGCACACATGTAGAGACAACCTTTTCTGTTTCCAGACTCAAATTTTTGTGAAAACCATTAATTGGTTAAAATTTAAATAAACATCTCCTGATAGGTTGAAAAATGAAATTGGTCTTCGATAATACTGATCAAACTCATATTTTGCATGGTCGTTAAGACCAACAATGTCTCTTATTTTACAAATTTTCAGCCCTATCAGTTAAGAACTTATGCACTTATTGACATTTTTAATAGCTGTCAGAGATGAAGTATCGAATGAACTGTTTTTCCACTGCCGCATGGATCTGATTTGCTTTAGGAACCACAGTGTTTAGATGCTATTTTCACGTTTCAATGAAAAGCAGATACATTTATGTTGACTGAGTGGATCCTTTTTCAATTAAATATGGATGTATATGTTTTCTGTGCGTACTGTACGCATTTCCGGTTCGAGAATTTGTACGTACACATGCTCGCTCATCAACGCGTTACACTGAGCGTTTTCCTAGTATTACCAATTTACATCTCTAGGACCAACAGTATTTTGACATCAATTGACCTTAGACCCTATTTTTTTATGGACTACGGGACTTGAATGTACACTGAATGAATGTACTTGACACTACATGTTGTGAATTTAAAAGAACAACTTAATTCTACCACTGGAGAAATTGGAATTGCAAATACAATTTTTGGGGAAAATGGGAAGGTAAAAAGTTGAAGATTCACTTTAGAATGGGAAGTACTAGTATTAAATGTAATTCCAGAGTGAGGTGCATATTTCCCCACCATATTGGATCTAAAATCAACTGACAAAAATGGTTTTGTTAGAAGAACCTTATGCAGGCCTCTTCTTAATTACTTAGATTGTACAGTTCTGAACAATTATACTTATTTGTAACAAAAATGATTAAAAATATGTTCAAGGACTCCTATGGAGAGATAGCAACTTTTAGAGATGCACTTTCCACACAGGTATATTTTTTTTGTAACTTCATCACAATGAAACCTATGCAGGTCAACAAACCCAAATAGTAGGGTTGGGCGAACCTCATTTTTTTTTCGAACCGAACCTCGAACCGAACCTTTCAAAAGGTTCGAAATTTCGAACCTTAAACGAACCGAACCTTTTTTTCAGAAAATGATGTTTTCCAGATGTGTAGTAAAGATAAGCACGCATTAGCACCAGTCACCATTCTCCTCCCTCCCTCTCGCAAGTCAAGTGTTTAGACACTTGAAAACAGCTGTTTAATGGGGTGTTTGTTACTCAGATATTATTTTTATTTGTACCTATACAGAGACATTGACTTAATAATATTATTGGAACAAAAACGCGAAATATACTGCTCGAAATTTAAATATATTTCAACACTTTTCTTCCTCTCTTCAACGCCATAATGGAATTTCATTTCGAAAATACTTGCCCCAGTTGAGAGATGGTAATCCTGTGATTGTATACTCCATAAATACGCTGCATTTTTACGCGAAAATAAAAGTTCAATATTCTTCAAAAATTATCTCGTCATCGTCATACTATTTTTGATTTTGCATTGTGTTACAATGAAGTTTGGAAAGCTCAAATATACACCATTATATTTTAACTTTTGCGTGATAATCTTCACTTCATTAGATCGCGAATGGTTTTCTAAATGACCACTATTATTTATTCAAATACCATAAACATACAATAGGTATCATCAAAATAAAATAAAATATGCCGTCAAGTCAAGTTATTTGTCATCTGGATTACTGCGAGTTCGCAGACCTTTCAACAGAGACAAACAAAACAATCCTCCCTTCCGCAAGGGTCAGGTACCTGCTGGCTAGCAGATGCAGGACCCAAAAGTACACTCTGTTCCAAAAGTATAGCACAGTTTAGATCGCAACAATCATATTATTTCGTTTTTATACTTCGAAAATTTTACTTAACAAGGAAATTACTTCGACTCCTAAACTGAAATCAATGCTACTTTGCTACTTGTGACCAAATAGCACTTCGAATTACGGCATGAAAAATTCGGTTCAACATTTATTTGAACATGGAACACCTTATAGTGTGGCAGGATTTGAGTTTTCTTTGATTTATGATGGATTTCGGCTTACAGGGGCTCTATTTACCAAGGTTTTACCATTTTACTGTACCCGTAAAGACAAGAGGTTGGACCAGTGACAAGAGGTTGGTCGCATTATTTGAATGAATCAAGGCGGGAAAAAAAGGCGGGAGGTTCGAAAAAGGTTCGAAAACGAACCTTAGAGGTTCGTTTTTCGAACCTTGCTAGCCGGTTCGGTTCGAAAACGAACCGGTTCGCCCAACCCTACCAAATAGATTTATGTACGTAAATGTCTTGCACTCAGCTCTGATGCCATTACATTGCTATTTGCAAGACCAACACTTGATTATTATCTGTGTGTGTTTTGTTTTGTACAACAACTGATTGTGTCTGACAGGCCCTGCATGGCTAGGGAGGGATGTGACCTCACACATTTTTTCAGAAGTGCATATCTCTGAATGTTGATTAGTAGTACTATATGTCAATATTATCCACAATTTAATCGGGGTGATCTGCCTCCCTATCGATTTTTTTTTCAGAAAAATTTAAAAATCTGGAAATATTTTCAGTTTAAATTCCTGGGGGGTTATTCTAAATTCCCTTGTCGTCTCGTATCAATTGATACGGCGTCACTACCATGTTAAATAGATAGCACTCCAGTGTGCAGTGAGCCCGTATCACGTGAAACGAGACGACAAGGAAATTTAGAATAGCCCTCCCGGGGTGTCATTCCTGTACGTTTTTAGTCTCTTAAGTTAGTTATCTTATCTTAAAATTTGTTTACTCCAATGTTAACGTCCATAACAACGGTTGCTACTGTCTTAAATTTTAAGATAAGAGAGTGAAAATAAGTACAGGAATCACCCCCCTGATCAGTAATCAGAAATAATATTATGTTGATTAATTATTAGTGTAATTAACTAGGTACTTCAAGCATTAACCTAGTTACCTAGTAATTCATTTTCAGAACACTCGTTAGGGTTCATAGTAATTGCCAACATAAACAGTTCAATAGGGATTTATTCATCATGACAATTCACACATGTCGTATTCCACTCACAAACCCTGTAATCTGCAGGCTACAAATACATGTTCGACGACAAGCTCGTGACCGTGTGGTCCGCTCCCAACTACTGCTACCGCTGCGGGAACATCGCGTCGATCCTCGAGTTCACGACCATCGACGAGAAGCAAGCCAAGTTGTTCAGCGCCGTACCCGACACGGAGCGCGTGATACCTCCGCGCACGACCACGCCATACTTCTTGTGATACCTCTTGCCCCGTCTCGCACATCACCGTCATCTGAAACAGACAATACATGCGCTACTTGGTCCGCTCGATAGAGCTTGCGGCGACTCTCGTTGGTATCGGACGAATATATTTATTCAGCTTTAGAAAAGAACGCGTGGTGTCATTTTGAAAACGCATACGAACCTGTACTCTCCGACGTTCCCAGCAGAAAAACCAATGCCTTATTTCCTCACTGCGAATAAGGGCCGAGACAATAGGGATGCCAGTTCCTTTCGCTTAACCACAGCGACTTTTTTGTTTCCTTTCATTTCCTTTTTGCTGATCCTCATTGGACTAGAGTGAAAATTAAGGAATGTTACACAGATTTTTTGAACTAGCATACCAATGTAATAATCTTGTTACTCATGAAGTCGAAGTACTAGGAGAAAGAATGTAAAATTTTAGAATCTAATGAGATGACCTATTAATATCTGGTTTAGAAGCGACTCACTAGATTTTTTATAAAAACTGTTTATCTAAAGATTGCACAAAATATACAGAAGTGTCAACGTTGAGATACTAGGACAAAATCATCCTCGGCACACAATACATTTGTTATTGGGAGACTTATCACTCAGTTTCCCAGTAGCAAGTACATTTTGTGCCGTTATGTTGGTAACGCTTTATAATAAGCATCTGAATGTTAAGAGGCAAACGGAAGCGAATGGGAATCGCACGGTTCGTCAGAGCGTTTTTTTAAATTTTGTCTTCCCACTAAATAATTTTAAAAAATCAGATAGTAACGACCCATTACAGCCTAATAGACTAAATTATGCCGCATACTGGAGTACTTTATGACCTCTGGTGCGACCTCAAAGTGTTAAATACGATTATTTTACCTCAAATATCGTATTTAACACTTTGAGATCGTAGCAGAGGTCATAATGAACTCCAATGTGCGGTATAATTTAGTCTATTAGACTGTAATGGGTCGTTACTATCTGAATTTTTAAAATTATTTAGTGGGAAGACAAAATTTCAAAAACGCTCCGACGAACCGTGCGTTTCCCGTTCGCTTCCGTTTGCCTCTTAACAGCCTTTTTTATGACCTGTGTAATCACTAGTTAAACAGATTGTACTCTTTTGAATAGCTACGCACCATCATGAATTACTTTCGAGTAGTGTATAAAATTATACAGCCCGTTAAATAACTACAACATTGGAATGTTTTTGTCCCCCACCAAAATGCGCTTGAGAAGTTCCGGTGATAGCGATGTGAATGAACCACTTTCTTTACAACCCACTTCCTCTGCTCTCGATAACTTTCCATTCACAAAGGATACAGGTCGTCTTTGTCCAAGAACATATCCATGTCGGTCATAGCCTTCTGAAACCAGCCGAGCTCTGCGTCTGACCGCCGCGTATTCAATTCCAGCTGGTCGATATCTCTCGCCAGATTCATGCGTTGTTTTGCCGCCGTCAGCAAATCCTGGGCCACCTCGAAATCTGCCAGTTCCTTGGCTAGAAACATTATTTGTTGTTTAGTGCCTAATCATTTATCAACTTCTTTAATAATATTACCTTATCATTCTGTGTTTCTTTGAATCACTGTGGTACCAAGTTTCATTTTTCATACATACTTTGTATTTATTATTATTATGATTATTAATTATTTACAAATGCACAGTGCAATATTGCATAGTCTCCGTATCTTATATGTTGTATACACTACGTACGTGCCCACACCAAATTATGAGGAGGGAGGGGAACATAGCCAAATCAAATTTCCTTAACTGTATGGAAAAATTTTAAAATGTAATCAATCGTCAGTATGTTAAGATTGATAATTAAATAATAAATGCTGTGACCTAGTTAGCGATTGTTTCACTTACTCCGTCCCAGAGTCCTGCAGAGTCGAGCGTAAGCTTGGTTCTCTTCCGGCTCCACTAGAAGCAGCGTCAGGCCTTGCTTGCTGGCGCGGGCCGTTCTACCACTGCGGTGGACGTAGGTCTAAAACAGATTATATTGTCAATGTACAGCAAAACTAAAGGTTTTGCCATTATGATAACTATCAAGATTCAAGAGTGGAGTCACTTGTCACTCTTGCAAATTTTCATTGATGCGAGACGAGAGGAAGCTAATTGGTTAATATTGGCAAAGAGAATAACTTAGACCCATTTTTAACAAAGCAGCGTCAGTACTGCCCTTTTTACATGTTGACCAGTGAAGAATACTAAGAGGTATTTATTTATATTTGGGAAGTTTTTCCCAAAGAGGTATCACTTGTATTGACATGAACAGATGCACCATGGGTAGTTCCAGTACTCTGCTAATTACAGAACAGTCTGACATTGAAGCTAGCTACTATGGGTAGTCGTGACTGAAATCATGACTGAACTAAAATAATAAAAAATGTGACTATCAATTTTTACAGAATGAGATTTCAAGCCAAAACTATTGCCACATCATTGGCATAAGCATTAGATCCACTGTTAATTTTCAGTTGTATATAGATATCTAGAAAAATATTTTCACACTGCATGGAATTTAAATTAATTTGAAAAAACGAGAAACTAGGTTTAATGGACATCTTCCAGTGTAGTAAGGACGAGAGCTCCATTTTGGCCGGGTAGTTTTCACCTCGTACATTTCTTCTTATCGGTAATTACCTACCAGTGTTCTTGGTACCTACCTCGGATGTGCGCGGGACTTGATAGTGGACGACGTGCTGCACATCGGGAATGTCCAAGCCGCGCGCTGCCACATCGGTGGCCAACAGCAAGCCGGTGGGACTCGCGGTGAACCTGAAATCAAGATCATCACTCTATCTATACATCATCCTCAAGTAGGGCATTGCTTCTGATGCAAGTTCAAAAATAATTGCTTTTAGTTTCTGAACTTTTTCTGCATTGACAGCAGATTGGCAAGAAATCATACGTACAGGAAGAAGAATTATGGCTGGAGAAATACTTTGATGTAAGAAAATTTTGAACTATAAATAGATGGCATCTACATGTTTGATATGCTGAAAAAAAATTACCTACTGAAGTAAAGCTTTAATCTCAACAGCATAATTTTGGGAAAAAAGTTTGTATGGAATTGGAGCATGTAACACATGAGGCAAATAAGTGATAAAATGGACTAAAAACATTTACGCAGAGAGGTTGTGAATTAAGTATGTCCAGAGCCAGTTGTTTGTGGTGATAAAAAAATACAAAATTCGTTTTCAACATTCCCAAAGTGAATTGGTGGTGATAATTATGTTAATTTTCGCGATTGGTGGTGAAATGGAAAAAAATTTGATTTTCGGCGCGTGCGCATGCGCACCCCTGTTCAAGGTCATGTAGATGCGTCATTCCATGCTCAGCAGCCAACCAACTGGCAACCCCATCCACTCTTTGGCTGGCACTGACTGCTGGCTTACGAAGAAAACAAGGTAATTCTTTTTATTTCGTGGTACTTTTGACACAGATCGAGGAAATTTTCGTAAAATATATACTCGGAATCGGGAAATGTTGCAAAATACGTAGGTTTGGGACAAATTCGCGAGAAATCGTCAATATCGCGTCAAAACACAAATTTCGCGAAAATTCGCGAGAAAACGATACATATATTTGGAATCAGGAGTGTATGAAACGTAAAGATATGACAGAAAATTCATGTTTCTAAACATTTCGCGTTTATCGTGGAAACCATAAACAACTGGCCCTGAGTATGTCCGTAGAGTCGTGTAAGTCAAAGTACTCACTTGTCTAGATTGCGTAGCCGCTGTTTCTGCATCATGTTTGCGTGTATCGGCAGCGGGGCGCACTGCAGCAGCGACAGGAGCTGCGCGAGGCGGCGCACGCACGAGATGCTGTTGCAGAAGACGAGCGTGCGGCCCGGGTGACGCAGCAGGAAGTAGTACAAGTAGACGTCCTTCTCGGTGAACGAGCATCGGATCTGAGCCTCTTCCAGGGTGCCGGACATGCCTGGAACATTACAGTTCATCAACATAGTAATTAGCAAGTATCACTACTTTGTCCTAAGGGCTTTTTGTCAGGTAACGCGAAACAACCAATCAATCTGAAATTTTGCCCACATACTAATTTCATACCGGAAGGGACTTGTATGGTTATTTTATTAAGAAAAATTCAAGAATTGACCCAGTCATAAACAAGAAATTTTGCATGTGTGTGAGTGTGTTCAAGGTCCAAAGAAATCACCACCCATTTTGCAATGTGGGCACTTCACCAATCTTTCTCTTGGGAAATACGCAAATCTTGTGAGTTGTGTGGTGTCCATACCTAGGTGTAGGGTGCGAATTGTTCAATTTTCAGAGGGGGGGATAGGAAAAATTAAAATTCCGATTATGTTGGGAAATATAGCAAAGGCGAAAAATACGATTGCCCACGAACACAATGGGGGGCCTGGGGGGAGGGCCCCCCAGTACCATGCGGGTCCGGGGCGCATAGCCCCGGGAAATTTTGAATTTCAAGATTAGATTTTGTGCATTCTAAGCGATTTGTACAATATTTTTAGCCATTTGTCGTGATGTCATCACGACAAATGGCATTATAAAAGAGGATTTGCTTTTAATTTAAGGTGGTTTGAATAGGTCAACCCAATGAATTTAAATATCAACTTTAAACATTTGTTGCTACACATTCAGAAGCCTGATGAACTTACACAATGTGTTATATCCAGCGGAATTTTACTGGCTTTTAAATGGAATAATTTTCAAAATTGTATTACCTCAAATTTTGGAGAAAATGCGTATTAAATTGACACAAATTTGACGATTTTTCAATGAAAACGCATTTTAACAGAATCCTGTGGCTCGAAAGGGCTGATTTTTTTTTTGAAGATGCATTATGATAGTCTACTGGATATAAAAGAGTTTCATATCGATAACATTATTAGATATTAATATAATAATTGATTAGTAAGGTGTAATGCAAGTAGTATCAATTCAGGCGGCCCACTAAACATGCTAAAATCATGTCAGCCGAATTCAGGTATATTTTCGTCGCGTTGAAGGGGACGAGAATGGGGTGAGAATGTCGCTCGGCAATTATACCTGTCAGCCAGTGACAAACTGTTTCTAAGATTACAATCTTGCTTGAGGAATGTGGATGGTATCTTTTCTGAGTTTTAGAAGGTTTTAGATAAGGTAAGTATTCTGTAAATGTTAATTAAATTACATTATATTCAAAAATAAATTATTTCGTATTGTCAATAATTTTTAAAATTATCAAATCAGGACTAAGACTATGACTAAGACTTATTTTCATTAATTTCCGTATTTAAACTATTTAAACGTATTTAAACTATAATTCTGACAGTTATAAGATCAATAAAATAAATTGTTTCCAAAGGTATTTTATTGACCAATAATAAATAATAGGTAGAGATCCGATTATGGTTTTAAAAACTTCAACATTTCGTTTTTAGAATTGGAAATTTCGCGTTTTGTGGTTTTAAGAATTGTCAATTTCGTGTTTGTTTTTAAAAAATACAGATAAACTTCAGATTATGAGTATTAGAACTCCTAGGTCCAGTGCTGTATGTGACTGTTCACTTTGGTTTTTCACAATGCAAAATCAGAAATAAAATTATGATAAGCTGTTTCATGATGTTTGTTTATGTATTGCGAATGTAAAAAGACATAATGTCAACTTATTTTCACGTGATAAAGCGAGGTCACTGCCACTCACACTCCCCAAGTAGTTTTCTACAAGGTCAGATCTCTTCTGTCAATTACTCTAAAAGGGGGGGTCACTGACTGATTATAGAAATAAAAAAAGTTGAATATTGGGGTTTACCTTGGTGATCCTGAGAAAAATTAGAAAAGTAATTGCGAAATTTACAAAATAACGGGAAATAATATATTCAATTTGGTGATATTTCGCGGTATATTTCGCGATTTAGTCAGTTTGGTGGTGTTAAGCTAAGGGTAAATTTCGCGTTTTGTCGCAACTAGATTCCAGAGTTTTTGGGCCAGAAACATGTGGAAACGCATTTATCTTCATTTACAACACGTTGAAAATTTCGCGATCACCATACCGGGTGCAGGCGCAAAAAAATCACCCTGTTTGAGAGGTCACTAGATATATCGAAACTTTCATAGATAGGATTCTGAAATTTGTACACATATTAGAAAACATACCAAAATTTCATATGTGCAAGTTTCAAAAACATTACTATTGTAGGGAAAAAGTTACAGCTGTTCAAATTTGGTTGTCAAAAAATTGATCCAGAAAACTTCCAATGGTCGGGACGCTGTTTCTTCAAAACTATACCTGTACGATATCAATCTGAAAATTCGAAGTATGAAGATAAGAAGAGAGCTGAGGGTTGAAAGATTGGGGTTCAAGCTGGGCAGAGAGAGGCTTCGGTGGTTTGGCCACATGAAGAGGATGGGAACCGACAGAGTGCCAAGGCGGGTGTTTGAGTCGGCTACTTCGGGACCACGTAGAGTAGGAAGACCAAGAGAGAGGTGGATTGGAGTTATTAAGGACGATGTTTTGGAGAGAGGGGGAAGTTGGAGTGAGTTGGAGGCTGAGAGACAGTGGGAGGACAGAACAATGTGGAGGCAGTTTGTGGAACAATTGGAAGTGGAGGAAGAAAAAGAAGATGAGGAGGAGACGCCAGGCGTGGCCAGCCGGTCTCCAGTAGTCCTGCGGCCCTAGTGTTGGTGGGAACACCCACCCCCTGACCCATTGAATTGGAACCAGCGGAAAGATGATTATTATTATTGAAAATATATTAAGATCAATTGTGTAAAAATGTCAATCAATTTGATTGAATGGAACGAAATTTATGGAATCTTGAAGTCGAGCGTAAAATCAGAATGTAGATTATTTCTAAACTTTTATTACACACGTTATAAAAGTGAATTATTTCCCATGCACTATTCTGTTTTCAAGATCAACTTCAAGATTCAATAACTTTCGTTCCATATTTTGATATTGATTGAAATATTTACACAATCGACCTTAATCTATTTTCAATATAATTTGAAATTTTCAGCTTGATCATACATAGTTTTGAAGAAACAGCGTCCCGGCCATTGGAGTTTTCTGGACGCGCGCTATTTGATCTCCGTATAATCAATTTTTTGACAACCAAATTTGAACAGCTGTAACTTTTTTCCTACAATAGTAATGTTTTTGAAATTTGCACATATAAAATATTGGTATGTTTTCTAATAGGTGTATAAACTTCAGAATCCTATCTATAATAGTCTCGATATAGTGAAGTCTCAAACAGAGTGATTTTTTTGGCGCCACCCGGTATAATTGGATCTCTAATAATAGGTCCCTCAAAAGTTGCGCTAAAGAAAAATTAAAAAACGAGCATATGTCATAATCACATTCCTAATTACCAATTCATAAATATTTTTCACATATTCTGAGAGGCACTTGTGTAACAATAATATCAGAAACTTATGGTCAGCTATTTGACAGATCCATACCTTTTCAGAGAGAGGGTAGAAGAGGGACTAATCATCCATTGTTTGACTTCCGTCGCTCGCGCTGACAGGTCGAGAGAAGGGGGACGAGATCATAATCTCTGATTCTATGCAAAACTTGCATTTACGGGGTTGATTAAATGGTCAGAGCGATGAGAAACATGACCACTCTCTAAGACGGTCTGAGCCGGACTAAATGCAAAACCCGAAATTCACCGTTATTTTCAAAATGGCGGCCTTCAGAGAACCTTAAAAGGGAAATCAGAAGTGGTGGGCAAGCAAAATAAATCTTGGAATTAATAAATCTTATTAAATTCAGCTTATTTGCTACTAAGGCAATTTGACAGTTGTTTTGTGTGACAATTTATTTTTATTATTTTAGATTTACTTCAGAAAAAAGTAGGTATCCATTGTTTTGTTGATTAAAAGTCAACCATTTTACAGAGGGGGGGAAAACTCTATCCCCCCCTGGGATGCTTTATTGGGAAACAGAGCCGGGGATGAGAAAACCAGAGGGGGGGAAATCCCCCCATCCCCCCCCATCAATTCGCACCCTGCCTAGGTGTATATAAAAAGTATGTAGGGGAGACTGGGGCCCAGTGGGCTACCTGGCACAGTCGGCCACTGGAGTCCGGCCGATTGTGCCAGGTTAGAAATACTGTGTCCCGGCCTCCCATAACTACTAAAATTCGGGAAATTACCAAAATTTCCTGAAAACACCTCAGAGAAGAGTTCTACTCTTACATTAGCATAAAGTTAAACTAAATAAAACATGCCATTTAGTCAACCATGAATCTACATTAAACTACTGAATGCGAGTCTTACCCGACTCCTGCGTGACGTCGACGATCTTGGGCTGCGTGATCCCGATCATCTCGACGACGTCCTGCAGCTTCTGTCCCGGTGTGACTCTCATCTTGTTCTTCCCCTTCTTCTTCCGCTGCGGAGGTTCGTGGACCATCGTCAGCGTGGCGGAGAACACGAAGTTCTGCCGTCGCTTCACTTGAGCGGGATCCACGTTGATTCGCTCCAGGAGGCTGCGCAGCTCTTGGAAGTGGCCCTTCTCCGTCATGCGGTCAGTCTCATCGATTGCCAAGTAGCTGGGAAATACACAACATGTTCACTACGAATTCATCTGATCTCATTGCATCATAGATCATTCTTCGACAGGATATGGAATAATGGATATGGGGTAGTATGTGGATTTCCTTTTTTTTATATTTATCTAGAAGTTAATGAAGGAAGATAAACTAAATTTTGGACTTGATTGGTCCCGCAGCCAAATCAGATATTTTGAAATGATGGACACAGTTAAATTAATCGAGAGTTAGGGCCGGTCTTTCAATAGTCTGCTAAACCAGTAGTTAAGTTTTAAACGTTCATTCCAAGATTATCATTGGTTGTTGCCATGGCAATATAGTCCTAATTGACTGTTTAAAAGCTAGCACAGCATTGAAAAACTGGCCCTTAGTTAATCTACCTAATCCATGTAGGTACCTAATGTTGTTACCCCATTTACACGGTGCAATTTCTTGTACAGCTTCTGTACCTACCACACTTCTGTGTCACACTACTTGAATGGAAATTAGAACATGTTTTAAGTTCTGTGACAGAAAGTTGCGTCTTGTAAATACATAATTGTATGAAAAATGGGAATGTGACAAAGAAGTTGAACTCAAGAAATTGCACCGTGTAAATGGGGGTTTAGAAACCAAATATGAAATCAAATTTCCTTTTGGCTCTTTTTTTCTACTTGTTGTTACTAAGCAGGTCACATCATTGACATGTATGGTCACATCGTTTCTCTAAGGCCGGGTAGGACCAGCTTTGGATTAACTAACTATCGATAGTTAGTTAGTGAGCAGTTAACCAATGAATCCAGTTGGCGCGAATTCCACAGCCAATGGGATTCACTAACTTCCACTAACTATCGATAATTAACTTAATCCAATTTTGGTCCTACCCGACCTAATCAAGATGAAATGTTGCGTACATGTCAAGACTTCCTGTCCGTTTTGCAGTCTAGTTTTGAACAAAATTCTTGATTGATTGAAAAGTCAAAATGTTATTTTACAAGGCAAGGCCATCACTCCATCACTAACATAAGGTATAGAATAATTTAGAAACTTCAATCAAATCTTAAATCTTGAAGAACTTCAAGAGTTATTATGATTTTAAACTTGAAAAAATGGTACTAATGCTAATGCATCACCTTGATCAATTGAAAATCATTCTTTTCAATATGAAATTGCATGCAATACCAAGGGGGTCAACTATCACCGGGTACACGGAGCAATCTCCTAGTATCCTCATTTCACCCGTGTTCAAGCCTCACCTGATGCTGTCCACCTGTTGAAGATACGCGTTGCCTTCTTGGATGAGCTCCCACAGGCGACCAGGAGTGGCGACCACGATCTCGGGCTTGGTGCGGAGAAGTCGCTCCTGCTTCTGGGCAGCCAATCCACCGATCACCACTGCCACCTAGCAGTAGAGTAACAGACCGTTAGTTTACAGTGTGAGGCTTCAAGATTACAAACAACAATCTTTGGTTCGGTTGTTCAAATATTATTAATATTAAGCCTATATTCTCAACAGAGCCGAGGCTCCGCTAGTGAGAATGTAATATAGAAGGGAGGAAAGAAAACCCAGTACTGGTTCGTAGCTTACTCCTGACTGAAAGATAACGAGGGGGCCAACGGTATAACGTCCCATCCGAAGAACGGTGTAACATTCACAGCACGAGCCTCCACAACCCGCGCCGTCGAGAGACTGATAACAGGTGGAGGGAGGTCGTCACACTAACCCCCAAACACCCCAGTCTCTCTGGCCCAACGGCAGCAACTAGCAGGCCTGAGTTGAACGGTCACCCATCCATCCACTGACTGCGCTCAATGTTGCTTAAAACCAGCCGGTGGGTTCAACATCCACTTTATCATATAAGTGGTTGTGTTTCATTGGCTGTTGCCAAGGTTTCCACCCATAAATATTACCGCAAACTTCATTATTTTATGTGTTAAAATTAATTAATGGGAGTCAAAGAATGTTCAAAATTTGTAATTTTCTTGGACTGTCATAATTTTCTTGGTGTACGCTTCACAAGAAATTTGCAATAGCGAAAAACTATTTTCTGTATGGAATTCCTATTTTCCACGCTAATTTTGGCTATTTTTCTGGCACTACATCCACCTCACCCCATAACAATAGAGGTGCAAAGAAAATCCACATTTCTGAGATGTATACAACGTTTTATTGGCGATTATATTTTGGCATTTGACCTCAGGCGCTTAAAGGTCCTTGTAAAACGTAGTGTTGTTAATTTATCAATTTTCACTTGTAGGTCCCGTAATGCTGGAAAATTTCAATTTTACCATTATAAATAAACGTAGTTTTAAATAAGTTTAGAATGAAAATGATTCCTACCCGGATTCCCGTGTATTTGGCCGCCGCCTTGATATGGTCTCGGACTTGAACCGCCAGCTCTCTCGTCGGAGTCAGCACAAGAGCGTAGAGTGTGTGGTTATGGCTGGAGTTGACCGGTTTATCCTCAATGCTCTCAATTGGTTCGTCAAACTCCATGTTGTCAATCACTCGGACGCAGCCGAAGCCCTTGGCGTCAACGCCGATGTCTTCTTCTTCATCGTCGTCACTCTCGGATTCTTCTTGTTCTTCCGGTGTCAAGCTGCTTTCCATGTCTACTGGATTCAAGTCAAGCTTCTTTGCAGCTAAAAAAAAACAAGTAATTCCAGTATTCCTTTCCAAGATTTACTACATTAACTAGGTACATCACTAATCACTATAGATAGAAATCATTTGCAGATAATATTACACTAATACACAGACACTACAATTAGTACTACTTAGTACCAGGTCTACTACTACAAATTGTTCCATAGGTTCCATGCGTTAGTTATGTTAAAAAGTAAGGCAATTATGTTTTTCAATATAGCAAAAGGGGATCAATTTGTTTTATTCAGAAAACTTCTGGATTGATGGACGTTACATAAATGAAAAGTTTCCTTCCATTCTTAGTGAAATATTGCCAGACAGTAATCGCTGTTATGTGGCTGTTACCTAAAGAAGCACCTGGGTATGAAAATTTGAGTATCAAAGTTTTAAAAGTTCTTTTAATTCTTTACAACTGAGAAGATTGATTGAATTAAGTGACATTGTTGTGTCGCCAGCAATTCCACTCACCTTCTTTTTCATCTCTGCTCTTCTGCTGAAGGATTCCGTAGAGTATCGGTATTCCGAATGCCAGCGTCTTTCCGCTGCCCGTTTCCGCGGCTCCCATGATGTCTCGTCGCCCAAGCAGAGCGGCAGGGAGTGAACGTGCCTGGAAATTCGTTCATATCAAAACCAGTTCAACACTTAAAGTGGCGCGATCACTCGATATAGCACATTTTAATTTATTTTTGAAATAATCATTTCAAAATACCTTTTACAACAGTTCAACTATATTTAAGTATAAAATACTCATTCAATGTCCTGTAGTTTGCAACTCCCGCCCAATAATGAGTTTTCAATTCTATGTCTTTTGAGAATATACAAAACTTTAACATGGGAGGTATAGGAAAATCATTTCGAATTTAGTGAATAACTTTTAAAATAGCACACGTTGGTATCGTTTTCATTTTTTTCCCTGATAGAATGTCCGTAGGTCTACCAGAAAAAAAGTTTTTTGTTAAAATCTGATGGTACAAAAAAATTAGAACTTCATTTTAGCTTAAAAATGACACAATTTTACTTGGCTGCCATAAGCTAACATGGGGAAGAAAACTCAAATTATCTCAGAAACTAGACACAAGAAGTGTTTAATTTTTTCAAGGTTTATGTATGGCATGATTATCAATAAGTACACAAAAATTTATGAAGATCCGAAACTATGCCTCGAGTGATCGCGCCACCTTAAGCTGGGTTCCCATACTTCGCTTTCGTTTCGCATTCAGTTCGCTTTCGCGTCGCGAAGTTTGTAGTCGTTTCCATAATTTCTGTTTTGCGCGTTTCGCGTATCCATGGATACGCGAAACAGAAATAGTAGGCTGCCAATAGTTAAAAACAAAATGACAGATAATAATCAGATAATAAGCAAGAACGGCAAGAAAATGCGGAAAAAGTGAAACTTGAAAGTTGAAACGTCAAAACGTCAAAACATTTGTTCATTAATCGAATATCGAATATAAGCTCGAGGTCGACCGGAAATGGAGATTCGATATATCGCACCACTTCCGGATTTCGCGTGTTTCGGTTTCGTCGAAGTTGAAGTTGGTCCAACATTTTTGCATTTCGGAGACGAAATTAAACATGGACGATTTTTTGTGTTAAAACTTAAAAGGTAGCCATTTTGCGAAAGCGAACCGAATGCGAAGCGCAAGCGAAGTATGGGAATGCAGCTTTACTGTACCAAAGAGTCTTTGCTAATACTTCCTAGGGGATGTGTGTCATTTTAAGTTTGAAAGTTTGAATATAAATTCAAGAACCTTGTTTATTACAAGGAGGCCTAAATTCTGTTATCTGTCACTTGTGTTGGGGGGGAGGGGGGGGGTCAGGGACAGAGGGAGGGTTGAAGATGACATAATTAATGGGCACTCCCTCCTACTTCTCTCACAGTGATGAATGATAATGACTGGTGTGATTGTTTACCTGAATCTCTGTGGGCTGCATGAACCCCTTGTCAGCTAAAGCTCGGAGGATTGAGTCTGGGAGATTCAGACCCGCCCACCCGTCCATGCCCTTTACTGGTGGAAGCGTTTTAACTTCTTCAACAATATCTTCATCGACTACAGCAACTTTACTCTTACTTTTAGACTTCTTGCTCTTATTTGTTGTTTTACTCTTCATTTTAGTTACTAGTTTGGTTTTGGATAGTGTTTTATTACTTGGTTTTGAAGTAATTCCATTGGTTTCTGTTGGTTTTAAAGACTTGCAATGTTGATCAATTGAAAGAATTGTATTTGAACATTCTGCAGACTTTGCTGCCTTTATTTTCTTCTTGACAGGATTTTTCGAAATCTTTTGCTCTTGCTCAGGTAAAGACGTCGAAGAAAGTTTTCTTTTACGTTTAACTGATTTCTGTTTTGGTAGACTCGTTTGAGCATTTTTTACTCCTTCGCTAGCAAAAGTATCCTTAATAACAGTTTCTGGATTGACAAGATTTTTGCTTGGTTTAGGTTTCTTTTTTGTTTTGTTTGGAGTAATCTTATCAGTGCTTGGGATAGCATTTTGAGAACTGGACTCTAATAAATTCCCTTTTTTCTTCTTCTTTGTTTTCTTGGTTGCAACTTTGGGTGGTATTTGCTCATTTTCTTCCGTATCTGCCAATGCCGTAGCAGAATGACTTGCAGCCTTGACCTTAATAACCTGTGGGATGATTTATGGTAGGTATTAGAGAGGAGAGCAACTAATTTCAACACCTCATTGCTGATTCTAGCACTCGCTTGCTTCTGATTGCTCTTGGAAACGCAATCTGCATGAAGCAAAAGATCATCAGCAGGTCCAATAATACTTAAATAAAAAAATATCTGAATTGAGACCATCCCATGCAAGATTGAAGCAGACGAACAATGCGAACGGCAAAAATTGTATTTTACTTTTATTTCCAGTGTCGAGTAGTAATCTGTAGGCGTCGGAATTGGGAAAATCACAGTACATTCGCAACGTAGTACCTGTTTTGCGTTTTACGTTCGCGTCAATTGTGAATGAATATCATGAACACCGAACACACTGTCAACTTCTGCGAGAGTGGAGAGCAACTCCCTCATTGGCTGACAGCTGTCACGTGACCTTATTTGACGGCTACGTGACAGCGGCCAGCCAATGAGAGAACTACTCTTCACTTTCGCAGAAGTTGACAGTGTGTCCAGTGTTTACGTCCCTAGTGTGCAAGAGATATGACATAACCTCACATTTAAGATATTGAATTGCTGTCACCTACCTACCTAAATACTTTAGACTTTCCACTTACCTTATATTTAGGGTTTGATATCAGCTCATAATTACGACTTTTCTTTCGATTCTCAACTAATGAATAGTTCGTAAGTTCTTCAATTCCGATCAATCCCTCAATTCCACTAGACAACAAAGATTCGTTCAGCTGCAGTGCCTTCCACTTCGACGTTCCCGACTTCGAAATTTTCTTTTTGTACGAAACCATGGTGCAGAAATCAAATTTTAATGTTACGAAACAGCTAAATGTTAATGAAACAAAAATATGTCAAATTTAAATTTAAATCCACGTGTTGTTTGAGCTGGAGCTAGCTGGAGCAGTCACGATCACGATTCACGATGTTTTCGTTGATTCGTTGATTCTTCAGACTTCACCGAGTTGTTCTCCATTAGATACATGACGCGCCATCTACCATAGTGTTAGTAAGCTTTATGGGGGCGTAGCAGAGCCATCTAGCAGAGAACATCATGAATCAAGCGTTTTTTAATGATAAAATAAATAATTATAAATGATAAGAATCTATATGAAATGAACGGAATCAGTGGGGTAATGATACAAAAAGACTATAAAACATAAAAGTTTAGCTATATGTGTGCAAACAAATTCTCTAAAATTATTCTTAGTTGAGTTAACACTCTACTTGTGATTTTACATTCCAGTTGATATAAGTATGACTTCCAAAAAACACAGTTCTTCGAGGGGGTCTGCGGTCGTGGAGTCAACTACCCGTGCATATGACACAGCGAATCAAGTATCCATAATGGAAAAAATAAAGAAATAAACGTGAAGCAATTCATGGCCTTCGGGCAACAAACCTTCAACTCTCACTGCCAATTCGACCCTCTTTTTGTCATTATAGGATTCATACGTTAGTATTTCATGCTTTACACTGATTGTTAAAATACCTGCGTTTTAACTCGCCATAAAAATTAAGATCCACAAAACTTCTCAAAAATTAATCAAACATTCTTCTTTTTAATTGAACATTACTCTGATACATTACAATGATTAAAATATAAATGTGTGTCCCATTCGATACTGTGACTCCAATACTCTGTTTAAAAATTTTAAAAATCTGTTACATCTTATGACGTTTGGCAAATGAACTTCTTATCAGCATAGTAAAGATCAGCCCGTTCTCAGTTTATGTCCCTACTCCCTATTGTCTCACGATTTGGTTAATTTTTATTTAATTTTTAAAAATCCTCTTTGAATGAATAAATTGACACCCTCTCTCATTGAATCACTACTTTCTCGTGCTGAATGTTTATTGTTTCGATGTGACATCTCTGCCTTGGCTGATATTTCACGTAGACCAAAACCACATAGAATTTTAATAGTATTGAGGCAAATTTGAAAATAATGAATTGTATGTTCAATGGTCAATATATTTTTCTATTTTTCTGCATATCAATTTAGTAACATTAGTAATTATTAAAAAAGTCCGGGACGTTTTCAAATGTTTGAAATGCAGCTATACCGTTTATCTGAATGAATGACACGAAACTTTAAGAGAATATTATTTAGTTATTGCCACGACGGTAGCTTTTGGAAATAATAATGTATTTTTTTCGTATTTTTTTTAAAACTTTTTTATACAGAGTATCACAGTCACATTATACAAAGGGATCACAGATTTTAGATTCCATATCAATTCACAAACGAATAAAGTTTGAATGGTTATTGAATTATTTCCTCTGTTTGGCCTCTAATCGGAAAATGTCCTGAATTATTAACGAAACTACTAATACATAGCCTTACAAACAATGTTTCAGACATAATTAGTAGAATAAAGAGCGAACGAAGTGAGGTAAATAGGAAGCAATGATGACTAATAGATGGCGTTGCGTGTGCGAGAGTGAAGAATAAGGAAAATGTCAGTGGGAATAGTCTTACATGCTTGAGAGCACCGGGGCATTGCGTGATAGGTTAGAGGGGTGGGAGGGTGGATGCATCATCCCTTGTTACACTGCCGGACACTGGCTGTGACTGTTTTACATAAACACAATAGCGAACACTTCGCGAATACACCAACATTTCTGTATACAAGTTGTCATTATTTATACACACAATAGTAGAATGAAACATTTTTATTCTGATTTTGACATCTCATTTTGTTTTAATTCGGTATGTTGTGACTATAGATCATGTAATTAACTTAGTGTACACTTTTTCACTTAACAGTAACTGTTAGCATGGTAAGCATGGTTGAGAACAACTGTTGTTCTCAACCTTTAGGGAATTCTGCCCAGGACTAGGAGTAAATTATAAGGTTCCAAACAGAGCGGTACGGACGTAAAAAAATACAGTAAGTTTTTTAAGCAAAAAACTCATAATTGTTAAGAAAAACTATGGCTGATCAAAATGATGAAAAATAATTATTAAAAGAATCTCATATAATTATATTGGTAAATGCGTAAAATACGTGAATGTTCGACGAGTGAAAGTTGCTGCTTTTTAGTAGACCTCGGAAACAGCAAAGAATACAACATGCGTGAATTTTTTTTGTTAATTTCTTTGAAATTTCTTTGAAAAAATTTGAAAAAATTTCAAATCAAGCATAAAAGTCCGTAAAATGTAAATAACTCTTGAAATTCTGGATCGATTTGTCTGAGAAGTGTCAAAACCACCTAAAATGTTAGTCTCAGTGACAACATGAAATTTGAAGTTGTTCGGTCAAACAGTTAATTTTTACATTTAAACCAATCACAGGATCATAATAATCAAAAACTAAACTATACACTTGACCGCTCATATAACATTGGTATGTGTGCAAAATTTCAGATCACTTGGGGTGTGACCTTGGGCATTGCTTACAAATACACAGACAAAAAACACAGAGAAAGGAAGAGTCCCAAAATATTCTCTCTTAAAAAACTCAATTAATTAAAATATGATGTCCATTACCTGTTTTCATTACTAAATAACAATTCTCTAAGCGTCCAATAACAATTCCTCTCTCTGATCAATCAAATTAACTATGCCAGTAGGGCCTATCAAATTACTTATTTAGATGGCTCGACCAAGAAATTAACTAATTAATTCCCTATGTTGCATGAATCGATAAGAACCTGCGTCAAAAACTCAAACTTCCACAACACACATTATCTGAAATAGTCACAGATAACACTTGCATGGTCAAGAAAACACAAGTTCAACACTTGTTTTACACGTGTACTGCTCAAGAATAAGTAGGATCACAACACGAGACATCCGTTCGAGCATTGAAACAACCAGACGATCGGCGTGGCCGGAAGTAAGTTTGTTCTTGATTTCGATTGTGTGTTGTGACGTTTTGACATGTATCGTCATGATGGCTTCTATTTTGAGATAATATTGGACCTTATCAGTTAAATTGCCAAATTATTTCCGAGATAAGGTGCGAGTCAACCTTGCGACGGGCTTAGTAGGGTGATCGTCTCGGAGTTGGTCAGAGCTGGGAATGGGATGGCTGAGATGCAGCAAGGAGGTCGTCAGTGAAGCGTGGCTGGACGGGAAGACGGCAGTCGTCACGGGATGCAACTCTGGAGTCGGCAAAGAAACCGTCAAGGAGCTGGTCATAAGAGGTAGGGCTCAAATTAAACATTTACAATATTGTTTAAATTGTACATGTTGTAAAATTATTTATTATTTTGTTTACAGTTTCGATTTTTCTATTAAAATCTTCCTCAGGACAAAGCTTAACAATATAATAATAAAATAAACAAAATATTATACTTATTCTTAAATAATATATACCCATAAAAAACACTTCGTGTAAAAATACCAGCCAAGTCTCTTCTACTAAAAAAAAATATATGAAATCTAAAAATTCTGCACTGAAAAGTAATGATATCAAAAAATTTGCCAAGTCAAAACTTTATTTGAAAATCAAAAAATACTTGGCGCATCGTGTATATTAATAGCTTAGAAGTATAGGCCAGATATAAAATATACATAAAATATACAAACATATAGTAGACCTAAAATGCCCTAAAAAATCGATGCGCCAAGTATTTTTTGATTTTCAAATAAAGTTTTGACTTGGCAAATTTTTTGATATCATTACTTTTCAGTGCAGAATTTTTAGATTTCATATATTTTTTTTTAGTAGAAGAGACTTGGCTGGTATTTTTACACGAAGTGTTTTTTATGGGGATATCACTCCTTTTTTTAGTTTATTCTATAACAACTTGTGACACATATGAAATGAACAATTACTAAATTCTTTTAAAAAATCATCACCCTTTACAATTTCGTTACCACTAATGAATAGCAGCGTATGGTCCTAAATAATTGCTTTAAATGATCTTTCACGAAGAATAGCAAAGGTATCATTCCAATCAGTCAACCCAGTTCCGAGATATGGAAACACTTCGGTTTTCAAAATGGCTGCTGAACTTTCTGCAATGCCACATAGAATTTATTTCTATAAATGATGTGTATCATTTTAAGCTTTCTGAATATGTATTTATTGTATAGGAGGGAATTATAATAATTTATACATTTGAATGACGTCATTTCCGGTCTCATAAATAGGAAAATTCTATTTGTACTGTTCATATTCCATAGAGATGGCCTTCCGAATCGTTTGGCGCTAGTTTCATACCGATTTGTCTACCAGTTTTTGAGATATGACGTTACTTCCGGTTTAAAAATGGCGGCTGAAATCTCTGACCCCTTGAAGTATATTTGAAACATGATTACAATTTTATAAGCTGTCTCAAATAGTATATTTATTGTCCCAATATAAAAATTTGTGAGATTATTAAAATGTGTGACGTCATTTCCGGTTTAGGTATGGGAAACTGCAAATATTATTGATGATAATACATAAAGTTGACCGTCTAAATTGTTTTGCGCTGGTTTCGTTGAAATCTATTTAGCCGTTATTGAGATATGATGTCACTTCCGGTTTCAAAATGGCGGCTTCCGGTTGGTTTTATAACAAGTCACATGAGACGTCAAAAGTACATACGTTACATAAATATCAAAATAATCGGATCAACCTTTGTTGCCAAAAAGCCAATCGATGTATTTCAAATTTCATTACGTCATTTCCGGTTTCATTAACATAATGTTTTGTCTTTTGCTACTTATCATGCATATAAATGACCGTCTGGATCGTTTGGCACAATTTTCGTTCCAATCGGTCCAGCCGTTGACGAGATATGACGTCACTTCCGGTTTCAAAATGGCGGCACAAAAAATTCATGGAGTGAAGGTTAAATCAGACGCCAAAAGTGCACACGTGGTAAAAATGTGGGATCAATCGGTTCAGCCATTTAGGCTGTGGCCTGTTTACCGGATTTAAATTCCAGGAGACTACTACTACTACTACTACTGAGATTATTATTATTATTATTATTATTGTGAAAACCGCCCTAAAACACTGTTTTCACGGCCCTCTAGCGCGCAAAGGGCGTAACCTATTGTTCCCAAATTTGGTATATGTTGTAGGGTGGGCCATAGCTCGAAATTAAGATATATCGCAACAATGTGAGATTTTCCAATTTTAAGATCCAGTAGGCCGAAAATGCCACTTTGATGCTTACAGTAAAAGTGGGTTTGCTCCAGCCTTTTAAAATGAGTGTGTGCGCGCGCCGTACGACTTGGCTGGCGTGGAGCGACCGCTCCACTAGATAAAATAGTAGACAAATTAATAAATAATTTTACAAAAACATGACGAAATAACCCATTAGTTTTAATTGCTTTTGATTAAATTGTTCAGCACCTTTTAATTTAGATAATTACCATTTGTATGTCACAAATTATTGCGTATTTGATCTGATCGACCATTTTTCAGATCGTCTCAATTTTTGCTATTCATAGTTTGCACGTGATGTTATCTCATTGTTGCCTGCCACCATCTTGATGGCAGGCAGAATAGCTGTAAAATTCTCAGCTTTTTGACGATATTTTATAGTTAATGGGCACCTGGGAAATTGTATAGGCTTCGGAGATATCTTTAATACAAAGAGGAATCACTCACATTACAAAAATACATCGATTTACCTCAATAAAAGTTATAAATCTGACCCGTCAACGTGCCACAAAATGTCCGTCCTCAGGTGATAAATTCAATAATTTTGCATTGCTGAAATAAAACAAAAGAAGATCGTGCAAGCTATGAATACTCACTCATTGTTATAACCCTAACAACACTTCAGAAAATAAAACACTACTCGTGTCTAGTTTTCGAGATAGGTGAATAAGAAATAAGTATTTTCCCCATGATATCTTACAGCATGCCGCATGAAATATTTGCTACGGTTGAAGATTGCATTTAATTGTATCGTTAGATTTACACAAAATGCATATGATTAGAATCTTTGATGAATACACTTTCATTAAAAAATAAATAGCAACCAATAACATCTTGTGCGAAATAAAATGTTATGGACGATTCAATTCAAATTACGAAAGAAGTAAAATATACTTTGGCAACGATGTTGGCAAATTGTACCGGAGGACAAAACGTTCATAGTTACAACGTCCGAACGTTCTCTTTTGTAGTTTGGAGTTCTGTAATATCAGTGCTAAATAATTCGATCAAATACCTATAGATGTAATTTAATATTATCTGTTTCGACTTCCCTTAAAAGAGTAGATTATACTCAAAAATAATGTATAAACGTTATTATTACACATAATAAATTAGAGAAAGCTCTCCAAAACTTCAGAAATTCAATCAGCACAGCTACCTCAGCAACGTATCAATTTTTGTATGGTAACGGCGGTAAGAACTGGATATTTTATGAAGAGGTGCAACAGTTTATAAGTGACACGTGAATATTCCTATTCCAAAATAGCTGTTCAGAACTCATCAATTCCATGTAAAATGCTTCATCTACAACATTGTATACCATACCACTTGACAAGATATTGTTGAGTACTTGAGTTACGAGTGCAGCTCGTTTTCTTGTAGTAAATTGATGTATCATTGATCAATTGAATCCTAGAGAAACAAAACTTGACTAATAGTCAACTTTTCAAAAATATTAGGAATCTACCTACTGATTTTTGTTCTCAATCTTGATCGGCGCCTAAAAAGCACGTTTTATTCAAACGTGTCTTCATCAACAACAAATCAAAAACAATGGTATGGAACATGCAATCTTTGAATATTACATCCTTACGAGTGTATATGCAATAGGTCTCCCAAAAATATGTGTTTCAAGTACCCAAATATAGAGGTCATGATAATCATACTCAATCATATTTAGATTTATTATCAAATCAATTAATCCTCTAATGAAATAATTAGTTTGATATGATTGATTATTGTGATATTAAATATCTATTTCAAGTAAATGATACGATCTTCCAGGATGTCGCGTCGTGATGGCGTGTCGTGACGTCAGCAAGGCTGAGGACGCCGCCAAGGAGATCCGCCAAGAGACGTCCGGCGTCGCTGGCGTCGGGACGGTGGTCGTCGTCATCCTGGAGCTCTCCTCCATGGCGTCGATCAGACAGTGTGCGCAGCAGATCTTGCGCACGGAGAAGAATGTGAACATCCTTGTCAATAATGCAGGTACTGCCTGAGTACAACCTCGGTACAGTGCAGGTACAAGCTTGAGCCTGGGTACAACGAGACATCCAAACTTTTAGTTTCTTAATATTTGCGAACGACAGATCAAAGCGTTTAGAATAAATAGTTGAAATTTGATTTGTGATAAAATTTTACAAATGGTGGCAGAAATGGTACAAAATATGTAAAATTCAATATATGGTTTAAATCTTGTACTAGAGGAAGATCATAAGAAATGTGTACAGCTACGGACAAAGAAACACCGCTTCTGGAGATAATTGATAAAATTACGACTATTTGATCCACGCTTTCGCGAATCATTTTCACTGTATAAAATTGTTTATCGATTTAATGATAAAAAAACGTATAATACAATACATTTTATAAATGCATTGTCATGCAGCAGGTCTGTTGGAACCTTCAAACTTCTATTTGGGATTGACGGAGGGAAACACAAACTAAATAAACAAAATAATCTAATAGATTTCAAGAAACTATTAAAATGACTTGTATCATGGAAAAGAAGTAATTGTTATAGTTTCTTGAAATCAATTTGATTATTTTGATTATTTAGTTTGTATTCCCCTCCGTCAATCCCAAGATGCCTGAAGATGCCAGCAAACCCGCTGAAAACGTCGTTTGGGAAATAAACAGAACAATTACCTACCTCAAATAAAGAAGTGGTCATCACTGATCACAATGTTATCAAGGATGTTTTGTCACAATATCATTTTCCGCCTTCACATTTTCCAAACCTACTTTGACTGTTTGTAAAAGACGATTGTCATCTTGTTCCAGCCGTAATGATGTGTCCACGCATCCTTACAGAGGACGGTTTTGAGAACCACTTCGCTGTGAACCACTTGGGTCACTTCTTGTTCACGCTTCTGTTGCTCCCGCGCATCCTTGCTTCGACTCCCGCTCGCATCATCACAGTGTCTTCTTCAGCCCACGCCGGTGAGATGAGTGTCAGAGACAATGTTATGTTTATTATCCAGTTAGCTGCTATCTGTGTTGTGATTGAGCTGGCGGTTTTGTTGTTTACATCAGCTGTTATTATCTGGGGTTTGGCGGTAGAGGTGGTTTTGACGTTTGTGTGCACCTGATGAAGCAAATTGAAACATCTTCGTAATATTGAGCTGTATTTTATTGGTGCTCTGAAATGCAGATCAAACTGTTCACTTCCAGACGGTAAAATCATCTTTGACGATCTCAACGCGGAGAAGAACTACAACGAGGCATTTGCGTTTGCGCAGAGCAAACTTGCGAACATTCTATTCACCACGGAGCTGGACAAACGACTCAAACACAGTGGTAAATATTCAAGTATTCTTTTGCACAACCAACGGATTAAGTGTCAAGAATTGAAACATCCGAATACGAGAGTTCCTAATCTGACGTTATATTATACGAAATTCAATAATACTCCGTTTTCTTTGTATTCAATCGATCAAGAATCATTAGAGGTATTTTTAATTATTTAGACAGTCTCGTTTGGATAAGTAGGGTAGGACTGTCAGGAGCAAGAATTATACAAAATGTTATAAGTTAGATAATCTACTAGCATTTACCTTGATGTCTATTAATTCGTCTAGAAAACGTAAATTGTTCTCATACAAGGCAGAGGTAATGAAGTTGCGTTTGGTGTGCTGTTGGCCTTGAAAACGACCGTTGGCGACGTATCGAAAGTGTTACTATACTTTCATCTTCTGGCGGCGACTACGAAGATGGTGGTGTCGCCAACGGTCCTTATCAGGGCCAACAACACACCAAACGGAACAACCCGTCATGACCTCTGCTTTGCAACTCGATGGTTCTGAAAACATCCATGATCTCATTGATCTCATATCAAATTTTGTAAACTATAGAGAGTTTCATTTTTTCCAAAACTTCAATACTAGCTTGGACGCAAAAATGATAAGAAGCATATTTTAATCATGATCATGATTTTAATCTTCCTTGCTCTGTTTATGTCCACCTGACTTAGTGGGATAATTGAAAATAAAATGGTTTAACTGATTATTGTTTGACTCAGGTGTCGACGGTGTGAGCGTGTACGCCGTGCAGCCAGGCTTGGTGTACCCGGACCTCCACCGCCACCTGGACGGCGTGTTCTGCTGCCTCTTGTCCTGCATGTCCAGCTGCGTGCTGGGTGCAGTGATCAAGTCGTCTGAACAGGCGGCAAGGACCACGATCCACTGTGCAGTGGATGAGAGTGCGGCGGCGCAGTCCGGGCTGTATTACAAGTTAGTTCTCGAGAACATTGCAATAGATAATGTCGTCAGTAGTGATAGGAAGGATTACTAGGAAGACTGTCTGTGTAAAGCGTTGATAAGTGAGCCTTTGCCTTTGTTCCTTACAATCGATGGATAGACTAAATTGTCAAATATTTCAAAATATGTTTAAAGTTGTATTGCCTACTTATGTTTTTAAACAGATTCCCTGAAAATTTGATTGAAATTTCAACCTAAATAATTGAGACATGGGTCACTAATAATTGTAACCAAAAATACATTTTAATTATTGAATTTACAAATGGTGGCAGAAGATGGATATTTTTCAAAATTCATTGAATCATTCTTTATGTTCTTAATATTGAATATAGCAAATCTTTTTAATTAATTTACCATTCTTCTCATTAACAAATTACTATTAAGACTTCTACAACGATGCATAGAATTGTGTTTATCTGTTATAACGTTCACACGCTCACTTTAAAAGATCATTGAAGTTGCCTCCCACTTTATATGTCCATTGGTCCTATGTTTTAGCATAGAGGTAAGAAGGGTTGTTTTGGCACGGGCTGTTATTCAAATGTTCATTCAACTTACTCCATAAAAGTGAGCGTCTGAAGGGAGGATGGTGGCAATGTCAAAAGTTTTACTAAATGTCGATATTTGTGATATAACGACAGTCGGACGGCAGTGAGAAGGAATTTCAAGTCTCATTTACACATGATTACTACAATCTTGCTACTGTACATCAGTTCCAAATTAATGACATCCAAAGCTGCAGAACAAAATGAGTATAATGAAATATAATTGATTAAAGAATGCATAATCAATGCATAAACAAGAATGCTTTATCATACTTATTTCATAAATGTCTGTTCTTGCAGGGACTGCTCTGTTGCCAAAGCTTCACCCAGAGCGCGCGATCCTGTAACTGCTCAGCGGCTCTGGGAAGAAAGTGTCAAGATGACAGGGTTGCAAGATTTCAACCCCTTCATTGCCACCCCCTGTGCGCAGTCCATTTCTGCGCAGCCCAGATGATATTGAAACAAATAATTATAAAAACAATATTTATTGCTGGAATAAGGAAGTCTTATGAAATTATATTCCAGTTATTTGTAAATATCAACGCAAATAAATTATAAACACTTTGAGAACTATTCTGTCCACGACAAAAACAATACCACATCTGTGTTCAGCAACATTTCAACTTTCATACCTACCTAAAATAAATATTATTCTGAAATCTAATTTTCACGAGACTTCCTGTTATCTCAGTTATTCTCAGAATATGTAACTCATAAAAATAAATTATATTACATTGATTTACGGAATTCTTATAGAATCACTGCTAAATCGACCTAACCCATATTACTTTTATCGTAAATGTACTTATAAGTATGAAGTTTATAAATAGCTTGATCTTAATCAAACTTAAACTGATTGAATTATTAGAATATAATCTAATCTCGGTGATAAGCGAGCGCGTCAGATCGGAGCGGGCGTGATGTAGTTGGAGCGAGTGAGCGAGACAGATGCAAGACGATGGGCTGCTGCAAGAGCAAGAAGACGCCGAGTGCAGCGCGAGTCGACGGCAAGACGGCTGTCGTCACAGGATGCGAAGAAGGCGTCGGTTTGGAGGTCGTCAGGGAACTCGTCAAGAGAGGTGAGACCCAAGTGGGGCATTTCACGTCATTTCACTTGGAATATAGAACCATATTCATTTATATGTATGTTTTCAATACGTTTCAAATCAGTGACATTAAGAAATATACGGAACTAATTAATTATTTTGTTCTAAAATTACGTTTAAACATTAGGCCAAGTGACGAGGCCAATTCTTGAGTTTTCACGTTTTGAAACTATTTACGTTTTCGTTTAAAACTTAGAAAAGTTGACAACTGTGCTCAGCCTTCAACTATTTTACGTTTAAATGATATGTGCATTAAAACTGCAATACTGTGTTATATTTCTAAATAAATAATCATGTTGAAAAACTATTTTCATTGAGACATACTCTACGCCCAAACTGATAAGGAAGTATTGAACATAATTTTGTTTCTTAACGTTTTAATTTAATGGATTTACTTATGAAGGATGTCGAGTGATAATGGCGTGCCTTGACGTCGACACGGCGGAGGCCGCCGCTACGGAGATCCGTCGAGAGACGTTCGGCGTCGCTGGCGTCGGGACGGTGGTCGTGGTGCGTCTCGATCTGTCTAGCTTCGCGTCAGTTAGACAATGCGCCGCAGAACTCTTGCGCACTGAAACAGGAATCAACTTGCTCATCAACAACGCGGGTAAGTAGAGACGTCAGGCGTCGCTGGCGTCGGTAAGCGTCGTCCGATCTGTCTAGCTTTGCGTCAGTCAGAGAATTCGCCGCAGAGCTTTTGCACACGAGACCACAGATTAACCTGCTCATCAACAATTATTATATTTTAAATTGCCCTATCAAATGAAAGATCTTGAGTCACTACTTCTGATAAGTGATTCATTTGACATATTTATAGAAACTTGAGATAACAATAACACAAACTACTATCGAATACTAATACGTCTAAGTCACTTCCGATTTCATGTAGTCTCTTCGTGGGAAATAAGATATCAAATGCCGAACTGAGGTGGCCTGAACGTCTTACAAAGATATTTTATCAATAGATCACATCCTTCAAAACAAATCGACTTTATTGATTTTGATAAGTATAAAGGTTTTGTTTGTCTTTGTTTAGTTTTGTTTCCGTGTCGCAAAACGTTGACTGAAGATGGGATCGAGCTCCAGTTCGCTGTCAACCACTTGGGTCACTTCTTGTTGACACTTCTTCTGTTGCCAAGGATACTCAAGTCAACACCGGCCAGGGTCATTAACCTCACATCAGACGTGCATTCAGGTACACACTACTTTCACATTCCTTCACACCTTGTGTTACAAATAACTAGGAAAACGCTCCGTGTAACGCGTTGATGAGCGAGCACCGATTCGCACGACATCGCGAATCGAGCACGATCCATTCAATCAAAGATAACTAACTGAATCGCGAATTACAGAAAGGGCTGAAGTCCAGCCGACCTAGTTCTGAGATAATCGAGAAAAACAAATTGCGCTCCTTAGGATCTATTTGTAAAAAAATATGTAACTGGCATAAATAAGACAATAAATCGATACATCCAGCTATTGTCTCTAGACGCATGCAAAAAATATATTTCTGTCCTAATTTGAGGGTTCAATGAGCTGGACATATGCCCTTTCTGTAATTTACTGGAAAGTATGATTAAAATGTTACTATTTCAGGGAGATTGACTGTCAAAAGAGGTCAAAAAAGGTCAAAAAAACATTTATTTACAAATTTTAAGACTTCATTACCAAATATTACAAAAATTATGCAGAATCCTCGTCGTTCCGAACACTTTCTTCAGAAAACGTCTTGATAAAACTCAGAAAATTCATTTGGCAAATTCTGAACTCCCCCCTTGAGGGGGTTGAATACTATCCCCCTCTTCCTTTTAACAGGGGTTTCTGGCAACTGTAGCGGATCATTGGTGTCAGAGGACGCCATTTTTGCATTGAAACCGTGAGCCTGTGAAGTGCAACAAGGACACAAGTCATGGGACTAATGCCCTTTCTGCTCTTCACAAGGGTGCCCTGTGCAAGCAAATGCTGGGACTACCGCCCTATCAATCTCTAAAGTTGCATGTACCTTTATGGATCCCATATCCGCTGTTAACTCAATTTCACAAAAAGTGTGACTAACGCCCTTTCTGTAATTCGCGATTCAACTACATTATTACCAATTTTCCTTACAACTTTCCATAAACACTCTGGATCAATTAAATAACAGATTAGTGTACTGATACTTTTCCATCAATCTCTTTGGACATATATTCAAAACACTTAAAATAGCAATAAGTATGTAAAAAATTTGATACTATCTAGCCGAAACGTTGTTTTTATAACTGTGAACCACGATACATATCCCTAAATAAATTATTTTAGATAGTTACCTATACAATGTATAATAATACCTACATTACATATTGACTGCATTATGTATTGCAATATGATCCACTTATCAACAAAAATGAATTTGTATTTTATTGAAATTGAGAATAGCTATCTATATACTTTGCTTTGGTACAGAGAGCAACCCAGAATACCGTGGAATTTGTTTTGAAAATGTCATTTCTGACAGTTTGAAAACTTTAAAAGTGTCAATAAGTGCATAAGTTCTCTACTGGTTGGGCTAAAAATGTATAAAATAATTGAAAATTATAATCTTAATGGCCATGCAAAATTTGAACTTGATCTGAACATTTTGATTTTCGACCTATCAGATGATAAGATGTTAAATGTTAATTTTTGAACCAATCATTCGGCAGTGTTTAAAAACAATTTCAGGCTAAATTAGAATGATGTTAGCATGTGTGCAAAATTTCAGCTCGATCAAAGCCAAAATGTTGCCTACAGCGGCGGGGAAAAAAAAAATAAAAAAAAATAAAAAGTGTCCAAAAGAGCCGAATGGAGACGCTCGCTACGCTCGCTTAATGATACTCATTGATGTAATGTTTACAGAGGGAAGGATTAACTTTGAAGATCTGAACTCCGAGAAATCTTACGACAAAAATAAAGCTTTCTACCAAAGCAAACTCGCTAATATTCTGTTTACTGCTGAGTTGTCGCGAAGACTTCAAGAACAAAGTGAGTTGTTACACATTAGGAATTGCATTTCGTTAAAATATATTATAAAAGATAGTTTACACTGAATAGGGAAGTCTCCACTAAATAAGATTTCAAAATAATTGTATTATTATGGTAGATGAGACGTTGCTGAACACAGATATGTTATTACTTTTGTCATGGGTTTAATAGTAATTTTCTCAGAATTCATTTACAAAGTTTGATAGATTTATTCTGACTTTAAAACAGGACAATTGCCATTGACGTCATAATTCATATGTTGCCATGGCAACAAAGCATATCATTATGGTAACACATTGTTGTGGACTTAGAAATGACATCACAATCCTGATTCTCATTACAAGCCGGTTTCCCGCCAAATTGTACCAGGAAATTTGAAATCGATTTTTATGAATGAAAATTTTCCAATTATTTGTGTGGTACCGTAATAAAATTAGAGAAGACTTCTCTATTGGAGCTTATTTCATTACAGTCCAAATATTTTGGTACTATGACCTTGTTTGATCTAATAAAACTCTGTAATAGACAGACTAATTCAATTCTAAGCTAAGCTCATCAATCACGGATGTTCCGATCTATCACCGAAATCATGCTGTTTTTCTTTTACTTCCAAGGTAAATGTTTGGCCGGAAAGTGTCCCACTACAAGCCAGCCACAGCCGGAAAGTAAGTATACACACAAGAAGAATGGCCACATAAAGAAGCTGTAAGGAACAATCGCAACGTCATCTTTGGTGGAGGCGCCGGGTATTGTATTCCACAACTCATCTCAAATCAAGGTCATCAGATGATGACAGAATGCCATGAAATAATGTTTCATTAAAATGTCGCAATACAAGATGACTTGCGTAGTTTGTGGAGTAGAAATTAATTTCTCGTATAATTTCTTGTGAGAATAATGGAGCTCGAACGTTCGTTATAAAGTTTCAGCTTTAAAATAACGTCTTGTAAAAGTTTTGTAATGGTCTGAAAATTTCAATATTTTAGTATTTTCAGTTACAAGTGAATTCGGAAAAGCAATGCAGAAAAGTTTATAGGACTTGCAATGGGGTTTGTTTGAGAAAACTGCTTCCGAAAACAGTATGATGAGGTTGTAATTCGTATCCTATTCCTAACAAAGTTCCTAAAAAAGAGGTAACTAAATATAATATTCTTGCTAATCATTGAAAATAATTATCGGTTTATTGTTTATTTATATGTATTGTTATGATATCTAACATATTATTATGTTTATAATTAATCTTTAGTAACTTTCTATCTTGGTTGATTACTTGTTATATTTCTTCCCGTTTATTTATTTAACAAAAAATACAATTGTCATAGGCTTCACGTCACTATTGACTTATATATATATATATATATTTTAAATAAACATACGTGATGAAATAACCCGAGCAATGACACCATGAATATTTACATAATCCTGATAAGTAGTTTAAAACATACCTGACGATAAGTTTGTAACCAAAACGTCGAGCCTAATGTTGAATATGTTCCATAGTAATGCCGGAAGTGACGACATACTCCGTGCACCCCGGCCATCTTGCTTCCGAGTACTTGGCGCATGTGCCGGATGATTGCATCTACCGGCCCTGCTGCAGATGCATATTCGAGACTACCAACCTAACGGCGCGAGAAGCAAGCAGGACAGTCATCCACTGTGCCGTGGACGAGGACGTTGTCAGGGCGACAGGACTTTATTTCACGTGAGATCACGACTCTCTATGATCACTGTACCACGGAGATGGGGGATAGAATCTACATAAAAAGGCTCAATTTATTGGGATAATCAGTGCTTACGTTTTCAAAATGAAAAAATCTCAACCAATCTGATTTTACCGGTGACTTGATACTAAGTTTTCTTTCGACAACATCCCAAAGAAATAACATTTTGATTGAGATTCAATACTTCGGATGTCAGAATCAAGCTAATCTGATCTCGAAATAATTTTAAATCCATACATTCAATTATGTCATGCCACTGTGCCTTGACTGCAAATTTAACTCTGGTCATCTTCTTGCAGGGACTGCTCTGTTGCCAGAGCGTCATCCAGAGCGCGTGATCCTGTGACTGCTCAGCGGCTCTGGGAAGAGAGCGTCAAGATGACGGGGTTGCAAGATTTCGACCCCTTTACAGCCTCTGACCGAGCACCTTCTGCGCAGCCCGACTGATCTTTCTAGACATTAAGAGTTTTATACGATTCATATTTAACAGCCAATTGCACATAATCACAATTATCTGTACTATATTAAAAAGTAGTATAATTATTATTAAAACAGGAATACACTCATGAGAGTTTTCGTGGTTTCCCTTAGTCGGGAGTACGGCTCATCATGGTAAATTATGATTCAAATGTTGGACAGTTCAAAACTTCTATGACTTGGGAGCTAACTGTCTTCCATTCTTCCCCCATTTTCTTCTTCTTTCATCAATCATTATCGTTTTCGTTGACATTAGCAACCCAATATTAAATAAAACAATATTATATTTCTTTCTAATTTAATAATAAAAAATATGTGATAATTTTTTCCCACAATCGTCGGTTCCATATTCAGGTGATAATGTTGCAGGTATACCTAGTTCCATTTCATACAGCGTCATCGAGCCAGCAATAAAATCATTTCCTCTTCTTTTCCTGTTCACATTTATGAAACCACTCAGTTTTCTCTCACCTGTACCATCAATTTATCGTATTGTATTGTATTGTATTGTATTATTTATTTGTAGGAAGCAATTACAATTGCATTACAAAGTCAGAACTAAAATAATAACTATAATATGACATTTGAGCATTGAAACATATTGAGTAACAAAGACAAATTGTAAAAATACATTCGAATGTTAACACATAATACAAGTTAAAATAGTGAAAGTATTGCGCTAAAAGCGAAGCGAACATATAAATATACATATAAATCAGCATTCAAGAAATTCATTTACACTGTAAAAGGAATGCTTCATAAGGAACATCTTTAAAATATACTTGAAACCGCTCCTGGACTCAATGTTCCTGATTTCTTGCGGCACATGGTTGTACAGTCTGCGGCCAGACTGCATGACACCCTGAGACGTGGTATTTAAGCGGCAGTATTCATGTTTTAAATTGGAGGCACCTCTAGTTCCATACATGTGGTGGCTGTTGTCATTGAACAAATGCAGGTTGTCCCGTGTAAACAAACACACTGCCAAAATGTAGATACATGGGAGAGGTAGTATTGCTACCTCCCGGAACTTATCTCTGCATGACGCACTATATCCAAGAGAGAGTATGATCCGGATGACTTTCTTCTGAGCGCGAAAAGCCCTATTGCTGTCTAGCGTACCGCCCCAAAAGATGATACCATACTGGAGTATTGAGTGAACGTACGCAAAGTAGGCTGATCGTAAAGCAAATAAGTTGCAATTCAGGGCTAATGTACGCATTACAAAGCGCGCTGAAGAAAGTTTTTTAACTAGATGATCGATATGCGGAACCCAGGATAGGTTTCTATCAATAGTTATACCAAGATACTTCACGCTGGAGCACGAGCTGATAGACAGCATATTATCAGAGTGTTTGCCGCGAGGTTCGAAGGTTATAATCTCGGTCTTGGTACGATTCAATAGAAGTTTGTTAGGGGTGAACCAGTTAACAAAATGATCCATGGCTAAATGGACTTCAGCCGCTAGTTGGTTGGCGGTTAGAGCTTCAATTGTGGCACTGGAATCATCAGCATACTGGATTACACTTCTTCCTGAATGGTTGGTACAGATGTTTGGGGCAAGATCGTTCACCATGATAGAGAAGAGAAGGGGCCCCAAACTAACAGAATACTTTCTTAGAGAATTTCAAAGAGAATATCATACGCTTGAAAAGAAATTTATAGAAATGTCGATATAGTGAGACATTGTTTAAAAATATTTTCGAAATCCTCAATAATAATCAAGTAAGGCCCGGTTGTTCAATGTCCCGGCTAAGTTAGGGTATAGGATATCGGAAACGCAGCCATCCAGACCGCCAAAGTCCACTTTAGGCTAAAGTGGACTTTATCTTACTTATCGGGACATCGTACAACCGGGCATAAATCTATACAAATGTCATGCGAATTTAGTTATTTTGTTCAGTTATTTTGTTCAGTCGTAGATACTTACAACTTCTGGTAAGAAACTCTTTCACCTAATCAATCTTTAGCAAGCAATGCGTGGGAGGAATCAGAACTGTCTGAGAATCGGTTCAAAACAAAGTCCTATCGACTCTTCAGATCAATAGTTATAAACTACACAAACACAATAAAGTAGAAGTGATGTTTTACGAACGCTCATATAAAATTAATGGTCGAATAACGTATCCAATCAATGAGAATGCTTCAGACATTTTTAGACTTTCGGGTAAAGACTTGAGGACTTGGAATTAAATATACCCTGTCAAAATCAGGTAGGTTTTCTAATACCTGACTAATTGAAACGGTTGATTAGGATTCGATTAATTGAACCAACCAATGACATTCCTAGAATTACCACTAATCAACTGTTAAACATACGTGTGTTTAATTAAGCGATCGTAGCGAGCGTCACCGTCGGGACACTCTTATACACTTGCTCTGAGTGCGTTTTTTTTTGTTGCTTTTTTGCTTTTTTTTTTGCTTTTTTCCGTCCACTGCCCAGGTCAAACCGCACAACCAATCGAGCTGAAATTTTGCACATATACTAACGTAATCTAAGCGGTCTCTGGGATCGTTTTTGAACGGGATCCTGTGATTGGTTCAAATTTTTAAAAAATATGTATTTCCGATCAATTTGAAATTTTGCAAAATCATTGCAACCAACATTGTCCCCAATCTTACAAAGTTTCAGCCAAATCCTCCCATTGGTTAAAATTAACCATCTAGGTATCTTGTGATGTTTAAAATTTCCACTAGCACCGTTTGACCCTTAAAACTTTGCATGGTCATTGGGACCAATATTTTAGGTATTTTTGCCAATTTTCAGACTAATCTGTCGTTATCTTCAAATGTAATTGTTATTTAAGGTCATTTTGTTGTATAATCTTGAAATATTTGCAAATTGATGCCAATAATTCAATTATATCAGAGTTATCTTGATGCTCCAGGTCCAAGGCCTGTAGAGCAGAGACTTGCAAACGCATATCAAATCGCATGCAATTACGAAGGCTCGCTCATCACGCGGTTTCCTCTGCAAATGATTTCGCATAAATTTGCCGAATTAAAATTTGAGTTATACACTAATAACTGTTAGAGATCCAAATTTGCACAGGAAGCAATTAATTCTCTACAACTTTGTCGCTTCAACTTCTTGTCTATATTCAACGTGCCGGCCACAATATTAACAATGGCGGCTTAGAGGCTGGTCCATCTTAAGAGAATCCTCAATGAACAATGGGCGAAACTTATGCAATGAGTTCCATTATAATTACAAATCGGGAGATAAAAACCTTCTTAATCACGCTACTATCAAACCAATCAAAACATCGATAACAATCTTACACATTGTAACTGTTTTCTCATGTTTTTCTATTATCTAATCTTTGTAATAAGAGTGTAGTTGTCCCTAGAAAGCCACTAGTTTTTACTCGATCATGACTGGAGGCCAGCAATTAACCCGATACGGCAACATTGTCCAGCCTTGAAGACGAATCATTTGATGTCCAGCGGCCTACTGGACACGATCCTCCGCGCAAGAGCGGTCTAAAGGACCTAGCGAGTGCGACAGAGAGCGCGATGCACAACCTAGCGCGTGCGGCAAAGAGAGAGCTACTCCTCTACTACGCAAGTGTGACTATCGATTCTGGAACTGCAACTGTGCGAGTGCGGCGTCAGTTCGACATGGGATGTCTTAGGTGTAGTAAGAAAGTGCGGAGCCAGGCGAGGCTCGAAGGGAAGACTGCGGTTGTGACGGGGTGTAACACGGGCATCGGCAAGGAGACTGTGAGAGACTTCGTCAATAGAGGTGAGCATAAGCACGTACTTGGTCAGTAGAGGTGAGACTATCACGTACTTAGTCGGTAGCTATCACGTACTTCGTCAACAGGGAGGACCAAGATCACGTATATTTAGTACACAATGGGCTCGTTCGTCAACAAAGATAAGATTAATTGCATAACTTCGTCGAAGTGGTGAGATAATCACGTAGACTTCGTCAGTAGAGGTGAGCATAAGCAACGTACTTAGTCCCTAGAGGTGAGACCATCACGTACTTGGTCAACACGGAGGACAAAGATCACGTAGATTTAGTACACAATAGGCTCGTACTTGGTAAACAGAGGTGAGATATTCACGCACACTTTGTCAAAGATGGGAGACTAACATAGATTTCGTCAACTGAGGTGAGAATAATCAGTAGATTTCGTACAGTCAAGGTCGTGATGCCAGTGATATAATCCACAAACCAGATTAATTGGCGCTGTTGCTTTTATAAGTGGTTTTTGACAACATAAAAAAATTAAATATGAATAAATATCCCAATAAATTGGACCTTCTATGGATTGTTATTTTGTTCCCCTTCTCTCGAGGTGGGAAACACCAGCTGTCAAAGATTTTGCGAATACAAGATTGTACCGCATTGATGAATACAAGATTGTACCGCATTGATGAATACAAGATTGTACCGCATTGATGAATACAAGATTGTACCGCATTGATATATTACCTGCGATAATACGCGAGTTGAAGTTTCATTTGCTGAACTCAGCTCATGATTTGCACGTAATGCTGTCAATTTGCGGTCATATCATGTTGGAAGCGTGTCGAGCGATCTAAGAATGAATATGATGAATATGTTTATCAAGCACGCAAGAGTCATGTACAGATTATAGCATAGAGTTAGAGATTAGCGTATCCATGTTCTTACGAAGGAGCAATCTGGCTCAGGGGCAACGCTCTGGTTCGAATCCCTCAGTCGTCCTTCCAACTGAGGAGTTTCATTGTTTCCCTCAGTCGTCCATCCAACTGAGGAGTTTCGTTGTTTCCCTCAGTCGTCCTTCCAACTGAGGAGTTTCGTTGTTTCCCTCAGTCGAGAGGCAAGAGCTCTACTAATAATCCACGACCGCCTAATTCCTACCATCCATCCTTACCTATCACAATCGATCATCCCTCGCCAATCGCCATTAGCCTAGCTGCAGAACAGTGCGACGTTGAACACTATTAAAATAAAAATATTTTAAAATTCCGATTTAGCCTAGCAAATTTTGGTTGATCAACTTGGTTCTGCTCGTGCGCAGAGTCACTTTTGTGAGGATAAAGTGTCTCTCCCCATGTGCGAAACAAATAGTCATTGGTGTAAAATATGCCTAAATACTTCACACCCAAAAGTGAAAATTATGTCAATTATATTTGACTTTCTCGTCAAATACTTTCCAAATAATCTTACTCTCTTTGACCTTGAGAGTTCATCGCAACCTTCAACTTGAATACGTGATCTGTAACATGATTATCGTTAACATTAACATATTTCCAATTTGTTCAAGGATGTCGTGTGATTATGGCGTGTCGTGACGTCAGCAAGGCGGAGGACGCCGCTAAGGAGATCCGACAAGAGACGTCAGGCGTCGCTGGCGTCGGGACGGTGGTCGTCTTGCGTCTCGATCTGTCCAGCTTCGCGTCAGTCAGACAATGCGCCGCAGAAATTTTGAACACTGAACCACAGATCAATCTGCTCATCAACAACGCGGGTATGTTCATTTTTCATTCTACAAGATACAAAAATATTTTCTTACATCCCCGATGGAGAGACGTGATAGTTGAATTATGTTCTTGTTGTTTTAGGGGTTATGGTCTGCCCGAAAGGATTGACGGAAGATGGATTTGAGACACAGTTTGGTGTCAACCACTTGGGTCACTTCTTGTTTACACTTCTGCTGTTGCCAAGGATACTGAAGTCAGCTCCTGCGAGAATTGTGAACCTTTCCTCTTCAGCACATCTTCGTAAGTTTCTCTGTCGAGCTAGATCCAGAGCATCAGGCTGTCAAATTTGCCTGTAGACTGTCATTATTTGAAGAGTGTACACATCTATTGTCAAATGTTTAAATGGCAATGTGTCTACGTTTGTGAAAAATGAGACAAATATATCAAAAAAAAATTGTCAGACTTTTTCCAAATCAAATACACATAATTATATTGTATACAAACTTTTCTGTAACATCAGTCGATGTTTGTGATAAGTATCACAAAGATAAAAAAAAACACTGACATTTTTTATGTCGACGTCAATGGTTGTGAAAAGTAAGACAATCTAAACAATTTTCCAAACTTTTTCTGTAGCATTACGTCAACAACTTGTAAAAGTGTGGCAAAACTTCAAACATTAAAAACTCTTCTTCAACTTTTTTGTAACATCTGTGAACCAAGATGTATGCCGAAGATAATGAGTAAATTGTTCTGCTATTCTCAGCTGGTTCCATCAAATTCGACGACTTGAACTCCGAGAAGAGCTACAGCGAAGCCGGCGCATACGCACAAAGTAAACTAGCAAACATCCTCTTCACAAAAGAACTTGCCAAGCTGCTGCTGGAGAAAGGTGAGTGATTTAGTATAAACGATGCAAGTCATTGGTGTGGGCTGAACTCTTACATAGAACCACGATGTCCTCATCATCACAGTCTTGGATCTATTCACCAATCCATTTCCTTTCAACACTATCAAAATGATGTTACAATATTTCTCATCAAATATGGATTTAAGAGTCTACGATACTTGATGAAATCCATGTTTTATGAAGCACAAAAAGGCGGCCCCTTCTTTTTTCTAAACGGCTTTACCGATTGTCTTCAAATTTTCACAGATTATAGATAAATAATAAATCTGTGTCTCTAGTGAGCCAAAAGTGTAATTTTTTGTTTAGAATTTTCAGGGCAGTGGTGCCAAAAAGACTAATATATTGCCCATGTTAGCACTTCCTCAAAACGAGAAAAAACATTTTTTATAATTTTTTTGGATCACTAGAGGCACAGATTTACTCTTTATCTCTAAGCTGTTAAATTTTGAAAACAATCGGAAAAAAGTAGGGGCCGCCTTTTTATGGTTTTTTGTGGTTTTCAATATTTGAATTAAAATAACTTACTTCACAGCAGTATGTATGCAACATGCAACACACGACTAAATGTCACAAATGTCACGTACAACCCAGAGCTAATGCATTTTCATGCATTTCTAAGATTTTTTTCACATCGGAATCGAAATTTTCTGCGAGTACCTACTGTCGACTCCTAACTATATGAAGGCTACAGGGATAGAACGCTATGAGTCACATTCGGATGAAACTGAGATAAACGAAGTTTTATGTTGAAACTTGTATCTATCTTACAAATCGATATTTCAATTGCGTTTTTCTAGACTTTGTGGCAATATTTTATAAAAACTGAAACTAATTTTCAATAAATGGACTCATGGCGTTATTTCCCCGTACCCTTCATTCTATTCGAGAAAATAAGGAACACGACTGACCTCTGGTGGATTCTTTGGTACTAGACATAAGGTGGATAAGGGAGGATATCACGGGGATATTTATATGAATAAATTATAATTTGCTTTAGTTGTTTGTTATGGCTAAAAAGTAAACTTGTAACTAAATTTAAATTTCAATTGTTTCTCCTTTTTCACTGCCCTATGGAAGCACGCACATCAAAATAAAAAAGTGCATCTAAAAAGTTTCCTGCCAGAAAAGTCTCCACCACGTCGTATCGCTTATTTGTTCGAATACAATTCTAATCTCGATACGGGACTTGACTATATCACAGCCTTGGATGGGACTTCTTTAATAGCTACGTAACTGTTCATAAAAAGCCTCCTTCATAATTGCATCGATCGTCCTTGGTCACTTCCGCAAATTATTTAACATTTTATCAAGCGATCACAAAGTCAAATAGCGGAACGGTGATTTTGTTATACTCAAAAAAGTTCTATGGGAAGTTAATCCCAAAGCATTGAAATTGGCTGGCGTCTTGTATTCATCAGATGCCAATTCAAACTCTACTTTAACTCCAGTCTAACAACGGCGAAAAATAAGTCAATGAATTGAGATAGAAAACATAATATTGAAATTGTCGTTTTTGCCTATTTTTTGGGAACTATCCACAAATCCATGACCCGGAAATGAATTGAAAGACGGCCATTAGCCCGGTAGACAAGGCACAAAAGACGGCCAGAGGCGCAGTGGGCTGGAAAGGCTCTGGATGCGACTCGGCAAAAGGCCAGAATAAACAACTGAAAGACCGATAAAACAGAGAAAGAAAGAAGGTACGGAATCTGATTGAAAGTGCCGTAACTATAGGGGTGTGCGGGCGGTACGCAGGCCAGGGCGTCGCCAACAAAGGGGCGCCGATCAAAATAATGTGTTTATGAGAAATCTCTGTGTTTTTTGCAAGCAGAACAATATTTTCAAGTGACTGAAACGATTCGATTTTTTTTTAGTTTTTTTAGTTGATCATATTGGATTGCTTGTCGAAGCACTAACTACTTCAAACGGTGATTTGCTATCAAAGGATCCAATTAAAAATGCAATGTTTCCACTACAAGTGACCACATTTCCCGAATTCGCCCCAAATTCAATTTCAATGTGTTGAAAATCCTAAGAGCGCCCTGAGGAGATTGCTGGAGTGAGTTCTTCCCCCAGACCATCCCTTACAGTCAAATGAAGAGTACAGGGAAAGCACGCTATAAGTCACATTCAGATGAAATTGAGATAAACGAAGTTTTATGTTGAAACTTGTATCTATCTTCCATAAAAATCGATATTTCAATTGCGTTTTTCAAGACTTTGTGGCAATATTTTCTAAAAACCGAGGGTATAATCTGAAAGCTCATAAAAATCATTGCAAGATTATACCTTAAACTAATTTGTTAAAAAAATGGACTCTGATGTCATCTACAGTGTGATGGCGGGAGGGAGGGGGCGGGGGGGGGGGGGGATGCTAAAGTACGGACTTGCACCGGGCGCCGAAGTCCCAAGTTACTGAGGTAAATTCCGTCCTGCCCGTGCGTCTTGGATGAGGGGGAGGTTTCTCCTCTTCAACTCTGCGACATCACGCACTTGCCTCGTCATCACGCGTGTCTCGTGTGTGTGTAGGACACCGTGACGTCACCACCTACGCCGTGCACCCCGGCGCCGTCGCGACGGAGCTCCAGCGCCACGTGGACGACGTCTACTGCCGCGGACTCGGCTGGATGTACCGCAACTGCTTCGGCGTCTTCGTCAAGTCGCCCGAGCAGGGATCCAGGACGACCATCTACTGCGCAGTCGCGGAGAAGCCCGGCAAGGAGACGGGACTTTATTACGCGTGAGTTGCGACAACTTGTACAGTAATTGACCCTTATGGACGTTTCGCTACTGGTGAATTTCTAGTAACTTAGTATGGTGGTTTCGACCTTATTGGGAATCGCCAAAAGGATGAAACTCAGTAAGGACTTGTGCAATTTGTCCATAAAATGAGAACTTTCTTGTCACGGTGACAAACTTCTCAATCCAATGTTATTCACGGCCTTCTAGGAATATAATTCTAGGCTTCTATGCTTCTAGGTTGAGATGAGAAGCTTTTCACAAGAAAGTTCTTATTTTATGTGATCGCACCCTTGATACTACTTTACATTTACTACGATCACGAACGCCCACCGTGGTGGGTGGATGGGTGGGTGGTGGGAGGGGGGGGGAGGTCGGAAAGAAGTTTATTTCTCATACGATACTCTTCTTCATAATTAGGAACGGAGCCAACATTTGGTCTAATAAAGTATTCTACGATGTACTTAGCTGTTCAGTCTAGTCTCAGATAAATTATAGAGTAATAACAGACAGTCATGTTGATTACTTTGGAATGTCTTAACTCTGCTCATACGAAAGCAATCTTCGTCAAGGGCAGTACGCATTTTAATCCCCCTCCTCCCCTTCGACCCACCTGAAAAAAATGCGTTCACCTTCAGATTTGAAAACTGTTTCACTCTCTTGATATAGCAAATACAATTCACCCAAAATAGTGTTAACACTTCCATAGCTGCGTAAAGATAGTGGAATCATAATAATATTACTTCCTATCAATTTATTTATTGATCCAAATGTCATGTTATGGTATAATTGTATGATTTACATTTTTCACCAAAATGCATCCTACATACATACCTACTTACTATTTCTTTATTTCATAGACATACTCTCTTTTATTTCGTTTTATTGCATGCCATTGATGTTGCCGTAGAAATAAACAAATTGTTGCAAGCACGAAGCTCGGAAAGCTTTTCGAGCTTTGTGCACACAAATTTAATTCCTAATGATTTTCTGTCTACAATTGTCACTGTGTTTACTCTGGTTACCCAAGTAGATTCAATCGAAACGCTTTGACAATATTGATCAAGAATACAAATTGTTTCAAAGAAATCCAAACACAAACATCCAACGTCATCTTTTGTAAGAAATATTATAGAATTCTCGAACCGAAAGGACATTTAAGGAGAATTGCCTATTTCTTGATTATTGTAACGTTATTATAAAAAGCAACTTCTATTATTGTTTATTTTTCCAGAGACTGCTCTGTTGCCAGCGCTTCATCCAGAGCGCGTGATCCTGTGACTGCTCAGCGGCTCTGGGAAGAGAGCGTCAAGATGACAGGGTTGCAAGATTTCGACCCCTTCACAGCCTCTGACCGAGCACCTTCTGCGCAGCCGCAGCCCATCCTCGTTCAACCTAAACACTAACTATACACTCTGACTCTGACTCTGACATTGTAAGCTAGAGGCTGTTTCATTGAAGACAATGTGAAGACAACAGTATTTTATCTACAAAATGCATAAGAAGCAACAGTTCTGAACCTCAGAGGTAGATGGGCCGGAGTCCATTTTCTTGATTTTGAGTTGCATGTGTACTTTTGAAATTATCTAGATACTCATTGCAATTTGACTGAAGTCAACAAATACGGTTACCTTTTTAAGTATCCCTTTCAGAATTACTCATTTCACTATTTCAAATATAATTGAGTGGGTTGAGAAGTACTGGTTTTTGAGCTCCCCTCAAGATGATTGAAATGGACTTCGGACCTTCTACCTATGATATACAGAGTGTACTGTCACATCAATTGTCTCATAAACAATTTTATGCCTAGATGTCACTGCTCCATAATTTATATTTTATTTTTTTTTATTTTATTTTACATTTTAATTTTAATGATTTACATTCTAATGTGTTTCAGTACTGTCAAAAACAGCTCAATAAAATGCAATACAAAACTATTTGAAATTGAACAGCCTCTAGCTGCGAAAACGGTCTCAGTTAATACAGTAAACTGATTGAAATAGTCAATTGCATACATTTGAATTCCGATATAAATGTTTTTGTGTATTATAATGTGATTTTTCACCATGTTGTTCATCTTCCATTTATATCTTCTATTTGCTCTTCTTCTATTACTCTAACTTTTGACTCATTCAAATCTGTCAATTTCAATGTGATTAACTCATACAAACCGTTGTGAATCAATATAAACTTTATAATACATCTATTTTTTAATATCTAACTTTTAATACAAATACATTTACTATTTTTAATAAATAATAATGTAGACTAAGTTAAGACGGCTGAAGTGAGTTTGACCTTGAAGAGTTTTTTGATCGATTTTTATCAATATCTTTTACCAATGTAATTTGTAATAAAAAGGCTTTGTACGAGTATTCAGAACAGTTCAATGAAAATAATTTTATAGCTTGGAGTGGTGTAATATTTTTATTTTGTCCTACAGATGTTTAGTGCCTGAAAATTAGAACAAATATGGCATCTAAACATCTGTAGAACAAAATAAAACTAATTACCCATTCCAAACTATCAATTTAATTTTATAAATCTGTTCTGGAAACTCGTACAAAGCCTTATTTTATTAACAATTACATTGGTAAAAGATATTGATAAAAATCGGTTAAAATTCTCTTCAAGACCACGCCCCAGCCGTCTTAATTGGCGACAATTCATAAACGAAGTCTTCTAATACGTGTATTTTTATTCTCGATATCTTTCGCCCAAGGTCATTGAAATGTTAAAATGTGAAATGTTGATGAAACCTAAAGCGTAAGCAATGCATTGGTTTTTCAATCAGTACGTACGTTTTAGCTGAGACCTGAAATTAAATGTCATAAGCTTTATTTTCGTGTAATTGTTCAAGTTTAAGGGTCAAATTGATCCAGGCAGTTATTAAATCCCAGTGATGTTGTGGGTTAGTTTAGAGCTCTTTAATAATCATTAATCATTGCTTTATAATAGAATTCCGTACCTTAGACGCAGAAGGCCCGATGTGCATTTCAATGATTTTGCGTTGCACACTTTTGGAACTAATCAAGCTCTATCAAATACAATTGCAAATTGTACGCTGATAGCTGGTTTTTCCATGCCTGTTAAATCAGTACGTTTAATAGTCTCTTAGTGGTCATTCTAAGATTGTCATTGGTTGTTGCCATGGTAACCAAGTAAACTGTTTAAATTTAATAGAGCATTGAAAAACCTGCCTAAAGGTCTCAATACAGTAATATTGATGTATTCGCTTTAAAAATGATTTATGTGACTATTACAAAATACGCACGATTTGAGGAAGGCAGAATTACTGGTTTTTTAGTTTTCCCCAAGAATTATTGAAATGTACATCGTATGTGCATAATTCTGCACAAGAGGTACAGAATTATATTCATTGTTGTCTCTATTTGAAGTATGGTGTTAAAATTTAGATACTCCCCCATGTGAGGTTAAGGTTATTTATCAATTCTGCAATTTATAAAGTTTAAACATTGTTGTAGTAAAGAGTCTACAGACTCTAAAGAAGTACTTCTACAGCTGATATTTTTGTATGGCTTTGGAAATGAAGTTCATGTTGGGAGTATCTTAATTAAAACAGCGTATACTAACATAAATCAATTGTAAAATTTATCTGGACGAATGAAAGTTAATCATTTTCCTCAGGTGTTTTGGGATTAATTACAAATTGATTAATTGTAGATTTTTAATAATCTCCACTTTTTCAGTAAATAGCTTTTGATGTTGCCAATCTTAATGATGTTTTTACTGTTCAATGGAACTAGACTATAAAATCAATAAGCTTCCATTATTTTATTTAAATTGTCTTTATTTTGCAAGCGCTGTGTGTTTTGGAGATATTCGTTTAGTAACCGCAATATTCACACTTTGTGGCATGATATTAACAAATGTTCCAACAAGTAAAAGATAACTTTAAACAAGAATGACAATGTTAATTATATGAAGCCGCTTATGTCATATTCAAGGCCAAACTAAACTCGCTCAAGCAATTTTAATTCATCTGGAAAATTTAAAATGATCGTTTCTTGAATGACACAATTAATTTTCTGAGTTGCAGCTAACAGTTTCAAGTCAAATGATATTCTTGATGTTTACAATAATTAAGAAAATCTTCTTTAAGGTCTATACTTGCATCCACATTATGTTTGTAACTTGGTGGGTGCATTGTTGCATTTGACCCAGAGAAATAACTCAATAAAGAAACGTCCCTCATTATATTGACGAAAAAAGGAGAATGGAATCCACACAAAAATGCTCCATTTATTAGGATATGTCTGTTTTTACTGTTTTTAAGAGCCGGCTGCACTCGAAATAAACTTGAGAGATAATTTTCTAATCGTATAAATTTTGAACCAATCAAAATTATCTATTCAAAGTGTGAAAAATAAATAACACAGATAATTTTCTAGACAATCTTAACAATGTAAACAAACACCAACCATAAATTAATTTTATTTGTGTCCAAAAGTCATAAATAATTTTCTTAATTTATGTATCTCTTATTCGAGTTTGGGTACAAATATCATAATTTATGAATGTTTTCATTTTTTTTTATTATTCATATTGTTAATGGTTTAAAAAATATGAGGAATATTTCAATATTGAGGAAATATCTCAAATATTTACCTACCTTCGAGTGGACTCTCGAAATTGCTAACTTAAGAAGTAAGAACTAAAAAGAACGCAGGGATATCCTAATAAAATAATCATTTTTGTGTATATTTCATTTTGATTCCTCTTGGTGTTTCTTTCAACCACTTCCTGAATCTTCCGCCAGTGTCGTTTAACTCTCTGCACTCTAGCGTCAAGCAACTTCTAGCGGGCACGTCCTGAACTGTTTCCACTACTAGCCGTTCTGTCTGTCAAGTGCCAGAGAGTCGAATGCTCCGTGCACTTCATGTGTGTGTGTGCATCGAACCTTAACTCGATCAAGAATTCAACGTTTTAACTTCAGTGTACAAATACCTATACGCAACGTTCTATTTTTCATTGCTATGGTGATGTTTCCGACGTACTATCAAGAAGGCAGTGAATTCAACGATGATTGTTTTATGTTCACAATTTAAAAGATATCCTGTTATTAGAGTTTATTTGACTACAGTCCGACAAGGTAAGTTTTAATAATTTAATTATTATTCAATTAAATGTTTATAATTTATTTTATGTGAGTAGACACATTTTATTATTTGTGCCTGAAGTGAAATGCAAAGGTCTAAAGATGCACAATATTTTGACAAGATTTAGCAGATATTAATAAAAAAAAATGTATTTTATGCAACAACAATGCAACAATTGACAACAACAATGGTATTGTCAACAACAATATTAAATAGACAATTTCAAAAGTTATCTTACCTGAAAATATGAATACCAACGACGCCGACGGCACGTGCAATTATTTTACTACAAGTTGTGATAGCTCTTATCTATGGCACACTTCCTATCATAAACACAACACAATAATATTGCACGTTTCCCTTCAGCGTATATTTATTATTTACTGCTTTGAATAATGCAGACCAATCGGAAGTCTGACATGTGGTAGAAACCTTCTCGCGTGTCAGTGATGATAGGGTAACTAATGCCAACATAAAATAATAAAAAGTAATTCGAATCTAGTATTTGATTGTTGACTGTAGGTATTGTGTTGTGGGTGTCACCAAGTCAAAAACAACAATGACAATGACGCTAAATTTTCATAAATTTGCTTGTCTATTAAAATTGGAATACACGTTTTTTTTTAACAAATAGAATAATATATAGAATATGTCTTAAGGTGGATTCACACGGCCGTTCCAAACTTCGAGTTTGAAACTCAAGTTTACCGAAGTTCCGAATCGCCGTTCCAAAAACTCCCGTGTGAACTATGAAAGTTTGAAACTCAATCCTCACAGTTCGAATCTTTTCATAGTTCACACGAAGGTTTTTGGAACGGCGATTCGGAACTTAGGCAAACTTGAGTTTTAAACTCGAAGTTTGGAACGGCCGTGTGAATCCACCTTTATAGGTAATAACTATAAGCTATTCATAGCTTGCACGAGAAATCCCTCATTGTTGACACCATCTTGTTGGCACCATTAAGAATATCTGTGATTGTGTGCTTTATGGCGATACTAGAGGGACCCGCTTACACATAGTAAGTTGTGTGATTCGAATTTATGATTAATTTATCACAAACTACGTAGGTACCAAAGTTTGGAAAATGTTAAAAAGCGTTCTTCCTGACGGTTTTGTTCGTGGTATTACCTCAGTCGACAGGCAAATGATGGGAAGGTATACCCAACTAATAGGCCACGACCGCCTCCTTCCCACCTTCCATCTTTACCTCCTATTCACCATCATCTCCCATCATCATAATAGGTTAGCTGCAGAACAGTGCGATGTTATACACTACTAAAACAAATAGGTACCTACATGGAAATTACAAATCTACTACAGATTAAAATTTCTAAACGAATCCAAGTTACAAATCTGAAATCATAAATGAGTGAATTATACAGAAACAAATTCGCAACTTAAAAAAATAACGGCCCAATGAGTACATAAGAAATAAAAAAGAAAAATTGGGTAAATGATTTTAAAAAAATTTCTATGAAAACATGGAATACTCTATCAAATTTAGATAAAACCAGAGCAGCTCTCTCATTGACTGAGATCTGTCACGTGATCTTACTTGACTCCTGATGAAATAAAAGTCTGCATCTCTGCACAATTCACATCAACATCAGGAATTCACATCAGGTTACATGGCAGATCAGCAGGGAGCCGCTGAGCTTCTCAGTCGATTCCCACATTGCTGAATGTCGCCTTTTTGTAGATAATTGAAATTGAAATTGAAACACAGAAATGAAAAAGAAAAATTGGGTAAAAAGATTTTAAAAAAATTTCTATGAAAACATGGAATACTCTATCAAATTTAGATAAAACCAGAGCAGGAGGCCAAGTCTTGAAACTTACGCCTTCAGGACGCAAACGCTCTAGGACGTCATAAAGTCCCATTTACTGTAAGAGTGATCGACAGTGAAACATAAAGTCAGGCCACTTATTTGATTGTCATCCAGCAATCTATTGCAAACAATTTATAAACATTATAATTATTATTACAGATATTATACAGTCATTAAACCTTATTCAAAATTAAGCTAAACAGTCAAAGGTAGATTTCAAGGTCGTCATTCTTACAGTAAATGGGACTTTATGACGTCCTAGAGCGTTTGCGTCCTGAAAGCGTAAGTTTCAAGACTTGGCCTCCAGCTCTCTCATTGACTCGATCGCTTTAGTACAATTTTGATTCCCAAAGCGTAACTGTCAATATGCTAATGAGAAGTTGCGACACGTTAGGTATATGTATACTCGGGCTTAAAAGTTCACTTACGCCCCCCGCCCTAACCCCTCACCCTTTGCAACCCCAAAAATATAATCTATTTACATTATATTGCTTTACCCGTGGTTCTACTAAGTCAAGGTCCCAAGAGTTAATTCCAATTTTCGTTCAATGTAAAAAAAATCACGGCCTACTGCAAATTTGAAAGTTTCGAAACTTGTATGTTCTTCCATGGGCTACACGTCTTGGCAAGTTGGCTACACTCTTGCTTCTCATGTAATTTCTCTTAAAATACTGTCAAATGTTAGTGAAACGGAGTTAATTCATCAATCCGGTATGTAGAATGTGATTTCGAATATTATTTAAACGAATTATTGTTACAACTTACTTGAAAGTTGATATAAAGATTCGTGTTGTCATTTTGACGTTTTGAAAAGACATCTGGATTCATTTCCATTGTCGGACACCCGTTACACCCGTTACACCAGGACATACACGATATGCGCATGCGTGAAAAGTGCACATTATGTAAGAGGATACGCGATATGCGCATGCGTGAAAAGTGCACATTATGTAAGAGGATTTGATAGTTTTCTTTTGAGAAATCTTCAAAGACGGCACTTTACAAAAATACGTTGTTTACCTCCATTTACAAGCTAAATCTGACCCGTCAACGTGCTAACATGGGGGCTGTGTGCATAAAGGACGTCATGCTAAAAATGGGTATAATTTTGACCCCCCGCCCCGCCCCGGTCACTCTGTATCACATCTTTCGACCTCCCCCTCTCAAAAAAAAGATGTCACTATCTAAATTTTTCTGACTGTGAAATGTATCTATCAGAATTCGTTTTCAACGAAATTTCGACATATCAACTGAAATAAAATGTCTATATCAAAACGTCAAGTCCCACTGGCTACAGACCCCCCCTCCCCACCCCCGTCACACTGTGACTCATTCTGGCATAAAGGTAATTCTGGTGCCCCCCCCCCCTCCCCACCCACCCCTGTAGCATGCAGTCTTTTATGCACAACCCCATAATGTCCGTCCTCGAGAAAACTGTAATATTTTGCATTGCTTGTAAAACAAAAGAAGTAAGTAGCTATGAACGATTCATTCATACTTGGTGATTTTAGCTGCTGATAAGTTGCCAGTATATTATACGATGTAACACACTGTGTACCAATGGTAAAGAAATTCATATCAGATTTGAAAATCTTTACCATCAGAGAAAACAGTACTACAAGCAAGGGTTGCAACCCTTATGGCAAATGAATAAGTTCATATCAGATTTGAATCTCTTCACTATCAGTGAAAACAGTGCTGCCAGGCAAGACGACTGTGGATGCTGTAGTACATTCCTCTGTGGACCAAGAGGCTCGTCTCAGGTCATTCACCTGCGTCATCGTCTCAAGTGTTGTGGTTTGTGTTGCGGCCACTCGCCGGAGTGTGACGTCTAGCAAGGAGGCAGATAATTAGACAGTGACAGCTTGGGAAGTCTTACAACTATTAGGGTCAGCTGCTCAAGTGACTGGTAGATAGTTGTGAAGAACAAACACTTCACATGTGTCATTAAGCATTGGGTTGAAGAAGATATAGGTAACTGAGCAATTTGTTACGTTACGTAAGTCATTACTCATTATTAACTTAATTACAGGATGTTATAAACATATTTCAAGGTTATCGGGGTGTGCACGTTTTTATTTCGTAGATTCCTTATAAATTAAATTTCAAGGTAAATTGTAAATAAAACGCTCGTAAAATTCATGTGAAACGGAACTACTCTATTTTTGCAGCGATCTTTTGCAATTACATTCTTCTCTGCATACAATCATTGACTATAGCCACTAGGAGGATATCTTGTATCTCTATTCTGCCAATTAGCATGAAGCTACAGTAGGTCGTGTGACAATTTCACATAGCTGAGATGGTATAGGAAATCCAACGACATGGTATCACGTATCCCATTATTTATTGATATATCCATGATATTGGATATCAATATTTTCATTCAATATCTTCCTTCACCTGATTGTCCTCACGACTTCGTTTCTACATATTCATTCATTCATTCATTCTTATACCTCCTCACATACCTACGATATTAAAGTCAATAGGCTATAGTTCCGATTTAGGAAAAACTTATTAGGATAACAATTTTTTAAATTAATGAATATCTGACCAAACAAGAGAAAAAATATATCTCCCTACGACGCCAAATAGAGCGTTTAGATACTGCATTGTTTTCTCTAGTTTGTCTGGCTTCTGTGGTATACCTCTGATTTATTTATGTAAAATTTCTAGCGGAGTCTAGGATAAAAGAAGGCGCCCCATTTATTATTTAACCTGCCTTGATTGGAAGGTATATGTAAGACTGTGAAAAATATCCGACCGAACCGGAGCTCGAACCCTCGCTAGCTGGAGGGAGAGCTCTACTATCTCTCCCTATAGTAAGAGATCTTGTGTTCGAGCCCCGGTTTTCGTGGGATATTTTCGTCACTCATCCCTTCATACATTTTCTAGTTTAGTAAAATATCTATTGAGTTTCAATTTCATAATAACAATAATATAAATTAATCAATATGTCAAAATAAAACTAAACTAAATTATAATTTTAGGTAGCTGTCATTTTAGTTGACACTTTTCAATTACGGGAAACATTGTTTCCCTAATATAAGTGATACGTTGCTAAGTTGTATGTATGAGGTTCTATAAGGTTCGGTAGGTTATTCTTCTTTACCCGTGTTTTGTATCTCCTGGAGAACACAACCTTGAGTAAACGACTATAAAAACACCTGTATATTGGCACAATAACCACCAGTATTGGACGCCAGCCAATGCGATGGGTGTATCATGTGCTGAGCCACGAGCAGTCAGTCTCTTCTTGAGATCTGCTAACAGTGGTCGGTGATTGACTATTCAATGCACATCTTCCAGAGAAGTCGCGGCAATAACAAGTCTTACAGCTGAGGAGCAAAACAGTGCCTCAAGTTTGGATATAGTACAATATAAGGTTCGTTTCTCTTTGAATAATTTTACAAGTTGTTTATTTTTTACAAAAGTTTCAGTTCAAAACCGTATTTCTCGAGTTATAACGATTATAAATACCGGAGATCCAAAACAATTTTGTAAGTGAATAAGTTGTCCTTGTTTTTTATGATAGATCGGCTAAAGTGATTGTGAAATAGTGTATGATATTTTTCGCCGAGTGTGTTTTTCGCCGAGTGAGTATTAAGATCATTTACTAACATGTACAGTACACTTACGGACACAAAAGTGATCTTTTTATACATAAAATAAATTATGGAAAACACACAGTTATTGTATCCAATGGTGTACCTATTTTCAATTATCTTTATTTGCATCTTTAAGTACAAAAAGGCGACTTTCAGCAATGTGGGAATCGACTGAGAAGCTCAGCGGCTCCCTGCTGATCTACCTACATGAATAATATTCTCTGTGTTCTATTTGTAACTCACCTTATTGTCAATTTATTCACTAATCACTCATCTGTATTTATTTACTGATAATTAAAATATATGACCAAGACATTCAGTGACTTTTAGGATTTCATTCACTGCCTTCTTGGTGCCAAATTTTGCGTCTACTGAGAATACATCTAATTTAGCCACTAATCGCTCTATGCGCCATCTGGTGATGGATTTGCTTTGTACGCTCTAATAATTATATCTAATTAAAGTTAAAAGTTCAAGAGAGATTCTCACGATACCGTCCTCCGTACTTTTCTAACTGGAATGAATCTCAGACTTAGTGGTAATCGATACTTAGATTAGACTGCGTTCATAAATCCAAAACTTTGTAACTAAAATCAAAGATATTTACTCCATTATAGTATTCCAACTTTTTGTTTTTTCAGGGTTGCATGAATGACACCGCCTCATTTATTTCTACTTGAAATTTGTCTGTGTAAAAATGTCACATGCTCTATTACATTATCAATCATTTTAACAGATGTTCCGTTGACAAATGTCATGTTGATAAATGTTATTTTGATATTGTCATTTGGACAAATAATATTTTGACAGATGTCACGCTGTCACTTTGACAAACGTCATTTGACAGATGTGTTTAAGACGGCTGAGTAGTGAGCGTGGCATATGAAGAGTTTTTAAATCAATTTTTATCAATATCTTTTACCAAAGTAATTGTTTATAAAATAACGCTTTGTACGAGTCTTCAGAACAGTGCAATGAAAATAATTTTATAGCTTAGAATGGTTTATTATTTTTATCTTGTCCAACAGACGTTCAGTGCCATAATTTTACTAACTTTCCGGCACTGAACGTCTGTACAGGACAGAATAAAAATAATACTCCATTCCAAGCTATGAAATTATTTTCAATGAACTGTTCTGAAGACCTATTTTATTAACAATTACATTGGTAAAATATATTGATAAAAAAAACTATTAAAAAACTCTTCAAGATCAAACTCACATTAGCGTCATATCGGTATGCGAAGTGAATGACATCTCAATCTCGGCATTGTTGCAGTCTCCCGGTACATGATGCCGCTGTTCAGTGGCAAGTGCACGAGCAAGGCGCGGCTGGACGGCAAGACAGCGGTCATCACGGGCTGCAACACGGGCATCGGCAAGATCACAGCAGAGGACTTCATCAAGAGAGGTAGGTACAGCCTTAGACTAAATAACTGTACAGCCAATCACTCTCATTCACACGGCAGGGGTCAATCATTAGTGTTTTATACCACTGAGCTAGACATTTCACGCGATTCCGAGTAGAATCCACTGATATATAACACGTGGATTGCGCATCAGTGATTTGCGAGTGAAGTCAACATTTCCAAATCACAGCCGTAATAACTTTGTGGATTTGTAACAAATTAAAACGAATGTAACTAAAACGTGTTATGACTAATGTAATAATTCAGTTGATTCAAAGTGATATGAGAAGAAATGATTCAGATAGTGTGAAATGCAGTTATACATTGATGACCTTGAAAAGGAACATTTAAGGAAAACTTTTCTAATGTATTTTCGACTTCACTGGGACTAATGCTTAAGATTCAATAGGGATTCAATACGCAATCCACGCAACGAAGTGGAAGTACATGGAGATCAGTGGTAGAATCTTACCTGTTACCAGTGGTCGAATTGGACGTCGGTCCATGGGGGGTTCGTGTATTGTTACAAAAATAAATTTGAAAAAGGTTGATCCCCCCCAGCACCTTGCGGGTCCGGGGCGCACAGCACCGGAAAATATTTTAATTTCAGAATTGAATTTGGATGCGTTTCTACGCGATTATGACGTTATTTTAAGCCGATTTTTATCTCGACATGGCGTCTACAGAGGCTAACATTGTCAAATTCTCTGGAAATTATATTATTTGAAGTAAATAGTGCTGTTTGTATATCTCTCATGCGGGGAATGGAACCATTAATACATTTCCATGGGGGGATGCTATCCCCCCTCATCCCCCCACCACAATTCGACCACTGTTACTGTGTATCGATGAGAAAGAAATACAGTGGCAGTGGCGGAGCTAGGGGGGGGGGACAAGCCCCCCCAGAATACTCCCTCCCCCGGTGTCCCCAGTCAAAATGCGCCAGCTAATACGCTATAATTATACGATTTATAATATTGCCCTCTCAGCTTTTTGATTGGACCCTGTTTTCTCCACTAGCATTTTTTCTGGCGCTGACTGACGCAATTGAATTTCTGGTTGGACGCACATGTAGCTCCATGGAATAACGTCTTGCATGACTGTGACCTATAGGGGGCGCTCTGACGTCACTCTTATTTCATTGGCCGACGTCAATAGCAATCTCAATCCAACTTTATGCATTGGTTCCCCGTTTCTATCCTGATTAGCTGTCAAACTGCGCATATATTAGAATGCTAATGACATATTCATTTGATCCCTTCTACAAGATGACTGCCTCCTCGGTTATAAGATGTCATATCGGTTCTCGACTACGATTAAGTAATTACTTATTACTTATTCACTATCTTCCATAAAGATTAACCGATGCTTTCTTCATCTTTCCAATCAGCCAACTTCTTACAATATGCAATATTCTTAAGTACTCTCACAACTCATAACTATACTTATAGGTACATCGTTTTCTTGGTCCTAGGAGGTCGTTAATTCCTAAATTGTGGAACGGAGGTAATGGGATGTCTCACCATAAATAGGGATATAAAGTACACGAATGGGTTGAAAACAATTGTAAGCAAGGACTGGAACCCATAGAATATCGGTTCCGGTTCCGGTTCCTGGAAAAAAACTAACTAACGGTTCCGGTTCCGGTTCCATTCGGTTCCATCAAATTCAGACAATAATTCAAATCGACTTTTGGGAATTTACATGCTCAGAAATGTCGTAACAACATCAATGTGAATTGGTGATTATTTATTTATTTGAAAAACTGTAAATGGTAGTATATTTTTTCAGATTTGAAAGGCAATGTAGTAAAAAATCAATTAAATGAATTATTTAGAACCCTTATGGAACCGTTATGGAACCCAAATAATATTCAATATTAATAAGGGTTCCGGTTCCACCTAAAAAATTAATATGGGTTCCGATTCCGGTCCCGGTTGCTATGAAAATAACGGTTCTTTTCGGTTCCGGTACCGGTTCCGGTTCCGGTCCCTGATTATAAGTAATAAGGTGTGATTTTAGTAAAATTTGACCGATTGTAATTTTGGGTATTTCTGATCACATCCGAGTACGATCATATAAAATGTTGTCGCGTGATAAGCTTTATCTCATCCGAGAAGGCGGTGAATAACATTGAGATGAGAAAATTGTCATGCGAGAACAATCTTGCCATTTTATATAATCGCATTCCTGAACTTGAAACTTTCTCACATTCAAAAGCGATTTTTTCAGCAAATAATCATACAATAAAGTGTTTTTTTCAAAAGCCACTTTCTCTTCCAAGATCAAGAAATAATCACGAGAGCATTCCAAGGTCACGACAGTGTATGTTATATTGGTTCCATTAATTCCAAATCTCACAATGGAGAGAACAGGATCAGATTTGTTATTGAAGACTTATAGTCAGATAAATGGTCACTTTTTGCTTCTATGAAAGTAATGACGTAAGTTAGGGCTAAGATCATGCATAAAGGTAGATGAGGGGAGTGGGAGGTGTGTAAGGAACCTGCCTGAGGGCAGTGAAGGGCAATGGGCCGTGATAGTGGAGGAAACAGGAGAAATGGAAGGCGTGGAGGGGGGAGTTCTTTTCGATCATCATTCAGTATAGCAAGTGTGATATACACAAGTGTGATATGTGATATAGTGTAGAATTTGTATCTGTACTTTGCGTGAATAATTGAATGCTGGGCCAAAAGAACCATGTAACCAACACTTTCTTCGTTAAGTTTTTTTGTGTGGAATAACCATGTATGTATACATATCTAGGTCTATCCACTGCCACCTTAAAGTGATGATTTTTAAAATGTTAATTCTATAAATTGAACATGAATGTTGGCTGCCATTAAAGAACCACGAATGTGATTCTAGATAGCCGTCGGTGCGGACTGCATTGTGTCACCAAAACTGTTAATTCATTTAAATAAAAGCAATAAAACAAAACTGGTGGAACCAACCAACCACCTCATACATATAATTATTTCTACATTCAACAAATATTGACAGTAATTCGAGCTCCAATTTGCAGTTTACCGTCAATTATTCTGACCGTAGGTGTACACTGCAAGTCTATACAAATATTGTTGAGGTAGTTGATACAGCGTGGTTGATCTCTTCCAGGGTGCCGTGTTGTTATGGCGTGTCGTGACGTCAGCAAGGCGGAGGTCGCCGCCAAGGAGATCCGTCAAGAGACATTAGGCGTCGCTGACGTCGGGACGGTGGTCGTCGTGCGTCTGGATCTGTCCAGCTTCGCGTCAGTCAGACAATGCGCCGCAGAACTCTTGCGCACAGAACCACAGATCAACCTGCTCATCAACAATGCTGGTAAGCCACACATAGAAAAAATTAAAGTGAAAATAATTTTTTCCAGTACCAGTGTACGCAATACCTACGCATATTACGCCAATCCCAAATGAATAGAAATTTCTTAAATATATATATTTTTTTAGTGAAAGCCATAAAATGAAAATATAATTAGTTCGTACTCTGAAACGTTGCTCTAATTCCGCTGTCATAGGAATCAATTTCCCTGTCGCTGTCAAATTTTCGCTGTCAATTTCCCAGGATTGGGATTCTAGAACTATTTTCGATTGCTGGCTTGGACTGCTTCGATTTTTTCTGTATAAAGCTTATGGAAAAATCTCATTGCTAACAAAATTGCTACCGCTTTGCAGAGAATGAATGATCGCAACCCAGATACGTACCTTACCTATACATCATTTTCGTGCGCCGACATCGGAAAATTTACAATTAATATTATAAAATAGAAAACCGCTACCAAAGTGTAAAGCTGGGTTCCCATACTTTGCATCGAATTCGCTTCCGGTTCGCTTCGCTTTCGCAAAATGGCTACCTTTTAACAAAGGAAATCGTCCATTTTTACATTCGCATGTTCGCGTGTTTCGGTTTCGTTAAAGTTGAGCCAATTTTAACTTGGACGAAACCGAAACGAAACCGAAACACGCGAACATGCGAATGTAAACATGGACGATTTCCTTTGTAAAATGGTAGCCATTTTGCGAAAGCGAAGCGAACCGGAAGCGAATTCGATGCGAAGTATGGGAACCCAGCTTTACGAAATCGGTTTGACTCAAATCGATTTAAAACCTGTGATATACATATCGAATTTAACTCAATTCACATTCGATCCGATTCACTTCTGAAAGTGAGCTGGAAGTTCGATTTGAAATTGCGTTATATACAGTTCAATATTAAAGACGCGCGCGCATTCATTCATTCCCATGCAGAAACGTCGTCTGTCATTTAGAATGATTCTCTTTACTTCCCGGCGGGAAAATGGATCTCCGATTGCACTCATCGCGATTTTTGCGTGGTATATCGGCCAGTTACAAACCGATTTAAAAGTTTTGTTTGTAAAATCCTACTTTGATGTAAAAATGCCGAACGTTTTGAAAATTATGAATCATTCTTATATCAACGCTCGTCGGTTGTAAAAGTTCGCATAGAAGTTTGAAAAATGTAAAATTAGCATCATTGCCTTGTAGCTGACTGGATCCTGTACAGTCCCATTGAATATGTGACTGTTCAGATTGAGCAGTCAGGAAATTAACCCCCCTCCCACCACCCTCCAACCGCCGGCGTCACCCCCCCCCCCCCCCCCCCACGTCGAACAGGTACTCCAGTGATTCGAGACGATGCCCCCATTCCCCAGGAGTAGGTAATTACATTTCTTATGATTTCCAGAGCATGATTGCAGTGGGTGGTTTTTCTCGTGGTGCTCTCTGTCGAGTTAGGCAAATGCTGGGAGTGTTTAGAGTTGGCTCAAATCAATGTCACTATCAATGTAGTGGCCCCGTATCAATTGACATGAGATGACAAGGACATTTAGAATAAACACCCTGGGTTATTCACGAAGTGTGTTAGGTTGGGTCACCTCAGAATTTCATCCTGGGGGCGTAACAAGAAATAATCTAGGAGAGCGCTCAGTGTAAGGTGTTGATGAGCGAGCACAAATACGTGCAACATCTCGAACTAGTCTCGATCCACTCAATTAAAGAATCAACTGATTTTCTTCGAAACATTCCCATTCCATACACTTTGGAATAGTTGAGTAACTGAACCATATGCGAATGTTTTTCGATAAATCTCTTTTGACAGTTCTTTCAGACTTTCAAAACTCTTTAAATGGCGCCAAGTCTGTAAAGGTTTGACTGATTGTTCTGACAATGTGTAATAAATGAGATAATGTTGCTCTTTATCACCATGCAAAATTTTAACATAATCGCAAAATTGTATTTTTAACTAATGGAAATATAGTTTTATTAAATTCTAACCCATTAGAGGAATTGGCTTAAATTTTGTAAAATTTGATAAAATGTTAGTCACAATGATTTTGCAAAATTTCAAATTGATCGGATCAACCAATCAGAAGATTTAAAAAAAATATATTTGAACCATTAATCGAAAAAAATTGGGTTTGCAAACCGCTGAGTTGGTCTTTCCATATGTTCAATACTTCAGCTCGATCAGAGACACGGTTCGACGAGTAACATGCAAAAGAGCAGATGTCCGTGGCACAAGAGTGAAAAGGAGATGCAATGTGATGTTTCTGTGTGTCTAGGCGTGATGATGTGTCCCAAGGGCTTGACCGAGGACGGATTCGAGACGCAATTCGCCACCAACCACTTGGGCCACTTCCTCTTCACTCTGCTCCTGCTGCCCAAGATCATCAAGTCAGCGCCAGCCAGGATCGTCAACGTCTCTTCCATGGCACATTCAAGTAAATATGGTACTCACAGCCAATCCAATCATAATCATGGACTGGACCGTGACGCATGAAGACACCGACGATATTATGTTCGATACGGTATTGGTGGTTGGTGTTAACAGTCATTGCATTGAGCTTTTAACAGGGATTATAAAAGATGATGAACGAGGTTTGGTTCAACGGGAAAACTTGGAGTATTGGACGGAGTGGCGCACGACGGTGAATAGTTTATTTTATTTCGATTGATTGAAACAAAAGCTTTCATAATGTCATACCATAATGATTCGTTTGACTTAATTAATGTATTTTGTAACTTTTGAACGAAAATTGGTGTCTATATGTAGGAAGTCGCACACATGTTGAATTTGCGGTCCCCTCGGGCCGGCCTTCCCCTTCGAGATGGTGATCCCCCTGAAATCGAGTCCCACCGGCCCGAAGCCTCCCCCTCCCCCCGGTCCGTCCCCATTCCGGCCTGGCATTCCCACTAGTGCTGGACTCCCCCGGATCGGGCCAGTTAGGCCGACCCTTCCCCTATGTCCTCCAATTATGTTCAACAAAGTTAAATGTAAAATTAATGTGCGCAATATAACCTCGTCGTTGACGCGCCGTTAAACCGAACTAATCTAATCTAATCTAACTAGGCTTTATAGCGACGGATGAATGATTATAATAATTAAAATCAAAAGGACGATGAAGAGTAGTTAATGAAGGTCGGTGGGAAGAAGGTGATAGTGGACTATTAGTAGCCAACATTTGCCCCTGACGATATAACCTCAGTCTTGAACGACGACAGCGGGAGTCGACCCCGCGTCCTCTGGAATGCTGTCATAGAGTTTGGTTCACCTTGCAGGAGGCGACATCCACTTCGACGACATCAACTTCGACAAGTCCTACAACTCCATCACCGCCTACGCGCAGAGCAAGCTGGCCAACGTGCTGTTCTCTCGCGAGCTCTCCAACAAGCTGCAAGGTAAACACCCGCTGTCTTAGCATGATAGTCCTACAACTCCATCACCGCCTACGCGCAGAGCAAGCTGGCCAACGTGCTGTTCTCTCGCGAGCTCTCCAACAAGCTGCAAGGTAAACACCCGCTGTCTTGGCATGATAGTCCTACAACTCCATCACCGCCTACGCGCAGAGCAAGCTGGCCAACGTGCTGTTCTCTCGCGAGCTCTCCAACAAGCTGCAAGGTAAACACCCGCTGTCTTGGCATGATAGTCCTACAAATCCATCACCGCCTACGCGCAGAGCAAGCTGGCCAACGTGCTGTTCTCTCGCGAGCTCTCCAACAAGCTGCAAGGTAAACACCCGCTGTCTTAGCATGATAGTCCTACAACTCCATCACCGCCTACGCGCAGAGCAAGCTGGCCAACGTGCTGTTCTCTCGCGAGCTCTCCAACAAGCTGCAAGGTAAACACCCGCTGTCTTAGCATGATAGTCCTACAACTCCATCACCGCCTACGCGCAGAGCAAGCTGGCCAACGTGCTGTTCTCTCGCGAGCTCTCCAACAAGCTGCAAGGTAAACACCCGCTGTCTTAGCATGATAGTCCTACAACTCCATCACCGCCTACGCGCAGAGCAAGCTGGCCAACGTGCTGTTCTCTCGCGAGCTCTCCAACAAGCTGCAAGGTAAACACCCGCTGTCTTAGCATGATAGTCCTACAACTCCATCACCGCCTACGCGCAGAGCAAGCTGGCCAACGTGCTGTTCTCTCGCGAGCTCGCCAACAAGCTGCAAGGTAAACACCCGCTGTCTTAGCATGATAGTCCTACAACTCCATCACCGCCTACGCGCAGAGCAAGCTGGCCAACGTGCTGTTCTCTCGCGAGCTCTCCAACAAGCTGCAAGGTAAACACCCGCTGTCTTAGCATGATAGTCCTACAACTCCATCACCGCCTACGCGCAGAGCAAGCTGGCCAACGTGCTGTTCTCTCGCGAGCTCTCCAACAAGCTGCAAGGTAAACACCCGCTGTCTTAGCATGATAGTCCTACAACTCCATCACCGCCTACGCGCAGAGCAAGCTGGCCAACGTGCTGTTCTCTCGCGAGCTCTCCAACAAGCTGCAAGGTAAACACCCGCTGTCTTAGCATGATAGTCCTACAACTCCATCACCGCCTACGCGCAGAGCAAGCTGGCCAACGTGCTGTTCTCTCGCGAGCTCTCCAACAAGCTGCAAGGTAAACACCCGCTGTCTTAGCATGATAGTCCTACAACTCCATCACCGCCTACGCGCAGAGCAAGCTGGCCAACGTGCTGTTCTCTCGCGAGCTCTCCAACAAGCTGCAAGGTAAACACCCGCTGTCTTAGCATGATAGTCCTACAACTCCATCACCGCCTACGCGCAGAGCAAGCTGGCCAACGTGCTGTTCTCTCGCGAGCTCTCCAACAAGCTGCAAGGTAAACACCCGCTGTCTTAGCATGATAGTCCTACAACTCCATCACCGCCTACGCGCAGAGCAAGCTGGCCAACGTGCTGTTCTCTCGCGAGCTCTCCAACAAGCTGCAAGGTAAACACCCGCTGTCTTAGCATGATAGTCCTACAACTCCATCACCGCCTACGCGCAGAGCAAGCTGGCCAACGTGCTGTTCTCTCGCGAGCTCTCCAACAAGCTGCAAGGTAAACACCCGCTGTCTTAGCATGATAGTCCTACAACTCCATCACCGCCTACGCGCAGAGCAAGCTGGCCAACGTGCTGTTCTCTCGCGAGCTCTCCAACAAGCTGCAAGGTAAACACCCGCTGTCTTAGCATGATAGTCCTACAACTCCATCACCGCCTACGCGCAGAGCAAGCTGGCCAACGTGCTGTTCTCTCGCGAGCTCTCCAACAAGCTGCAAGGTAAACACCCGCTGTCTTAGCATGATAGTCCTACAACTCCATCACCGCCTACGCGCAGAGCAAGCTGGCCAACGTGCTGTTCTCTCGCGAGCTCGCCAACAAGCTGCAAGGTAAACACCCGCTGTCTTAGCATGATAGTCCTACAACTCCATCACCGCCTACGCGCAGAGCAAGCTGGCCAACGTGCTGTTCTCTCGCGAGCTCTCCAACAAGCTGCAAGGTAAACACCCGCTGTCTTAGCATGATAGTCCTACAACTCCATCACCGCCTACGCGCAGAGCAAGCTGGCCAACGTGCTGTTCTCTCGCGAGCTCGCCAACAAGCTGCAAGGTAAACACCCGCTGTCTTAGCATGATAGTCCTACAACTCCATCACCGCCTACGCGCAGAGCAAGCTGGCCAACGTGCTGTTCTCTCGCGAGCTCTCCAACAAGCTGCAAGGTAAACACCCGCTGTCTTAGCATGATAGTCCTACAAATCCATCACCGCCTACGCGCAGAGCAAGCTGGCCAACGTGCTGTTCTCTCGCGAGCTCTCCAACAAGCTGCAAGGTAAACACCCGCTGTCTTAGCATGATAGTCCTACAACTCCATCACCGCCTACGCGCAGAGCAAGCTGGCCAACGTGCTGTTCTCTCGCGAGCTCTCCAACAAGCTGCAAGGTAAACACCCGCTGTCTTAGCATGATAGTCCTACAACTCCATCACCGCCTACGCGCAGAGCAAGCTGGCCAACGTGCTGTTCTCTCGCGAGCTCTCCAACAAGCTGCAAGGTAAACACCCGCTGTCTTAGCATGATAGTCCTACAACTCCATCACCGCCTACGCGCAGAGCAAGCTGGCCAACGTGCTGTTCTCTCGCGAGCTCTCCAACAAGCTGCAAGGTAAACACCCGCTGTCTTGGCATGATAGTCCTACAACTCCATCACCGCCTACGCGCAGAGCAAGCTGGCCAACGTGCTGTTCTCTCGCGAGCTCTCCAACAAGCTGCAAGGTAAACACCCGCTGTCTTGGCATGATAGTCCTACAAATCCATCACCGCCTACGCGCAGAGCAAGCTGGCCAACGTGCTGTTCTCTCGCGAGCTCTCCAACAAGCTGCAAGGTAAACACCCGCTGTCTTAGCATGATAGTCCTACAACTCCATCACCGCCTACGCGCAGAGCAAGCTGGCCAACGTGCTGTTCTCTCGCGAGCTCTCCAACAAGCTGCAAGGTAAACACCCGCTGTCTTAGCATGATAGTCCTACAAATCCATCACCGCCTACGCGCAGAGCAAGCTGGCCAACGTGCTGTTCTCTCGCGAGCTCTCCAACAAGCTGCAAGGTAAACACCCGCTGTCTTAGCATGATAGTCCTACAACTCCATCACCGCCTACGCGCAGAGCAAGCTGGCCAACGTGCTGTTCTCTCGCGAGCTCTCCAACAAGCTGCAAGGTAAACACCCGCTGTCTTAGCATGATAGTCCTACAACTCCATCACCGCCTACGCGCAGAGCAAGCTGGCCAACGTGCTGTTCTCTCGCGAGCCCTCCAACAAGCTGCAAGCTAAACACCCGCTGTCTTAGTACCGGGGAGACATGCAAATACTGTCAGGATTGAGCGAGCGTCACCTCTTTCTGTGTGTGTGTGTTTTTTGTTAGAAGTGCCACGTCAAACCGTTCAACCAATCGATATGAAATTTTGCACACATGCTAATGTAATCTATGTGGTCTCGTGTATAGTTTTTGAACGCGATGTGGGTAAAAAAAAATAAACTGAAACCGTTGGACCTATCAGCTTTAAATTGTGCAAGGTAATCGGGACCAATATTATATTATATGTATTTTTTAAATCAGATTTCAAACTAATCTGTCGTTAACTTCAAATGTTATTTATATTTTACGGAATTTATTTATTTTACGCCACCTGGACTCCGCCCTCCTGCCCGGCGCCAGGTGGCTGTTCAGCAGCATGACCGGCTAGTGAGTGACGTGTGTGTATTCCCTCAGCCACCGGCGTCACGACGTACTCCCTGCACCCCGGCGTCGTGCGCACGGAGCTGGGACGCCACCTGGACTCCGCCCTCCTGCCCGGCGCCAGGTGGCTGTTCAGCAGCGTGACCGGCTAGTGAGTGACGTGTGTGTGTTCCCTCAGGCACCGGCGTCACGACGTACTCCCTGCACCCCAGCGTCGTGCGACCGGAGCTGGGACGCCACCTGGACTCCGCCCTCCTGCCCGGCGCCAGGTGGCTGTTCAGCAGCGTGACCGGCTAGTGAGTGACGTGTGTGTGTTCCCTCAGGCACCGGCGTCACGACGTACTCCCTGCACCCCGGCGTCGTGCGCACGGAGCTGGGACTCCACCTGGACTCCGCCCTCCTGCCCGGCGCCAGGTGGCTGTTCAGCAGCGTGACCGGCTCATGAGTGACGTGTGTGTTTCCTCAGGCACCGGCGTCACGACGTACTCCCTGCACCCCGGCGTCGTGCGCACGGAGCTGGGACGTCACCTGGACTCCGCCCTCCTGCCCGGCGCCAGGTGGCTGTTCAGCAGCGTGACCGGCTAGTGAGTGACGTGTGTGTGTTCTCTCAGGCACCGGCGTCACGACGTACTCCCTGCACCCCGGCGTCGTGCGCACGGAGCTGGGACGGCACCTGGACTCCCCCTCCTGCCCGGCGCCAGGTGGCTTTTCAGCAGCGTGACCGGCTAGTGAGTGATGTGTGTGTGTTCCCTCAGGCACCGGCGTCACGACGTGCTCCCTGCACCCCGGCGTCGTGCGCACGGAGCTGGGACGCCACCTGGACTCCGCCCTCCTACCCGGCGCCAGGTGGCTGTTCAGCAGCGTGACCGGCTAGTGAGTGACGTGTGTGTGTTCCCTCAGGGACCGGCGTCACGACGTACTCCTTGCACCCCGGCGTCGTGCGCACGGAGCTGGGACGCCATCTGGACTCCGCCCTCTTGCCCGGCGCCAGGTGGTTGTTCAGCAACGTCACTGGATGGTTCATTAAGACGCCGGTTCAGGGCGCTCAGACCAGCATCTACTGCGCCGTGGAGGAGGCGGTCGCTCAGGAGACCGGACTTTATTACAGGTATTGTCCAGAACTGCATAAGACCAACTTCAACTTTTTAATAATCTTCTTAGTGTTTTACAACTTCAAGCGGTTGCAAATTATGTCATTATTTTTGTATCGAAAGGTACTACACAGAGGCACTATGTGTTTATTGTTCAAATATAAAAATTTCTATTGAATCGGTTGATTGGTTTTGTGCCGGTGACTGATAAATGAATTAATGGACGAAACTCGTTTGTATCATGCTGAAACATGGATGACCGGAGATAGGATCAACTTATCTAAACAACTGATCAACTCATCTCACTTTTTTCGTTGTTGACTGACTCGAAGTAGATAAGTCTAATCGTATCAGTGTACACTTTCAAAATACTACAGAATCACAAAATTAATATGAAATGACAAAAATAAAAAGTATAGAAAACTACAGTGTCATTTAAAAATTGCAAAAGAATCAACTAAAAATGTAATGGAAATAAATATCTGGGAACAATGCCGTGAAAAAACACGGATTATTAAGAATCTAAATTTGTTAAAAAAAGGTGTACCTGCATTAACTTTACTGGCGATTATTTCAGGACAAGAATCGTCGTTCAATATTGGAGCAGCAATATGAACTGTTTTCATCTGACTTCTCTGACTGACGATGTGACATCAACAGCGTGATTGTTGCTTGTTCCAGTGACTGTCAGAAGAAGACGCCATCGTCCAAGGCACGTGACCCTCAGCTCGCCACTCGACTCTGGACTGAGAGTTTGAAGATGGTGGGACTGGAGAACTACGATCCTCTCACGGGGCAAGATCGCAAAGCGCCGTAAACCTTCTCAACTCACATGACAGCCCTTCTCCTGTCACAGATACTCATCTTGTAACGGTGGGAGATGATGACAAATGAAAGTATATTACAATAGGTGTAAAATTGTGTTGTAAACTCGTCGACCAGTATTGCTTACCAGACCTTCCGTGTTTTTTCAAAACCTAAATAACTTGCCAGGTCTTTGTACATCTTGCCAAAGTACATGATAGATTCTTTCAACTTCTTGACCTTACTTATTGTACTTCACAATAACATTTGTAGAGCATTCTTACACCGCACGAAATATTGAAATATGTATTATATAGCTATGACAAGTTATCAATGTCAATTAGTTTTCGTCCATATTCTGCACGTCATTCACAAAATGCTCATCTTTGGATTTCTACAAATGCCGTCAATTCGCTGTTGTACCTACTTGTGATATTCAGCTTGATTCTGTGGTATTTAAATGTTTACCTATTTAACACTATTTATGTTAATTTCATCATTGGCATGTATGCCCGATATTATTGAATTGATTGATTCTTGCATTACTCAATAAGATAAGATAAGATAAGATAAGATAATTCTTTATTTGACAATGACAATTTTGACAATTTGACAAATGAGTATACAAACATCAAACAAAATGGCGAAATGGCGGGGTTCGTAAATATTTACGGTCTTCCACCCAAACCATTCTAAAACTAGGGAACTATAGAAATTATGCCAATCATTACTTACCTATACCTGCAGGACCAATATTAATTGTTCGACCATTTCAATTAAATGTATTGTCTAATTACATGTTTGTATGAGCTATGTATGAATCGTTTAAAATTAAATGTGATTGCATTATGTTTAGTGATTTTTATTTGGTATTAAAGGTAACTTGGTACTATCTTCTACTCGTCTCTGTACCAACAGAGGCAGTGAGTGAATTGCCACCTGATTCCCAGATGTCGCAGAAGACCAATAATGCAGACCATTTCAATAATAAAGTTCACCAAATTAGTAATAATTCTAGACTCCTAGTTGTCTATTTTCACGAGAGAAATTTTAATCAATTTTCTATCTATTGTGATTTTATTTTTTACGGTTATTCGATTTTACATTATTTATTTTATGTTTGAAAATATTCTATGATTTTGTTGACTGAGGATCTCCATCATAAAGGTATACGACAGGGCAGATGACACGTGCGAGACGAGAACCTAACATGGCATTGAGAAAGTATCACCTACGATCACCACACTTTACAGGGATCGGAAACTGTCTGACTAGCTGGCCATGTGCTTGGTCACCTTGAACACAACAATCATAGAACAGGCGGCTGTGATGTCAATCTCGTTTCACATGTCTTTATCTCCCGCCAGAACAGAATTCAAATATTCGACAATGCGCTATCATCTTTAGCAGCGGCAAGTTTGAGAAGCTCTTTCAAACCTGGCGGCAATTGTGTGAATCAAATTCAAACACTCCAAAATCGTACTTTTTTTAAATTTCGCGGGTCACCGGCCGGAAGTAAACGGGTGCAGGAAGTAAATGGGTGCAAATCGGCGGCCCAAGCACTGGGCCGCCATCATTTAGCATTGGTCTTATGGGAATGACGTCACAATACGCAGACAGTTTCAGACCCCTGTAAAGTGTGGTGATCGTAGGTATCACTGCCATCACATTTTTTAAAATTCACGGCCTTCTGAAACACAGCTTGAGAGTTTCACGGCTGTCTGGATGGCGGTTGCTAAGCAACACATTTATTTACCTTCGAGAGAGTTTGCAACTGTTTGCATGACAGTCACTATGCATACGCATTTTAAAGTTTTCCTTTGAATTAAACTTAACTAATTGTCATCAGTGTTCATTTATTATCAAAAAAGGAACGGAATCAACTAAAACCATCTTCTTGCTTCAAGTTAAGACCTAACCTAACATACCATAGCGCTGCTTATGGTAACTATACACTTGAAATGTAGAAATAATCTGACAATCTCAGATGAACTGCAAATTCATCTCATATCGCACACTCTCATATAAAGGCTGGAGCAAACCCACTTTCAGAGCTGGGTAAGTTACCAAAAAAATAGGAACGCGTTAAAGTTACGTTACTTTCCGAAAAAAAGGAACTAGTTAAAGTTAAAGTTCCTCAACTAATCAGAGGAACTGGAAGTTCCTTTTCAATGAAAAGTTACTTTGAAAGTTACTTGACCATTTTATTTCCGGAATGCAGCCAATTTGTTAAAACACAAATTCAGGCTGTAATTTTTCTCTGTGGAAAACAAAATTTTCAACGAAATTCCTCCCAGTAAGAAGTCTTGCATCTAATTCTACCCCTCCCCCATGCCACGGCAGGGTTGGTCAAGTGCAAGTGAGAGGGCGAACTGGTGACGCACTAAGCATGAACGGCGTGATTGGAATGCGGTTTTGTGCAGGTGGCCTAAAATTCCTTATCAGAGAAAATCAGGTACATATTTGAGGGCGGAAATGGTGTAGTTTTGAATGTTGAGGGAAGGTACCTTCTGCTCTAAAAGTAACTGCAAAAGGAACTTTTATAAATGTGAAAGTTCCACAACAAAAAGGAACTTTCCACGTTACTAAGTTACTTCTATCATAGCAGGAACGCGTTACTGTAAAAGTTACAAAAAAGTAACGCGTTACCGGTAACGCGTTACTTTCGTTAAGTTACTACCCAGCTCTGCCCACTTTTACTGTAAGCATCAAAGTGACATTTTTGGCCTGGATCATAAAATTGAGAAATCTCACAGTGTTGCGATATATCTTAATTTTGAGCTATGGCCCACCCTACAACTTATACCAAATTTGGGAACAATAGGTTTCGCCCTTTGCGAGCTAGAGGGCCGTGAAAACCGTGTTTTAGGGCGGTTTTAATCTCAGTAGTAGTCTCCAGGAATTGAAATTTGACCTCCGGTGGGATCCCACCGGAGGGGAAAATATTTTAAATTTGCAGTTCATATAGGTACTTAACTATACACTTATTATACGTAGTTTGAACCCATTACAACTCATTGCGTGTTATTATGTTATATTTTAGGAAAAGATGTTGAAGAAGTTCTGGAGCGTTTCGTCATAGGAACAAGCGCTTAAGCTGGGATCCCATACTTCGATTTCGGTTAGCTTTCGGTTCAATTTCGCAAAATGGCTACCTTTTCGCCGAAAAATACCGTCGGTAAAATTTCAACTTTAGCGAAACCGAACCGAAAGCGAAACGAATGCGAAGTATGGGAACTTAGCTTTAGTCCTGATGCACAATTGAATAAGTTTATGGTTTAAGGTTTTGTGTTTCAGAGTTCAGTGTACAATCACTTATTTCACGAGATTATTTTCACCATGATAAAATTAAATAATTGATCGATAAATGATATGGAAACAAAAATATGAGCAAGACTAGGCACAAATATCAAATTACATTGCTTCCAATGGCATTAATTCAGAAGACTTTTCATTTTCCCGTACGAATTTGACATTGACATTTACTCCGCTCTCTTGTGATTGGCTCGTCATAAGGTGATAGTGTTTTGCAATAAGAAATGAATTTTGTTGATTTCTTTTCAGCTTCAACCTTAAACCATACACCTTGTGACGCATGTGACAGATGTGTACAATGATAACGTTATAACAGCACCTTTCATTTCTCTTAAGGTGGCGCGATCACTCGAAGTCATAGTCTCAGATCTTCATAATTTTGTGTGTACTTATTGATAACCATGCCATACACAATCCCTGAAAAAATTAAACACTTCTCGTGTCTAGTTTCTGAGATAATTTGAGTTTACTCCCCCATGTTATCTTATGGCAGCCAAGTAAAATCGTGTCATTTTTAAGCTTAAATGGAGTTATAATCTTTTTGTACCGTTAGATTTAAACAAAAAACTTTTTTTCTGGTAGACATATGGACATACTATCAGGAAAAAATTGAAAACAATACTATCGTGTGCTATTTTAAAAGTTATTGACCAAATTCAAATTAATTTCCTATACCTCCCATATGTTAAGTGTCTTTTGAGACACTTCTGTCTTTTGAGAATGATCAAAACCTTAAGGTAGTACCATCATGATATATATACAAAAAAATCATCTTGAAATTACAAGTTCAGAAATCGTTTTCCTACATTTCAACTATATTTAAGTATAAATGAATCATAAAATGTCATTTTACTTGCAGCCCCTCTAGTATAGCGAGGTTTCAATTTATTGCCTTCCGAGAATGAACAAAACTGCAAACACAGGAGGTATAGGGAAATCATTTGGTTTTTGGTTGATAACTTTTAAAATAGCACACGTTGGTATTGTTTTCAATTTTTTCCTAATAGAAAGTCCAACTATCTATCTAGAAATCAGTTCTTTGAAAAAACGTTGAACCTCAGTAAAATTCAAAACTCAAAAATAGCATGGAAATCGTCATGATTTTAATGGCCCCCATAAGACTACATGTTACAAATAGGAATGTATAACTACAATATCTCAAAATCTAGACACGAGAAGTTGTTCATATTTCACAGTATCGTGTAAATAGTGATTATTGATACCTCTGCCAAAAAAAGGCTTATTTGGAAGATGTGAGATATCAGTTGTGCTACCTTAACATGGGAGGTAAAGGAAATAATTTCGAATTTAGTTAATAACTTTTAAAATAGCACACGATGGTATTGTTTTCAATTTTTTTCCTGATAGTATGTCCATATGTCTACCAGAAAGAAAGTTTTTTGTTAAAATGTAACGGTACAAAAAGATTAGAACTCCATTTTAGCTTAAAAATTACACGATTTTACTTGGCTGCCATAAGATAACATGGGGGAGAAAACTTAAATTATCTCAGAAACTAGACACGAGAAGTGTTTCATTTTTTCAGGGATTGTGTATGGCGTGATTATCAATAAGTACACAAAATATTATGAAGATATGACTATGACTTCGAGTGATCGCGCCACCTTAAACACTAAACACTAAACATGAAACATTAAACCATAAACCTTAACACTAAACCTTAAACCATAAACCAATTGTGCATCAGGCTTTACGAACAACTTTCATGAGGGGGGCAGCTACACGCTAATTTCACGACAAGCAAGATGTCAAACGATCATGTTTCAAAATCACACATTTTTTTTCAATACATAACTTTTTCTATTTGCATTCATGTATAGAAAGAAGAAGCAATGTGTAGCCAATTCTGGGATCCCAGTTACATCATAAAGATAGAACCACAAGATAAAGAAGATACGACGAACATCAGGAGGGATCTTAATGTTAAGACAAGAACGATATTTCCAACATTAGATGGCGTCCCGATACAGCAAAAGCCACACTCCAGTTTATACCAAGACTTGTTCAATAGACAACTAAAACATGAACTGAATTCAGATGTCGTTTGCAATGACAATGATCTTCTTGATGATAGAGTTGAGCAAAAACCACTGTTCAGTACCGACCAAGACTTGTTCAACAGACAAATAAAACATGAACTGAATTCAGATGTCCCTTGCAATGACAATGATCTTCTTGATGATAGAGTTGAGCAAAAACCACTGTTCAGTACCGACCAAGACTTGTTCAACAGACAAATAAAACATGAACTGAATTCAGATGTCCCTTGCAATGACAATGATATTTCTGATGACAGAGTTGAGCAAAAACCACTGTTCAGTACCGACCAAGACTTGTTCAACAGACAAATAAAACATGAACTGAATTCAGATGTCCCTTGCAATGACAATGATATTCCTGATGACAGAGTTGAGCAAAAACCACTGTTCAGTACCGACCAAGACTTGTTCAACAGACAAATAAAACATGAACTGAATTCAGATGTCCCTTGCAATGACAATGATATTCCTGATGACAGAGTTGAGCAAAAACCACTGTTCAGTACCGACCAAGACTTGTTCAACAGACAAATAAAACATGAACTGAATTCAGATGTCCCTTGCAATGACAATGATCTTCTTGATGATAGAGTTGAGCAAAAACCACTGTTCAGTACCGACCAAGAGTTGTTCAATAGTCAAATAAAACATGAACTGAATTCAGTTGTCCCTTGCAATGACAATGATATTCCTGATGACAGAGTTGAGCAAAAACCACTGTTCAGTACCGACCAAGACTTGTTCAACAGACAAATAAAACATGAACTGAATTCAGACGTCCCTTGCAATGACAATGATCTTCTTGATGACAGAGTTGAGCAAAAGCCACTGTTCATTACCGACCAAGACTTGTTTAATATCCATATAAAACCTGACGATAATGCAGATTGTAATCTTAAAGATCCTCTTCCTAAACCAACACAAGTGTTCCAAGGAATTAAAGAGACTTCATGCTCTCGTGGACCAGAAGCAGGGACAAGTCAACCAGATTGTGTCAATGAATATAACAAATGTAACTATCGGATAAGAGAGTGCTCTGTATCACTCAGAAGAGAAGAGTTTGATTGTCAAGTCAATGAGAACTTCTCGGCTGCAGTCAGCAGTTCGCTGTCTCTTCCAAGACACGGTGGCCGCAAGACGTATCCTGCCGTTGCCCGCGCTACACCGGAAGCCACGCAGGACCAACTCGCCACAACTAGCGGCCTGCACAAGGAGAGGAGCAAGGAGTGGACAGTGTCCAGTGCCAACACTAACAATGTGTCACACCACATGCTTGTTTCTGCCACCGCCAGACACTACGACTGCGCACACTGCCCCGCCAAGTTCAAGACACGGGACGGAATTAAACAACATCTTGCCGTGCACCAGCTAACTCACACCACAGACCGACTATTCTCTTGTGAATCATGCACTTACAGTAGTGCCATTAGGAGGAACTTAACAAGACATAAGAAGATCCATTCCTCTGAGAAACCACACAGATGCACTTTATGTGAATATAGAACAAAAACGTCAGGACAACTTACCAAACACAAGCGCATACCTTCGGGTGAGAGGTCCTACGCATGCACCATCTGCTCTAACAAGTCTTCCAAAAGCAGCAACTTAGCAAGACACAATGAGATCCATTCCTCTGAGAAACCGTTGCAATGCGCTTCATGCGAATATAGAACACACAACAAGAGTTACCTTGTCATTCACCAGCGTACACATACGAGCGAGCGGCCCTACGCTTGCACTGTCTGCTCCTACAAGTCTTACACAAGAAGTGACCTAACTAGACACATGAAGATCCATTCCTCTGAGAACTCGTTCCGATGCGCTACATGTGAATATAGAACACACACCAAGAGAAACCTCGTCATTCACCAGCGTACACATTCCCGTGAGCGGCCCTACGCTTGCACTGTCTGCTCTTACAAGTCTTACAACAGTAGTGACCTAACTAAACACATAAAGATCCATTCCTCTGAGAAACCCCACCGATGCGCTACATGTAAATATAGAACACACACCAAGAGTGACCTCGTCAAGCACCAGCGCATACATTCGGGCGAGAAGCCCTACGCTTGTACTGTCTGCTCCTACAAGTCCTACCTTAAAGGTAACCTAACTCTGCACATGACGATCCATTCCTCTGAGAAATCCCACCAATGCGCTACATGTGAATATAGAACACACACCAAGAGAAACCTGGTCAAGCACCAGAGTATACATTCGCGCGAGCGGCTCTACGCTTGCCCTGTCTGCTCCTACAAGTCTTACACAAGAAGTGACCTAACTAAACACATAAAGATCCATTCCTCTGAGAAACCCCACCGATGCGCTACATGTGAATATAGAACACACACCAAGAGTGACCTCGTCAAGCACCAGCGCATACATTCGGGCGAGAAGCCCTACGCTTGTACTGTCTGCTCCTACAAGTCCTACCTTAAAGGTAACCTAACTCTACACATGACGATCCATTCCTCTGAGAAGAAACCCCACCGATGCGTTACATGCGAATATAGAACACACACCAAGAGTGACCTCGTCAAGCACCAGAGCATACATTCGGGCGAGAAGCCGCACGCCTGTACACTTTGCACATACACGAGTCGCAGCAACAGCGGACTGAATAACCACAGGAAGTCGCACTTACAAGTGAAACCCTATCAGTGTGCCCACTGCGACTATTCGAGCATTAGAAAGTTTCGCCTGGTTGGACACATGAAGCGGCACCAATAGATTGTGCTGTGAGAACTGACGTCTAACATTCACTTCTATATAGGTACTATATGTTATGTTATCAATTTTGATTGTAATTATAAAACATAAGTGTCGTTCGTTTACTGATGCTGGATACTAACTTGCAAACTTCTCTCTTCACAGATTCACGACACTTTAAACGAGAAGTTACCGAGCTACAATAGATATTTTGAATCCAACTCACGGAGCAATCATGAATTTTATTAATTATTTCTGCGTGGTTTTGTTTGTCCAGTGCTGAAATACTTTTTTTTATATTATGTATGGGAGAAATAGCAATAAAGTTATGTTCGTTAACTCTATGTTTGTTAAAACTCAACCTAGCCAGTGGCAAACTTCAGATTTCTTCCCCCCCCCCCCCCCTTCCCGCAGGATACTTTTTCAAGGCCCCTCTTCTTTTTAAGGTGACTATACCGTAAACATCTTTAAAATCAGGTGAGCATCTTTTTGCATGAATTGTTTTATTACTTTTTATATACTTTAAGACACTTTTTCAATTATTGTAAATCCAGTTTGTGTGCTGAGGACTTTTGTAGTGGGTAAGTAAATCTAGAACGTAAAATATTATATTATAAGGTCCAATTTGAATCTGGGGGAGGGTCCACAACAATACGCGGGTCCGGGCCGCGACTTTACAATCCTAAGTTTGCTCCAACGCTGGTTCGCTATATCGCGCTGTGATTGGTCGAAATGATGGTGTAGGAGGCGCATACGTTTTACTGGGCAGCCTAAGGAATAAAACTCTATATGGGTAGACAAATTCGAACTGGCGAGAATTAAAGCTGGGCAACTTAAAAAAAATAACTCTAAGGTTAGGCAAAATTAAAACTTGGGAAAATTTCAAACTAAAAAAGTGAGACCCCTGCCGACCGCAAGCCAATGCGCTAACCACACGACCACGGAGGTGGTGATGCCAGCATGCATTTATAACAGCGTAATGAAGATATAAACGCGCGCGTATAATATTTCGACCAATCACGGCGCGATATAGAGTGCAAGCGTTGGAGCCGACTTAGGTTTGTAAACACGTGTCCGGGCCGCGCACTGTAGAATTTAGTGCATTTAAAAGAGATTTGAACAGTAATTATGGATGATTTGATCATTTTAATTATTTAATTTATCTACAAGTATGTTTATTACTATCGATTATCGATATTAACGTTATTTCTGATATTCGTTCAATCCAAATTTTCGGGCCCCCCTAAGTCCTGCTCCCCCCCCCCCCCCCCCCATCCCCTAGCGACTGCGGGGGCTGCAACATCGAAGTTACGCCAGTGAACCTTGCAAGCTAGAGTTATAAGATTTTGCTGCCTTTTTCATGCACTTTTTTTCGATACGATTGGAGACGAAATTGGTTGACGAAATGATTTTAAATTTATATCTTAATTAGATAAGTGCCAAAGTTAGGGTTAACACTTGGCACATTTGTTTGCTTCGTTAATTAGAAAATATTAGTTCATTTCTTGTTAAAAATTATATATTATTTTCTTGTTTCGCTGGGTACTTACCGTATAAATTTTATTTTAAAAATTCTTAAGTGATAGCCCTAAGTTTTTTTTTAATCTAATCATCACTCAAATTTGAGATTAATTGGTTCACGGTTATGGTCTCCAATCGTATCCGAAATTTCACAGTTTTGCGCCGTTTTGTTGAATTAACTGGCACATATTTAAGGGACGGATTAAAAATAAAGCGATGTTACTAGTAATAATTGAGCGAGCGAAGCGATCGACTCTTTTTGGCTTCTTTTGGCACGGACCTCTGTTCTTTTTGTGTGTATTTTGCACACATGTACGGACCAACTCTTGGCGTTGCAGACCGTAATTTTTTAAACATCCGTTGATTGGTTCAATTTTATTACCAAAATTTTTAGTTTTGAAAAAATTATCTTCCGATTGGTTGGTCCGATTAATTTGAAATTTTGCCAAAACATTGTAAAAATCATTGTCTCAAATCTTACAAAGTTTCAGCCAAATCCTTTAATTGGTTGTATAACGAATCATTATTAGTTGAGCGAGCGAAGCGAGCGTCTCCATTTGGCTCTTTTGGCACGGACCTCTGTTTTTTTTTTTTTTTTTGTTTTTGTTTTTTTCTGTTACTGACGATATACAGGTCAGAGTTTTTCTTCGATCGAGCTGAAATTTTGCACACATGTACGTAACATTTCTGATTGTTGCAGACCCTAATTTTTTTGAAATCCATTGATTGGTTCAAATTTAAAAAAAATTAACTTTCGATTGGTTGTTTTGATCAAATTGAAATTTTGACAAGTCATTACCCCCAACATTGTACCCAATCAAACAAAGTTTCAGCCAAATCCTCCCATTGGTTAAAATTTAAAACCATCTTTCCTGTGTTTTTAGAAATTTAAACTATAACCGATTGAACGATCAACTTATAACTTCGCATGATGGTTGGGTCCAACATTATCTGCATTTTTGACAATTTTCATACTAATCTGTGTTTAAATCCAAACGTTATTGACATTTTACGGACTATTAGCGTGTTGGCTGTCAAATTCACGGCGACTTCGACTCTTCAGTTCAAGGCAAGGTAGTTAGAGCAGAAACTTTCAAACGCAAATGAAACTGATAATGACCGTTCAACAGTCGATCTGATATTGTGTAGACACACTTATATCATATGAGTGGTCTCAGGTATATTTTTTGAAGGAGATCCTGTGATTTTTGAAAATTAACACGGAACAGTTCAATCATAAAGGTTCAATTGATCAACTTAAAGCTTTGCATGGTTATTTGGACCAATATTTTAGGAATGTTTTGAGATTTCTATACAAATCTGTGGCGAAATTTTAGAATTATTGGCTTTTAATGACATTTTCGATAGACAGAATTTCGGTTCGAGGTGTTGCGCGTATCCGTGCTCGCTCATCAACGCGTTACTCAGATTCATTGGTTAAAATTTAAATAAATATCTCCTGATAGGCTGAAAAATGAAAACGGTCTTCGATAATTCTGATCAAACTCATATTTTGCATGATCATTAAGACCAATATTGTCTCTTATTTTACAAAATTTCATCCCAATCAGTTAAGAACGTATGAAGTTATTTACATTTTTAATATCTGTCAGTAATGAAGTATCGAAATGAATGTTTTCCAGTGCCAATTGAAAATTGATTCTGATTTGCTTTATGAACCAGGTGCTTAGATGCTATTTTAAAGTTTCGATGAAAAGCATACACTTTTAAGTTGATATCATAATCAATTCCATATGGATGTATATGTTTTCTGTGCGTTGTGTACGCATTTCCGGTTCGAGAATTTGCACGTACCCGTGCTCGCTCATCAACGCGTTACACTGAGCGTTTTCCTAGTTAGATACTGACTATTTGAGCGAGCGAAGCGAGCGTCTCCTTTTGGCTCATTTGGCACGGACCTCTGTTTTTTTTCTGTTTTTTTTTCTGTTACTGACGATATACAGGTCAGAGTTTTTCTTCGATCGAGCTGAAATTTTGCACACGTGTTCAGACATTCTCTGGGCGTTGCAGACCCTAATGTTTTTGAAATCTACTGATTGGTTAAAAATTAAATAAACATCTCCTGATAGGCTGTAAAGTGAAAATGGTCTTCGACAAATCTGATCAAACTCATATTTTGGCTATACATATCTAGAGTTTTTCCTCGATCGAGCTGAAATTTTGCACACATGTAGAGACACCCTTTTTTGTTTGCAGATCCAATTTTTTTTGAAATCCATACATTGGTTAAAATTTAAATAAACATCTCCTGATAGGTTGAAAAATGAAAACGGTCTTCGATAATTCTGATCAAACTCATATTTTGCATGACCATTAAGACCAACATTGTCTCTTATTTTACAATTTTTCATCCTACTCAGTTCAGAACTTATGAACTTATTGACAATTTTAATAGCTGTCAGTAATGAAGTATCGAAATGAATGTTTTACAGTGCCACTTGAATTGAATCTGATTTGCTTTATGAACCAGGGCGCTTAGATGCTATTTTCAAGTTTCAATGAAAAGCATTACTTTTATGTTGATTAAAAGGCTCATATTTCAATTCAATGTGGATTGATATGTTTAATGTGCGTTGTGTACGCATTTTATGTTGGAGAATTTGCACGTACCTGTGCTCGCTCATCAACGCGTTATTCTGAGCGTTTTCCTTGTGTATTATATTTTGCAAATTAGATCCTATACATTCTTTTCCATGTCGTATCCGCAGTCTCAGGAAAATGTTCCTGATATCGGTCTGTGTCATTGTGTTGAACCTACCCTAGCGGGAGTCGCAGCTACTCTTTTACATGCAGGCAAGAAAGGTGTTGCTGGTGGAGTGTCTGGCTTCTTTTGAATGTGACCATCACTGGACTGGCCCTACATCACAGCTAATTTGTCACAGCCAGTGCCGTGGTTTCGAACACGATTGACAGTATTCGAGAAAATAAGGAACGCAACTGACCTCTGGTGGATTTTGTGGTACTAGGTAAATGGCGGCTATCAAGGGCGCATTTGCATAAATATAAATACAAATATTTGATATAGGTTGTTTGTTATGGCCAAGAAAGTAAATTTATAGCTAAATATGAATTTCATTTGTTTTTTGTTTTTTCACTGCTTTATGGAAACACGAAATGTAAAAACAAACAAATTAATATGTGGACCTGATAGTAGCCATCTTGCCAGAAGTGGCTCCATCACGTATCACTTATTTGTGGGAATAGCGTAGTGATGAGAGTTCCTAGAAGCGATGTCTAATTGCCAATATTTACAAACAAATACTACACCTACGTTATTATGGGGCATTTTTGTACTTCTTACCTCATGCAAATGCTGGGTTGTTCCCAACTTTTGAGCGCTATATTTGTACGTCCCCCCCCCCCCCCCTCTCGTGGGGAACTTTATGGACAACGACGCTATGGCGACACAGCGCTAGAGATTTTTAGGAAACACTGCATAATCAAGGCTTTTCTTTCTGCACATTTAGACTGAAAGGAGGAAAGTGCATTGTAAATACCATCTGATTGAAGCATATTATATTACAATATGCAGAGGAATAAGTACCTATGACAAGTTATTTTACTACGAGGGGTGAACAGCTAAAAAAATCAGTGTACACTTAAAAAAAAAAAAAAAAAAAAAATCAAATCGGAAAAAAAATCACAAAACACATTATGTAAAAAAAAAATCAAAAAAACAAAAACAAAAAATCAAAAAATCATACAAAATTAGATAAAATCAAAAAAATCACAACAAAATTCTGAAAAATCAAAAAAAAAATCAGGTATGTATTTAATAAAAATTACAAAAATAAAAAAATCATAAAAAATAAAAAAATAAAAAAAAATAAAACAAAATTAAAAAATTACTGACAAAAATCAGAAAATCAAAAAAAATCATTGTCAAAAATCAAAAATTTAAAAAAATCTAAAAAAAATCAAATAAATCTAAGAAATCAAAAAAATCAAAAAATCATAAAATCAAAAAATCAGGTGTACACTAAAATGTCAAGTTGTTAACCACTCGTTTTACTATCACTCTCGCCTCGCACAGCCCACTTCCTATCTGGGCCACTTGCTATCAGTCACTTTGAGATAACGACCGGTGACGGACTACGATTACTAGTGCGAGATCTTCAGAACAACAAACGACAGTTTGTGAGTACGCATTCATTTGTCTTTGTATCGGGCTTTACCGCCTATTATTAGTTGTTTGTAAAGGAAATAACATTTCATCAGCACCATCGAAAGAACAACAGTTACGTATTACTAATAATAACAATTGATTACATGTTTTGTAATTTGTTTCTTTTTCAACTATAGTAGGCAAGTCTTGTTTTTCTCTAAAAGTGTAATTTATTTATAAGTATTACCTTGTGTGGCTGATGCAATGACTCGGACAATATTGACAAGTGACAAGTATAAAGTGGGATGACAGTTGCTGCATCATTCAGTTGAATCAGTGCTTCATTGCCGCGATTATCGTCAAGATTAGAGGTGAGATAAAACCACGAGGAAGCCACGTGACGTTGTTTTACAGAGTTACAGGTGATAACAGCACAGTGTTGACGAACCGTTGGGATTTGTCCAAATAATCAGACTATAGTATCAATTTATTCGATACTACTAGTAGGTGTGTACCTATTGTGAATTAGGTGGTCAGGCAATGAATATCATTGGTTGTTGCTAACGAAAATATAGTCCTAATCAACTGTTTAAAATTTAGCAGAGCATTGAAACAACCTGGCAGCTATAAGAATAGTTTTTGAATGCTCTGCAAAATTTAAATAGTTGATTTTGATTAAATTGCCATGTCAACAACCAATGACATTAGTTATTAGTTTCACTAAGGGTTTTCAATGTTCTTTTAAAACTAGTGGTTAGTTTGTTGTCATTCGAGGAAAATCATTGGTTGTTGACATGACGGTCCTAATTGTTCAAAATTTAGCAGAGCATTAAAAAAAACTGGGCTTCCCTTTAGACGTAACATCTGATTTAGCAGAACATTGAAAAACAGCCGTTAATCAATTATGCCATAATTATGTAATAAGTAATGTCATGTCATTCGCAGCAATTGTCAATTACAGAGTAGAGTAATCTTTTCAACTGATATCTATTATGAACAGACGGTAGAAATCAAACTATACTGACTTTCATTCCAGAGATCCCGGTTTGATTCCATGGCTCCTTTCCGATTGAGGTTTTTTCGGGGTTTATCACAGACGAGAGGCAAATCCTGGGAAGGTTCTCTACTAAGTACTACTTACTAGCTAGCCCATCGGCAGCCTCCAACCTCCCTTCCATACCATTCTTCATCATCATCTGTTGCCATTTCTTTTCTTCCTTAGTTCTTTTCGCTAATACATTCTAAGACTCAAAAATGAAATGATAATCACGAAATGGACGTTGTGCTGTGTTGCCAGATGTTGATGTCGCTGTTCAGTGGTAAATGCACGAGCAAGGCGCGGCTGGACGGCAAGACAGCGGTCATCACAGGCTGCAACACCGGCATTGGTAAAGAGACCGTCCGGGACTTTGTCAAGCGAGGTGAGCGACTTTCCTTGCGTTCACATGGCATCTGTGTTACGCGTTCGTATTGCAGAGGGAGAGTAGTTCTCTCTATAGGTACACTTGGCCAAACAAAACTTGAACGTTCAGTAAATCTGATAGGCTGATAAATGTAAGATCGCACCATCAGAAGTCAGTCCAAGCGATCTCATTGTCTCACTCTAGTAGGTGACCTCACATTTCAATGATAATAACAAGCTTTGATTGGTTATGGGACATGACCAGCACTCATTCAAATTTGTTCAACGTTCAAGTTTTGTTTGGCCGAGTGTACCTTTAAAATATATAGGAAGAAAAAAGTCGTCAAAGGAGAATAATAATTTTTAAATTTCTTTGAAATTGTCAGTTTTTTCTAAACAAGCACAAATGACCTTAAAACGTCGATAAAATGTCGATAACTCTTGAAGTTCTTGACATTATGTGTATGAAAATTGTTAAGAACTCAAAAAAATTTAGTTCAATGACCATGCAGAATTGAATGATCGGTCTATCGTTTCCATTTTCAATTTTCTACAATTCACATAATCTTATTAAAAAAATAATATGAGATTTAATAACATTATAGTAAGTGTGCAAATTTTCAGATCGATTTGAGCTGTGAAGGCAAAAAAAATGCATATAAACAGTTTACAAATTGAAATATCTTCTTATTTTAGGGCCTCAATTCTTATCTAGTGGAGCGGTCGCTCCACGCCAGCCAAGTCGTATGGCGCGCGCACACTCTCATTTAAAAAGGCTGGAGCAACCCACTTTTACTGTAAGCATCAAAGTGGCATTTTCGGCCTACTGGATCTTAAAATTGGAAAATCTCACATTGTTGCGAAATATGTTAATTTCGAGCTATGGCCCACCCTACAACATATACCAAATTTGGGAGCAATAGGTTACGCCCTTTGCGAGCAAGAGGGCCTTGAAAATCGTGTTTTAGGACGGTTTTCAGTAATAATAACCCAGAAAAAACACTCCGTGTAAAAATACCAGCCAAGTCTCTTTAACTATAAAAAAAAATAGAAGAAATCTAAAAATTCAGCACTGAAAAGGAGTGATATCAAAAAAGGAGCCAAGTCAACGAATTTTCCAAATTTTAATCGTACCATTGAAATAAAAATATCAACCCCCGAGAAATACTTAAAAAAAGGACTTGGCGCATCGTTTTTTTAAAGACACTTTTCTATCCTAAAAGTATAGGAAGAACTCTACAAGTATATTTTCCTGAGTATATCACATTCATTATCGACGAATCATACTACGTTTTAATATAACTAGTACTCTTACCTACTGGCAGTTTTGGTATTTTGTCAATATTCAGAGGAAATAAACGGATAAACGAATAACGAATAAACGGAAGCGGCCTAGTCTATTCGTTATTGCCACTATTTCTAGGGTCATATTAATCAATCATACTTCTCAATATCGTGACTGAGGGAAATAGCGAAAGCGCTCATTACAAGAAGGCCGTCAATGAGATTTGTATAAGTGACTAGTGCACTGAGCCATGCTGCTCAAATAATTACTGACTAGATTTTTATCTAAAGTAATACGTTATGTAATTTATGAATTTTTTTGGTATAAAATGTTAATTAATAGCAATTAATTACACGGCGAGAAGGTTCAAAGTATAATGCTGTAGTAGGTATGTTGATGTACCCACAAAACTATAGGTACCTACCAATCACAAACACAACTGTTCTGTATTTATTGCTTGTAAGACAATGCTATGTTTCTTTGCGTACTTATATTTAAATTTAAAATATTTTACAGAATGTTCAATATTTAATTTGAAAGTTTTGTCCCAATTTTTCTAGGCATTTCTGAACTACGTAGTATGTGAGTGGCTTAAGCTTAAGAATAGAAAAATGTCTTTAAAAAAACGATGCGCCAAGTCCTTTTTTTAAGTATTTCTCGGGGGTTGATATTTTTATTTCAATGGTACGATTAAAATTTGGAAAATTCGTTGACTTGGCTCCTTTTTTGATATCACTCCTTTTCAGTGCTGAATTTTTAGATTTCTTCTATTTTTTTTTATAGTTAAAGAGACTTGGCTGGTATTTTTACACGGAGTGTTTTTTCTGGGATATCACTTCTTTTGTTAGTTTATACATACAGCTTGTAGCACATGTCCGAGCAGGGACTAATTTCTTTAAAAAAATACGCCTCAACCGATTTGGTTACTATGAAAAGTTGCGTTTGGTATAAGATGACAATGATTATCCAAGAAGAATAGCTTAAGTTTCGTTATAATCGATCCAGCCGTTTTCGATACATGACGTCACTTCCGGTTTTGAAATAGCGGCCGAATTCCGGTATAGGTAATAAGAAAACAATCTAGTTTTATCTAGTTGATACCTTCATGAACGACCATCTGAATTCCTAATCCCTATATTTCCGTAAAATCGGTCATGCCGTTTGTAATATATGACGTCACTTCCGGTTTCATTTAGTGGTTCCTGCCGCCATTTCCGGTACCATTAATTTATTTATTCATTTTTCACAATTGATTTTTCAAATAAATAGCAGAATGAATACGCAGGAGCTAGTTCAGTTGCAATCGGTACAGGCGTTTTAGATATATGACGTCACTTCCGGTTTCAGGAATGGCGGCCGAGAACACTGCTACCTTGAATATATAAATTGTATTGTCTATGTTACAATGTAAGTTAATTATGTACGTATTTTAAGTATAATTTGTTGAAATAAGTTAAATATTGCGTATTTATGACGTCACTTCCGGTTTAGAAAATAGGAAAATAATATTTTTTTTATTGATACTTCATATAGATGACCATCTAAATCGAATGGCGCTAATTTCGTTCTAATCGGTCCAGACGTTTTTGAGTTATGACGTCACTTCCGGTTTAAAAATGGCGGCACAAAAAATCACAAGAGGCAAGGTATCATCAGACGCCAAAAGTGCATATGTGGTAAAAGTTTCAGGTCGATCGGTTTAGCCGTTTAGGCTGTGGCGGTGATAGCAACGTTTCCTGATATCATCAGAATCAGAAAGTGGTGTAATTTCACTGTTTTCTCGGCCCTCTAGCTCGCAAACGGCATAACATATTGTTCCCTAATTTGGTATATGTAGTGGGGTGGGCCATAGCTCGAAATTAAGATATATCGCAACAATGTGAGATTTTCCAATTTTAAGATCCAGTAGGCCGAAAATGCCATGTTGTTGCTTACAGTAAAAGTGGTTGGTCTGCTCCTCAGTTTATTAGTCATTTACGGTATGTTGAGTGAGTGTGAGTGTACGGTACGACTTGGCTGGGTGGAGCGACCGCTCCACTAGATCTTAGTAGGCTGGAGCTAGAATCCGGTAAACAGGCCACAGCCTAAACGGCTGAACAGATTGATCTCACATTTTTACCACGTGTGCACTTTTGGCGTCTGATTTGCCCTCGCCCCCAAGACTTTTTTTGTGCCGCCATTTTGAAACCGGAAGTGACGTCATATCTCAACAACGGCTGGACCGATTTGAACAAAATTTACGCCAAACGATTTGGACGGTCAACTATATAGGTGATCAGTAGCAAAAGACTAAAAATTATGTTAATGAAACCGGAAATGACGTAATGAAATTTGAAATACATCGATTGGCATTTCGGTGACAAAGTTTGATCCGATTATTTTGATATTTATGTAACGTATGTACTTTTGACATCTCATGTGACTTGTTATAAAACCAACCGGAAGACGCCATTTTGAAACCGGAAGTAACATCATATCTCAATAACGGTTAAATAGATTTGAACGATACCAGCGCTTAACAATTTAGACGGTCATCTTTATGTATTATCATCAATAATATTTGCAGTTTCCCATACCGAAACCGGAAATGACGTCACACATTTTAATAATCTCACAAATTTACATTTTGATGCAATAAATATACTATTTGAAACAGCTTGTAATAAAATGTAATCATGTTTAAATTATAATTCAAGGGGTCAGAGAATTCAGCCGCCATTTTGAAACCGGAAGTAACGTCATATCTCGAAAACTGGTAGACAGATCGGCATGAAACTAGCGCCAAACGATTCGGAAGGCCATCTCTATGGAATAGGAACAGTCAAACTAGAATTTTCCTATTTATGAGACCGGAAATGCCGTCAATAAAATTTATAAATTATTATAATCCCCTCCTATACAATAAATACATATTCAGAAAACTTAAAATGATACACATCATTTATAGATATAAATTCTATGTGGCAGTGCAGTACGTTCAGCAGCCATTTTGAAAACCGAAGTGTTGCCATATCTCGGAACTGGGTTGACCGATTGGAATGAAACCTTTGCTATTCTTCATAAAAGATCATTTAAAGCAAATATTTAGAACCATACGCTGTTTTTCATTAGTAGTACCTAACCAAATTGTAAAGGGTGATTTTTTAAAAGGATTTAGTAATTGTAAACATATTGTATTACATATTCATTCGATATGTGTCACAAGTTGTAAGAATAAACTAAAAAAAGGAGTGATATCCCCATAAAAAACACTTTGTGTAAATATACCAGACAAGTCTCTTCAACTAAAAAAAAAATATGAAATCTAACAATTCTGCACTGAAAAGTAGTGATATCAAAAAATTTGCCAAGTCAAAACTTTATTTGAAAATCAAAAAATACTTGGCGCATCGATTTTTTAGGGCATTATAGGTTTACTATTATATTTAATGTATATTTTATATCTGGCCTATACTTCTAAGCTATTTATATACACGATGCGCCAAGTATTTTTGATTTTCAAATAAAGTTTTGACTTGGCTAATTTTTTGATATCACTACTTTTCAGTGCAGAATTTTTAGATTTCATATTTTTTTTTAGTTGAATTTAGTTGAAGAAACTTGGCTGGTATTTTTACACGAAGTGTTTTTATGGGTACTTGTTGTCTTGAAAATAAATGGTTTTTACTTCAGCCTTTGTTACTGATTACATTTCGATTGTCTTACATTTTGACATATGTTAAAGTACAAGACTGAATTGTAGTAATGATTCTTTTTTTTGCCTTATTAAGGATGCCGTGTGATAATGGCGTGTCGTGACGTCAGCAAGGCCGAGGCCGCCGCCAAGGAGATCCGACAAGAAACAATAGGCGTCGCACTTGCTGGCGTCGGGACGGTGGTCGTCGTGCCTCTCGATCTGTCCAGCTTCGCGTCAGTCAGACAATGCGCCGCAGAACTCTTGCGCACAGAACCACAGATCAACCTGCTCATCAACAATGCTGGTAGCCGTTAATTCCACAGCCTTCTCGACAATCACTTTATTATGTTGTTCCTTTGATTTTTTACGTACTTTTGATTTTTAAACTATTTTCAACCCCTGATTGCCTGATTAAGATTTTAGAAAGAGCACTATAGTGCTCTTTCTTTCTTGTTCTTCGTCGATATAGTTCAGACTTCTAAAGTTCTATTTACCCAATTTGAATTCCAAATGCTCAAGAATTGTTCAATATATAGCCCACAACTCCTGTTTTTCAACTTCTAGAGTGTTTAAATATGTCAACTTCATAGATTCGTATTCGCATAAAGATTCGAACGATTCTAAACTCTTTGGTTTGTCACAGGAATAGCCGTGTGTCCAAAGAGCTTGACAGAAGACGGCTACGAGCTACAGTTCGCCACCAACCACTTGGGCCACTTCTTGTTCACTCTGCTGCTGTTGCCAAGGATACTGACATCAACACCGGCCAGGATCGTCAACGTGTCTTCTCTGGGACACACCAGTGAGTAATGCATCGAGACAACGCTCTGATTGACGCGTTGATGAGCGAGCGCGGACTTACAGTTGATTGTGCATGATATGATAATACGGAATGTTAGGAGTAATTATTTACGGTATGTATACACTCGGCACAACACAAATTGATCGGTGAACACATTTTAATGACTGCTGTCATGTTTCATAACTGTCAAAGCTAGTTATTATCATTGAAATGAGAGGTCACCTACTAGAGTGAGACAAGGAAATCGCTTGGACTGACTTCTGGTGGTGCAATCTAACATTTTTCAGCCAATCAGATTTATTGAACGATCAATTTTAGTTGTGCCAAGTGTACCTAACGCAAAGTCCGCACACAAAATCCAACAGTTAGGTACAAACCACTAGTGCAAACACATATGAGAAATCATGAGAATATTCTCTTGCTGCCAAATATTTGTTAGTAGGGCCCTATTCTAAGGATTCGGCAAGAATCTGATTCGAATCAATTTCAATCCAGAATCCTGATCAGTAGTGTCAGATTCTGACCGAATAGGACATTTTAAAGTTATAGAATAGGGCTCCACATACACAATTTTACTCCAAAATTTCGGAAATTACAGTAGAAGCATTTGTGTTATTGTGCAAATATAAACAAGGTTTATGCTATAAGGTTTATGCTTAGGACATTCACTCCGGAAATACAGGTTCGATTCCGGCCATCTATACTGACTGAGGGTTTTCGTTATTTCCCTCAGTCGAGAGGCAAATGTTGTGAGGGTTCCCAACCAATATGCCAAGACCACCTCCGTCCATTACATAATTTCGTTTTAATTTCAAACAAAAGTGCAAATTGTCTCCTTTCCCTATCATAATGCTTCAACTCGGTACGTAAGTCTCCAGTGAAGTTTTCTTCTTGTAGTCGGTGACATCAACTTCGACGACATCAACTCGGACAAGTCGTACAGTCCGACATCAGTCTACGCGCAGAGCAAACTTGCCAACGTGCTCTTCTCAAATGAGCTGTCCAGGAGGCTGACAGGTAATATCTCACACATTCTCGTTTCATACAAGACATGTATCAAACAATCAAACTCACAGATAATAACTAATACTAGGAAAACGCTCTGTGTAACGCGTTGAATGAGCGAGCACGACACGTGCGCAAACATGAACCGAATATGCGTTCGTTAACACACAGAAAACATTATTTTAAGTCAAACTGAAAGCAAACTACGATCCACTGAATCAATATAAAACAATGTGTCATTGTATGACCACCATTAATGTGTAATCCGAGATATACCTAACCTTCAAGGAAATGTCAGGCTAGACAGAAGCTCAGAAACGGAATAAATCCAACGTTTCCAAGAAGAAAATAATTTGAAATAATCAATCCCCTGGACAAAAACTGTAGATACCTAATATCTATGCTTTAAAAGCGATTCAATTTTACTAATACCTTCACAAAGTACACCAAATTGCCAAAATTATCAACGAAAAGAAGCACAATGCAGGAGAGATTTGGAATGACGTGTGAACGCTAGAAGAGAACAAACGCCACTCAATGATATTATTGAAATGTGAGCTTATGTTTCTAATCCCTCCTGGATGCAAAATCAGCCAAGTAGAAACACGGGAGGCACGGCCATCAGAACTACGAATTGACGAAAAGACAATCAAGGTCCTTAAAAACTCGAAATGATTTGTTGGAAACTATGATCCAAATTGAATTATTCAAATTTGATCAACTCAATACACATAAAAATATCTGCTTTTCACTAAAAAAAGTGTACATACCATCAAAACACTCTTGTACCTAAAGCAAATCAGATTCAGTTGCATTGGAAAGACATTCATTTTCAATGTTTCATTTCTGACAGCTATTAAAAATGTCAATAAGTGCATACTTTCTTGACAGATTCGGCTGAAAATTGGTAAAATAAGTGACATTGTTGGTCTTACTGACCATGCTAAATATGAGTTTGATCACATTTCTCGAAGACCATTTTCATTTTTTAGGCTATCAGGAGATACTTATTTTAACAATGAACCAATGGATGGATTTCAAAAAAAAATTGGGTCTGCAAACAGAGAAGGTTGTCTTTACATGTGTGCAAAATTTCAGGTCGATCGGTGAAACGGTGCGACTTCTATTGCTTCCTTTAGCATACAAAAACAAAAACAAAAAAAAAAACAAAAAAAAAAACAGAGGTCCGTGCTAAAAGAGCCAAATGGAGTCGCTCGCTTCGCTCGCTCAATTAGTTTGATTTCTACAAATACAACAGGAATGTCCCAAAGACATTGTATGTACTTTAACTTTCTTAAGATAACATTTTCTCTCCAAATAAATATTTAAGTTTCATATTTTTATGTTCCTTAATTTCAAATGGTATAAATGACAAAATATGATAATTATGCACGCAAATAGGACAAAAGCAACCACCTAAAAGAGTCCTCTGCCATTATTAAGCCTATATTCTCAACGGAGCCGAGGCTCCACTAGTGAGAATGTAATAAAGAAGGGAGGAGAGGAAACCCGGTACCGGCATGTAGCCTACTCCTGACGAAAGATACCAAGGGGACCAACGGCTTAACGTCCCTTCCGAAGGACGGTGTAACATTCACAGCACGGGCCTCCACAACCCACGCCGTCGAGAGACTGATAACAGGTGGAGAGAGGTCGTCACACTAACCCCCAAATACCCCAGTATCTCTGGCCCAACGGCAGCAACCTGGTAAGGCAGAGTTGAATGGTCACCCATCCAACCGCTGACCGCGCTCAATGTTGCTTAACCTCGGTGATCTAACGAGAACCGAGGTATCCAACACACCAGCCGTTGGGATAAACAAGGCCAATGACAAGGCATGACAAGGCGAAAGGTTTTGATTTGTGTTTTTGTCTTTAACATTTTCAAACGAGTATGTTTCTTGGAGTAAGTGAGACAGGTAACTGGAAAAACTGAAAAGAGATGATAATATTCAAACCCATGATAAATTCAAATATCAGATCAGCAGTGAAGCTGATAAAGCGGTTAAAGATGGAGAGATTGAGATAGAGGAGTGGGGAAGCGAGACATATAAACTACATGTTCGAAACAATAATTTTACCTCTAGCTGGCTCGACTTCCCAAATGTCACTCATTTTAGTGCAAGACATTTTATATACTTTCAACTTATTGTCCACCTTTGGGGGGAAATTCAACTTTTGGCATTGCTGCTATGAAACAAAAGAAGATCATCCAAGCTTTTTATGTGTTCTGCTGCAGTCACGTCGTGGTCATGCTCTCGCCCACCACCTTGCATTCTTTTAACGTGGCTCAAAACAATCGAAAACTCAAAAATATTTATTTTTTGAAATTAGTATAATTAATTACATGTTCCAACATTTCAACAATATTTAAGTATTAAAGAATCATAAAATATCATTTAACTTGCAACTCCTGTCTTATAATGAGGTTTCAAATTATTGTTTTACGAGAAAGAACAAAATTGTAACACAATAGGTAAGAGGAAAAACATTTCGATTTTGGTTTATAATTTTGAAAAAAAATCACGCGTTGGTATTGTTTTCAATATTTTTCCTAGTAGAATGTCCAACTATCTACCAGGAAAAAAAGTTTTTTGTTCAAATTTGGGAATAGATAAAAATTATATCTTCATTATTAGGTAAAATATGACACAATTTTACGTGACCTCAATAAGATAACATGGAAAGAAAACTCAATTTATCTCAGAAACTAGACACGCGAAGTGTTTAATATTTTCAGAGAAGGTGTATGACATGATTAGTAGACAAAAAATTATGAAGATCTGAGACCATGTCCCGATTGGTTGGGGCGTTAGAAGGTTCCTGGTGTCATATCAACATTGTATCGTGCAGGCACGGGCGTGACCACGTACTCGCTGCACCCTGGCGTGGTGAACACGGACCTGTCACGGCACACGAGCACGGCCTACTTGCCGGGCAGCGAGTGGATGATCAGGAACGTGTTCAGCTACTTCATGAAGTCGTCTGCGCAGGGCGCGCAAACCTCCATCTACTGCGCAGTCGACGAGCAGGCTGCACATGAGACGGGGATGTATTACAGGTCTGCAGGTCATAGATTATTCATTGATAGAATACCTTATTACATACTTGAAATTGATATATCATCATATAGTTTTCCTAAATAATTAAAAGTTAGATTTAAATAAATCAACACAAGTTATATTTGCAAGTTTCTCTCCGCTTTCATGAGCGAATAGCAGAGGGACAATGACAGAGAAATGTCTGCCAATGAGAGAGGTGCTCTTCACTCAGCTCTCTCTCTTTTACTTGACAGTGAGTCCCGTGTTCAAGTATGAAGCACAAGCGCATCAGCCAGAAAGTTCGACAAAATTGAAAGATATCAAATTACTATTCACCATATAGATTTGCCATTGGCTGACCTTCTCCAAAGTTCGTGTTTTTACCACTAATGATTAGCTTTATTACTCTCCACCTCTGCTATTCCACAAATTCACTTGATTGTTCTAAGTGCAATCTCCTATGATTCACTGTTGAGTGTTGCTATGTTGTTGTATTCCATGAAGAACGAATGATATTGTTTGATTCCAGCAACTGCAAGAAGACGAAGCCCTCGGGGAAGGCGCGCGATCCGAAGCTTGCTCTGCGCTTGTGGGAAGAGAGTCTCAAGATGGTTGGACTCGAGGAACATGACGCGTTCACACCGCTACCTCTCGGACAGAAGCAGAAGCTCTAGCAGTCGTAGACAAGATGGCTGCCGTGCACACTACCGAAGTCAAGCTAGCTACTGATCAACGTCATAGATTTTTTTTATTGAACGTATGTTACTAAGTATAATAATAATAAATGCAATTAAATCCACTGTTTTACAATAATTTGTTATATGTATTTGTGTATTTGTAATATCAGTGACCCATGTAGCGAATTTAGCGAGAAAATAGCGTCCGCTTCATCAATTCCCACTAAGTTTATGAACGATTTTGTTTAGTTTTGCTAGATGAATGTGGCGGGTGGCGGCAAGATTTTAAAACATGGACGTCGTTGTCAAATCAACAATGCAATGAACTGTAACGCAATAAGCTACGCAATAATACGGCATATTATATTAGAGAAATATATATTTACCTCTCATGGCTTTATCAACATTTCATCATCAACGCATGACTGACAATTTAAACACACCGTTGACACACAGATCAACATAAACAAATGACACCATTTTGCATCCATCTAGCGAAGAAAGCGCAGATTTTTGTTGCTAACCGCTAGATAGCTGCTATGTCCGCTGCAGCGCTGCGTATTTTTGCTGTGTTTAAGAACGCCGCTAAAGTTCGTTCACGTTAAGAATATTTCTGACGTTTTAGTCGATCACGTCGTTCATTGGTCGTTCGCATGAACACTGCATTGTCAATGGCAAGACTTTCTTCTTTGTATAATTGAAATTGCATAAATTTAGTGAAATGCACAATTTTTTATAGTAGAAAATATTAGAAAAATTTAATAAAATTGATTTATTTTTATCTACAGTCGTATCCGAGGTCGTATCATACCTATTTTTGGATTATTATATTGATATTTACATGTGTAGGAATACAATTGTTCATTTGACTACAGAAGTATCTACACGGCCTTGATATTCTAAACGTGAACGAACTTTTCTACACGGCCTTGATATTCTAAACGTGAACGAACTTTACTAACATCAAGTTAAAAATAAAAGTCAACATTACAAGTTAAAAGTAAAAGTTTACTTTAAAGTGAGGACAAACATTGTCATAATTATTAATTTATTAAATAATTAAATCAACTCATTAACATAACTCAAGTTAAAGCTCATTGAGCTCATTTAGGTAGGTTCATAATTATTGTGGTTTGAATGTCCATTGCGATCACTAAAATGTTATATGATGTAAATGTTAATGAAAACATGGCTAGTGCAAAGCAAATTCAAACCCATAATCATTTATTTCGCTCTCGACTTGCACTAAGGCCCGGGACCGATTCCTTCCTTTCGGTTTAGAAGCTGAACGTGTCAATTAGCAGACATTCTGCTCGCATATGAAAGTAAAGTTGTTGGCCGCCGAATGGGAGTCCCCCAGACGCGCATCGGAGCGATAAATCCACACGTAGTCACCCAGTGCAGTGCTGTAGGGATTCCCTGAAGACCACTTCTCGTAGCCGGTGGCTGACAGTGGCTCACCTGAAAACAATCAACAGGTTGCTCTGAGGGCTCTACAAGGAAACTACACTTTTCATAAGATAACTGTCTGTAGTCGTGACTGGATATCGTGGGTTGGAAGAGAAACTGTACGCGTATTTTTTTGTTTCAAAAACGTGCTTTTTATATCAAAACGTTCTATAGTCCCGCTGTTCTATAGTTCTACAATCTATAGGCTGTTCTATAGTCCCCCAGGTGTCACGAGTTTCTCAATAGTTTCATCTAATTCTTAAAACATAGATTTATGAAATGTTAACATGTTGACATTTTATTAGCACATAATTATTATTGTCATTGCTTTACTGATCCAAACGCCATCATCGTGGTGTTTCTGTCTATAGTGAAATTTTATTGACTATTTGTACATTGTCAACCATGAATATTATACAAGAGACCAAAAGTGTCCTTAACTAATAACTGTTCTGAAAATACTCTTACCAAAGATGGTGAAGTACTGCCCATTAGTAGTCTCTGACTCCCTCACCCCTGTCCAAGCCCAATCCGTACCACTCGCTCCTGTAATCGTGGCAGGAGGGTTCTTGGCGAAGAGTTTGAGCATGGCCGCAGCTTCTTCGTCGGAGTTCACGATGACCAAGTGTCCGCCCTCCTCCTCGCACTTGGCCTTGGTGTTGGGCCACGTCATGGGGGCGGTGTGAAACTTGTACGCGCCGAGGCCTGGGATGAGTTCGTAGCCGGCTGGAGGTGCTGGAGGTGGAGCTGGAGGTGCTGGAGACAACGACAACATTAACTCCAGATCTATCACATAAACATGTTCCTCAATCACGTAAAACACTCACTTATAATCGTGATTTTGACGTCATAAGTAGATTTCTGTTCGCCGCAACTCGAGGTCCCAGGTTTGACCTCCACTGAGTGTGAATGGGAATGAGGATTCCGAGACTCGCCGCGTCCCAAGGTCACCTGGACAAAGACTTGTGTCAGAAATATTTGCTGATACTTGCTGAATTGGGGATAGTCCAACTTTTTAAGCAAATTAAATGCTTTATTAACATTTTGTTTGTGGATTTATTATTATAATGATAGATATTCTGATATCTGTCCTCATTACATTCAAATCAAACTCTATGAGCATAGGATTAGAGTTAAAATTGCAATCTTCTTTAGTATTCACTTATTTTCCAGAAATGTGCGTTCTATCTAATTTTTGCATTATGATGAATATGCTCCATTATTCCTTTAGGAAGCATGTAGAGTAGGGAAAATGTTGTGTCGAAAAGCTGTGTGGTACGACCGCACTCTACTAAATAGAAGAATAATAAAGGGAAAAATACTTTACGTATAGGAAATAGCGCATTGAATGCACATTGTGACATTTGCATGGTAAGAATTCCGTCCACGTTTTTCCATAAATCTGTACATCATTTCAGGTTTACATACATATTTTTTCGTCATTACCATTGGAATTACTAAATAATATCTAATCCTACACTGTGCTGATCTTACCTCCGTGGTCCAGAAGCCCGACTGGTTCCGGGAGCTATCCACTATCACCCTAGAATAAGCCAACACTGTGACATTCCGTGACTTCTGAGCACCACTCTGCAACTCCGACCCAGTCTTGGATCGAACCAGAGCTACACAGAATAGTGATAACACTAGACACTTGCAGATGAACATGTTGATGAGATTGTGAATTATGAAAACACAACTTATATTATATATATGAACATTATGGTGAGGGGAGGAGAGGAATCAGCCAGTGCTGAATTTACTGCGGTTTTATTACAGGGGAAGATGTGGTTAAGGTTTTTGTTGTTAGTAAACAGGATGAACTCGCAGGTGTTACGATATTGTTTTCCTGCAGGACATCCGTTGCTCATAACAAGATAAGTTGTGGTGGTTAAGTTACCTCAAGTTTATGAAATATAATATTAATTAATATTATATTATCGAGAAACGCCGATGCGGTCAAGCCAATTAAATATTTTATTATAAACCAAGCTAAATTAGCACTGTGTATTTGACTTTTGGTTCCTAGGAAAACAACAAGGAGAACACAACCCCAATTCATCATCACAAATATTTAGAAGTATTAATGAGTGCAGTTCAGAGGTCTGGGTAAGCGAATGGGAAACGCACTGTTCGTATATGTTTTTTTTACATTTTTGTCTTCACACTAACAATTTTAAAAAATCAGCTGGTATAGTGCTTTCAAGATAAATAGACACAAATAATGTCACTCACAGGATAGCCTATAACCTCTAATACGACCTCAAAGTGTTGAAATATAATATCTCAGTTTGGCTGGATTTCAAAAATAAAGGAAACATTTTACCCGAATGGGACTGAGGTCCGGGGGGCACAGCCCCAGAGAACATTTTTATAGTTGCCATTTGTTTGACGTCTTTTTTTAAACATCTTTATTGTATAATATATAGGTTATTTACAATTTCTAATGTTATTGATAACAATTCCAGGCTTTCGCCTCCACTTGTTATTTGACACCTAATGCTTAAAATCATAATAATATTTTTTTTATTTAAACATAAGGTTATTATAGGGAAAAAGATGTGACTATTTAAAAAAAACTGCAACATGTTTGACGCAGTTTAAATTTTAAACACAATAAATCTGTTTATGAATTAATCATATTTTTATGATTGTAAGCTTCATGTTGATAATAATTTATTTTCATTCTATGAATTACACATTCTCTTATATACACTTAGTGCACCTAAAAATGTTCGCTCAATAAATCTGATTGACCTAATAAGTTAGTGCTGTTTAATGGCTCTCACTCAACCGCGAAGTTATCAGCTCCAATTGACTGAAAAATGTTAGATCACACCATCAGTTCAAGAGATCTCCTTGTGTCTCACTCTGTTGGTGACCTCTCATTCAATCATAGTACAGCGTTGATTGTTACGGCACATGACCAGCAGCCATTCAAATTTGTTAACCGATCATGTTTTATTTGGCAAGTGTCACCCATTAGCAGCCAAGAATGCAAATATATTCAATACATTTATAGTACTTAAAAGTAGTGATATCAAAAATGAATCCGAAGTCAACAATTTTATTTTAATATAATATTTATATACATCAAAAATACTTGGCGCATCGTATACAAATATATTATTGAGCGAGCGAACCGAGCGTCTCCTTTTGGCTCTTTTGGCACGGACCTCTGTTTTTTTTTTTTTTTTTTTTTTGGCTGCTAATAGCCGATACACAGGTCGCACCGTTTCACCGATCGATCTGAAATTTTGCACACATGTAAAACCAACCTTCTCTGTTTGCAGACCCTAATTTTTTTGAAATCCATTTATTGGTTGAAATTTAAATAAACATCTCCTGATAGGCTGAAAAATGAAAATGGACTTCGACAAATGTGATCGACCTTATATTTTGCATGGTCATTAGGACCAACATTGTCTCTTATTTTACAAATTTTAAGCCAAATCCCCCCATTGGATAAAATCTAAACTAGGAAAACGCTCGGTGTAACGCGTTGATGAGCGAGCACCGACACGCACGACATCGCCAATCATAGCACGATCCATTCAATCAAAGATAACTAACTATACATTATTTATTACCAATTTTCCCTGCAACTTTTCATAAACACTCTGGATCAATTAAATAACATATTATTGTACTGATATTTTTCCATCAATCTCTTTGGACAGATATTCAAACACTTAAAACAGCAATAAGTCTGTAAATTCTTGACCGATTGGGCTGGAAATGTGTAAAATATGATGTTATCTAGTCAAAACGTCGTTTTCATAACTGTGAAACACAATCCATATCGTAAAATAAATTATTTTAGATAAGGTATACCTATACCTATGTATATGAAATACATACATTACATTTTGACTACATTATGTATTGCAATATGATCAACTAAGAAAAGAATCTGTCTTACTTGATATTGAGAATAGCCATCTATAAACTTTGCTTTGCTACATAGAGCAACCCAGAATGCAGTGGAATTTCTGTTTTGAAATGTCATTTCTGACAGTTATTAAAACTGTCAATAAGTGCATCTATGTTCTTGACTGGTAGGGCTGAAAATTTGTAAAATAAGAGACAATGTTGGTCTGAACGACCATGCAAAATATGAGTTTGATTGATCAGATTAATCGAAGACCATTTGATAGGTCAAATGGTGGTGTGGCTATAGGCCGTTTTAAATTAAGTATACAAATGAAAAATATTGGTGCCAATCCTTGCTAAGTTTTAAGTTGCCAATCCTTGCTAAGTTTTAAGTTGATCGATTAAACCTTTATGATTGACGGTTCCTTGTTAATTTTCAAAAATCACAGGATCTCGTTCAAAAAATATATCTGGGACCACCCATATGATATGATATGTAGTGTGTGTACACAATATCAGATCAATCTGTTGAACGGTCATTATTAGTTTCATATCGTTTAAAACTTTCTGCTCTAACTACCTTGCCTTGTAGATTCGAAGTCGCCGTGAATTTGACAGCCAACACGCAAAAAGTCCCTAAAATGACAAAAACTTTTGAAAATAACGACAGATTAGAGTGAAAATTGGCAAAAATACCTTAAATGTTGGTACCAATGACCATGCGAAGTTTTTAGTTAGTCGGTCAATCGGTTCCAGTTTAAATTTCAAAAATCACAGGAAAAATGGTTTCAAATTTGAACCAATTGGAGGATTTGGCTGAAATTTTTTTTGATTGGGTACAATGTTGGTTGCAATGACTTTGCTAAATTTCAAATTGATCGAACCAACCAATCGAAAGATAATTTTTATAAAATTTGAACCAATCACAGGATATCGTTCAGAAAAGATCCCAGGGATCGCATAGAATACGTTAGTATGTGTACAAAATTTCAGATCGATTGGTTGTGCGGTTTGACCTGGGCAGTGCAGGCAAAAAAAAAAAAAAAAAAAAAAAAAACACACAGAGAAAGTGCCATAAGAGTACCGTGGTGACGCTCGCTACGCTCGCTCAAAAAATATTTCATGTGCTTTTTGAAATTTATTCCAGAACCGTTTGACCGATCAACTTCAAATTTTGTATGGTCATCGGGTCCAACATTATCTGTATTTTTGACAATTTTCAGACTAAACTGTGTTTAAATTCAAAAGTTATCGACAGTTTACGGATATTTTGCGTGTTGGCTATCATATTTCTCGAATTTCATATTTCACGGAATCTTCGAATCTTCACTTCAAGGTTGTTAGAGCAGAAACTTTCAAACGTATTATGAAACTGATATGACGGTTCACATTTTTTTGAACGATATCCTGTGATTTTGGAAATTAACAAGGAATCTTTCAATCATAAAGGTTCAATCGATCAACTTAAAACTTTGCGTGGTTATTGGGACCAATATTTTAGGAATTGTTGGAGATTTTCATACAAGTCTGTGACGAAATTCAAGAATTATTGGCTTTTAAGGGCATTTTCGATAAACATAATTTCGGTTCGAGGTGTTGCGCGTATCCGTGCTCGCTCATCAACGCGTTACTCAGAGCGTTTTCCTAGTTTTAAATTGTGCCCATAAACACAAACGTCTTTAAATAACATGCACACAAAAGGCAATGCGCCAAAGTAGCAAATTGTTCATTAAACATTACTTTTGGATTATATTAACTTGGCCCAACTTGGCCCCATTTTTATGCCAATTTAATTTCTTTTTTGGTTCAGGAACTTGGGGCCCCTTTTTACATGCAGTGCTTAGGGATATCAGAGAATTGCACAAATTTCGCCCCTTATCGGTACCATTTTGGTTGCGACAGGCTATTTATTACGATAGCAAATACAGACATCCTCACTCCTCTTCCTTCCTAACTGAATAGATCAATAATCATCTTCAGTACCTAGAATGTTGCAATATATTTACACTCTAATTGTTTTCCTGGGCATAAATCACTCTGGCAACACTTATTAAAACATAACACATTGCTATTGATACTTGATATTGACGCTGACAATGTGAGATTTTTCCATGACCTTCCGCCACACACATAGATATTCATACTAGATTCATTCAGTAGATAATAGCGAGCCTATTAGACGATAACGTAGGCATTTGATCAGTTGTGACCACGAGCAACGCTGCGTCTAGACCGTTCCATGCGTTTACTAGAGATTCATTAGTGATTGTTTACATCTTTACGTTTGAGCTTAGATATTTTGGCGACGTGTTTTTTTTAAATTTAATTGTGAGTGGCCTAAAATTGCATTGATTTAGAAATAATTATAAATGTTCAGTGACAATCTGCTAAATTTTTAAGTATTTTTTTAACTTCGATTGTTGAGTGTTAAGATTAATTATAAAAGTTATAACGTATTTTTTTAAAGTTATGTCATCTATTGCTGAGTTTCTAGAATTATAATAATCGTTTGAACCTACCTGTTGTGTGTAAAGAAGTTCCAAGTGTTGTGAAAGAAGAGTAATGTGGAACGCAAAGTGCACCAGCAAGGCTCGACTGGACGGGAAGACGTCGGTCATCACAGGATGCAACACGGGAATCGGCAAAGAAACTGTCAGGGACTTCGTTAACAGAGGTGAACATTACAAGTCATTTCCATGAAACTCTGATTTTATCCAAGTCAATGAGAAGCGAACCCGCCTTTGGTGAAGAGATGAATTAAAATTATCAGTGTTTCGATGGATATTATGACATTATTTTCCTATAGCACCGTACGCACAAATGACATAACAAAATATAGTCTGTTATACTTTAGGCTTCAATGCAGTTTAATGAGTGATTTTCAGAAAAATGTAGTTAACGAAAAACGTAGACAAACGACACAACAAAATTGCCGGGCTTGTTTCTTTAGGCTTTTCTTTTTTAATATAAACGTGGACAATTACCACTCGTACAATTACAAGTATTAATAGACAACATTTTAGATTGCTTGAAGCTTGGTATAACTATATCAACGATTGAATTATTATATCGGCTACCTCATCCTTTGAAAATTAAGTCTAATAGCGCTTAGAAATGTTTCGAAATGCAAATTATGTAGATTTCATTCTATTGATTTAATAAATTTATAATCAAGTATAACTAGTGTTTCCTGTTTACAATTAACCAGGCTGCCGCGTGATTATGGCGTGTCGTGACGTCATCAAGGCAGAGGCCGCCGCGACGGAGATCCGCCAAGAGACAACAGGCGTCGCTGGCGTCGGGACGGTGGTGGTAGTGCGTCTGGATCTGTCCAGCTTCGCGTCAGTCAGACAATGCGCCGCAGAACTCTTGCGCACAGAACCACAGATCAACCTGCTCATCAACAACGCGGGTAAGTAGAGACGTCAGGCGGCGCTAGCGTCGGGACGGTGGTCGTGGTGCATCTCGATCTGTCTAGCTTCGCGTCAGTCACACAATGCGCCGCAGAACCAAAGACAATTTTTTTCTGAATTATAAGTATCTTCAAACCTCCCCATTTTGTGTTGCAATCGATAAAATGCAGCTCATTTTAGAGGTCACTATCAAATGCTTACAACGTTTCTTCACTCAATGGTTGGTTACAAGTTTGCGCGTGATAAATCTTATTCACGATTTGCATTTAATTTACCATAAAGAGTCGTTCCTTTTTCTTTTATGTCGATCAGGTATCGCTGCTTGTCCCAAAGCTCTGACTGAGGACGGATTCGAGACACAGTTCGCCACCAACCACCTGGGCCACTTCTTGTTTACTCTGCTGCTGTTGCCAAGGATACTGACATCAACACCGGCCAGGATCATCAACGTGTCTTCTATGTTGCATAGAGGTTCGCAATTCGTCATAATCATTTTGCATAAATATTATTTTAGTTAATAATTAATTGCAGACAAATGAAATGTCCCTCATGATATGTAGAGGCATGTCTTCTAGTTTATATCAATGTTTATGTACACACAAAAAAATCAGGCTTAGCTATCTCTTATAGTTTAAGAAATAATTGTTCCTAAAGATTGTAAAATGCACAAAAGGAGAAAAATGACTCTGAAGTTAAAACATAAAAATGGCCACTATGTAAAATAGAGGGAAATGCAAAACAGGTAGACTGCACAACATTTTGTTTCATACTTCTTATTAAGGATGGTACTTTTAACATATCATTTTTTAGAAATTTTTTGCCTACACTGTCCCCTTAAGGTGGTTTGAATAGGTCAACCCAATGAATGGAAATATCAACTTTAAACATTTGTTGCTACACATTCAGAAGCCTGATGAACTTACACAATGTGTTATATCCAGCGGAATTTTACTGGCTTTTAAATGGAATAATTTTCAAAATTGTATTACCTCAAATTTTGGAGAAAATGCGTATTAAATCGACACAAATTTGACGATTTTTCAATGAAAACGCATTTTTACAGAATCCTGTGGCTCGAAAGGGCTGATTTTTTTTTTGAAGATGCATTATGATAGTCTACTGTATATAAAAGAGTTTCATATCGATAACATTATTAGATATTAATATAATAATTGATTAGTAAGGTGTAATGCAATGCAAGTAGTATCAATTCAGGCGGCCCACTAAACATGCTAAAATCACGTCAGCCGAATTCAGGTATATTTTCGTCGCGTTGAAGGGGACGAGAATGGGGTGAGAATGTCGCTCGGCAATTATACCTGTCAGCCAGTGACAACCTGTTTCTAAGATTACAATCTTGCTTGAGGATGGTATCTTTTCTGAGTTTTAGAAGGTTTTAGATAAGGTAAGTATTCTGTAAATGTTAATTAAATTACATTTTATTCAAAAATAAATTATTTCGTATTGTCAATAATTTTTTAAATTATCAAATCAGGACTAAGACTATGACTAAGACTTAATTTCATTAATTTCCGTATTTAAACTATTTAAACGTATTTTTCGGCTATTTGACAGACCCATACCTTTTCAGAGAGAGGGTTGAAGAGGGACTAATCATCCATTGTTTGACTTCCGTCGCTCGCGCTGACAGGTCGAGAGAAGGGGCGACGAGATCTTAATCTCTGATTCTATGCAAAACTTGCATTTACGGGGTTGATAAACTGGTCAGAGCGATGAGAAACATGACCACTCTCTAAGACGGTCTGAGCCGGACTAAATGCAAAACCCGAAATTCACCGTTATTTTCAAAATGGCGGCCTTCAGAGAACCTTAAAGAAAAATACACTTATACGACTATTTTTTGGTAGGTAATTATAAGTTTTGTTGCAAAAATATGAAACTGAAAAAACATTGAATTTTATGTATGTACATAGTAATATGAATTTTAAACAAAGAATTTACTGTGATAGAACTTACAAAATGATGCTCTATTTGCTTGTTAGAAGCTTTTAAGATGCACCTTATACTTAGTTTCTGTCGCTATTTCATTTGAATCTTGGTTGAACTGTATCGTGATTGACTGACACTGGTGCTGCTTGCAGCGGGGAACATCGACTTCTCTGACATCAACATGGACCGGTCATACAGCGGCACTAGCGGCTACTGCAGAAGCAAACTCGCCAACGTGCTGTTCACCAAGGAGCTGTCTCGGAGGTTGCAAGGTGAGACGGGGTTCGAGCCCAGGCATCCGAATTCCCGGTGGGGATTCGCGTCCCGGCAGCGAGAATATGATACTTCATGAAATCCATGTTTTATGAAGCACAAAAAGGCGGCCTCTACTTTTTTCTAAACGGCTCTACCGATTTTCGTCAAATTTTCACAGGCTATATATAAAGAGTAGATCTGTGTCTCTAGTGGCCCCAAAGTTTTATTTTTTGTTTAGTTATTTTAAGGCTCAGGTGCCAAAAGGACTCTTATATTGCTCATGTTAGCACTTCCTCAAAACGAGAAATAAAATTTTTTATTATTATTTTGTATTAGTAGACACAGATTTATTCTTTATCTCTATACTGTTCAATTTTGAAAACAATCGGTCAAGCCGTTAAGAAACAGTAGGGGCCCCCTTTTTATGGTTATTTGTGGTTTTCAATATTTGAATTAAAATAACTTAGTTCACAGCAGTATATGCAACATGCAACACACGATTAAATGTCACAAATGTCACGTACAACCCAGAGCTAATGCATTTTCATGCATTTCAAGGATTTTTTTTTACATCGGAATCGAAATTTTCGGATGACAAAAAAGCAAGACTTCCAAGCAATTAGAACTGTTGTATTCTGACACCTATTATACCATAGTTTAGTAGTTTAGTTTATTTATTTCCAATAGACAAGGTTCAAGTAGGTACAATGCATGAGACCGTTAAGCATAGATATGCTTTGTTCAGGGTGTATGGAATATCATATTGCTAACATATTGCTAATATGTTAAAATTATTTTCTATTTTTAATGCTAAGAGTAGGTACAGTTTCTATGTTAAATAGTCGATCGTTCAATATACATGGTTCCATTCATTCATTATTTCATTCATTCATATATTCTTCTAGCGAATAATAAGCCTTTTGCACTAGAAATGTCTTGAGTAAATACTTAAATCTATTAATATCTGTAATATTTTTTATGTTTTCAGGTATTTTGTTGTAAAGCTTACATTTGATATATTTTGAGTTTTTTTGTGTTTGTTTTGTTCTAGTTTGTTGTGTGAACGTGTGATTTTAGTCTTGTGTCGTGTGAGTGTATGTTGTTGTATGTTCTTCTTAGTATTGAGCGTGCATTCGTATATGTACAGGCTGTGTGTTGTTAGGATTTTGTGTTTTATAAAGTGACTCTTGCAGTGTGGCTTTATGAAAGTACCCTTTTTATTCTTAAGCCCTAAGATTGCATCAGTAAAACGAAACGAAGGATAATGTAACCGTATGCGTAAATATGCTATTTCGAATTAAATAATCGAATATTTCTTATTCTAAAGGGTTTTCAGGACTCAAATTCCGTGGCATTGGCTATCGTGAAAGACAATTTTAAAAGTAGAACAGAATCTAATTCTATGATGTATAGATATTTCATTGTAAAAATTTTGTTGTTTTCTCCAATCTATGTACCAGTCTTTCTTTGCAGAAAGTTTTGACGTATTTCTTTTCATGGCAATCTTTCCATTTGAGTTTTCATTTCATTTCTAACCGAGCTTTTTCCTTTAGTTTATATCAACACAATATTACTTTCATTGGCATCGATGCATCTGTTTGAAATAATTGATTCTTTCGTTGCAGTCTCAATGTCTATTGTATAGGCTATTTAAGTCACGTATTACGACATAAGTTGCTCAGAACGTGTATGCTAACTAGTGTAAACATCTCGCTGGCAATGAAAACATTGATAATTGAACTTCCCATGTGAACTTGCTCATCTGCATATAATCCTACGTATAGCAAATCACTTTTTGTTCAAGATATTCAAACGATATTTTGCAAGACAGCGGTTAATAATTGTAAGACATACCTAGATGCAACATAAGATTTCTCAATATCTTTTTTTTCTTTGGATCACAAAAAACCATAATTTTCTTTTTTGCTTCATCAGATTTTCTTATGAGACAGGGAAATACTCTTTAAAGAAAATAATGGTGCAGGATAAGCATCCTTTTAGAAAAAAATACATTTGCAAAAATATATTAAAATTAATTTATTGTTTGAAATTAATTTAAAATAAATTGCAGGATAATTTGTAACGTGTAATGTGTAGGTAATAATGACATTTTTTTTAGAAAAATGCGAAAACAAAAACATATTTATAACTTAAGGTGGCTGCATATCACGTGACTTTTCAACCAAAAAGCTACACATTTTCATTTGGACACATCAGTTGGAACTAATCTACTCAGAAAAGAACTGCGAAAATAACTTATTAGATGATTTTACTTCCTTGCACCTAAATATTCTCAAATCAAGACCTGAAGTTTAAGGAAATCCTATGAGTTGCCAAGAACAGCAAACTTTAATCTAATAAAAGGGCACATATGCATCACTAACCTGACACAATTTTGCCAACAAAACATGCGCTCTTTCTTCATCTTTCCAACCAAATGTTGAGATATTAATTATATCCACTATTATGAATGTAATATTTAAAATAACAGCACTTGGTTTTGACAGCTTTCAAACGCGTACGGATACACTAGATTTTCATTTATTTTATTGTTAAACCACTGCAAAAATAAATATTATTGATTGAAAATATTGATAAGCTCCAGTATGCAGTGAATTTACTTCATAAATCACCTTGGATTATTCAGCATGAACGATGTAAGGTATGTACTCATAGGTAACTATTTCTTTTGATCGGATGTAGAGAAATAAAGTCACGTGATATGCATTGGCCTTAAAACATAGTATTATACATAATACTCCTACAATATAAAAAAGCCGTGTAAATTGGGTTTAACAGATTTTAATCCATAAAAATAAAATAATACATACATGATGAAATATTCCAACAAATATAAAAATAACTAATAATGTTTGTTGTGAAGTTCAAAGCAATGTATACTTCATGTTGTACGTTGATTAATGATTGTTCAGGTAGCGGAGTGACGACATACAGCCTGCACCCCGGCGTGATCGACACTGCCATCTACCGTCACACCGACTCAGTCTTCCCTGGCGCATACTGGTTGATCAGCCACGTGGGCAGGTACTTCATCAAGACATGTGCATGTTGTATGTTGATTGTTCAGGTAGCGGAGTGACGACATACAGCCTGCACCCCGGCGTGATCGACACTGCCATCTACCGTCACACCGACTCAGTCTTCCCTGGCGCATACTGGTTGATCAGCCACGTGGGCAGATTCTTCATCAAGACATGTGCATGTTGTATGTTGATTGTTCAGGTAGCGGAGTGACGACATACAGCCTGCACCCCGGCGTGATCGACACTGCCATCTACCGTCACACCGACTCAGTCTTCCCTTGCGCATACTGGTTGATCAGCCACGTGGCCAGGTACTTCATCAAGACATGTGCATGTTGTATGTTGATTGTTCAGGTAGCGGAGTGACGACATACAGCCTGCACCCCGGCGTGATCGACACTGCCATCTACCGTCACACCGACTCAGTCTTCCCTGGCGCATACTGGTTGATCAGCCACGTGGGCAGATTCTTCATCAAGACATGTGCATGTTGTATGTTGATTGTTCAGGTAGCGGAGTGACGACATACAGCCTGCACCCCGGCGTGATCGACACTGCCATCTACCGTCACACCGACTCAGTCTTCCCTGGCGCATACTGGTTGATCAGCCACGTGGCCAGGTACTTCATCAAGACATGTGCATGTTGTATGTTGATTGTTCAGGTAGCGGAGTGACGACATACAGCCTGCACCCCGGCGTGATCGACACTGCCATCTACCGTCACACCGACTCAGTCTTCCCTGGCGCATACTGGTTGATCAGCCACGTGGGCAGGTACTTCATCAAGACATGTGCATGTTGTATGTTGATTGTTCAGGTAGCGGGGTGACGACATACAGCCTGCACCCCGGCGTGATCGACACTGCCATCTACCGTCACACCGACTCAGTCTTCCCTGGCGCATACTGGTTGATCAGCTCGTGGGCAGGTACTTCATCAAGACATGTGCATGTTGTATGTTGATTGTTCAGGTAGCGGGGTGACGACATACAGCCTGCACCCCGGCGTGATCGACACTGCCATCTACCGTCACACCGACTCAGTCTTCCCTGGCGCATACTGGTTGATCAGCCACGTGGGCAGATTCTTCATCAAGACGCCTGCGCAAGGCGCCCAGACCACCATCTTCTGCGCAGTGGACGAGAGGGTTGCTGCACAGTCGGGACTCTATTACGAGTAAGATGAGGGATAATTACACGATTTTATCAATTATGTTTGACCTGACGCATTCATTCCCATGCACGATTGATGCGGACGCAAAGAGTTGGATCTTGCTTAACATTTTTTTCCCGTCCGCGTTGTCCGTCCGCGTCAATCGTGTACGGAGTTTTAAGGCCGATGCATTGACGCAAACGGACGACGCGGACGAACGACGGAGACGGATACGATGTTTAGGTTTGACAAATTCACTCTGCTGTTCCCAATTCGGACGCGGACGGACGACGCATGACGGCATACCTAAACATCGTATCCGTCTCCGTCTTCCGTCCGCGTCAATCGTGTACGGAGTTTTAAGGCCGATGCATTGACGCAAACGGACGACGCGGCCGAACGACGGAGACGGATACGATGTTTAGGTTTGACAAATTCACTCTGCTGTTCACAATTCGGACCCGGACGGACGACGCATGACGGCATACCTAAACATCGTATCCGTCTCCGTCATCCGTCCGCGTCAATCGTGTATGGAGTTTTAAGGCCGATGCATTGACGCAAACGGACGACGCGGACGAACGACGGAGACGGATACGATGTTTAGGTTTGACAAATTCACTCTGCTGTTCACAATTCGAACGCGGACGGACGACGCATGACGGCATACCTAAACATCGTATCCGTCTCCGTCTTCCGTCCGCGTCAATCGTGTACGGAGTTTTAAGGCCGATGCATTGACGCAAACGGACGACGCGGACGAACGACGGAGACGGTTACGATGTTTAGGTTTGACAAATTCACTCTGCTGTTCACAATTCGGACGCGGACGGACGATGCATGACGGCATATCTAAACATCGTATCCGTCTCCGTCGTCCGTCCGCGTCAATCGTGTACGGGGTTTTAAGAGTGATTGACGCTTGACGCGATGATGATGACTGCTTAATATGTGTGATAATTATCGAGAAGGGGCTAAAAGTGTTTCATGTATTTTTATTCTTTGTTCAACATTTATTGCACTGCACCAATTTATGCGTAATAAAGCATTAAATTCGTCTTGTTTTGCACATTATTTTACACATTATTTGTTTGAGTGCAAAAAATGTGGGCAAACATTTTGTGTAAATTGATCCCTTGCCTGTTGCAAAATCTGGTGTGAACTATTCTGATACTACTACTACTATACTTATACATCAATTTGAATCAATTTATTTGAATTCTTGTGATAGATAGCTTGAGTAGGTACCTTATCAAGGTTTTATTAGATTTGGAATTCTACATTCCCGGATTTATCTTTAAGGTCTTTTTCTTGGTGTTTCATTGATTAAAATGTAAAAATGCATTGATTAAACGAATCCTGGTTACGTCTCTGAAGTGACTTATCTTGTTTGTTTTCTGAGAGGCCCATTCTTAGAAGTTTGTTTTGTCGTTTCGTCTACTGATGTTCATATTATTTGCATTAACATTTCATTCCTATTATTCCGAAATGTTAATTTACGAGGTAGTAACTGAAAGAGCTAATATTTGACAACAGCTGTTGAATATGTGATTGTTTCTGACGGATGTTGCAGCGAATGCAAGAAGAAGACACCGTCTACGCAGGCGCGTGACTCGCAACTTGCGCTGCGACTTTGGGAAGAAAGCTTGAAGATGGTTGGCCTTGAGAAATACGACCCTTACACAGTTGACCTTGACGACGAGAGTGCGAAGTACACCAAACTGTAACATTTCTCGTGCAGAAGTTACAAAGAAAACACTGGCTTTTGTTTGATAAACAACCCTTGGGATACGTGTTTGCAAAACCTTGAAGTGCTCTCAACAATTTTGTTCGAAAGGTTGAAAGAATCAACCCAAATCTACTTCCAATTTTTTTAATACATCGATAATAAAATGTTATCTACACTGCTTCAAACAAATTGAAGAAGAATGACATATATTTCGTTGTGTTGACCTTCTCGTCGTTGTCATGAAGCGAGCTTCATGACAACGACGAGACAACGACGAGACAACGACGACGAGTCTTTTAAATTAGTTTATTTAGGGGCCATATTACCATAAGTTTAATCTTCAGTTTAGTTAAGCTCCACTTCTGTAAAATGTGATCTATTACCATTATACTGGAGCATAGCTTAAAACTGCAATCATTGTATAGTCTGAGGTTAATATAAACTGAGGAATTAAGCTCCGGATGGCAATAATGGTAAATGTATAATACACCGTGTTTTCTGAAGTGGAGTTTAAGGTAGAACCACCATAACCTCAATGTTTCCGATTTACTTGAAATTTTGGTGACTTATTGATAACCATGCAATACACAATCCATGAAAAATAAAACACTTCTCGTTTCCAGTTTCTGGTATAAATTGATTTGTCTTCCCCATGTTATCTTATGGCGGAAAAAGAAAATCGTGTCATTTTTAAGCTAAAATGAAGATCTATATTTTTTGTCTCTATAGATTTGAGCAAAAAACTTTTTTTATGGTAGACATATGGACATACTATCAGGAAAAAAATTGATAACAATACCAACGTGTGCTATTTTAAAAGTTATATACCAAATTCGAAATGATTTTCCTATACCTCCCATGTTAAAGTTTTGTCCATCCTCTGATAACATAAAATTGAAAACTCATTGTTGGACAGGAGTTGCAAACTACAGAACATTAAATGAGTCTGTTGTACTCAAATATAGTTGAAATGTAGGGTACGGTTTTTGAACTTGTAATTTCAAGAATGATTTCTTTTGTATATGTCGATCGATTGCTCTACCTTAAGCTATAACTGTACATTAAACTAATGGTAATAACGGCCCTTATTTCTATGTGAATCTCACGTCTATCAACATATCAATAGTTTACAGAATAAAGAGGGAACAGTGTTGTCATGTCAATTAATTCCTGAAGAAGCCTGCAGAAGGCAGGCGAAATATTGAGAGATTCAATAATAATAAAGTTTGTGAAATGTTCAATATATAATTTATTGTTTATTTATGATACTACACTTGTTTCTGGTGGTAGTCATTTCAATCTTATTGTATTTTACCTTATTGTTCTGAGAGGAAAATCTATTCAATATCTTATTACCAACTGGCATAAATGTTGTACTTAAACCCTTCTTAAAATGAAATATAATTCAACAAATTATACCGTAATACCTTTTGAACGATTTCTAACCCTAACCTTCAAACTGATAAATAAACTCCATTGATAGTATCGTTCAATGATACTGCTTATCATCTGCTCTACATGTTTACCTTATCTCACTTCGTTCATTCTTATCAGTCACTTGAATACAAAGATTTGGTCGACAGCGGCGTCAGTACCTGACCGTTTTCTGTCAACAATGTCGAGTACTCCTAGAGGAACGTAAAGAAGTGTTTTCTACTGTAGATTGATTACTTGCGTATGAGATGCCTCTGTTTAGTGGGAAATGTAAGAGCAAAGCGAGGCTTGATGGAAAGACGGCAGTCATTACAGGATGCAACACGGGCATTGGCAAGGAGACAGTCAAAGATTTCGTCAAAAGAGGTAAGGATTTTAGTCATAGCAGTGCACTGGGCCATATAATAAGTTGTACTCAATGCATTGTTATCTATAAGACAATCGATACAACACTAACTGTTATGAAAAAGTCATGTGAATTTCATAATCGGAATATTATTTTAAACTAGGAAAACGCTCTGAGTAACCCGTTGATGAGCGAGCACGGATATGCGCAACACATCGAACCGAAATTCTGTCTATTGAAAATGTCATTAAAAGCCAATAATTCTTGAATTTCGTCACAGACTTGTATGAAAATCTCCAACAATTCCTAAGATATTGGTCCCAATAACCACGCAATGTTTTAAGTTGATCGATTGAACCTTTATGATTGAACGATTCCTTGTTAATTTCCAAAATTCACAGGATATCGTTCAAAAAAATGTTAAACGGTCATATCAGTTTCATAATACGTTTGAAAGTTTCTGCTCTAACAACCTTGAAGTGAAGATTCGAAGATTCCGTGAAATATGAAGTTCGAGAAATATGATAGCCAACACACAAAATATCCGTAAACTGTCGATAAGTTTTGAATTTAAACACAGTTTAGTCTGAAAATTGTCAAAAATACAGATAATGTTGGACCCGATGACCATGCAAAATTTTAAGTTGATCGGTCAAACGGTTCTGGTTTAAATTTCAAAAAGCACATGAAATATTTTTTTAAATTTTAACCAATGGGAGGATTTAGCTGAAAATTTGTAAAATAAGAGACAATGTTGGTCCTAATGACCATGCAAAATATAAGGTCGATCACATTTGTCGAAGTCCATTTTCATTTTTCAGCCTATCAGGAGATGTTTATTTAAATTTCAACCAATGAATGGATTTCAAAAAAATTAGGGTCTGCAAACAGAGAAGGTTGGTTTTACATGTGTGCAAAATTTCAGATCGATCGGTGAAACGGTGCGACCTGTGTATCGGCTATTAGCAGCCAAAAAAAAAAAAAAAAAAAAAAAAAAAAAAAAACAGAGGTCCGTGCCAAAAGAGCCAAAAGAAGACGCTCGCTTCGCTCGCTCAACTAATGTGAGAAATGAATGATTTACTAAACTTAAATTTACTACAAAAATCCTTAAAAAAAACGAGTAATAGTGCCTCTTGAGCCGACGAGCAGTCCTATTACTTCTATCGAAGTGGCGTTGTACTTGTCCAGGAAGTAAGGGATCGTTGGATTGTAGATAGCCTTCTTCTCCATGTCGACCTCTTCACTTTGGCCGGCATGGGATTCGAAGCGGATGGTCGGGTCCATGATGTAGCCGCGACGAGAGACTGGATCAATGGCAATGATGTCGATGCGCCGATTGCTCTCGTCGACAGGCCATTTTTAAATCTATTACAGTTGTTTTTTTCGGGGTGAAGACTATGGCATCGTCGCCGAATACCTGATTCGTCTTCCGAATGGTTTCCACTTGAATATCACCAAGCTTGACGCAAAATTTCGTACAATATCGCTGTTCATCGCATTTTGCAGAAAATGAAATCCGACGGGCAATGTAGAGGTTTCCTCACTCATAGGCTGACTACCAGCTACTGATGCACTAAGCAAATGGGAAAAAATTCACGCATACTCATGAAGGTACCCCCCAACCATACCAGCAGAGGGCACCACCCGTGCTTCGTTGTTTTAAGCTAAAAAAATTAAGGTCGGATACATTTTGAACAGACCTCTATGTGGTAACGCTCGCTACACTCTCTTAATAAATTTGTTCTGGGGGAAATGCGTGGTCTGACACATGAACTCTGCACAGGTTGTCGGGTCATAATGGCGTGTCGTGACGTCAGCAAAGCAGAGCAAGCAGCGCGAGAAGTCAGCAAGGACACCGTCTTGATCAGCGAGGTGCGCGTCGTGCGTCTCGATCTGTCTAGCTTCGCGTCAGTCAGACAATGCGCCGCAGAACTCTTGCGCACAGAACCACAGATCAACCTGCTCATCAACAACGCGGGTAAGTAGAGACGTCAGGCGCCGCTGACGTCGGGACGGTGGTCGTGGTGCGTCTGGATCTGTCCAGCTTCGCGTCAGTCAGACAATGCGCCGCAGAACTCTTGCGCACAGAACCACAGATGAACCTGCTCATCAACAACGCGGGTAAGTAGAGACGTCAGGCGTCGCTGGCGTCGGGTCGGTGGTCGTCGTGCGTCTCGATCTGTCCAGCTTCGCGTCAGTCAGACAATGCGCCGCAGAACTCTTGCGCACAGAACCACAGATCAACTTGCTCATCAACAACGCGGGTAAGTAGAGACGTCAGGCGTCGCTGGCGTCGGGACGGTGGTCGTGGTGCGTCTGGATCTGTCTAGCTTCGCGTCAGTCAGACAATGCGCCGCAGAACTCTTGCGCACAGAACCACAGATCAACCTGCTCATCAACAACGCGGGTAAGTAGAGACGTCAGGCGTCGCTGGCGTCGGGACGGTGGTCGTGGTGTGTCTCGATCTGTCCAGCTTCGCGTCAGTCAGACAATGCGCCGCAGAACTCTTGCGCACAGAACCACAGATGAACCTGCTCATCAACAACGCGGGTAAGTAGAGACGTCAGGCGTCGCTGGCGTCGGGACGGTGGTCGTCGTGCGTCTCGATCTGTCCAGCTTCGCGTCAGTCAGACAATGCGCCGCAGAACTCTTGCGCACAGAACCACAGATCAACTTGCTCATCAACAACGCGGGTAAGTAGAGACGTCAGGCGTCGCTGGCGTCGGGACGGTGGTCGTGGTGCGTCTGGATCTGTCTAGCTTCGCGTCAGTCAGACAATGCGCCGCAGAACTCTTGCGCACAGAACCACAGATCAACCTGCTCATCAACAACGCGGGTAAGTAGAGACGTCAGGCGTCGCTGGCGTCGGGACGGTGGGAAAATACATCCACTTTTGTCGCGCATGCAAACACAAGTCCTGTGTCAAACATTTCCACAATAACTGATGTAATAATTACTTCTTAGCCGATGTATCTTAACATTTTTAGATTGTAACCGTGTTGGTCTCAATGCCCGTTTAACAGCCGGCTTGACCGGAGAATCGTAATTCATTTTCAAATTTTAACCACACCTAAGAGGATTGCTTTTAAAAATTATATCCACATTCCTTACACTGGATGGATCAGAAGAACAATCTGACCTGTGCAGCTCCAACATAATAAATAATTCATAAGCATTTTAGTCCAAACGTGTTGAAAGGAATGCTTTTCCTTCCTCAATAACGTTTTATAATGGGTTAAAAAGTAAACCAACTGGCAATTGAAGTCTCCCGTGGACAAATTGATATACATTTGACTCATTGCAGGAGTGGCGTTGTGTCCCAAAGCTCTGACTGAGGACGGATTCGAGACACAGTTCGCCACCAACCACTTGGGCCACTTCTTGTTTACTCTGCTGCTGTTGCCAAGGATACTGACATCAACACCGGCCAGGATCGTCAACGTGTCTTCTCTTGCTCACATAGGTATTCAGATAGGTTTATCTTACACAGCAACTCTTGGAAGTAGGTAATTAAATTAATCTTGGACGGAAATGACTATCTCTTCAATGTATTTTCTATGAATCATTTCTTCAGACTTTTGTTTACGTCATACTATGTTCTCCTCAAGTTAGTTTATATCATTTTTTTTTTTTTTTTTTTTTTTTTTTTTTTTGGGGGGGGGGGGGGGGGGGTAACGTCGCACTGTTCTGCAGCGAGGCTCATGGCGACGGATGAATGATTATGATGATGATTGGGAGATGATGGTGAAGAGGATGGAAGGATGGAAGGTGGGAAGGAGGCGGTCGTCGCCTATTAGTAGAGTATCTTCCCAGCATTTGCCTGTCGACTGAGTGAAACCACGAAAAACCCCAGTCAGGAAGGACGGCCGCGGGAATCGAACCCGGGCCTCCGGAATACAAGTTCAGAGCGTTACCACTCGCACCCAAACTGTTCCGTTTAGTTGATATCTAAAATCAACATTGCTGTGAAACCTAAAATAGTAAAACATTTTAATGTTTTCATATCAACCCTAGTTAGTAAGTTAGTAATTTCTTCGCCATGTCCCATGTTTTCATCTTCATTAAAAGGTAAAATTTCAGGTCCCAAACTAGATCACAAAATTAATCACCCTTGTGGCAAGTGGATGGCCCTTACTTACCTATTAACTAAAAATCGTGCTTTTTAGACTGACAAACCTGTCAAATGCCCTTCATTGCATTGTCACCCCTCATGGAAAAGATTCTGACAGCGTCCATTAGCTGAACATCAACCACTTTTCACTGAAAAGTCAGATATTGAATCATAGAATTCCTGATTATGTATAGATTTACATCTTGCAACAATCCAATTCAGTACGAACGAATATCACAAACTAAAACAAATTGCCAGAAATATGAGCAACCAACGATGCAGAAATCGCAGAGTGTCATATTCTACAGAAGTTCAAGCTATTGTTCAATTCCTCGGCGTTTTTCTTTTTCTAAAAATGTATATAATTGTCTGATTTTTAGTGGTTCGCCCAACCGGCATAGAGCTCTCATCCTTAGCACAGCGATCATAGCAGCTTGATTCCAGACTGATTTGATAATGAAGAGAGAACTCCACACCATCTATACCGCTAGGGAACTCCACTAAATATCATAAAAATATACCTTTTCAGAAAGATATTGCATAGCTTGAACTACCCCTATATGATCACTAGGCTATGATAACCGCTGTCAATGATGATGTTTACGTCCATCTTGTAGTCGGCGACATCAACTTCGACGACATCAACTCCGAAAAGTCCTACAGTCCGACATCAGTCTACGCGCAGAGCAAGCTCGCCAACATCCTCTTCGCCTCGGAGCTGGCCAAGAGGCTGGAGGGTCAGTTCAAAACAGATCACTTGTTGAGCGAGCGTAGCGAGCGTCACCACGGTACTCTTATGGCACTTTCTCTGTGTGTGTGTTTTTTTTTTGTTTTTTTTTGGTCACAGCCCAGGTCAAACCGCTTAAGCAATCGATCTGAAATTTTGTACACATATTAACGTAATCTATGAGATCCCTGGGATCGTTTTTAAACGGGATCCCGTGATTGGTTCAAATTTAAAAAAAAAATATCTTTTGATTGGTTGTTCCGATCAATTTGAAATTTTTACAAGTCATTTCAACCAACATTGTACCCAATCATAAAAAGTTTCAGCCAAATCCTCCCATTGATTTAAATTTTAAACCATATTTCCTGTGTTTTTTGAAATTTATACTAGAACCGATTGAACGATCAACTTAAAACTTCGCGTGGTCATTGGTACCAACATTTTAGGTATTTTTGCCAATTTTCAGTATAATCTGTCATCATTTTCAAAAGTTTTGTAATTTTAAGGTCATTTTATTCCATAATCTTGAAAAATGTATACTAAATTGTCATCCCTGCCTTCTTTAAGCTTCTGTTCCAAGGCAAGGCCTGTAGAGCAGCCAAGCTATCCACAACGTACAGTAAAATGAAAGCATTTTTGAGCTAGCGCATAAAATCGGATGCAGTACGAAGGCCAAATCCTCTAATTGGTTTAAGTTTAAATAATGTCTTCTGATTGGTCGACAATAAAAATGTTCACATTAAGTTCAAATTTTGTATGGTGATCAAGACCAACTTAATATTAAATTTTACATATTGTAAGCCCAATCAGTCAAGTATTAATTGTAATTTTACGAGTTTAGTATGGGATGTCACAAGAGATTTCTGGAGAAGGTATGTAGGTAGGACTTCACGACACAATGGATCTGTTATTCATCCAGATTCCAGAGTATTATGGAGATTGAAAAATTGCAGAGAAAATCGTCTTGCGCCGTGTCGTGCATCGTTACTATGGGGATGTTGCATGTTCTGTGCTCGCTCATCAACGCGTTACACTGAGCGTTTTCCTAGTATAATTAAACTGCTTAATGGATGAGGCCAGTGTACAGCTTTGGAATAATATCTCGATCATCCCTACGCTTATACCCTCCCGCCATACAACGGAGATCGTACAGTGGTATACCAGCGCTCCGTTGTTTGGCGGGAGGGTATAAGCGCAGGGATGATCGACACATTTTTCCACGACCCTACAGGGCAATGAAAAGAACACCCCCCTTTAGCTTGGTTGAATGCAAGAAAATAGATTGAATATTTGTACAGACAGAAAGAGTAATAAGAATTGGTGGTAAATTATTGTTATGGTCATGGGCGTCGCAGGATTTCTGCCAGGAGGGGGGGGGGGGGGGGGGGGGGGGGGGCAAGCTGTCAAAGTTCAATGGGGGGCCGGGGGGGGGAGGTCCCTTCAACACATGCGGGTCCGGGATGCGTATTTCCAAACTATACAATGCCGCAGCGCACTGTCTCCTCATTGGTTGGTTTTGGTCACGTGACGCCTTGTTGACGCGCTTGCGCGCTTACCTCGCTACGCAAGTCTAGCCAACAGCTGTCACCTGTCAGTGTGATGTGATGACACGAACGCGAAACAAATAATCACAAAGAGATAATAAGTAATTAAAAAAGGAAGTGAAGAAGAAACTTATTAAGTCTACATGTTTGAAGTGTTTCAAAATGTATATAATATACCTAGGTACTCAATTGCGCCCATAGAGCTACCTAGGTATACTTGATAATACTTTGTAACCTCACAAAGCTTAAAGCTAATTATCGTCACCTCAGTGATATCTAGATCGTAAACGAATTATAGCACATTCATGTGGAATAAATGATCCAATAAAATAGAACCAGAGTTCTGAATTCTGTCACGCTGTCAACAATTCTTCGCATCGAGCAATTGTTCACGCCTAGGTACGAGTGATCGCCAGAAGAAAATTGACAAGATCATATCCAAGTTAATAGAAGGTAATAACATCTTATATTGTATCCATATGAAACTAGGTCTCGATTGTCACACAATTTTTATAAGAAGTCATCATTTTAATGGATTTTCTCTCATGATAATTATATCCCAAAGATTTTGCTTAAATATTCCTGCTTGTTTCTTATCGATCATCTTTTAACTATCTACCTAGTACCTACTTGTAGACCCACTGTTACTCCAGTATTAATTACTGTATATTGTTTTCTTACCTTGTACCTATACGTAGTTTTTTCACTTGAACACAGATGTTTCGACAAGGACATCCAGAACAAAATTAAAACACCATCGTGTTTGACATCGAGTGCATCGACTGATGTCCGAGCCGGAGTTCAAACACCGCTTCGGAACAATCTTAACAAGAAACCTGCTTGACATCCGTTCTTCTGTACTTCAATTGGTAGGTAGGTATGCATTGTAATAGTGTAATAGCTAGGTAGGTACCTTTTATACTATTGCATGATGTGTAAAGACTGTCTCGTCTTACTAGAACGTACCTTACAAAACACAGCAATACTTTGCATTTTTGTTGGTCGTTTTGCACCGTTTGTATCTATTCTTATTATTAAGCAAGGAAATCGACTATTTTCTACGGACTTTTTAGACAGGTCAGATCTGTCTTAATATCAGGCCGGAATTTATTTGAATGAAATGGTTGACTGAAAAAAATGTGATGGCATCATCCGATGAAGTCTATACTAACTCGTCATCTACCTCTAATAGATGAGCTTTTAATTCATTGATAATAACAAGGATTGATTGTCAAGGAACCTGACCAGCAGCCAATCTGTTTCATTCAAATATTGTTTTATGATTTGTTGGGTGTAGGTAGTACACTTGGCACAACTAAAATATATCATTCAATAAATCTGATTGACTGAAAAATGTTAGATCGCACTATCAGAAGTCAGTCCAAGCAATCTTCTTGGCTCACTCTTGGTGACCTTACATTTCAATGATAATAATCTTTCATTGATCGGTAGGACATGACCACCGGTCATTCAAATTTGTTCACCGATCAATTTTTGTTGTGCCGAGTGTAGGTACATAGCTAGTAGGTACATAACTAGTACATTAATATTTCACTGTTGAATAATAAGGAAGTTAATCCCTATTTTTTATTTTAGTAGGTAAATGGGCTCTTTGATTGAGTACTAATACAATGGGCTCGGCTGGGATTCAAGCCCCGGTTCAATCAAAACTTTTTCACAATGCAAATCCCTTCCTTAAATATAATAATATCCACCATCGCCTGCATCTCTTTCGCCATGCATCCAAGATGTACGATTGGTTTGGCTGTGTGCTATGGAATTTGTCTATGCCGAATGCTGCTAACTGTGCTCTAAATATGTTGTAGGTGATCGCTGATAAGATTCACAAGAGAGTCTCGCTAGAAAATCGACTCTCCACTCAACAGACATTCCTCGAGCTTCTCAACCAGTGTATGTGATTCATGACTCTCACTTCAAGATTATTTGTTGTTGACAAAATAAAATTAATAAAATTGCACTAAGTTTTAATGAATTGAAATAAGTGTTTTAAATTGCTCAATTTACAATAAATAAAATAATATGAGTTCCACTGATTGAATTCAAACAATTATTAATAAGTTATTATGAGAAAGAAAATAGTCGCCGCTTCAGTTTCAATATTAAATGTGTTCATAAAGTAGGTAATAGGTAGTGCCTACATACTAAAAATTTAAATAATATCAAATACATTTTGTTGATTATGTATCTTAGTGTTAGATATCATTGGATGTGTCATGATGGTATAGTAGCTAAATATTTTACATTTCTAATCATCCATGTTCAAAATTCAATTTATTATGTGTTTTCATCCAGCAACTATGCAAAGCAATTAACTTTTTCTTCAGGACTTATTTTGTGTAATTCAATATTGATGGTAAAAAAATCCAGATTTAGATAAAAATTTTAAATGAGAAAAGATCCAAAATCTTTATTATTTTTCTTAGGTATTTTATTTACATCGCATTCCAGTCCAAATTCAAAAAAAAATTACATTATTATTATTATGCAACAAGTAGTAAAGCCTACTACTCTACTGGATTCCTTCCATGATATTATTACTTAGCTCACGGTGTTGGACCGACATCTGCAAATTATCTACATATTTGCGGACACAACTTCTTTAGAGCATCTGTTTATCAAAATTATATTACAACAACAAAAAAGTCATTGTTTAGAGGACAAGAGTGTTTATAACACAGCACAATTGATACCGTAGGTCAATTGTATTTAAACTACACTTCAAACATTAGCTTAAACAGAAGAAAACTCTTTCTCATAATTTTGTACCTAGGTATATGTGAAAAAATGCATGAAATATAGAACCCAACATAGCTAGTTCCAACTCACAAAAATTAAAAGTTGCATATAAATCTATGAACTATTGCTATAGTGTGAAACAAATAGGGAATATAATATTGTAGCCTAACTGGAACATCAATCTCGATTGTAGTTAAAGGTAAAAACTGCGTACTCAAATGATTGAATCCTATTCCAATTGATGGAGTTAATAGAAAATAAATAGAACCAATCTTACTATTCAAGTCAACTGGTACAACATTGATCCAGTCAGCAGAGATCTTTGACAAGATAGACTCGCTCACCTATCTGCGAGCCAACGACACCGCCTACCACACCAAGCAGCAAAAACGAGCCAAGTATGAGAAGACGGAGAAGACCAACATCTCTGATGGACTAGCACAGCAATCTCTCAATCAAGACCGAGCCGTAATCAATGGATCATTAGAGTTGAAATCAGCATGCAGCGCTTTGGCCAAAGACTTCATCTTCGCAGTCGCCTTGGAACGACTACCCGTGGAACTCATCGTAACCGATGCTGATGTCTGAAAGTTCCCGCCACCAGTCTCAGAACAACTATGTCAAGATCTACAAGCCGTGCATGATGCTACGACCCAATGTCAGCGTAGTCAACTCGGCCACACACCCGCTTCCACATATTTGATTAATTTGTTCACTGACCGCAAGAACGGTCAGATGTTCAGCACAAGGACCGGATCCACCTCGAGGATGAGTGCTAGGTGCCATGCGGGGACTGCAGTCAGACCTACGTCGGCCAGATGAACCGCTGCATGTTAACCCGCTTGAAGGAGCAACACAGAGCCGTGAGCGCCTCGTCACTCGCAAGTCGCACAGCACTTCACTGTGACCCAAGACAACATTGGCTTTGAGGGTCGCAGTCGCTGGACAACATCGAGATGCGGGGCCTCTGGACTCTGCGTGAAGACGCAGACTCCCACCGCTTCCACCGGAGAACCGAAAATACAATAGCAAGATACCCTAAGATGACTGGTAATCCTTCTGAAACTGTTCTATGAAGCGAGGTTCTAGTGCCCAGAGCCATGGGACTTGCTTCCTGCGGCATTTAACCGAACGCTTGCTGCCAGGCAGTGTCGTCTCTTGAGAGCGTGCTTCCGTGGTGCAGCATTTGAAGGACGGCCTGCAGGAACTCTCCTGCAACCCCTGGTGATGCCTTCACGCCTCCTTGCAAGGGAAGTTGGCTGCACCCGGATTTTGCCCCCGCTCTTCACCCCAGTGGCAATCGACCGCCTCCACGCCATCATCATGGTGGTAATCTGTGGCAGCGAGGATGCTTTCTTCATCTTCAACGTAATCCTCCGTACGCTCTCTTGTACGGTGGGATCAGCACCCGCCACTGCCCTCAGCCGGTCGATTTCCGAAAAAAAATCATCGAAGTAATCTTCGGTTTCTTCCGGAGCGAAATCTGAGTCCAAGTCCCCAGTCGGAGGTTGCGAAGGGTCATTGGTTCCGAAAGCTGTGTTGATCGGCTCCTGTTCTGTTGAAGGCGATGACTCTTGAGACGTTCCTGGCAGTTCTTCTGTGAGCCCCAAAAAGAATGTTCTCGGGGGGCAAGCTGGTCCGAGAGCCAACAATCCAAGCTCATACCGTCCTTGGGAGCCGATTGCAGGGCAATTCGGAAATATTGCACCTGGGAACTGTTGGCAAACCAGGGCCTGGTGCTTGCAAAAAGCTCCTTGCAGACCAGCTGGACAGGAGCAGCACCCCAGTGCACCATTGACATCATATTGTGCAGCGGTGTTGGTGAAGCTGGCCACTGTGTAGCTTGTCTCATCGATTCTGACGGCACGCACATTACCTGCAGCGGTGCTTTTGTCGCAGAGCTTCTGATACCGCAGGCGCGGAGCAGCACGGCGATTATTCGCGTAGTCGAGAATGCGAGACACAAAGTACTTCTCCCACACATGGCTGCAGTATTCAACGATGGCGACAACGTTGAATGCCTTTGTTCTGCACAATATGATGTCCTTGAGCACTCTGATAGTTGCCTCAGAAAAGTTGTTCGTATTATGCCCCCTCGTCATCAGATGTTGTCGACATAGAGTAAGCCACTCATCTTTCCTAGCCAGGAATCCCTTGACTCTTCGAATCCAAGCTGGATACTCTGCATTGTCCAGCAGGATGATGGCTTCTGTCAGTGATTCTTCCCTCTGGGCGTACATGATCTAAATAAATACAATAATGTTAAAACATGCTCTGTGATATAGCTCAGGAATTAGAAGTGCTACAAAAATAATCATAAATATTCTAAATTTAAATAAATATTATGATAAAAATCAACTCAAATATTTAAAAATATTATGTATGAAATATTCTTGTGTTTTAACTAAATTTGATAGTAAAAGCTGAGCAATTTTATTCACCTTCTGGAAAATCTTCATCAATGACTGCCTGTGGTCAGCTCTGATTTTGTTTTTAGCTGCAAACAGCCAACGCCATTCGGCCTGAGCGACGTGGAAATGACACAAGAGCTGAGCTGCCGACGGCCAAACACTTTTCAATGCGGCCTTCTCAGCAGCACCATCATCAGTCATGAACAGAGTCGGAGACTGAAAGAAAAAATTCACTTTCAAAAAAATTCACTACACTGATATAGGCTTTTCCCGATTGAGTGAAGCGACAAAAAAACTTTATAATCTTTTGGTAGATTGGAGACAATTGTGAAAAATTATAATACGTACCTAGCATGTTTTCTCTAAATAACTCTGTGAGTGTGACAATGAATGTACAATTCAATGCAATTTAATCAGCAGAATTGCTATCAAGTAAACATTACCCATCTAAATTCTTAGTTATCAAATAATTTGTAGGTAAATTAATGAAATTGTGATGTTTTGTGAAATGTTCAAGTGTAAACATTTGAAACAATATCTCACTTACAGACTTTCCACCAAAAGCATTTGGATAGTTCTCCGCCAAGAGAGAGAACGCTGATGTGTAGTTTGCCGTGGACTGTAGTTTGTGCACAGCGATTGCAATTGGAACGGCACCAGCTAGAGAAGCTGCGAGGATGACCGGGACGGTGGACGAAGTCGAGTCACAACTGCTGCTCGAGTCAATGAAGATGACTTCACCAGCGGATGTTAACTGTTGCGCTCGTTTCATCAGAGGTGTGACGATTAACACGGACCAAGAATCTTCAGCTGCGTCCTCGGCCACCTTTACATCAATGCCTACGACAATCAATATTGATTAATTTTAGTTGGGAAAAAATTATATTGGACTCTTTAACACATTGAAACTGAAATCCTAGGTTCGTAATTAAAGTTGGTAGATTTAATGTAGGTAGATACTGACCTTCCTTCTGATAAATATCCACTTTGCTCTTCAATTTTTCAGTTGGATTAATCAGGCCCCCAAAATTCAAACTTTTCCACAAATCTGCCCAGTAATACACCGTGCGGTGTGTTGGATTGTGATGTTGGTCCGCAAGTTTTACAAGAACAGTTTTTTCGTCTTCTTCAGACCATAACTTTGTCGTGTGGAATTGAATTGCTTCACTTGGTGTCATTCCACTTTCGAAGTATCCATAAAACTGTTCCTAAAGTAAGAATTATGAATTACCTTTAAATGTATTTTACATGTATTACTATGAGACATAGAGAAGGTACCTAGCTATAGTGTTGAAACAATTAATTTTATATTTCATGCAAAAAAGCAATTTGCCATTGCTGCAACGTTTATGGTTTTACAGTCATTACATCCCTACTATAGTATTTTAATATTTACAGACATTAATTTTTTTTCTAAACTTACTTTTAAAGCATCTGTGGCTCGCAATAATCTCAGGGAATCCGCAGAATCTCGGTTATGATTATGTTCGCCGGAGATAGTAACTATGGCTGCCAATGGCGGACAGAGAGCCAGTAGATGGTCATTCCTGATTGTGTTTCGATTGACTTTCTTGATGGTAATGTCAATTGATGCGGCACAATTTGTGGATCTCAATGATGTATCTGTCTTGTTAAATGAATTGTGCTGGCACACCCAAATTTTTCGAAAAGTTAACCTAAAGTAGTGATTGCTTATATAGTATTTATATTCTGAGTAATTTGATTGTAACATTTTCTTTTTTAAATATTGGGACTTACTTTTGGGGACAAGTTGACCTACGTACTATCCAGTCTGTGTTGTTCAGCTGGCCAAACTCTTTTACCCATGCTTCGGCTTCTTCCCCACTTGCTATTGCAGCCCGTATTTGTGAAGTACCGGTATTTTCACTTTCTTTACCTTTGACTTCCGTCCAGGTGTAATTAGAGGGAAAATTCACTTTTCCAGTCATGATTATAAAATTACAAGATGACCACTCCGAATTCACACTATAGGTTTAAACTTTCACGGCAATAAGTCACCAACCAATCAGAGGCTGAGATTCAGAGCAGCACCTCATTGATTGGCTATCTAAAAAAGTTCTTATTATACACGCATGCGCCAGCACTTCAGAGCCAAAACTGGCGGCAATTTCAAACAAACTTGGATTTGATCATAGAGATGTAGTTCAGCACCTCTTTGTTCAGATGAAACATCACTATATTTTATCAGATATTTCATGAAAAATATTGAGATTACTTGTTCTAAAATGATATTTAATGCAGTCAAAATGAATTAGGTACATTATTTAACCATGATTCAAATTATTTCTAGTCTTATTGATGATGACATATTTATTTTGGAAATTGGTACAAATACACGATATAATTTCTTATTACATCTCTACTATAGTGGTAAGAAGGGTTCTTACCTCTATGTATCTACTTACAATAATTCAGTGTCATTACAATTATTTAAATTTGTTTCGAAGTAGGATTTCAAGTATTACCAACCAGGTATTTCAAATAATATGTTCCTACATTTTAATAATACTTTAAATAAAAAAAAAATACGTCATTTAGCATCTATGTTTCATTTCAAACACTTCAAACATTGAAATCCATATCTTTTCAAGAATCTTGAAGTGAGAGTCATGAACCACATACACAGGTTGAGAAGCTCAAGGGATGTCTGTTGAGTGAAGAGTCGAGTTTCTAGCGAAACTCTCAGCGATCACCTACAACATATTTCGAGCACAGTTAGCGGCATAGACAAATTCATAGCACACTGACAAAAGCAATCATAGATCTTGGATCCTGCGAAAGAGACGCAGACGATGGTGGATATTATTATATTTAAGGTGAAAAATATGGGACCGAACCGAGACTCGAACCCGAGCCCATTGTCATTACTCGATCATTAATCAAATAGCCGATTTACCTACTAAAATAAAAAATAGGGAAATAGGGAAATAGGGAAATAAAAAATATGGGATTTCATTATTCAACAGTAAAATATCTACACTCGAACAAATAATAAACGGTTCCTCGAAAGAAAATGATTGTGATGGCATCATCCCATAAAGTCTGTGCTAATGGATTATTGAACCCTTGCTTAATAATAAGAATAGATACAAACGGTGCAAAACGACCAACAAAAATGCAAAGTATTGCTGTGTTTTGTAAGGTACGTTCTAGTAAGACGAGACAGTCTTTACACATCATGCAATAGTATAAAAGGTACCTACCTAGCTATTACACTATTACAATGCATACCTACCTACCAATTGAAGTACAGAAGAACGGATGTCAAGCAGGTTTCTTGTTAAGATTGTTCCGAAGCGGTGTTTGAACTCCGGCTCGGACATCAGTCGATGCACTCGATGTCAAACACGATGGTGTTTTAATTTTGTTCTGGATGTTCTTGTCGAAACATCTGTGTTCAAGTGAAAAAACTACGTATAGGTACAAGGTAAGAAAACAATATACAGTAATTAATACTGGAGTAACAGTGGGTCTACAAGTAGGTACTAGGTAGATAGTTAAAAGATGATCGATAAGAAACAAGCAGGAATATTTAAGCAAAATCTTTGGGATATAATTATCATGAGAGAAAATCCATTAAAATGATGACTTCTTATAAAAATTGTGTGACAATCGAGACCTAGTTTCATATGGATACAATATAAGATGATATTACCTTCTATTAACTTGGATATGATCTTGTCAATTTTCTTCTGGCGATCACTCGTACCTAGGCGTGAACAATTGCTCGATGCGAAGAATTGTTGACAGCGTGACAGAATTCAGAACTCTGGTTCTATTTTATTGGATCATTTATTCCACATGAATGTGCTATAATTCGTTTACGATCTAGATATCACTGAGGTGACGATAATTAGCTTTAAGCTTTGTGAGGTTACAAAGTATTATCAAGTACCTAGGTAGCTCTATGGGCGCAATTGAGTACCTAGGTATATTATATACATTTTGAAACACTTCAAACATGTAGACTTAATAAGTTTCTTCTTCACTTCCTTTTTTAATTACTTATTATCTCTTTGTGATTATTTGTTTCGCGTTCGTGTCATCACATCACACTGACAGGTGACAGCTGTTGGCTAGACTTGCGTAGCGAGGTAAGCGCGCAAGCGCGTCAACAAGGCGTCACGTGACCAAAACCAACCAATGAGGAGACAGTGCGCTGCGGCATTGTATAGTTTGGAAATACGCGTCCGGCGTGCATAGCCCCGGGAAAATTTTGGTACATTTTATCACAATTCCGGGCATTTTGGTGCGCTTTTGGAACAAGGAAAAGCATAAAAAGTGTATTCTTCGGATTTGAGCAAAATCTTCAATAATTTTGAACGTGGTTTCATAATCATGACATACGATCATTGAGAAATCACCAAAAATATTAAACGTGATGGGTAATGCATTCACTTTCATTTTCATTTCATTCACCAGTCATTTTGAAAGAGAATTCTGCAATATAATGCTTGTACGCCCACGTGCTTGCAGGCACTGGCGTCACGACGTACAGCCTGCATCCGGGCGTCGTCAACACGGACGTCGTCAGACACTGGGACTCCGCGTACTTCTCCGGCGTGCAGTGGATCTTCAAGAACGTCGCCAGCTACGCCGTCAAGACTCCAGAGCAGGGCGCGCAGACGAGTATCCATTGTGCCGTGGACGAGAAGGCGGGAGGAGAGACGGGACTCTACTACAGGTGACGTCATGATATCTGTACCTCAGAGGTAGAAGGGCGGAAGAACTCATAAATCAATATTTCTGTATTCATCCAATCATATTTAATGCATCTAAATTAATATGTTGTGTAAAAGTTGCTGTAGTGTAGGCCTTGGAAACAGCTCTAAAGTCACGATTAACTATTTGCAAGACTGATCAAGGTATCGATAAAGTAAGAAGTACAGAATTAGAAATACTTCTTTATCGATAAAGAAGTATCGACAAAACATATTAGACGAATATTTAAAAACTATATTCGACAGATATTTTTCAAAATGTTATAAATTGAAGTCCTAATGTCCGAGTAAAATTTTAACTTCATCGGACATTGTTAAAGAATAGTTACCTACTATTTCTTAGAATATTTTATAATTTCAAATAATCTCCCCACTATACAACACCCCCTCCCCCCACCAAAAAAGAACAAAGATAGACAAATAATTTAATCATTTTTTATGTTATCTATAAGAAAGTACTACCTACGACCTTCACAAACACCAAGTATAGTTGCATTTAACACAGTCAATTGTTTGTAGTTGACGAAGAAGTACCATGTGTTTATTTGTAAAGCAATTCAAATGCTTGATTTAGATGTTTACTTGAAGAACACATTGCTTGTGAGAATCTGGAAATGAAAGAGAAGTTGGAACGCACTGTTTGTTTTCACTTTCAATATAGCCAGAGTTACAATTTAAAATGGACAAAGAAAATCATTTAAATCCGTGACTGGAACCGGAATCGGAACCCATATTTTTTTTTATGTGGAACCGAAACCCTTATTAAATACATTATTTGGGTTCCATAACGGTTTCATAACGGTTCTTTAAATAATTCATTTCATTGAATTTTTGAGCGAGCGAAGCGAGCGTCTCCTTTTGACTCGTTTGACACGGACCTCTGTTTTTTTTTTGTCTGCTATCTGGAGCAATGGTAGTCGCACCGTTTCACCGATCGAACTGAAATTATGCACACTTGTAGATACAACCTTCTCTGTTTGCTGACCCTAATTTGTTTTGAAATCCATTGATTGGTTAAAATTTAAATAAACATCTCCTGATAGGCTGTAAAATGAAAATGGTCTTCGACAAATGTGGTCAACCTTATATTTTGCATGGTCATTAAGACCAACATTGTCTCTTATTTTACAAATTTTCAGCCAAATCCTCCCATTGGTTAAAATTTAAAAAAATATTTCATGTGCTTTTTGAAATTTAAACCGGAACCGTACTTGACCGATCAACTTAAAAATTTGCATGGTCATCGGGTCCTACATTATCTGTATTTTTGACAATTTTCAGACTAAACTGTGTTTAAATTCAAAAGTTATCGACAGTTTACGGATATTTTGCGTGTTGGCTGTCATATTTCTCGAATTTCACATTTCACGGCATCTTCGAATCTTCACTTCAAGGTTGTTAGAGCAGAAACTTTCAAACGTATTATGAAACTGATATGACCGTTTACATATATTTTGAACGAGATCCTGTGATTTTTGTAAATTAACAAGGAATCATCCAATCATAAAGGTTCAATCGATCAACTTAAAACTTTGCGTGGTTATTAGGACCAATATTTTGAGAATTGTTGGAGATTTTCATACAAGTATGTGGCGAAATTCAAGAATTATTGGCTTTTAAGGAAATTTTCGATGAACAGAATTTCGGTTCGAGGTGTTGCGCGTATCCGTGCTCGCTCATCAACGCGTTACTCAGAGCGTTTTCCTAGTTACTCATTGCCTTTCAAATCTGAAATGATTTACTACCATTGACAGGTATTTACTATACCAAATAAATGATCACCGAGTCAAATTAATGTTAGACATTTCTGAGCATGTAAGTTCCCAAAAGTCGATTATAAAAAATTAATTGTAATTATTGTCTGAATTTGATAGAACCGATTGGAACCCTTATGTAAATGAAATGGAACCGGAACCGGAACCGTTATTTTATTTTTTCCAGGAACCGGAACAGGAAACGATATTCAATTGGGTTTCAGGCCCTGATTTAAATCTCCAACCAGCAAACAATATGTATGCTACACAGTTCCATACAGTTGGGTGATGTGTACAAAATGGTACATCTGTCTATTTAAGGATGCAAATAATATAATTTCTGATCACGGCAAACAAATCAAATTGGTCCAGCAAGTCTGCTAACATCTTACCTACCTAGAAGTGAGAGAAGTCAGTTCTGATGTTCTTGATCTATAGATGTCGCTTCATGTGAACAGCAAGGTTACGCTTGACATTGGTCGAATAGACGCAGTGGGCACATTGAAGGGTTTTGGCGCTTAAGTGTGACTTCCTGTGTTGAGTCAGTCCGCTGCTGCTGACACAAGTGTAGGTGCAAAGTGTACAGGCGTGCGGCTTCTCGCCAGAATGTATGCGTTGGTGGATGACGAGGTTACTCTTGATGTGTGTCTTATATTCGCATGTTGTGCATTGGAACGGTTTCTCAGCGGAATGTACGCGCTGGTGGACGGTGAGGCTATACTTTCTGTTTGTCTTATATTCGCATGTAGAGCATTGGAACGGCTTCTTAGAGGAATGGATCTTCTTATGAAGGTTTAGGTCCCTGCTGGTGAAATACTTGTGGGAACAAACATTGCACGCAAAGGGCCGCTCACCCGTATGCCTCTGCATATGGTCGACCAGGCTACTCTTACGGTTCGTTCTATATTCACATAAAGTGCATCTGTGCGGCTTCTCAGAGACATGGATCTTCTTGTGCCTAGTAAAGTTCCACCTGATGGCACTACTGTAAGTGCATGATTCACAAGAGAATAGTCGGTCTGTGGTGTGAGTTAGCTGGTGCACGGCAAGATGTTGTTTAATTCCATCCCGTGTCTTGAACTGGGCGGGGCAGTGTGCGCAGTCGTAGTGTCTGGCGGTGGCAGGAACAAGCATGTGGTGTGACACATTGTTAGTGTTGGCCCTGGACACTGTCCACTCCTTGCTCCTCTCCTTGTGCAGGCCGCTAGTTGTGGCGAGTTGGTCCTGCGTGGCTTCCGGTGTAGCGCGGGCAACGGCAGGATACGTCTTGCGGCCACCGTGTCTTGGAAGAGACAGCGAACTGCTGACTGCAGCCGAGAAGTTCTCATTGACTTGACAATCAAACTCTTCTCTACTGAGTGATACAGAGCACTCTCTTATCATGTATTTAGTGGTGGAAGTTTTATTTACACTATAATGTTGACTCTCTTCTACTTTTAGTTCGAGAGACCGTGATAGCTCCTCGATTACTTCAATTATTTGTTTTTGTTCACAATGTTCATTTTCATTGCAAGGGACATCTGAATTCAGTTCATGTTTTATTTGTCTATTTAACAAGTCTTGGTCGGTACTGAACAGTGGTTTTTCCTCAACTCTGTCATCAAGAAGATCATTGTCATTGCAAGGGACATCTGAATTCAGTTCATGTTTTATTTGTCTATTGAACAAGTCTTGGTCGTTACAGAACAGTGGTTTTTGCTCAACTCCGTCATCAAGAAGTTCATTGCCATTACAAGGGACATCTGAATTCAGTTCATGTTTTATTTGTCTGTTGAACAAGTCTTGGTCGGTACTGAACAGTGGTTTTTGCTCAACTCTGTCATCAAGAAGATCATTGTCATTGCGAGGGACATCTGAATTCAGTTCATGTTTTATTTGTCTGTTGAACAAGTCTTGGTCGGTACTGAACAGTGGTTTTTGCTCAACTCTGTCATCAAGAAGATCATTGTCATTGCAAGGGACATCTGAATTCAGTTCATGTTTTATTTGTCTGTTGAACAAGTCTTGGTCGGTACTGAACAGTGGTTTTTGCTCAACTCTGTCATCAAGAAGATCATTGTCATTGCAAGGGACATCTGAATTCAGTTCATGTTTTATTTGTCTCTTGAACAAGTCTTGGTCGGTACTGAACAGTGGTTTTTGCTCATTTCTGTCATCAAGAAGATCATTGGCATTGCAAGGGACACCGGAATTCAGTTCATGTTTTATTTGTCTGTTGAACAAGTCTTGGTCGGTAATGAACAGTGGTTTTTGCTCAACTCTGTCATCAAGAAGATCATTGTCATTGCAAGGGACATCTGAATTCAGTTCATGTTTTATTTGTCTCTTGAACAAGTCTTGGTCGGTACTGAACAGTGGATTCTGTTCAACTCTGTCATCAAGAAGATCATTGGCATTGCAAGGGACATCTGAATTCAGTTCATGTTTTATTTGTCTGTTGAACAAGTCTTGGTCGGTAATGAACAGTGGTTTTTGCTCAACTCTGTCATCAAGAAGATCATTGTCATTGCAAGAGACATCTGAATTCAGTTCATGTTTTATTTGTCTCTTGAACAAGTCTTGGTCGGTACTGAACAGTGGTTTTTGCTCATTTCTGTCATCAAGAAGATCATTGGCATTGCAAGGGACACCGGCATTCAGTTCATGTTTTATTTGTCTGTTGAACAAGTCTTGGTCGGTAATGAACAGTGGTTTTTGCTCAACTCTGTCATCAAGAAGATCATTGTCATTGCAAGGGACATCTGAATTCAGTTCATGTTTTATTTGTCTCTTGAACAAGTCTTGGTCGGTACTGAACAGTGGTTTTTGCTCAACTCTGTCATCAAGAAGATCATTGTCATTGCAAGGGACATCTGAATTCAGTTCATGTTTTATTTGTCTCTTGAACAAGTCTTGGTCGGTACTGAACAGTGGTTTTTGTTCAACTCTGTCATCAAGAAGATCATTGGCATTGCAAGGGACATCTGAATTCAGTTCATGTTTTATTTGTCTCTTGAACAAGTCTTGGTCGGTACTGAACAGTGGTTTTTGTTCAACTCTGTCATCAAGAAGATCATTGTCATTGCAAGGGACATCTGAATTCAGTTCATGTTTTATTTGTCTGTTGAACAAGTCTTGGTCGGTACTGAACAGTGTTTTTTGCTCAACTCCGTCATCAAGAAGTGCATTGCCATTGCAAGGGACATCTGAATTCAGTTCATGTTGTATTTGTCCATTATTGATCAAGTCTTGGTCGACACTGGAGAGTGGCTTTTTCTGTATCGGAACGCCATCTAATGTTGGAAATATCGTTCTTGTTTTAACATTAAGTTCCCTCCTGATGTTTGTCGTAACTTCCTTCTCTTGGGGTTCCACCTTTATGATGTAGTTAGGATCCCAGAATTGGCTAGACATTGCTTCTTCTTTCTGTACAAGAATGCAAGTAGGAAAAGTTAAATATTGAAGAAAAATTGTGCAAATTGGCAGAAGCTTCCGTGAAATGAATAACAATTTAAAATGTTAGATTTTTTTGTTTAACGGCGCGTCGACAACTCGGTCATTTTGCGCACATAATTTTTTTACTTTTAACTTTGTTGATAATAAGTGGAGGACATGGGGAGGGGTCGACCTAACGGGCCCGATCCGGGGGAGTCTGAAACTTATGGGAAAGCCAGTTCAGAATGGGAACAGACTGGGGGTGGGGTGAGGCTTCGGGCCGGTGGGACTTGATTTCTGGGGGAACACCATCTCGAGGGGGTATGTCGGCCCGAGGGGCCCGCAAATTTGGGGCATTGGACTAGGTCGACCCTTGGCCTGCACTTAGTTGGGACCAACACTCGTAATTTAAGGCGGCCCCTCAAACCCCACCACCGTGTCAAGGTATCAGTCTATTGGTGAGGAATAACAATTAAAGGAACGGTATAATTTTATAATGAAGATACGGTGTCACTCTCTCTATATCAAAGGGCATGATGATCAAAGGATTATTTTAATACGTCCGTTTAGGATATGAGAATTCTGCATCCAAGAATGAGATTTCTATTTTATCGTTAGAGAAAGAACAATGGACAATAGGAAAATCATTTAAAATTTGGTTTCTAACTTTTAAAATTCAATACCTGTTCATAGTTTGCACGTGAAAATATCACATTGTTGCGCGGCCATCTTGGTGTATCATGTCAGAACGGCTGTCAATCTTTGCCTCGGTGTTTTGATGATTAATGGTTACTTGTGCAATTGTAGGATGCAAAGAGGCTCTTATTATAGGCATGACCTCATTTATTTACAAATTATCTTCGATTACCCGAACCGACCTGACACGTACACCAAAATGTCCGAAAATATACCTACTGTTCTACATAGTCTGTTCACATACATAGTCTGTCTGTTCTACATAGTTTATGTAAAACAATAGAAGCTCGTGCAAACTTTGAATAGTAAAAGCACTCATTTAAAGTAGCAATAGTATTTTAAAATTGACATGAATGTACTGAAATAATACGGGAATGGTCAAAAGACATCCCTAAGATATTGCACACTACATGAAAACTGAAACCAATTTAAATTAGTACCTACCAACGTTTTCTTTCTAGAAAGGCTGTTTAAACATTTACCGTACTCTTCATAATTTTAGCACACTAACAACCAATTGAGCTAAAATACTGGAGGATCAATGTGTGGCGGAATCTGGGTGATTCCGCCGAAACTATACATAGGTACTAAGTAGGTAATTCGTCCCAGCTATACTTCTCTAACATTAGTATTTTTTTTATTACTTTTTGGACTTGGGTCATAAAACTAACTCTGATGTATAAAATTGCAGCCTTATTTAAAAATAAAAAAAAAGTATGAAGGCATGATAAAATTGCCTAATTAGGGGAAAATTTAACAAATTAAATTACCATGTCTGTTCTACCATTGCAAGTATAGATACTTATTTTATTTCCATACAATTTCCAATTAAATTTATTAATTTTACAATTAAAATTCTAAAAAAATTGTCTAATACATAGAAAACTAATCTAGTATTAGACAATTTTTTTTGCAATGAATGAATTTATGAATTTATGAACAAATGATTTTTTTAATGCAATTAACATTTTAATAATAAAAAATATAAAGGCGTCACATAAAAAGGGTCCGTTAAAAACTGTCGCCGTTTTTTTTAGCATCACCATGTCCCAAAGTTTCCCTCTGTGGAGGGATGTGCAAGGATTATTTCAGTTTTGTAATTGGTGCAACTACCATGGTAGTTTGCCGTTTTGGTTACTGCTATACATTCACCCCATACTCGGACTCCTGTTTGGATTCTAGCCTAGAGATGAGTTTTTGTCTTAATTTTTTCAAAATATACTTTCTCTGTAACATTACGATGTCCTTAATTACTCAGCTCAATATATACTTAACAAATAATTAGAGGTCAAGTTATAAGTGTACTGTACGTCTTTGGATGGATACAATATTGGCGCAAAATGTTTGTACCATGCTCTCAGAAAATGATCATCCGATCTTGTAACATTATCATGTCATAACATTACCGCATGTCCATGCCCTATTCAAAATACCCAAAAATGCCCAAAATCCCAAAACCATCTCTGCTGAGATTAGGATTTCAAAACTTGGCCAAAGGGTAATTTATTTTTTCAGAATTTTCATAAAATCTTTAATTTGCCAAACTACATACCTCTATTCTATGAAGTTACGGCTGAATCAGCCGTGGCATGGTCTCATTAATTTGGGATAAATAACAGGAAAACACGCAAAGGTTTGGTATGCGTTCGTTTGAACTACCTAGGTTATAGCCTACGTAAATAACAGATAGATGTTAGTTACCAAGCTCTCAACTTGAAGCAATGAAATGTGGCAGGCTGAAGAAGAAGATATGAGGTGTTGTCTCTCCTTTTTAGATAATTTATGGAACTGACGACAATAAGGTATAGTTGTTTAATTTTAAGGAAAACTATTAAAATGTTTGATTGTCATGTAAACAGTTGCAAGCTGTCCCGAACCCAAGATAAATAAATGTGTTGCCTAGCAACCGCCATCCAGACAGCCGTGAAACTCTCAAACTGTGTTTCAGAAGGCCGTGATTTTTAAAAAATAAGGCACATCTTACAATGCTGTCAATTTACTTCTACAGAGCTTCATGTTGTAGTAACACACATGAATGAGCATACAGTTGAATCTCGTAAATTTTAAAATATTACACCTATAAAAGGTATTTATAATTAATTAAGCATTATATGAGGTTAGGTTGATGGCCGCCATTTAAAATATCGCGGTCTGTTCAAAGGTTCAAACGCGCCGCCAGCAAAGTTTGTTTGATAAGTCCACATTTTCGAGCGCGCGCCGAACAATCTGCTGACGTCACAGATCGCAAGCTGAAAATACTTATCAATTACACCCTGAGAGTTGTGTCTGCAAGTAGATATTTGCGGCTGTCAGTACTCAACACCACAAGACCGTGAGCTATGGACGGAATCCGCAGTAGACTCTGCATACTTGCGTCGATAAATCCGGAAATTCTTTTAAGCATGAGGCTGGAGGCCCATAGCTCATAGTAGGTACGCCCATCTCCAAGTGCTCGTACTGTGTTTAAGAGCACAATGTATAAAACCGTAGGAACACTTGGAGGTGGGTGTACCTACCTATGGTTATTTTACGCGAATTCTACGAGCGTAGGCAATGAGGCTTAATTAATGCTAATTCATTAATACTCAATTAAATAGATGCTCTCTTATCGAGCCGTTACAAATAACATTTTCATTTTCATTGTAGGGGGAAGTATAGTTACCTACCATTAAGCTTCGTAGGTATTGTTAGCTTGCACCATGAATGAATGAAATGTGCCCAGTGTAAAGATGTATTGAAGGTTTGAGATTATCTCATAGATAAAATGAAATAAAGTATAATCTAATGCTTTTGGTTGTTCGTTATTGGTCCATGAAACTGTGTTAAAATGTTGCACGTCTTCCATCACAAAAACAAATGCTAATCTGTTCCGTGTAAACAAATCTGTTGCGTAGCAACGGCCATCCAGCAAGCATTGAACATTACCAAAAGATGATTTCAGAATATTTGAAAGTATTTTGCTCACAAAAGCATACAGTGTTAGATAACTGCCAGCTTCATATCTCCTAAAATTATTATTGTTGCTAAACTTCAGCAGTGAAAGTAGGTATTGATATAAAAAATAGAACAAAGTCAACATTTTTCAACATTTTTTTACATTTAATTAAATTTTTTAAATTTTCTTCGATATATTTGATTTGTGCATTAATTATTTAGATTAACTTAGACTTTAGAACTTACCTTCTGCCTATACATTCGCTTGACTTACCCAAATAAACTTTTCAAAAAGTTAAAAACATGAAGAAAATGCAAAAGGGTCAATAATTTTTTCCAATTATGAAAGTGATCAATTTGGTCTCATATAACTGTATTAGTCCATGATATAACAATGCAAAGTTTTGACATCTGTTCAGCTATCAGCTAAAAATAAGCTAAAAATAAAAATTAACATATTTTCATTTTTCATCTAATCAGAGCAATCCGAAAATGTGTACTCTTTTCATAAAAGAGTTTCATAAAAGAGTTTATTGTTCAATCACACAGCGCCTGTAATTTATTTATGGTGTTGTAATTGAATTTCTAAAAGGTGTTGTTGACCTGTGAAAACAGTAGATTTCTGATAGAGCCAAAACTTGATGAAGGCGCTGCCTTCTGATACAAAAACCTGCTCCTTTGCTCTGATTGGTTGGATTTCTTGCGGCTCGATTACTATCGGTAGTCGGTTGGTCAGGCGCGTAGGAACTACTTCCATCATGGGGGAGGGGATTGCGACACCTGGAAGGCGGGTCTGGGGGGGGGGGGGGGGGGGGTTGAAGGTTTCCTGCTTCAGCCCCGCAGGGCGTTTTTTAGAATTTAAACCAGTTGAAAGTGATTCTGGGGCTTTATAATGCACAAACTGATTAAAAAAAAACTTCAATTGTTGCACCGCAGGGCATTTTTTCTAATATAAACATTTTGAAATCGATTTTGTGATTCTATACTGCTCAAATTACAACAAATAACTCCATATTTTTGCCCCGCAGGCCTTATTTTAGAATATAAACAATTTGTAAGTGATTTTTGGACACTAAACCTAATTTTTTATGATGAATGGGGGTCAGCCTGCTAGAGTGGGGGGGGGGGGATAATCCCCCCCCATCCCCCCCTTCCTACGCGCCTGCGGTCGGTTGAGTTTAAGTTCAATTCAATATGGCCGACTAGAAGAAATTTTGTCGAGTTGTTGATGGTTGAATTATCGAAGCATTACAAATTATAACAATTCCTTTAACTCGATTCAGTTAACTTGAATAAAAAATTACCACCAATCAATCAAGTGATACTCTGGATGAGGACTCAGCGTGCCTACATTTCCCAAAAGGAAAGGGTTTTAGGACCGGCTTTTACCCAGCAGTCGCAAATGCATTGACTGACACCTATGCCTGGACACCTATGAGGTCTCTCATTCGTATTTATTTTGTAAAAATGTTTCGTTTTATTACATTTGTAACGGTTACAACTTTGTAACGCTACATTTGTAACGGTATTTTGCACTGATCTAGGTACTAGGTATTTTTGGCAAAACCAGTGGTCAAAACTCCTGGGTTCAGGTTATTTTTTGAAAGTCAGTGAGGAGAGAAAATAAAGATGGGCTGTGGCAAGTTTATCTACTTGGGAAACAGAATTGATTATAGTTTTGTTTCATTTCTAGTGACTGCAAAAAGACGAAGGCGTCGTCAAAAGCGCGTGACCCAAAGCTCGCGTTGAAGCTTTGGGAAGAAAGTCTCAAGATGGTGGACTTGGAAAACTACGATCCGTTCACTCCCAACCCTTTCAAAGAAGACGTCACCAAAGAAAACCTTGCTGAAGAAGCTAACGTAACAGAACTCACAAAAGAAGACCACGTAAAAGAAGTCGGCAAAGATATTGTTAAAGAAGAAACCGGAAAAGAAAAACAGGTAAATAATGATATTGGGAATGAAGTCCTCACGAAAAAAGTTCCTGTAGAAGAAGACCTAGTGAAAGTAGACACCACGAAAGAAGACCTCTTGAAAGAAGATGCCCCAAAGAAGGAAGATAAAGTGAAGGAACAGGTTGGGAAAGAAGACCTAGTAAAAGCAGATATCTCAGAGAAGAAGGAACGAAGAGAAGAGTCTGTAGAGGAGAAGGGAGTGCATAACGAATCGTTTGAAGATCCAACAATACCAACTACTGAGCTCTGACATTTTTTTGGAAATTAAATCACGATCATGTTTGATAGGTACAGGGGAAGAACGTAATGAGTCATATTGCAGTGATTTTTATGAGCAATCAGAATATTTCATCGGTTTTTAGAAAATATTGCCACAAAGTCTTGATACAATCAATTGAAATATCTATTTGTATGGAAAATAGATTCAAGTTTCAATATTAAACTTATTTATGTCAGTTTCATCCAGATGTGACTTAAAGCGTTCTTCCCCTGTACCCTTCATCTGCTTGACAATAACGTAACACGGATTATGTTCGTGTGATTCATGGACTTTGTTGCTAATAAACAATACCCATTTTATATTTTATATGATAATAGAAATCAATCATTATAAATTGTATGACTTTTATTTTTACCTGTCATAAAGGATAAAGATCAACAATGAATAACTCTGTAATATGTTGGAATAGCCGTCTCGTTGAACTAGACAATACGAGGGGAGGTAATTACAGCGCGGTCAGGAAGGGTTATGGGAAGGGTCGAGCTTCCAGTGCATATTGTTCAATTGTTGTTGTAAGTTTATTTGAGGCATAGTACCTACACTCCTGGACACTGAAATTGGCCAGCGGTCAATGTTCAAGTGGCACTACGGCTTGTATTTATTTATTTATTTATTTATTTAAAGTAAATTTTCGTAAATGTTACGAAATAAATGTTGAATGAATGTAAATGTTGGAACCAATCTAGCAAATTATATATATTTTTTTTTTACAAACCCTGGTTCCAAATATTATTTGGGTCAGGTGGTTAGACAATTTATAAATTACATTTGCATAATTACATTCACTGCCTAACCAGACATACTAAGGTTATACATTTCTCAACCGGCTAGCCGGACCGGTTGATATTTCTTCGTCTTCTTCCTCCTCACTATCTTCCTCCTCCATCTTCATAATTAAACCATTCCATATTTCATTATTCTCCCACCAACTTTCCTCCTCAACCATCTTCCAGTCTTCTCGTCTTGACCTCACATCTTCTTCAATCAAACTCTTCCACTGTGCTCTAGGCCTTCCAACACTTCTCTTTCTTATAACATTTATTGCTTCCAACTCTGTTCTGGCCATCCTTCCAATATCCATTCTCTTCATGTTACCAAACCACCTCAATCCCTCCCTCCCTAACTTAAATCCCAATCTCTACACACCCAATTCCTTTCTTATCTTTGAACTTCTAATTCTGTCAAACTTAGTCACTCCTTTTGCACTTCTTAGAAATTTTATCTCTGAAGCTTGTAGCTGGCCAACCTCTTTCTCCCCAACATTCCATGAAACAGCTCCATATGTTAATTATATCAACAGCTTACATCTTAATGGGAATTCTGCGCTTCAAAGAAATTTTCTCACTGACTGATAGAAACCTTCAGCCTTAACATATTCTTGCTTGGATTTCTCTCCCAATAGTTGCATTATTGGTTAAAAGGGGGTTCCAGGGTTACGGCATAGGAATGAGAATTTGCTGTAATTTACACCAAAGATTAATGAAACCATATTATTAGATATTCTTACCATAACCATATTATATATAACCTATACATATATATAAATAACCTTTTCTTACCATAATTAGATATTCTTGATTGAAGATCATCTTTTCCCCCATAAGATAACACAGGGAGACATGAAATTGTCCCGGACAATTGGCCTTAAATTGCTCCTAACACCGCAAGAGGAATGGCAAATTATTGAAAATAGTCTCAAATTAAAGATAATAATTTTTAGAATATGGGGTCACGGGCCAAATAAGAAAGAAAATGTGTACAATGTGTGAAATTTACCATAAATCTGGCAACATTGCACTACAATTATGAATTATTTTGGGATAGTTTAATTGGAACTTCAATTAAAAACATATAATTGGAGCACACGGTAAGATATAATTGTTTTATGCTGTTTTTTGAGGTATTATTTTAACATGCTTTCCAAGTATTTAAATTCTTTCTTCTCTTGCAGTTCTTGTCCCCTCACTCTAATCCTGCTCCGATCCCTAACATTTGCCTTTCTCTCCATGACTAACACCTCGCTCTTCTCCAGGCTTATCTTCAGACCAAACTCTTCTGTCACTCTGCTCCATTCGTCAACCTTCTTCTGAACCTCCTCGCTACTCTCCCCCCATACCATGATGTCATCAGCGTAGATTATAGTTCTTGTATCTTCTCCTCTCGGTTCCACTCTTCTCAACATTTCATCCATTACCACAAGAAATAATGTTGGTGACAACACACTACCCTGTCTTAATCCCTCACCAACCTGAAACCATTCTGACGTCCTAACTTCAGTTTGCACACAACTTGAACTATCCCTGTACAAACTTTGAATCCTGCCAATCATTCCTAAACCAACACCCACACACCCTCATTCTCGGTAAACGATCATACGCCTTTTCCAAATCAAGGAAAACCATCTTCATTACTTCATTTCCGTCCCATTTTCTCTCCATTATTCTTCTCACTGCAAACAATGCATCTATCGTTGATCTCCTCTTCCTAAATCCACAATGTTCTTCTCTTAATTAACAAATTAATTAGCAAATTCTTAAGTAGCAAATTAGCAAATTCACAAATTAGCAAATTAGCAAATTAGCAAATTAATAAACGGATGCAATTCATCACGAATAAGCAACCATAGAACCATAGGATTTTTTTAAAATAAATAACAATTGGACAATCTGACGGATGAAGAATAATACATATTAAAAACGAATAACTTTAATAATCAATTAAAACAGTACAATAAATCTATTTTTAATTACAGGCTCGTATAAATTATGTTTGACGATGCAGGACAATACCTATAGGGGTACAACGATACAAAGTATCTTTTGACAAACCCTTTGCCAAAACCTTTTTCCTGGCAATCATCTGTCAGTAAAGATTATGGTCAACTTAATCCATAAGTATGGTAATTAGTTGACCATAATGTTGTTCCATCTTAATTACCTTCGGAAGAAGTGTACCTCTCTAACGTTTTCATCTAAATTAATTAAATTTATAATTACTCTTAATTAAATATAAGAACGTAATTAAGATTGGACAATATTAATTAAATAATGTATTATCCTTATTGTCAATTTATCGATAGTAAACATTTTAAAATCTTTAAGAATTCAACAATATGGCTTAAAAATATTCCCAAAAGATGTCAGCCATTTTTAACTGTGAAACATATGCTCTGTAGCTATTGATGACGTCTTAGGGAGAGCAGATAAGACCTTTTATATTCAATTTTGATCTCCTAATCGTTATTGAGTGGTCATTTTGAATAAGAGTAGATGAAATTGAAAATTAGCGAATATCAAAATTTGAGAAGAGTACTAAAGTGAGCCACTTCCGGACCAACTGGATTTCAGCTCTCATGTAAATTTTATTAAGTGGACTTACTTTCGTCATTTATTTACGCCCCCTCTCTCCCCCCTCACTAGAGCAATGAATTTGACTCCACAATCATCTTGTCTATTGTTACTTCATCGGCCTCTGGTTTAGTGATTTCGTGTCCCAAATAGAAAGCCTATCCAAGGTGAATGAATACGTGAGTGAATGAACCCCGTATACATTGACCTTGATGCGTTTCAGAGTTTCATCTCAGATATAATATCTTTAGTTGTATCATAGAGCTTGCGCAGAGAAGACGTCTACAAACACAACACAAAGTGACAGAAGTCACGACGTTCTGAAGACAATTAGTTAGTGGTGTGTAGATGACATCTCAGATACGTATATACATACACTAGACATTCAGAGGAGCCGGGTTCAAATCCCATAGGGGGAAAATCTTTTCACTTATAATTATATAATAAATCCCCCCATCAGCCTCCCCACCAGCAACCCCCTACGCGTATACGCTTTGACACAAACGTGATTTAGACACTAATCCAATACAAGGAACAAAATTGCATGGTGCCTAACTAAAAGCTCCAGTGGAATACGTTTTGATACTGCACTTTTGTTTAGATACATCCTATACACGCGAATGTAACTTTTCAAATTAATCTAAAGTGTTTTAAAACAAGTGAAGACAGAAGATGCCGCTGTTTAGTGTGAAATGTAAGAGCAAAGCCCGACTGGATGGGATGACGGCAATCGTCACTGGAAGTAACACTGGCTTGGGGAAAGAAACAGTGAAAGATTTTGTCAGCAGAGGTTAGTTTCATGTTACATTAATTACTCAACCTAAAATTACAGAAAATCTGTCACACGTTTAATATAATACGCTTTTTTCTTATAAGGTTGTCGAGTGATTATGGCATGTCGTGACGTCAGCAAGGCGGAGGCCGCCGCGACGGAGATCCGTCAAGAGACATTAGGCGTCGCTGGCGTCGGGACGGTGGTCGTGGTGCGTCTGGATCTGTCCAGCTTCGCGTCAGTCAGACAATGCGCCGCAGAACTCTTGCGCACAGAACCACAGATCAACCTGCTCATCAACAACGCGGGTAAGTAGAGACGTCAGGCGTCGCTGGCGTCGGGACGGTAGTCGTGGTGCGTCTCGATCTGTCTAGCTTCGCGTCAGTCAGACAATGCGCCGCAGAACTCTTGCGCACAGAACCACAGATCAACCTGCTCATCAACAACGCGGGTAAGTAGACTGTGCTACAAATTAAATAATATGCTTGACAAAAGGAATGAGATAATCGGACACAACACTTGCCAAATATAATCAATAGCTTCTTGTAAGTCACTTCTTAGCGTTGCACATTCATGTGGTGAGTGGATAAGCGAGCCTTTGAATTACATTGGACGCAAATTAATGTACTGAATGAGAGTTGCTGCTTTATAGACAAAGATAATAGCTGTAAAGACTTATATAAAATAATCTAAAAATATTTACTTATTTGGCTGAATTTTTAAAAAAAACTACTAAGGGACGGTTTTTGAGTGCTCTGTTAAGACCAGTGTGGTTATTAAAGGAATGCCATTGGTTGTTATCATGGCAATATACCTAGTCCTAACCAAATGCTTAAAATTTAGCAGAGAATTGGATAAACTGGCCCTAAATGTTTGTCCCAGTGAGTAAGTTTAAGGGTGATCCGACGATCATTTCGTTTAAACTTTTCAATCAATCGGTGGATTTGGTTAAAAAACGTATGCGTCTCTTCGCTTGTATGCTTCTATTTTTATGACGACCTAGTAAGTAATTTTCCCCGAATTTTCGCAGCTGTGGTATTTTGCCCGAAAGAAATAACTGAGGATGGCTACGAACTTCAGTTCGCTGTCAACCACTTGGGTCACTTCTTGTTGACACTTCTTCTGTTGCCAAGGATACTCAAGTCAACACCAGCCAGGATCGTCATTCTGTCTTCATTTCTGCACCGTGGTGAGACTCGTAGCCTATTAGTTGGTACTATCCCAGCAGGTCTGGCGCGGCCCATAACGGTTAATCTTCCTTGACGACCTACATGGGATGTCTGTGTTTGAATTTCTTTAAGCTTCACTGAAAGTCCCACACATGATCAAACCATGGATCAAACTCCCAGGCTTGTCAAATAAGATTGTCATGCAATGACCGTGTATGGCCCACTTTAGGAAAAGGAACTGTAAAATGTTTTGAGTACACTAGCTTACTTTATGATACCATACTTAAAATGTGTCCAGACTTTGCATGATTCTCCTTTTAACCGCGCCGTGTGTTTTGTTCTAGATGGCAAACTTGACTACGAGGACATCAACATGGACAAGAATTACGGACCAGTACAGGCGTACAACAACAGTAAACTAGCGACAACACTGTTCAGTGACGAACTCGCCAAGCGCTTGGAGGGTCAGTTCACAAACTCTTTGTGCTACACACATTGAATGTGGCAGCAAAGAACACAACTCTTGAACCGAAAACTGCATGAATATCAGATCACTAACCTTACTACTTTTAAGAGATTTTTTTGCGAGCGACTCGTTTCGACTCTTTTGGCTCGGACGTTTTTTGTCTGTCTCTGTTTGTATACAGGTCGCACCATTTCTCCGATCGAACTGAAATTTTCCACACGTAAATAACACTTCTAAAGTGTGCGAGCTGAAATTTGGTTCAAATTTAGAAAGAAAAAAAATCTGATTAGTTGAAATATTGGTTGGATAGTTGCAATGGAAATAAAAAATAATGTAGTAGGTAATTAACTTTGATTCAGTGGATCGTGTTTGGTTAAAAATGTTGCACGCATAAGTGCTTACTCATCAACGCGTTATGCTGGCTTTCCATGCTCCGTCATCTTCCGTCAACGTCCGTCACCGTCCGAGGAAAACGACCACGTGACCCGTCTCGACCAATCAGAGCCATCCCCTAAAATATCGGACGGCGAGGAATTGGTCGAGACGGGTCACGTGGTCGTTTTCGTCGGACGGTGACGGACGTTGACGGAAGATGACGGAGCATGGAAAGCCAGCTTTACTGTGAAAGGTTTCCCAGTTATCCAAAGCTGAGTCAATGTAAACAGTTCTGGCAGAGCGGCGATACTTAATTTAGAAAAAAGACGGTCTTCAACTTCGCAGTCCGCCCTTATGGACTCTGTGTTATTCCTGTGCGCATCAAGTCAATGAACAACATGTGTGTGCAACAGGTACCGGCGTGACGACCTACTGCGTCGATCCAGGCTTCGCTAACACCACTATGAGTCACTGAACAACATGTGTGTGCAACAGGTACCGGCGTGACGACCTACTGCGTCGATCCAGGCTTCGCTAACACCACTATGAGTCACTGAACAACATGTGTGTGCAACAGGTACCGGCGTGACGACCTACTGCGTCGATCCAGGCTTCGCTAACACCACTATGAGTCACTGAACAACATGTGTGTGCAACAGGTACCGGCGTGACGACCTACTGCGTCGATCCAGGAATCGCTTACACCGACTCCCAGCGTCACTTTGACACATTGATGTTCCCGGGCAGTCACTGGATCTTCAGGAACATCTTGAGTCTTGGTTTGAAGTCGGCGAAGATGGGCGCGCAGACGACCATCTACTGTGCAGTCGATGAAGCAATCGCTGAGGAGACCGGCTGTTACTACATGTATGTCATTGTGCAGTGGAATCCTTCAGAAAAACAATTATTTAGAATGTTCCAATTATGTCCAGTAACTCCAACAGCACCTACAACCTGTCCTTCATTATCCAAGTCGTACCTCTGCAAGTGAAAGGTAAACCCTGTACTTCCACCACAGTACAGCTGCATTAGTTGTGTTTCTAGTTACAGGAGGTCTCTACCTACTGGCAATGCTGCTAAACCAGTCATGCAGGTAATCTAACTGCAAGGGTTTACCTTTCTCTTGGAGATGGCCCTACACGAATCTATATCTAAGGAAATACTTCAAATGTTATCAATGTAATTTAACAATATCGTTCTACTGCCGCGTTAGCATTGGATATGAACTATATAAACACCTATAGAATTCGCTATTAGTATTGACGAACCACAGGCTTCTGGCCAGGCGCGTAGGAAGGGGGGGGGAGTGGGGTTCAATGACCCCCCCACTTTTCATCTTGACACCCCCAGATATAACCCCCAGATATACAAAAATTCACAGAAATTCCAAAAATTCACAGATTTGCTCCATTATGAGGTTGAATTCTCAAAATTTTCCCAAGTTTTGCAAAACTAATTGAACAGAGGTATTATCCAATGAGACAATAACTCGTTTGTCCAACATGATCATCCTCATGAATACAATTTAATAATTACACGTTACACTATGATACCAAAACATATAGGTACTTACAGATTTTCCTTATTGCTTATTGGTTATTGCAACCGTTTTCTCATAACTTGTACATACATTCTTACATTTTACTCAACACTTGACGATACCCATACATGTATTATGTACTTGTCCACGGGATGATAATAAAATAAAATAAAATACAATACAAAGGAATTCCAAAATCGATTCATAATCGATTCTCTTTAGGGATTTTCTCGAATAACAAAATTTACAGATTATAATGCATTTTGTCTAAAGTTTCCCAAGAATATTGCATATCACACATTTTTAATTTCTTTGAAAAGGATGCCAAAATAGCTTCAAATTCGATTCTTTTGTATCAAAAACTCAAAAAATACCCTGCGGGGCCATAGGGGATTCTATAAAAACAAATAGAACTACAGATTATATTACATTTGTCTAAAGTTTCCACAGAATATTGCATTTCATACATTTTAAATTTCTTTGAAAAGTATGCCAAAATAGCTTTAAGGTGGATTCTTTTGTATCAAAAACCCAAAAAATTCCCTGCGGGGCCAATGGGTATTCTCTAAAAACAAATAGCTACAAAATATATTACATTTGTCTAAAGTTTCCACAGAATATTGCATTTCACACATTGTACATTTCTTTGAAAAGTATGCGAAAATAGTTTCAAATTCGATTCTTTTGTATCAAAAATTCAAAAAAGGCCCTGCGGGGCAATTTGGGTTGCGGGCCCTGCAGACCCCCTTGTAACGGCGTCTACTTTTCATCACATTCATTGATCCCGATAATTTTGACCCCCCCACTCAAAATGAAGTTCCTACGCGCATGCTTCTGGCGTCTCTTCAAGCGTCTGTGCTTCCTGCGGAACTGAGCAGTCGATCGTGAGCGCTCTAGCGGCCAGCTCATGAAGGTCATGGCCGTCAAGTACCGCATTTGCCGCTCGGTAGGCGGAAGTTCTCTTTGCCCACTTGTGGAGGTGTCACATTTTCATGCTCAGAGACTCCCGCGTCTACCTGTAGTATGTTCATCATGGACTGGAGGTTATCCCTAAAACCTCATCTCTCTTGTCCCTAGTGACTGCAAGAGATCCAGCGCCGCAGCCAAAGCGCGTGATCCTGAACAGGCGGTGAGACTCTGGGATGAGAGCGTCAAGATGGTGGGACTCGACAAGTTCGACCCCTTCAGCACGGAGGCGTTGACAGAGGCGCTCGCCTTGGCGGAGGCGGTGGCTCAACCGATGAAAACAGAAGCCGGAGTTGAGGAGAGCGTCAGACTATAGGAGAGCGTTTTACTACTAGAGTATTCTTGCCAACCAATTTAAACGGATTTTATGATCTATCGATTACTCATGAAGGTAAAAATAATAATAATTTTACAAGTCCTCTTTGAGGGTGAAATGTTAGTTAATTGATTTTAATAAAAATTAAATACAAAAAAAATTGGGAGGGGGGCGAACGTTTTTTACGGCATGTAATATATTAATTAATTTGTGAGGCTAAGAATTTGTTAGATGGGTATGTTAGGTTGGTTCTAATTAAATGAACGCGTCTATTTTCACCATATTTTCTATTTTCACCACGTACTGGGTTATTTTCAGTGTGCAAATGCATATAATTAATATTGCAACACAGATGTGACACAAAGTTAAAGTTCTATAAAATGATGGCAACAACAGTTCTGACATATGAAAGCGAATCATGGACCCTATCAAAAAGACATAAAAACAGAATACAATCGGCAGAAATGAAGTTCTTGCGAAGAGTTAAGGGATGTCGACTGCTTGATAGAATTAGGAACGTCGACATAAGACGTGATTTAATTTTAAACATTTATTCCATAAATGAAAAAATAGAAGAAGGAAGACGGAACTGGTTGGAACATATACATAGAATCATACATACTGTGTGAGAATTCATTCTATTAGAATGGATGATGCTCGCATACCACAAACGATCTTAACCTACCAACCTATACGGTCAAATTAAGATGGCTGAAGAATTAGGGACGGAACAGGCAAGTTAATCCTTGAAGTGGTGATGATGATGAACACAGATGTGATTTAACACTCTTTATTTATTGTCTCCATTGCTGATTTTCACGAACATATTCTCGTTTGCGACGGGATGATCTGAATAATTGATAGAATGTGTTAGATATTGTGAATAATGTGTAAATATTATTTTATTAAACATACTGTTTCATTCATTAATTCTAATCACCTGAAATTGAGGTGCTAGAGCACTTTAAATAAGTTATTTTTAAAAAGAAATAGCCTTCGACAACACTGAGACTTTTTAAACTTTTAATTATTAATTTTTATTCATAATATTTAAATTCTGTAAGTAAATAAAGTTTGTTTACAAAGTTTGTAAGTGTATGCTTATTATCAAAAAATAAAACATCGTATCACAAAATTAACAATGAAGAAAAGTCTGAACAAATCTGTGCATAATTGTCATATTAAACAAGTACAGTCCAGCCTCAGCTGTACAAATTGTTCAAAGAGACAAGAAATTATGTAATCATAAGGTACACTTGGCACAACAAAAATTGATAGTTCAATAAATCTGATTGACTGAAAAATCTTAGATCGCACCATCAGAAGTGAGTCCAAGCGATCTCCTTGTCTCACTCTAGTAGCTGACCTCTCATTTCAATGCAACAACAAACACTGATTGTTACGGAACATGACCAGCAGTCAGTCAAATTAGTTCACCGATCAATTTTTGTTGTGCCGAGTGTACCTATATGATTACATATTTTCTATATAATATTATACTATTTCTTTCTATATTGTTGTTATATTTACATATCGTCCCTAATAAATGGTACCTACCTACTTGTTATAATCTAACTTTTAACAAAACAAAATGCTTTATTTCTTTTGCAAAAGCCGAGTACCTACCTACAATATAACTTTTTCCCACATAAAAATATGAACTCTTTTCTTGTGGTTACTGTTTAGAGAATAAAGAGATTTTTTATTTACCTAACACGAAATGTCCCAAACATCATAGAGTGTTCGAAATATCTGAAACCAATAAAACAAACAGCTGTTCTCAATATTTTTTAAAGTAGTTTTTACATGTCAAATTATAGACGGAATGCTATTGACTCTTTAAGATATTATGGATGACATTGACCTTATTGAACCTGCGTACCTCTCACTCTCCAGTGGTTGTTGTGATGTGTAATGCAATGCAATGGTGATTCATGTACCTTTTGATTAGTAACTTTCCTCCGAGTTCCTCAAATACTTTCGTTGATTATCCATCCACCAGTTTTGTTTTATTCCTTTCATTTAAATGAATTAACAGTTTTAATGACACAATTCAGTCCGCACCGTCGGCTATCTTGAATCACATTCATGGTTCTTCCATGGCAGCCAACATTCATGATCAATTTAAGTAATGTCAACATTTAAAAATCAACATTTTAGGGTGGTAGTGGATAGACCTAGACATGCACATGCTAATTCCAACAAAAAAACGAAAAAAGTGTAGGTTTCATGGTTATTTATTTCGGCCCAGCATTCAATTAGTCAATAAAGCATTCCACACATCTTCCCTGAAAATCACACTATTCTTTAGCGAGGGAAAATGAAGATACTTCTTTCCTTGCACCTTCATTGAGCGACAATGATTTCATAAACTTTTGTCCTACCCATAGTGAAAGATAAAAAAGAAAATAGTACCTCAACCATGTTAATTTCATGTGAAAGTGAAAATGTTAATGATTGTATAGATATAATTAATCAAGAGTTAAAGAACATTTGTAAATGGTTGGATGGAAATAGCTTAAAATTGAATGTGAATAAATCAAAATGCATGATAATCAACCCTGGAGTACGAGACAGTGTAGTAAGTAATAAATGCACAAACTGTGTAACTATTGATGGTGTGCCATTGGAAACTGTAAGAGAAATTAAATACTTGGGCATTATTATAGATGACAAACTTAACTTTAAGAGTAATGTTGACTATGTATGTAAAAAAAATAGCAAAAAACTATGGTATTTGTCAAGGGTTGGGAAATGTCTGGCAGTGTGGTCGAGAAAACTTGTATACAAAACTATAGTGAACCTCATTTCACCTACTGCAACACAACCTTCTACAATATCACGCAGACCGATATGCAGCGACTACAAGCCTTACAGAATAGAGCCATGAGGATAATTTTAAAGGCACCGAGAACTACGCATATAATTGAAATGAGAAGTGAATTAGACATGCTTTCGATACGGCAAACTGTTAGGTTAAATGTGTTTCTTTTTATTCATAAAATTAAGCTAGGATTAGCACCTGAGTATTTAAAGGATAGAATTAACATTTTTAGTAGTATTCATGAACATGGCACAAGAGGTCAGTCAAACTTGTTTGTCCAAATGTCTAGATTTAAAACTGTTTTGTCGGATGGAGTGAGTGAATATAATAGATTAGATCATAAATTAACTGAATGTAATACTGTGGGTCAATTTAAAATGAAAATGATTGAATACTTGAAAAAGGAAGAGTGTAACATATAAAATAAATATTGTTAAGTGTATGTAACATAACATGTAATACTAAAATAGCGAAAGCAAAATAAATAATTATAAAACAAACAAAAAATATTTCTTTAAACAATACGAGAAGTTCTACGTCATACCTTTTTATGAGGACAATAGGAAAACCAGAATGTAATTATTAATTGAGCGAGCGAAGCGACCGTCTCCTTTTGGCTCTTTTGGCTCTTTTGGCACGGACCTCTGTTCTTTTTTGTTTGTTTGTTTATTTTTTGTTTTTTTCTGTTACTGACGATATACAGGTCAGAGTTTTTCTTCGATCGAGCTGAAATTTTGCACACATGTACGTAACATTTCTGGGCGTTGCAGACCCTATTTTTTTTGAAATCCATTGATTGGTTCAAATTAAAAAAAAACTTTCGATTGGTTGGTTCGATCAAATTGAAATTTTGACAAGTCATTACCCCCAACATTGTAGCCAATCATACAAAGTTTCAGCCAAATCCTCCCAATGGTTAAATTTTAAAACAATATTTCCTGTTAAAACTTCGCATGACCATGGTACCAACATTTGAGGTAATTTTGCCAATTTTTAGACTAATCTGTCGCTTTTTCAAAAGTTTTTGTCATTTTAAGGACATTTTATTCCATTAGCTTGAAATATTTTGAAAAATTTATACTAAATTTGCATCCCTGCCTCCTTTAAGCTTCTGCTCCAAGGCCTGTAAAGCAGCCAAGCAGTCCACAATTTACAGTAAAATAAAATGAAAGCATTTTTGAGCTAGCGCATATCAAATAGGATGCAGTACGAAGGTTAAATAATACCCATAAAAAACACTCCGTGTAAAAATACCAGCCAAGTCTCTTCAACTAAAAAAAAAATAGAAGAAATCTAAAAATTCAGCACTGAAAAGTAGTGATATCAAAAAAAGGCCAAGTCAAAACTTTTAAAAATTACTTGGCGCATCGTGCATATAAATAGTATAGAAGTAGGTCGGTAATCAAATATACTCATCTATACATAAAATATATCTATAATCCCATAGAAAAACGATGCGCCAAGTAATTTTTAAAAGTTTTGACTTGGCCTTTTTTTGATATCACTACTTTTCAGTGCTGAATTTTTAGATTTCTTCTATTTTTTTTTTAGTTGAAGAGACTTGGCTGGTATTTTTACACGGAGTGTTTTTTATGGGATATCATTCCTTTTTTCAGTTTATTCTTACAATTTGTAGCATATATTGTGGAACCAAAGACTATAATTCCTTTAAAAAAATACGCCTTTTTGATTTGGTTGCTAAGAAAAGTTGTGCTTGTTGCTATGTATATGCTATAAATAATATGCTATAAAGTATAGCGGAAGTTTCGTTCCAATTGGTCCAGCCGTTCTCGAGTTATGGCATCACTTCCGGTTTTCAAAATGGCGGCTGACTTCACTGCCACCTAAAATTTGTGTCTTTAAATGCTATGTAACATTATAAGCCTTCTGAATATGTAGTTATTGTTATAAGAGATGATTTCATTCAAATTTGGCATTTTTATGACGTCATTTCCGGTTTCGGTAAAAGTACATTTCTATTTTGACTGTTGATATTTCATTGAGAAGACCATCCGAATCGTTTGGCGCTAGTTTCGTCCCAATGGGTCCATCAGTTTTTAAGATATGACGTCACTTCCGGTTTCAAAATGGTGGCACAAAAAATTCGTAAGGACAAGGTATCATCAGACGCCAAAAGTGCATATATGGTAAAAATTTCAGATCGATCGGCTCAGCCGTTTAGGCTGTGGCGCTGTCAACAGTGTTTCCTGATATCATCAGAATCATCATCTTCAGAATCAGAAAGTGGTGTAATTTTACATATTTCACGGCCCTCTAGCACGAAAATGACATACCCTATTGTTCCCAAATTCGGTATATGGGGTGGGGTGGGCCATAGCTCGAAATTAAGATATTTTGCAACAATGTGAGATTTTCCAATTTTAAGATCCAGTAGGCCGAAAATGCCATGTTGTTGCTTACAGTAAAAGTGGTTGGTCTGCTCCTCAGTTTATTAGGCATTTACGGTATGTTGAGTGAGTGTGAGTGTACGGTACGACTTGGCTGGGTGGAGCGACCGCTCCACTAGATCTTCTGATTGGTCGCCAATCAATATGTTCCGATTTAGTTCAAATTTTGCATGGTTATCAAGACCAACATAATCTAAAATTTTACACATTGTAAGACCAACTATTCAGTCAAGTATTAATTGTCGTTTTACGAATTTAGTATGGGTTGTCAAAAGAGATTTCTGGAAAAAGTATGTAGGCAAAATTCACGACACAATGGATCATTCATCCAGAGTATTTATATGGAGATTGGAAAGTTGCACAGAGAAAATCGTCTTGTGCCGTTTCGTGTATCGTGACTAGTGATGTTGCATGTTCTGTGCTCGATCATCAATGCGTTACACTGAGCGCTTTCCTAGTAGTATTCATAAATGTAATAATATTATTATCTTATTGTTGTTCAATGCCAAAAAGACGGATTTAAACATTCCCCCCACCCGAATGCAGGCAATTGACCCACACAAAGCATCTACATCTATTATTAATTACCTAATTGGCCTCTGGTGTTGTGAGTTGGCGTCCTCGAGAAGCATGACTGTATGAGTTTAGTTGTAGCCTAGCGCTTCCGCAGAGCAGACGTAATGCAGACAGACATCACAACCTGACAGAAGTCACGGCTTTCTGTAGACAATCGGTTAGTGTGACAGCTCCGATACTGTCCGGGTGGCACTGGTTTCTATTCACATGCAGTCTGATATTCAAATCAATTCGTGTTTTAGCTGGTGATTTGGTGACTGGTGGTTCAAACCAGGTAACTCAGATAACTTCTGATGATTTCTCACTTGAGCTCAATTTCATGAGTTATAATTAAAAAAATTGAAGAACAATAAATCATATTAATTCCGTTTAATAATTTTCCGGAAACAATACGTAACTATTAGTGGAACAATTTAATAATTCAAAAATTGATTTTTCTTAAGTGACATCCTACACGGGTATGCAACTATATTCAAATTAAACTAAAGTGTTTTAAACAAGTGAAGACAGAAGATGCCGCTGTTTAGTGTGAAATGTAAGAGCAAAGCCCGACTGGATGGGATGACGGCAATCGTCACTGGAAGCAACACTGGCTTGGGAAAAGAAACAGTGAAAGATTTTGTCAGCAGAGGTTAGTTGTACAAAACATAATCTACGTAATTACAAAAAATCTATCACAATTTAATATAATACGTTTTTTTCTACTAAGGATGTCGAGTGTTAATGGCGTGTCGTGACGTCAGCAAGGCGGAGGCCGCCGCGACGGAGATCAGACAAGAGACGTCAGGCGTCGCTGGCGTCGGGACGGTGGTCGTGGTGCGTCTGGATCTGTCCAGCTTCGCGTCAGTCAGACAATGCGCCGCAGAACTCTTGCGCACAGAACCACAGATTAACCTGCTCATCAACAACGCGGGTAAAAAATGCTGCTCAAATTAAATAATTAACTTGACAAAACAAATAAAAAACCAGACAAAACTTGCAAGATATGATCGAACGTTTCTTGCGAGTCACTCCTTAGCATTGAACATTAATTTCTAGGAAAATACGTGTTACGCGTTGATAAATGAGCATTTGTATTACATGCAAACAGAGTGAGAGTTTAGACCTGAAAACAGATGTAAAGCCAACATTTTTGCAAGTTATGAAGATGCGGTATATAATATATTTTCTCGAGAAATCAAAATTAACAAATATTTCAAAATATTCTTTAAATATGAAATACTCTTGAAGTTATTTACTTTTTTTTAATGCGATAAAATGATTTTACCAAAAAGAAAATTCAATTTTGATCCGAAAATTATTTCGTTTTTACTATTCAACCAATCGGTGGATTTGGTTCAAAAACGTTCGCCTCTCTGCACTTGCTCAACTATTTTAATGATGACCATTGTATATTCCTCCAATATTTTGCAGCTGTGGCGTTTTGCCCGAAAGAATTAACCGAAGATGGCTATGAACTTCAGTTCGCTGTCAACCACTTGGGTCACTTCTTGTTGACACTTCTTCTGTTGCCAAGGATACTCAAGTCAACACCAGCCAGGATCGTCATTCTGTCTTCATTTCTGCACCGTGGTGAGACTCGTAGCCTATTAGTTGGTACTATCCCAGCAGGTCTGGCCAAAACACTTCTATGCATCTCATGATCAATGAACCATAGACACCTTTATGTTGGCATCAATCAATAATGTTTTGCTAAATTAGTACATTTCCTCGTGTCCTTCATTAGTACAGCCTTTAAAACCTGATTGGTAACATCAGAATGATATATTTATTCTTGAATAATTCTCATATTCCATTCGAATAATGATGACGGACACATTTTAGTGCATCTATAACGCCAAGATTTGGTAGGTATGTTATTGTTCTCCATGCAATTAGCCTTGAAGTGAGTGAAGGTTAGTACAATTATGTTATAAAACCAGCCACAAGACAATCAAAGATGTGATAATTCATATGTCGGACGAAATCAGCTGCGATCTGATAGATTCAGAAATAAACGTAAGCTGCACACAAACATCTTCAGACTTAGAATGTGATACTGAAACTTAAATTATTATTAAAATTTTGATTAAGCCAGCGGAGCGAGCGTCTCCACTTGAAACTTATGGCTCGAATCTCTGTTTTTTTTTGTGTATTTGTGCATTTGGCGTCTCCTGCCAAACGAAGTAATGGATCAGGCCAATTTTTTCACACAACTTAAATTACTATTCTCGTTATGGTCAAAAAGATTTTCAGCAAGTTCGCTCCATTGGTTGCATCGGAAACTTGATGTGTAGTTATATAGTTAGCTTGGCAATGGGGATGAAGGAAACTCTGTGTATATAACTGCAATAGTTTGACCGATCATCACCAAATTTTGCAAGGTCATGTGTACCAGCATTATAAGTGATTTTTTACAAATCTGTAATGAGCTTCAAGAGTAATAGAGATTTTACTGACATTTGTATACTTAATTTAAAACGGCCTATAGCCACACGACCATTTGACCTATCAAATGGTCTTCGATTAATCTGATCAATCAAACTCATATTTTGCATGGTCGTTCAGACCAACATTGTCTCTTATTTTACAAATTTTCAGCCCTACCAGTCAAGAACATAGATGCACTTATTGACAGTTTTAATAACTGTCAGAAATGACATTTCAAAACAGAAATTCCACTGCATTCTGGGCTGCTCTATGTAGCAAAGCAAAGTTTATAGATGGCTATTCTCAATATCAATGTAAGACAGATTCTTTTCTTAGTGGATCATATTGCAATACATAATGTAGTCAAAATGTAATGTAGGTATTTCATATACATAGGTATAGGTATACCTTATCTAAAATAATTTATTTTACGATATGGATTGTGTTTCACAGTTATGAAAACAACGTTTTGACTAGATTGCATCATATTTTACACATTTCCAGCCCAATCGGTCAAGAATTTACAGACTTATTGCTGTTTTAAGTGTTTGAATATCTGTCCAAAGAGATTGATGGAAAAATATCAGTACAATAATCTGTTATTTACTTGATCCAGAGTGTTTATGAAAAGTTGCAAGGAAAATTGGTAATAAATAATGTATAGTTAGTTATCTTTGATTGAATGGATCGTGCTATTTTTTTTTTTTTTTTTTTTTTTTTTATTTTTTATTACATTTTATTCTTATCTATTAGGAGTACATACATTGTATAATAATAAGCACTTGGTTGAACAGGATAAGAAGCCCGCATAGAGTGAACTCCGTGTGCGGGTTGATTTAAGTTGAAAAGATATAATAAAAGTCAAGATAGCGTCAGGTGATGTTGATTGATTGATATATATGAAGTTATACAGTACAAAACGTTATAAATAGTTTAATAGACAAATTAAAATTAAAATAGTTATTGATTAAAAATATAATAGACTCTTACAGTAGTCTCTGCCAGATGTCATAATCCATTCTTTTATTCGATACTTATAAATTTTGATATTGTCTTCTGTTCTTATATCTAGTGGTAATTTGTTGAAAATGCGGGGTCCGATGAATTGTAAATTTTGCTGACTTTTTTGTTTAGATTTCCGAGGCATATCAAGAGTATATTTGTCAGTGTGTCGGGTATTTACAGAAGAGGTGCAGCTGCTAGATTTTTTGAATTTTTCATAGTTCTTGCGAATGTAAATTAGGGATGCTCTAATATAAATCTGTCGTATGTCTAGAACATTTGTATTAATATAGGTTTGATTGGAAGGAAAACATTTGGGCTTTTTTAAAATAATTTTTAGGATTAATTTTTGAATTATTAATAATGGTTGTATAACAGATCTGCCAGCGCCTCCCCATCCAAGAATACCGTATTGGAGAATTGATTGCGCAAGCGCTGTGTATACAGTTAGTAATAATTTAAAACTGATTATATTTCTAAGTCTATAAAATATATATAATACATTACGAAGTTTTTTCAAAGTAACAGCGACATGGTCATTCCATTTTAAATTTTTATCGATTGAGATTCCGAGATATTTTACAGTGTCAACGGCTTTAATAATTTCGCAGGCACAGCTAAAGTCATCGGTTTGTTGGCAATGTGGCGCGTGCATCTTTAGTAGTTTTCCTTCACTAGGCTCTGACCTTCTTGAAATTGAAAATGGTATATGTACAGTCTTATCAACATTAGGTGTGAGTAGGTTCTTATTTAGCCATATGTGTATCTTCTTCATTTCTGCGTTAGCTTTTTTGTATACCTCACACCAGGTCTTTCCACGGAAAGTAACAGCTGTATCGTCAGCGTATGTAATTATTGTTCCATCTGTTTCAAGGTTGCACAGGTTATTTATATAAATGATGAATAAAATTGGGCCGAGAACAGTACCTTGAGGTACTCCGCAGTTGATTTCTTTTGTGTCACTTATAACATTATTTATTCTAACTACTTGATTGCGACCAAAGAGATAGTTTTTAAATAAGTTCAGAGTAGAACCTTTAATTCCTATATCTTTTAACTTCTCTAGCATTAAGTAATGGTCAACTGTATCGAACGCTTTCGCGAGGTCAATGAATAATGTAAGGACTTTTTGGTTTTGGTCCATTGCATTATATATGTTGTTAGTTAGTTGGAGAAGCGCGTCATCTGTGCCAAGTCCTGGTCGAAAACCAAACTGATTTTCAGACAGAATATTGTTTATTTCAAGGAATTTCATTAGTCTTCCTTTTATACATTTCTCTAGGATTTTTGAGAGGTGTGTCAAAATTGAAATGGGCCTATAGTTTTCTGGTTTGGTTTTTTCTTTGCTTTTATGGATTGGTATGATTGTCGCTTTTTTAAATTGAGAAGGGAAGATACCTTGTTCCAAGGAAAGATTAAATATGTGGGCCAACGGCGTTGAGATATGAAATTTTGCTATTTTTAAATCATTTGCACTTATGTCGTCAATACCAGTGGCTGACCCGACTTTCAGTTCCGTAATAAATTTGAGTATTTCATTTTGGGTAATTGGTTCTAAGAAAGGGTCTTCCTCTGTAATATCTGGTCGTAGTGTTGCTTTTGAATCATTCATAAACGCATCTAATTTATGTTTCGAATTTTTTATTTTTATTTCATTTGCCAGTTTACTCCCTACTGTTGAAAAGTGTTGGACAAACAAATTCGCAACTTTCTCTGGTTCAGTGGCGCTATTGAAAGTCTCGCCGCCTACAGACACTTCTCGTATCTGTTGCGCAGGTTTCCTATTTCTGTCTGTGATATTATTCAAAGTAGTCCATATTTTTCTTGGGTTTCCATCTGCTTTTTCAATTAAATTTGAGTAATAAGAGTTTTTAGCATTAAAAATTAATCTATTTAGGAAGTTCCTGTACATTTTATACCTAGTCCTAAGTTCCTTGAGTTCTTTATTAAACGGTGTGTTATTTTTATTACATCTTATTTCTAGTTTATGTAGTTGTTTATGAAGGTGATCTCTTTTCCTGATTGAGACGATAATGCCTTTCGTAATCCATGGCTTTAGTTTTCTGAATTTTGCGCAAGATTTAATGTTAGATTCAGAGCAGTTTTCAATGTGTTTTTTAAGACTTGTTATAAATAAATCGGTTGCCGTGTCTACATTTGTTTGCTCTAAAATATTTTCCCCTATGATTGGCGATGTCGTGCGTGTCGGTGCTCGCTCATCAACGCGTTACACCGAGCGTTTTCCTAGTTTTATAAGGATGGTATTAAAATTATCTCCATAATTTTTCGAACGTTTTGAAGTTGCACACATCTCTCTATTGTTGTGGTTGTTTGGTATTATGTTGGTTTTTATTCCATATTCGGTATTCGGTTTTATTCGTTATTCGAATGATCACGTGACTAAAAACACAAATCACGAAATTGGCCAATCTATTGCTCGTAAAAGGAAGAAAATGTATTTTTCTCATTCTATAAGTGATTCTGCAACCCTCTTGGACTTTTTTACCTTCAATATTTCCGTCCTGATTTTTTCACGAAATATAGCTATTGCATTCAAACAACTCCAGCGACCGCAATTATCACTATAGAGACTTGCAAGTGGGCTCATTGTCTTCCTTATGAATAGGCAAAAAACGACTACTAGTTTTTGTCAATAACTTTATTTGGACCCTGGCCACAAGCAATACAAAATGTGGGGTTTCTCGTTGAAAAATCCGGTATTTACCGATTTAACTTTAGAAATATTGCAATATAAATGCCAAAAAAGGGCCTAATGCCAAGTTTCAGCTCTCTAAGTTGAACGGTTATTCAGTTGGAGCTGTTCGTATGAATCGTATTTTACCAGTTAGGATCGTCCCGAATAATTTTTTGACTTTTCAAAATAAGGTGATTTCGCTTTAATATCGGTCTCTACTAACATCTTCTTACTATATGTTACTATATTTGTATGAATGGAGTTGATGAAGAAAGGATGGACAGTGCTTCTTGACTGAGGGAAATCCACAGTCCGCGGAAGAATGGCTATTATTATAACATTCTAGGTCAGCTGCAAATTTGCGCGTTTATTGTTTATTCGAACAAATAAGCAATATGTGATGGAGCCACTTCTGGCAGGAAACTTTTTAGATGCACTTTTTTATTTTGATGTGCGTGTTTCCATAGGGCAGTGAAAAAGGAGAAACAAATTAAATTTAGATTTAGTTACAAACAACTAAAGCAAATTTTATATCATTTATTTACATAAATAAACCCTTTATATCCTCCATTATGGGTAGTACCAAAGAGTTTCTAGTAGGCTTCGACTAGAAACTCTTTGGTAGTACCAAAGGATCCACCAGAGATCAGTCGTGTTCCTTATTTTCTCGAATTGTAAAATCATAGTTTTTATAACAGGATATGTACAAACCAGGTCGATTAAAATAATTTATCATACATATTTATCATATGTATTTATTGATCCTAATTCAACATACAAACATCGTATTTTTTTCATTTTGGAAATTTCTTACAAAATTACCAAACTCTTTGGGAAAAGATGAACAGTAACATTTGAGTGGGCTTACAAGTTACAATGTGTCTAGACTTTGCATGATTCTCTTTGTAACCATTGTGATTTTTTTGTTCCAGTCGGTAAACTTGACTTCGAGGACATCAACATGGATAAGAACTACGGACCCGTGCAGGCGTACAACAACAGTAAACTGGCGTCCACTCTCTTCTGTGACGAACTCGCGAGGCGCTTGGATGGTCAGTTCACAAACACTTGTCAGTGTAACACACAGTCAACACACTTGCGTATGTCACTGCACATTTGCAGTGCCTGACAATACAAGCGCATTCGAACCGTTTTCAAAACTCTATTCGAACGTCAGAAATACAGAGACTGAAAGGGCAGCAACGAACGACACAACTCTAAAAATGCAAATTGCATCCATCGTAAGAAGAGCATAATAAACTTTACTGTGTGTAGCACGCAATAATACTACAATCATATTATGCAATCATGACCAATCAGTCATGTATTTATTTACATAGTTGTCAAAAGAGATTTTTGTAAAAAAGTTCACGACATATGGATCTGTTATTCTGTTTCCAGAACCAGAGTAGGTATACCTATGGACATTGTGAAAGTTGCAAGGGCGTTTATTCTCTAAACAGTTATCACGGAGGTTTGTCCTATCTATCCACCCCATTTTAATATTATGATTTTTCATAAAATCATAACTTATGACGTGATAATTGTTTCGCGAATAAGCGGCCTAGAAAACTCGTATTGTTTCATAATATCGTGCTTGGCTGGGGATGTTGCACGTACTTATCTGTACTCGCTCATCCACGAATTAAGCTGAGCGTTTTCCTAGTTTTATTTTGAGATATTTGTTGACAGTTGATCAGTTGCTAGATCACAGCCAAAGAGAGATAAATCAATTTGGAGATCTTCTCCCACAAACTTTGTCGATTACTTGCACTAGTGGCGCTGGGTGTATGAACTCGGGGAGTCACTGAACAACATGTGTGTGCAACAGGTACCGGCGTGACAACCTACTGCGCCGATCCAGGCTTCGCTAACACCGACGCCTAGCGTCACTATGTGTCACTGAACCACATGTGTGTGCAACAGGTACCGGCGTGACGACCTACTGCGCCGATCCAGGCTTCGCTAACACCGACGCCCAACGTCACTATGACAACGTGATGTTCCCGGGCAGTCACTGGCTCTTCAAGAACATCTTCAGTTTTGGTGTCAAGTCAGCGAAGATGGGCGCTCAGACGACCATCTACTGTGCAGTCGATGAAGGAATTGCTGAGGAGACCGGCTGTTACTACAGGTATGTCATCTAGTGTGCAGTGGAGGCTGCTATTGATCTTAACTTCAGAGAAGGGAGGAGAGGAAACCCGGAAGCGGCATGTGGCCTACTCACTGACATACATAATACGGCCTACTCCTGACGAAAGATACCAAGGGGGCCAACGGATCCGAAGGACGGTGTGACATTCACAGCACTGGCCTCCACAACCCGCGCCGTCGAGAGACTGATAACAGGTGGAGGGAGGTCGTCACACTAACCCCCAAACACCCCAGTCCCTCTGGCCCAATGGCAGCAACTAGCAAGCCAGAGTTGAACGGTCACCCATCCAACCGCTGACCGCGCTCAATGTTGCTTAACGTCAGTGATCTTAGCCTTTTGGTTATGGTGAATGGTCAATGGTCGTTGCCCTCAAGTACCGCGTTTGCCGCCCGGTAGGTGCTAAATGTCTGTGCCCACTGGTGGTGGAGTCGCGGTGGAGTCGTTTTTGTGCAAGAGCAGATTCTATAAATACTCTCTTTACCGTTTTGATACATACTGTCCTCAATAAACATTAGCTGTGAAAAGCTCCCTTATCAAATCTTCTGAACAGCATACACCTCCAAATGTTTTATCGTCATAAACGTATTACTTCCTACGCTCACAATTTCATTCTGTAAAGGTAGGTAACATTAGAAGCAATGTTTCTTAGCCAGTCTTTCTTCAATAAAGTATATTGATTACAGTGAAACGGGAGAGGTCCATTTATTTGGAAATAATCTTCAGAACCCATGAGGTTGTAAACGAGCTCGAACAAGGGATGTGCAATAATGGCCGATTTTAAGATATTTTATGAGGCGAGAACAATAAATGAATCTAATGTAAACGAACTGTGATATGTTCATCATGAACTGGAGGGTATCTCTAAACCCCCATCTCTCTTGTCCCTATAGTGACTGCAAGAGGTCCAGCGCCGCAGCCAAAGCGCGTGACCCTGAACAGGCGGTGAGACTCTGGAACGAGAGCGTCAAGATGGTGGGCCTCGACAACTACGACCCCTTCAGCATGGAGGCGTTGACAGAGGCGCTCGCCTTGGCGGTGGCGGTGGCTCGACCGATCAAAACAGAAGCTGGAGTTGAGAGCGTCAGACTATAGGAGAGCTCTTAATTACTAGAGTATTCTTGCTGCACGAAGATTGAAGATTGAACAGATTCTTTATATTCAACTAGGCGATTTAAACGGATTTTAAATTCTAAGTATTACATATATAGTAAAAGTGGAGAAAGATCAATTCTTAAAGTCCTCTGACGGGTGAAGTGAACTTCAAATAAAACTAAACAAGAATGCAGGCATATTGATATACACAGTTTAATTCGAGTTGAGAATTATAAAGATGAAATCTCAAAACGAAAACTCTTAAGCTGGGTTCCCATACTTCGCATCGAATTCGCTTCCGGTTCGCTTCGCTTTCGCAAAATGGCTACCTTTTAACAAAGGAAATCGTCCATGTTTACATTCGCATGTTCACTTGTTTCGGTTTCGTTTCGGTCTCGTCAAAGTTAAAATTGGCTCAACTTTAACGAAACCGAAACACGGGAACATGCGAATGTAAACATGGACGATTTCCCTTGTTAAAAGGTAGCCATTTTGCGAAAGCGAAGCGAACCGGAAGCGAATTCGATGTGAAGTATGGGAACCCAGCTTTATAGTTTTAAACTGTAATGGAGAGGCTAAGATGGTATGGGGTATTACAAATTACTGATTGAAAGTGAAGGGTCAAGAAAGAATACGAGGAAGGGTAATAGCAGGAAGGAAAAGGGCAGAGCGACCGAGCACTAAGTGGATGTGAGGAGTGTTGGGGACTGTTAAAGAAAGAATAGATAAGTGGAAAATGAGGAGACTCGAATAGTGGTAGGATGACGTAGATAGATGGAGGTCGTTTATTGAATACGGAAGGATGAAGAAAGAGAAGTAGGAGTGGCAGAAAGAGACGAAGAGAAGGAGGCAGAGGAGAATCGTTGGACTGGCAAGTCGATGCCCAAGATAATTGGTGGATCATGACCTGATATTTTCTCTTAAATGTGTGTATTTTGATTTCTGAATAAAATAAAACATAAACAATTACTAAAACGATCGGTGTTTTCCTTTCTGATCTGCTCTACGCCAGCCAAGTCGTACCGTACGCAAACTCTCACACAACGTATGTGTAATGCTTAACTGTAATTATAAAAGGCTAGAGCTACCAAACTCCTTTTGACGAGAGATCTAAAGGCCAGTCCAGCCAGAGATTTTTGGTTGATCAACTATGTTCTGCACATGCGCAGCGCAGAGTCACTTATTGGCACCACCGTGCTCTTGGCACGAGCAGAACCTAGTTTTTAGGGGTCGGCAACCTGCGGCTCCTTAGTGGTTGTTAAATGGCTCTATATATTTAAAAAATATCTGTAATCGAACATTTATAAAATTCGGAGGAAAAAAAACACCCTGCAAGGCAGCAGCTGGAATGTTGTTTGGTTCAGTTTGTTCATTTTTAAGTCCCTGAATTACTTTTTAATTGTTGAAATTCTTTAAAAACGCCTTGCGGGGCAACAACAGGGGTCTGGGATTCATCGTGATGGCATTTGGAAAGCCGGCTGTGGGCAGGTTTTTTCATAAAAATAATATTTCCTCGTTGGGTTCTAGCGCGAATATTCAAATAGCGAATGGCAAGCAGGCCTGATTCTGGTATGCAAATCCGCTGGCGCAATAAGATTATACACTTGTAGCCTCTTGCTCTGCAGAACTTGCGTCCGCAAGTAGGTATTTGCGGATGTCAGTCCTCAACACCACAAGACCGTGTGATAATAATTGAGCGAGCGTAGCGGGCGTCTCTACGGCACTCTTCTGTCACTTTCTCTTTGTGTGTTTTTGAGCTTCACCTCGGTACTCGTATTACCATAAGGTGCT